>JARFIW010001491.1:4711930-5416930 GCA_036346225.1 Platerodrilus igneus | reverse complement strand
ACATATTAAAAAACGATGGTTTATATCACTAATAATAAAAAGTTTTGCATAACTTCTACATTACAACAGTCTTTTGACGATTACCTCGTGCTGGTCAAGATGGAAAAGGATATAATTTTAATCGTCACTTGTTACCATCTTGACCAGCACGAGGTAATCGTCAAAAAGACTGTTGTAATGTAGAAGTTATGCAAATTACACTTTTATTATTAGTGATATAAACCATCGTTTTTTTAATATGTACTGTGATTTTTAGAATTGTGATTTATACAAAGATGTAAGTAATCTACTGATGATTTCTCATTGTATCAACTTGCACTTTTAGTTTCCCTGATGAAGTTGTCCAATAGACAACGAAAGCTTGGATAGTTTTTAATAAAACATTTAAAAACAAACGTAATATTTTTAATAAGGTCGAAACCCCTTAATTATTTTAAGTACTAACAAAGTGACGACCGTTACTTCCTGAACATAGATATATATATATATATATATATATATATATATATATATATTATTATATACACCACCCCTCTACTTTTTGTGTGTTTCACCTATATTATACCCTTTATTTTATACTTTTGTAAAATGTGCACACCTAATGCACGCCCCTTGTACTTGCACCGTTTGGTTGGTTCTTTTATAAACTATTTAATGTAATGCCTCGACTATTTAAAACTCTTAATCTCAGGTTATTCAACTGCTTATAGTGGGTTTCCGTTATAAGTAGTTGTGTTAAGCCCAACCAACGTGCACCCTTTTGTTTTACTACTAAAATTGCTACTCTACTTTAGTATATGCCAAAATTTCTAATTATTGTAACAATTTTATTTTTGCAGTAGGAGAATCCATTCATTAAACGCACAATGAATATTAAAATACCTTTATTAATTAAAATAAATATTCGAGTAACAATCAAACTTTTATAGTATTATAATATCAAGGATTATTAGTCGAGTTGTTTCGAGTTCGGTGTAATTTCACAGCCACTGGCGCGCGCGTGAGAGGTCCGAGAACTAAAATCCGGAACCTCCCACCATGCAAGAAAGCAGCGAGCGCACTCGTCGATAGTTAAAAGCAGCGTCAAGATGCATTCTAAAAGAATGGCGAGTGACCTCCGAGTCGCTCTATGTTTGTGAAACACTTCCTGAGTAACGGTTAGTACCTAATCCACATTTTGTATATTCGTTATCATATTAGCTAATTTACAAAATTTATTTAGCGCAACGACACATCTGAACTCGCAACGACACATCTGAACTCGCAACGACACATCTGAAATCGCAACGAGAAATTAGAAACTGCATGGATAACGTAGATATCGCACGCCACGTCGAAAACCGCAACTGTAAAATTTGAGACAACATGATCCTTTGAAGTTACAATTTAGAAACCTTAATTTGTTGGCTACGCAATGAAAAATTATATTAGTAAATAAATTTAGACAACGGAAATTACGTTACGAAGTAATGCTGCCGTGATCCAAGTAAGGAATCCGCTTTGCTTCCTACACCTGTGTTAAAGCATGGAAAGCAAGTATAATTAGTTGCTGTTCCCGCGCTGCGAGGTAGTTTCCATTACATCCAAGGACAACAGCTGCTCTTGGGTTCGTAATAGAATTATGATTTCTGAGTACTTCCTTCTGAAAGTACATTATTTCATTTTGTTTGTTAGACGTACAAAATTATTATTCAGTTTACCTGTAAATAAGCTGGTTTTCCCCAGTATCAAATTTGCTTTCACTTAGCTTCGTAAATATGTGACCACACGTGGCTTCAACGTAAATTAACAGCTGCTATTACATCACCTGTTTGTTTGATCACTATTGTCAACAATTGCCCAATGGCTAACACATGTTTAGCATTTTAGTACAACCACTATTGATAACATTAGAGAATATCTTGGTGATTATTTTGACTTCAAACTAAATTTAAGTTTGTTAACTTAAAGAGAAAATTTCGTATATTCATTTGTAAATGACTCACACAGATCTGATTGGGTTATAAAGAAACTCTAGCATTTTTAGTTACATAGAATTATAAAATATTTGAGTAAGGATCAGTTGATAACCTTACTACCATTTTGCAAGTACTTCAAATTTTTATTTTTATTTAATTACAATGATATTTTATTTACTGAAACAAAGAAAATTCTTATTAGTAAATTAATATTCTTCATTTAAAGTTTTTTATTCTGATCTAGTCTGATCAGACTTGGTAAACAAAAGCAATAAGAACTAAATTTTATGATCCCATTATGCAGAAAATATTCTCTATACTTTTAGGTATACTTGAGGGACGCAAATAGTGTTCCCATTTTTATGTGACTTAATTATTATTCTTTCTTACAGGAACAGCGTCTTATTCTGTTAAGACAAGTTTGTGTATCAACGAAGGCGATCTTTTTTTTGGGTCTCCAAGTCCGCCCTTAGAAAATTGCTATGCCCCTAAAATAAATCAATTTGGACTTGGTGGCGCCTGTTTTTTTTTTTGTTAAGTGTAACCTCCTTAGATTTCGACTTAGCCCCCATTGCTCATTGCTCTACCCCAGGAATAGACCCCTAGCTACGTCGGAAGACTTCGTGGAGCTGGTGTAAATATAGAGGATAAGAAAATATCGTTTCACTAGCACCCATGTGTGAGGCTGGCCAGGAAAATGTAGCACTGGCGCCGGCAACGTTTGGGGCCTCGAAATTTGTTTGTTCAACGAGTAATTTGTTGAAATTCGTTCGTTCATAATTTAATTTACCTCGAAAGTTGTTTGTTCATAATTTGATTTACCTTAAAATTTATTTGTTAAAATTAATTTGCTTCGAAATTTATTTGTTCTAAATTTAATTTGATTCGAAGTTTGTTAGCTCAAAATTTATTTTCCTTTGAAGTCCATTTGTCCAAAAATTATTTTGCTCGAAATTTGTTTGCTTAAGGTTTATTTGACATTTAGATTTGTTTGTTTGCTTTTGATAAAAGATTGGTTGTAACGGTAATCCCCATACACTCAATTCGTTAATTTGGTCAAATTTACTTTTGACTTTAATTCTGTTTTGACCCCTTAAATTTTTTGATATTGTTTTGGCAAAATAATTTTACCAAAAACATTTTTTGATTTTTACCTTTAGTGTTACGAATTTGTTTTGATAGCTTTTGTAAGATTCGAATTAGTTAGATTTATCGGTTTGATTCCATTAGGTTGTAGTAACCATGTCGGAAAAATTCCAAATTGTTTGTCTACTTAAAGAAGAATTGGAGTATGAACTAAGAATCAGAGGAGTGTTGAGTGAGAGGCCAGTGTTGGAGAAACGGAAAATTTTAGGTAGATTGTTAGCTAAAGAAATAGATAAGCCTGGTTGTTTGATTGACCTTTCGTGTTATGAAGTAGATTTTGCAACGGAAAGTAAAGAAATTTCAGTTTCAGTCGAGTCAGTTCGTAATATTGTGTCCGAGTTTGAGGGCGACTCATCAGACTCAATTTTAGAAGAGCTTGTTCAAGGTTAAACCACCTTTCGGGACGAGCTAAGCGTATGAAAATTCCTTCAATAAATCCGATGAAGCAATTAAGTTTAGAAATGAGACCGTAGCAACGATATTAACCCTTGAAGCTGAGTTGTACGATAAAATCAATAAAAGTACAGAGTCCACCTATTTAGATCGGTCCGTTGTAGTATCTCCTTTAGTTAGTGCACCTATCCATTCGACTTCGTATGTAACACCTTCAGTACCTATAGGTTCATGGCCTGTAAAATTCTCAGGTGACCCCAAACAACTATATTCATTTTTAGATAGAGTTAGTGATTTAGCACAATCTCGTAAGGTATCCGAAGCTGATTTATTTGGATCAGCATGTGAACTTTTGTGGGTGACGCTTTAGTTTGGTTTAGAACAGTGAAAAATTCTTTGCGAGACTGGAACTCCTTGTTAGAACGTTTAAGGAAGATTTTCTACCTGGTTCTTCGGATGATGACATTTGGGAAAAGATCAGAAATCGTCGTCAAGGTAAAGACGAAAGGATTATTTTATTTGTCGCGCATATGCAAACCCTCTTTAGTAGACTGACCAACGAGCCAGCAGAAGTTACTAAAGTTAAATGATTAGAAGAAATTTGGTTCCTGAATATATTTCGGCACTTGCATTGTCGGACATTCAAGATTTGTCGACCCTAGTAAATTTGTGTAAAAGGTTAGAAGAAGCTTCTTTGATGAAACTAAACTCGGTTTTGGCGTCTTCTAATAAACCTAACAAGATTTGCAACCTCTAAGCATCCATATGAGAACAAACATCCTGGGTTGAATGAGAAAGTTTATGCTGTTAAGAGTAGGGTGTTTCAGAATAAATTAGTCAATCCTCAAGTAACAGTAGCGGATAAGAGCTCTTTAGAGTCCTCGGTTTGTAATTCCTTTAGTCCCGATAAGAGGAATCATTTTGTTTGTTGGAATTGCTCCCGTAGTGGACATTGGTTTAGAGATTGTAGAGCAACAAAAAATTTTTGTTTTGGATGTGGTCGAAAAGGCGTTAAGGCAACGTCATGTCCACGTTGTTCAAAAACCAGTAAGGCGGCAGGTACATAGTGGTCGGTATCCTGTTCCGCGTCATAAGGCTACAGTTATGATTTGTAAACAAGAAAAATACTTTAGTAAAGACGAGTGGTCGAGATGGCTTACAGTTGTTAAAAATTTTGTCAGGACTCTCGAAGCCTAAGAATAATACTCTGTTCATTGAGAAGCAGTGTGATAATCGACCCTACATTATGGTGAAATTAATAGATAGAGACATTACCGGTCTTCTGATTCGGGATGCACTACCTCAGTGGTAGGATCCTTAGCACTTTCAATTGTTAGAAAATTAGACTTGAAAATTTTAGTTCAGCAAAACAGGTATCACTACAGCTGATGGTTCAATAAAGTCTGTTGTAGGCTCAGTAGATTTGCCAATTTGTATAGGTAATGATTGCCGCATCCTTAATGCATTAGTGGTTCCGTCCCTACCGCATACATTTATTTTCGGTAGTGACTTTGCAAAATTATTTGGTGTAGTTGCTGACTTTAGAAGTAATAATTGGTTTATCCAAAGCAATGTTGGGAACGACATAGGGTATATAGGTTCGTCTTCCATCCCTTTGAACACTGAAGATTCTTTATGTGGTTTACATGACCTCTCAGATGCTCAAAGTGCGCAAGCACAAGAGTTAATAAGTTCATTTAGTGAGATTAGCAGCGACGATAGATTAGGACGAACTCACCTAATCGAATTGGACATAGACACAGGCAATGCCAAACCCTTCCACAAGAAACCATATGTCATGTCACCATATATGGGTAAGATATTGAATGAGGAATTGGACGACATGCTTAGACTTAAAGTTATAGAACCGTGTACTAGTCCGTGGTCCTCTCCAGTTTTGTTGGTTAAGAAGGCAGATGGAGAATATCGCTTCTGTTTTGATGGTAGAACCCTGAACGACTTAACTGTTCATGATTCGTACCCCTTGCGAACGTAGATAGAATTCTCAATATGTTGAGAGGTGCGAACTACATTTCGTCTCTGGATTTGAGAAAATCGTTTTGGCAAATCCTCTTAGTGAATCGTCTAAGGATAAGACTGCCTTCAGTGTTATCTCACGAGGACAATATAGATTTACATGCATGCCATTTGGGTTGAAGAATGCTGCGCAGACGCAACAGCGTTTAGTAGATGCAATTTTGGTCCACGTTTTGAACCCCATGTATTTTGCTATTTGGACGACATAATATTATGTTCGTCATCTTTTGAAGAACATCTAAAGTTATTAGTAGAGGTTAAGCAACGTTTAAAAGAAGCTAACCTTACCATAAATATAAGTAAATGTGAATTTTTTAAAAAAACACTTAAATTTTTGGGTTATATAGTAGGTTCGAACTCACTTCGTACAGATCCCGATAAGGTGTCGGCGATGGTTAACTTTCCCCGTCCGAAAACCACAACGGAAATTAAAAGGTTTATAGGAATGTGCAGCTGGTACAGGCGCTTTATAAAGAATTTTTCGTCTTTAGTTTCGCCTATTAATGACCTCATTAAAAGTAAGAAAAAAGGTCAAACTGTAAACTGGAGTGCGGAAGCAGAAAATTCATTTGTGCTGATCAAGCAAGCATTAGTTTCTGCACCTCTTCTTTCTCAGCCAGACTACTCGGCACCTTTATCGTTGAGTGTGACGCAAGCAACACTGGGTTAGGAGCTGTGTTGATTCAGAATGTAAACGGAGAAGAGCGTGTAATTTCGTACGCAAGCAAAACCCTGAGCCGTACTGAGCGCAATTATTCCACCACTGAAAGAGAGTGTTTAGCGGTTATTTTGCAATTGAGAAATTTCGTCCGTGGGTAGAAGGAGTTCGATTCACCGTTGTCACCGATCATTTTTCGTTACTTTGGTTGAGTAATCTTCAGAATCCAACTGGAAAACTCGCCAGATGGTCAGTTCGATTAAGGCAACACTCATTTGATTTGGTGCATAGAAAAGGAAAGTTCAATATAGTTCCAGATTGTCTTAGTCGTGGTGTTCCTTTAGAAAATCCAGAAGTTAACTTAGTAGAGATTAAACTTGATGCAGTAGACTTGTGGTATGAGTCTTTGAGAAAGAAAATTTTGTTGTCACCCAAAAGCTACCCACAATGGAAAGTGGAAGATGGGTTTATTTATAAGTTTATACCTTCCTATTACCGCATTCGGCGAATGTTGTAGAGTGGAAATATTTGGTGCCAAAGTCTCAGCGCGTAGATGTCATTAAATCATGTCATGACCCCCTTCAGCAGGACATTTTGGTTCCTTAAAACTTTGTCTCGAGTCCAAGAATTGTATTATTGGCCAAAGATGATCTTTGACGTACGTAAATTTTGTAGGAAATGTTTGATTTGTGGTGCTCAAAACCACCCAATAGAGGTCCCCTTGGAATGATGGGAAAGGAGAAAGAAGTTGGACTACCATTCCAAACCATTGCATTAGATTTGATGGGTCCGTTTCCTCGTTCCAAACGCGGACATAAATGGCTCTTAGTTGTTGGTGATTGGTTCTCGAAGTATTCGATTTTGCAACCTTTACGTAGTGCTACCGCACATTTGATCGAGAAGTTTTGGAAGAAAAGGTATTTCTTGTCTACGGAGTACCACAATTTGTTATTTGTGATAATGGTCCACAATTAGTTGGACGTATTTTTAAAGCTTTGTGTGCAAGGTACGAAATTCAAAAATTTGGTATAACGCTGTTTATGCTCCCCAATGCAATTTTGTGGAAAGAATCAATAAGACAGTTGGTACAGCAATCCGTACATACGTAGAAGAACATGATACGTGGGATGTTGAGATATCAAAGATCCAATACGCGATCAACTCAGCAAAACATGAGTCCACCAACTATTCGCCAAATTTTTAGTTTTTGGTCGTCAGGTACCTTTAAGTGGAAAAGCTTATAATGATAATTTTATACCTGGTGAGGATGTTGATGTCGTCTCCAGTAGTAGACCTTCTTATGTTTTGGATCGTCAACTTTGTTTGATATTTTTGGAAATGTCCGTGAAAATTTGCATGTAGCTTATCAACGTTCGTGTAAACGCTACAATCTTCGGAGAAGAGACATTTCATTCCGAGTCGGAGAGTATGTTTGGAGAACTAATAAGGTCCTCTCGAGTGCTAGTGATAAATTTTCCGCTAAGTTAGCTCCTAAGTTCGTTATGAGTAAAATTCGGAAAAACATTCCAATACCTTTTTTTCCCATTTTTTTTCCCCTTTCCCTTTTTAAATTTTGCCCCCTTTGCCCGTTCCTTTCCCCCGTTTTGCCCCTTCCCACTTTGGTTTTCGGCGCCTTTAATTTTAATTTTTCCTTTTTACTTTTAAATTCCAACAAAACAATTCCGTTTCCTTTGGGTCCGCTTTTCTAAATTCTTTAAATTTATTACCCAAAAATAAACCCCCAATTTCCCCTTAAATTTTTTTAATTTTTTTTTTTTCCCCTTTTCCAAAATTTCCCCCTTAAAATAAACCTTTTTTTTTTTATTTGTAGGTTAATGGCTTGGGGTTTTTTGGGGCTTTTTTTTTAAATTTTTATTTAAACCCTTTTAAACTAGTTTACTTTTGGGGTTTTTTGTATTTTTTTCCCCTTTTGCCCCTTTTTTTAAATACTTTAAATTTATTTTTTAAAATCCAAAATTTTCCAAAATTTTAGGGTTTTGGCCTTTTTTAAAAATTTTTTTTGGGTTTAATTTTACTTTAAAAAATTTTTAAACCATGTTTTAAATTTTTAAATTTTATTTTTAAAAATTTTTTTTTTAAAAGCCGTTGAAAGGTTTTATTTAATTTTCCCCTTTTTTTATTTCAAAATTTGTTTTTGCCCATTCCTTGGGTCAAAATTTTTTAAAATTTTTTTTTTTGTTTTTTTTAAAATTCCAGATCTTTGCCTTCCCGTCCTTTCCCTTTAACCCGAGGTTTCGCTTTCCTGTGTTTAACCCCGTTTTCCCCCAAATTTTCCCTTTCCAGTTTTGTCCCCTTTTTTCCCCACTTTTTTTTTTATTTTGGTTTTAATTTCCTTTTTTAAAATCTTTTATTCTTTTTTTTAAAAAAACCCCGGGAAAAATTTTTGGGAAACTTTTTCTTTAAAAATTGTTTTTACCCCTTTAACTTTAAACCTTTTCATTATTTTTTTTAAACATCCCTATTTTTTTTAAACCCTTCACTTTCAATTTGGGTCAAATTTTTAATTTTTTTACCCATTTTTTATTTTTTTTTTATTTCCAAAAAATTTTTTTAAAACCAAAATTTTTTGTTTTCCCAAATTTTTTTTTAAAAACCCTTTTTCCAAATTTTAAAATTTTTAAAAATTTTTGTTTTTTAATTTAAAATTTTACCCATTGTTTTTCTTTTTAACAAAACCTTTTGATATTTAAAGGTTTTTTATTTTTTTAAAGTTTGAATTTTTTTTTTAAATTTTAAAAATTTAATTTTAGGAATTTTTATAAATTTTAATTAAATTTTTTAAATTTTTTTAAAATTTTTTAAAAAAATTTAATTTCCCTTTTTTTTAATAAAAAAAATTTAAAATCAAAATGACCTTCTAAACCCAAAAAATTTCTTTTAATCAAAAATCGGTTAAAGGCCAAAATTCCAATCTTTTTTTTTTTAAAATTTTGTCAATCCAAACCCAATTTTTTTTTTTAAAAAAATTTTGTTTGTTTTGCCTTTAATTTTGGGTAATCACTTTTTTTCCAAGGCCTTTTAATTTTTTCCTTTTTTTAAAATTTAATAAATTTTCCCTTTTTTTTAAATCTAAAATTTAAATTTAAATTTTTTAAATTTTAAAATTCAAAATAAAAATTTTTTTTGGTTTAAAAATTTCCAAAGTGTTTAAAATAATTTTAAATAACCCGGGAAATTTAAAGCTTGTTTTAGGCCCCTTTGGGAAAAAAATTTTTCCCTAAATTTAACCTTTTTTTAATTTTGTTTAAACATTATTTTCCCTTTTTTATTTAAAAATGGAAAAAAACCCAAAAAAGTAAACATTTTATAAAACTTTTTTGTTTTTTTTTAAAAATTTAAAAATTTTAAATTTTTTATTTTAAAACTTCCCAAAATTTAAAATTTTAAAAATTTAAATTTTTTAAACAAAAACAAATTTGGGGGTAAAAAATTTATTTAAAATGGGCAATGGGTTTTTGTTTGGAAAATTTTCCCTTAACTTGCTTTGGGGTTAAAATTGTTTTTTCTAAACCCATTTCGAATTTTTTTCCCCTTTTTAATTTAAAATTAATTTTTTTGGTAAAAATTTTTTTTTAAAAAAATTTTAAAAAATTTTAATAAATTTTTTTAAAAAGTTAAAAGGGAAATTTTTTAAAAACCTTTTTTAAAATTTTCACCCCTTTAAAATAGGTTTTCAAATTTTTTAAAATTCCAAATTTCAACCCATTTCCCAAATTTTCCCTTTAAATTTATTTTTTAAAGTTTTTTTCCTTTTTTTTTATTTAAAGGGATTAAATTTTTCAAAGAAAATTTTAAAAAATTTTCTTTTTAGGGTTTTTAAAAAATTAGGGGTTTATTTTATTTTTCCCCTTTTTAAATTAAAAAATTTGAACCAACCCAAAAACATTTTAAAAATTTTTGCAAAAAATTTTTAAATAAAAATTTGGGATTTTTTCCAAAATTGGGTTTGGGGTTTTAAAATTTTTTAAAATTTTTTTCCTTTTTTTTAAAAACCTTTTTAAATTTTTAAAGGTGTTTTTAAAATTTTCCCCATTTAAATTTGCCATAATTCTAACCAATTTAAAATTTTAAAAATTTTAAAAATCTCTTTCCTTTTTAATTTTTAAAAAATCAAATTTTTTAAATTTTTTAAAATTTTTTAAAACATTTTACCCAAAAATAAATTTTTAAAGTTTAGGGGTTTTTAAAAATTTTTTTAATTTCCAAAAATTTTTACGCCCTTTTAGGAAAAAAATTGGGAATTTTTGGGGTTTTCATTTTTATTTTAAAAACCTTTTCAAACCAAACCCCAAAATTTTTTTTTTTTAGTTTCCCCTTTTTAGGGTTTCCATTCGGAAAACCCCCTTTTAGATTTTTTCCAAAACTTGAAAAATTAAACCCTCAAACTTTGATTTTAAAATTTGGGATTTTTTAATGCCCTTTATTTTTTTCCTTTTGAATAAACTCATTATTTTTTTTTAATTTAAAACCCGGGTAACAAATTTCTAAATTTTTTCAAATTTAAATTAACCCATTTCCCTATTTAAGGTGTTTTTTTTCAAGGGTAGGATTTACCATATTCTTCCTATTTTTTCGGTATTAAATCACCTTATTCCCGGATTTATTCCTTTTGTTATTTTATCCCAAGTTTCTTGTTTTTTAAATTTTTTTAGTATTCCAAAATTTTCCATAATTAAATTAATTTTTTCCCTTTGTGCAAAAATAGCCTTTTTGTTAAATTTCTTTCCCATAATTTAAAAATTTTGAAAAATCCCCATTTAGTTTTGTTTACCCTTTTTAAATGAAAAATTTTAATTTTATTTTCCCTTTCCTGGCTTCCAAAATTTTTTGCCGTTAATTGCAAAACCCCATAAATTTACAAATTAAAAATTTTTGGGATTTAAATTCAAATTTTTTAAAAGATCTTTTTCACCACCTAAATTGGATAAACAAACAAATGAAATTTTAAAAATTTTTTTCTTTAAATACAATTCCAAAATTTTAAAGTTCCAAAAAAAGATTTTACCAGGGTTTGGATACATTTTACATTGCCTCACCAAATTTTTTTATTACAAATGAGAATTTGGTTAAACAATAGGGTTTCCCCCACAATTTTCGCGTCTGAATAAAATGCCTTAAATTGTTGATTTATTGTTTTCCCCACTTTCCAATCCTTTTCCCTTCGGGTTATAAACTTTCCTTCTTTATTCCTTTTTAAACCAAAAATTCCCCCAAATTTTTTAATTCCAGAAATTCCCCTATATTAAAATTGAATTTGGTTCAAACATTATTCCTTTTACATTTTCTTTTTCCCAGAAATGTTTTTGTTCTTAAAATTTACCCCTTTGTAAAACTACCAAAATTTTTCCCCATAAAAGTAAACTTTTGGGTTTAAAATTTTTCCAAAAAATTTTTCACAGCTTTCTTTTGCGCTTTAAACACATTATTAACCTACTTTGGAACTTTCCCCCATTGACCAATACCCCAAATATATTTTGAGCATCCTTTTAAAATAAAACCGGGAAAAAATTTGGAAAATGTTACCTTTAAAAAGCCATTAAATTGAAGTTTTGAATTTCCCATCCTTTAATTTTTTATTTTTAATTTTCCCAACGGCAAAAATATAGAAATCGCGGTATTGTTTATTAATTTAGAACCCCTAAAAACCCTGTAATTTTTATTTTTGGGACAAATTTTTAAGCCAATTTTAACAAATTTTCATCCCATTCTCACTGATTTAAATTTAAAAAAGAAATTGTTCTCAATAAATTTTGCTTCAAACCCTACATTATACTTTCTAAAGCTTTTCCTTTAAAATAATATAAATGGCGAACAAAAATTATACATTATCCATTTATTGCGCGGGTAAACTGCTGAAAAAAAATTTAAAAAAAGGGCCGAAAAAGTAAAGTTCCTTTATACAAACCGAATTTCCACTTTCCTATTATTTAATATTTATTAAATTGAATTTGTTGTTATTTTGATAAAGTTCTTTGGGAAGATATAAAATTTAATTTTTTATTTTTCAACAATTCCTTTTCAAAAAATACAAAATTCCCTTTTATTTTTGAAAATTCCCAGTTACTATTGAGTTTCCTTTCTATTATTCCATTCAAATTTAATTGGGGTTTTCCCTATTTTAATGAAACGATTATACACCTTTTGAAAACTTTGTCTTTCATAACAGAGTTCAATGGCCTCATTAAAAAACCACATTTTATTTAAACAATTTTCTAAAAATTTTTTGTTTTCTCAATATTTCCAATTGTTCTTTTTTAATTAAAAATAATAAACCGACTTTAATTTTCTTCATTTCATTTCCATTCCAAAATCTAACTTTCTAATATTAACTCCTTCCTAAAATTTCCTTTTGCTTTGCATAAACTTATTTTATCCAAAATTGAATGACCTTTTAAACCATCTTTTTAAAACCTTTTAAAAACCTTTTGGGAAAATTTTAAAAAATCAATTTTATTTTAATTTACAAAAAAATTTCCTCCCCTTTAAAATTCTTTCAGTTCCATTCATTAAATTTTTTTTTATACCACCATTTAAATAAGCTTATTCCCTTTTAAAAATCACTTTTTACCTTTATTTACCTTTCAATTCCATTCCCCTTCCCTTACCTTAAACCTTTATTTTAACCAACACCTTACCTTTTTTTTCAAATTATAATTTTTCAAGCTTTTAAAATTAAAAATCACCTTAAATTTAATTTGTTCCCTTTTTTTCCCCTTCCACCTCCACTTCAATTTTCCCCTTCCACCTTCTTTCCCTTATTTCAACCTCCCTTCCCCCTTACCTTGGGTTACCTTCCCCTTTTACCTCATCCCTTTCTCCCTTCCACCTTTTCCCTTTTTTCTTCCCCTTTCCCCTTAATTCCCTTCCCCTCCCCCCCATTTTCTTCCTTTAAAATTCCTTCACTTCATTTCATAAATTGCCTTCATTTTCCTTCCCCTTCCATTTCCCCTTTTCATCCCCTATACCCCCTTTTTACCCTACTTTCCTTTTTCCATTTCCACCTTCCACCTTCCAAACCCCATTCCACCTTTTAACATTCCATTCCATTTTATCCTTCCCCTTCCCCCTATTTATTCCCCTTCCCCAACTTCCACCTTCCACCTTCCTTTAATTTCATCCTTCACCTTCCACCCCCACCTTCCCTTCCATTACCTTTCCCCTTCCCCTTCCCCTTCCAAACTTTCCAAAATATCCCCCTTCCACCTTCCGTACCTTCCATTATTTCCACCCCTTCCACCCTTCCCCTTCGCCCTTCCACCTTAACTTATTCCCCTTCATTTTCCCCCTTCCACCTTCCATCCCTTCAAAATCCCCATCCCCTTCCCTTCCCCTTCCCCTTCAAATTTATACCTCCCCTTCAATTTATTCCCTTCCTCCACCTTCCCTCTTCATTCCAATTTTTCATTATTTTCTTATCCATTTCCTCCCTTTTCCACCTTATTTTCTCCATTTTTCTCCTTGCGCTTATTTCATTTTTCCTTTCTCCTCAATTTTCCTAAATTTTCCCCTTCCCAAATTCTTTTCGCACTTTTAATTTCCCGAATTCCCCGAAACCCCCTGCCCCATTTCCAATTCCTCCGCATCTGTTTCAGCCTTCCTTTTTGTCGCTTCCTCCAATCTGCCCCGTTTTCATTTATTTTCCAATCTTTTCACCCCGTCCTTTGTCGCCTTTCGTTTTGTTTTCCTGTGCCTTATTTTCTTTGCCTTCCGTTGCCCCGTCCTAAACCTTTCTATTCAGGGATTTACAATTTTTTTTAATTTTAACTCCCACCCTGTTAAATCTTATTTTATTATCCAAAACTATTTGCTCTCCCATAATTTCTTTTTCAATTCCCCTTATTCCTGTTAAATTTCAAATTTTTCGATAGTTCCCCCCCCACACCCCTTCGTTTTTGTTCTTCCCTACCCCACCAAAATTCCAAGGTTTTTCTTAAATTTAATTTCTAACTCAAACTGGTGGTATTATTCCTTCAAAAAACTTATTCTAATGTTCCCTCTCAATTGTCTGTTTCCAATATTGGCTATTTTCCCATTTTAAATCCCATTCTAATCCTTTATTTTGGACCAACTTTTGAACTTATTCATTAAAAAAAAAAATTTTGCCCCCAACACTGAATCTATCAATAAATTTTACCTCAAAATTAATATTATTTTTTACCCCCTTTTACTTTTTACACCCTTTACTTTTTGGTTTTTAACTATATTTCCTTTATTTTATAAACTTTTAAATGTGCACACCTAATGCACGCCCTTGTACTTGCACCGTTTGGTTGGTTCTTTTATTAAATATTTAATGAATGCCTCGACTATTTAAAACTCTTAATCTCAGGTTATTCAACTCTTATAGTGGTTCCGTTATAAGTAGATGTGTCCAACCAAAGTGCACCTTTTGTTTTACTACTAAAATTGCTACTCTACTTTTGTATATGCCAAAATTTCTAATTAATCAAAGTTACTATGTGCCAAATTAAATTACAACCAAATTTTATGACTAATTTTGACGTATTAAAGAATATGATTTTAAAACTCACCTGGTCTATACTCCGTCGATGCCTTGCTGATCTGGCACAAAATCCTAATTACCGTATACGTCCTCACAATGAGTTCTTGAATTTCCTGCAGCTTCCAGGTGTCCTCGATTTTAACTGTTCCCCAATATCTGAAATGATTAACCCAAATTTAGAATTTAGAAAAAATAGTGCTAAACTTCCCTGTCTAATCTCCAACTTCAAATCCTTTTTCCGCTCAATGCTCTGCTTCTTTAACCGCTCCAATATCCAACTTTTAATCTATATCCCTCTGCCTTCTAACTTTAACCACACTCCAATATCCAACTTCTAATCTGTTTTCCCAATTTAACCCCTCCAATACCCTTCTAACTTTAACCCGCTCCAAAATAATTCCAACTTCTAATCTGTATAACCACTCCGATGACCTTTTTAAGACCACTTTCCAAATCCAATTTCTAATCGTCGCACAATCACTACTATTCCTTTATACTTCCGGCTTGTTTTTTACCACTTTTCAATTAAACTCATTTTAAACAATTACTTTTATTTTCTTTTTCAAAATATTTGAATACAAATTAGCACGTTCTGAAAACACGTCTTTACAAATTGGTTCGAAAAATAATCCTTTGTTTACTCTTAAGGCGACCATGTTAATTCTCTACTAGCCTACTACATCTTAAAGTCCATAACAAATATTAAGTTCGTGTCGCACATACCAAAGTCCATGTCTTTTATACAGTTTCATAATCACATTAAATTCTAATATATGTCCTAAATCTTTACATTCAACCAATCACATTTTACGATGTTTTAACTATTAATTTTGAGTTTACAAATATTGTCCAAAAGTTGATTCTATAGAAAATGAAACCAAAATAAATTATACTTGACCCTGGATGCATGTTGATAGTGAACATTCAAGACGCATCCGGCTTTTGGACGGCAAATGTACTTTCAAAGGCTTTTAAAATTCAACTCGGTATAAACCCTTGAGCATTTCACATCTTACTACGCCACTTAGTCATTTTAAAATTGCCTTTTGGCACTTAATTTCAACTACTATATTTGAATGGTATTTTAGTATACATAAAATACGGCAAACATAATTTTAAGTTTATGTGATCAAATATGTGGATTATTTTTGTTTGGCATATACTACCTTGTACTAAACAACCCTTATAACTCTTAGTAGCTCCCTTAGACATTTATTGGCCCCACTGATTTTGAATGAAATTGGAAATTGCGTCGGCTTTACTTTTCCTGGTGTGCATAATTTCTAGTTTTATTTAAAATCAAACCCTCTCACCTTTCTACAAAACCCCTTTTCGGATTCCTAATATTTTAATTATTCAACCCCTATTTTTAATTCTCAAATTGTCTGTCTAACTATGCTACATACTAACCTACCTTATAAACTAAAACAAAACTAAACTTTCCGTCGCATGAACTATATAACAACTATTCTACTAAACCCTCTTCCTGTACAACCTTATATGGGAATAGATTTTCCAAGTGAAAACGCCCACGATATTCCCCTGTCATAGTAGCTAATTCAAATGTATTTCCTTCCGCAAAACTACGCGTAATCTTGTACGGCCCTTCATACGGAAACAACAACTTCGCGCAAATGTTCCTGTCGCGGTTCGAAACTCTTAACCTTTTCACCACCACCATATCTCCTATTTCAAAAGTCGTCCTTTTTGATCCTGCTACACCTTCGCTCGATATCCCTACGCTGCATCCTTTCGATCCTACGTCTAACACTGCCCAACAACTTGTGATGTCTTGTACCTCGACTTCTTCCCTCCATGGCCTAGCTGGTATAATTCTCCGAATCAATGTTATCGGACACGTTTTTGTCACTGAACTCGGTACACAATTCATGAAATTTTCAATCTGCGGCAGATATCTAACCCATCTATTATGGTGCTCTTGCGTTGCTAACCGTAGATATTTTATTACCTCCCGTATATATCGTTCGCATGGATTTGCTTTCGGATGCCGTATACTGCTAAATGACACCTTAATTGGCTCGATTTAACCCGTTCCTAAATCTTTGGTTGTTAAAATAAGTTGCGTTGTCTACCAAAATCCTTTCCATTCTCCCTACCTGGCTTCCAAATTCTTTAATCGATGTAAAGCATGCACCGTGTTGCTTCGCCTGCCGGAAATAATTTAACAAATTTTGAAAAAACGTCCACCATTACTAATATGTGCCGATACCCTGTTCACTCGTAATCAGGTTGCTTAAGTAATCAATAGCTACCAATTCCAATGGTCCGCTCACGCTCACACTCATCGGTACGTTCTGCAACACCACGTTCTTGTCTTTCCCTAAGATACAAATTTTGCAACGATTAATCCTTTCTTTACCACCGTGATATCGTTCCGTGCATAAAACGCCTCCTGAATACCAAAAATGTTTTTCTTATAATATGTCCAAAATTTAAATGAATTTCATCTATAATTTCCACAGCCGCGTCTCTGGATACCACTACTAGCTCTGCCTCACCTATCCTTTTACTACAACTGCCCTACGATGGTAAATCCACGGTACTCCTCCACATTTCGCTTGTTAATCTCTCGCGGATCGAGCTCACCTCACTGTGCCTTTGCGTTTCCATTAACTTGGCATTTGTCCACCGACCAACATCCCTGAACTCCTGCAAAGCAACTAAACAATTCACGTCCTTATTTTTTTCCACCTGCGGTCTGCTTAGAAAATCCGCCGTCACATTCTCCTTGCCTGGTTTGTGCTTGATTTCAAATCGTATTCCTGTAATACTAACGCCCATCTGTACAACCTGCTGTTTAGAAACTCCTTTTCTTCATAAATGTTACCACCGTGTTGTCGGATTCTATCAAAATTTGTTACCTAGCAGATAAAACGCAACTTTTCACTGCATATACTATCGCCAACATTTCCTTCTCTGCCGTGCATATCTGGTTTCGCAGTCTTTTAATACCCTCGAAATAAATACAATTGGTACCTCAGCTCCGTCCTGGATCTGCACCAACTCAGCCCCTATCGCATATTTGACGCATCCGTTCTTAAAATAAATTCGTCTTTGAAATTTGGATATTTTAATGACAACTCTTTATAAAACGCACTTTTCAAATCCTGGAACGCCTTCTCTCGATCAGCAGTCCATTTCCATCTTTCATTTTTCTTCAATAAACTCACCAACGGCACACACAACTCAGAATATCGCGGTATAAATCGTTTATAATAATTTAGAACCCCTAAAAACCCTCGTAATCCTCTCACGTTCTTTGGTTGAGCAATATTTTTCAACTCGTCCAACCTTTTATTACAAATTTTCATCCCATTCTCACTGATTTCAAACCCTAAATATGTAACTTTGTTCTTGAACAACTCGCATTTCTCCACGTTCAACTTCAAACCCCTTCTCCAGCCTCTGGATCACCTTTTCTAAATGCTCCAAGTGTTCTTGTTCGTTCCTTGAAAAATCAACAAATCATCCACATAGTGTGAACAGAAACATTCATACTCATTAAACAGCTTTTGCATGGCCCTTACAAGTGCTGCTGAAGAACTACTTAACCCAAACGGAACTACAGAAAACATGTAAATCTCTCCTTCAATACTAAACCCTGTAAACTTCTTACTGTCTTCATGCAACGGAATTAACAAAATGAATTTTTAAATCTAATTTACTGAAAACTTCATCTCGTACACTTTGTACAACAAATTATCCAACCCCTGGGTTGTTCATACTGCGGTTTCGTAATCGAATTCAACTTCTCGCATCCAAACAAATCCTTATATCCCTTTTATTGGGTTTAGGAACAATAACTACCGGTTCACATATTGAGTTTTCGCTGGTTCTATTATTCCATCTCGTAACATCTTGTTAATCTCGGCTTTAACCCTATTTCTAATAGCAAACGGAATTGGATACACCTTTGTATTAAACCCGTTGTCTTCCGTGACCTCTAACTTATGCATGTATCGCCTCGCCAATCTTGGCTCTTCATTAAATAACCCTACATTTTATTAAAAATTCTTCTACTTCGCCTTTATCTCAATACTCACTTTTCCAATCTGTTCATCCTTAATTAATCTCACAAACATATTACATAATCGTACTTTAACCTGTCTATAATCACTTGTCATCCATTCCTAATCCCGACTTATCTATATTATCTCCATTCCTATATTCCTCACTAACCGTAGACACCATCCATAACTTATCTTTATCAAAATTCGAATCGACCTATCCTTACCATCTATATTCACCCAAAATCCTCTATAAAATCCATTCCTAATATGAAATCTATATGCAACCCCTTTGTAATTAAAAACCTGCCTCTCCTGCATTTTTATCCCTACAAATATCGGTACACGGATGATCCTATAAATCGTAGTTAACTTTTTATTCATAGCCGACCATAGATTAACCCCATCAATCGCTTCTATTCTTCCTTTTAAAAATCAGCATGTTTTATCACCACCCTCTCATCTACCAGCGACAACTGTGAACCACTATCAATTAAAGCAACATATAAACACTCATTTAAACTAATATTAATGAACAAAAGGTTCTTTTTTTCAAATTATAATTATTTACTAACAAGTCTTTTAAACTATAAACCAACGTCGACCTTTAATCCTTTACATTTGTTCTCCCAAAATTTGCGTTTTTTTTTTAAGGGTGCCTCGTGTATCTGCACCACTTCAATTTGATCCGTGTCCTGAGTCCTTGCGTTTGTCGTTATATTGGTGGACATTCGCGTCCCTGTCCGTCCGGCTATATCCGTGCTGGTCCCCCCGTATTTCGACCGTCATCCGCGTTGTCGTCGCGCTGGTACCTGTTTTGTCTTTGTATGTCGTTCTCCCGGTGTTCCCTATTGTAGTATGGTCTCCTGTTTCCGTCGTGTCCCCAGTGATTTCGGTGTCCGTGGTTAAAATAGTCCTGTCGGTAGCTGGGTCGATGTTCGTGATGGAAATTGTCCTGTCTATGGTTGGGTCGCTGTTCGTGGTACTATGTCGTCTGTTGTCATCCCTATAACCCCGGTTTTGATCCCAATGACTAGTCCGTGTTTTTGTCTCCAGTGCCGTTGCCAAATCGAAATTTCTCATAACGCCTAAAAATTCCCGCAGTGTTTTAACATTTGGACCACAACCATCTTAGTCACTTCCGGCTCCATGTGTCCCGCAAGTAGTAGTATGATGTCGTCCTCGCCCAACTTTGGTGTCAAGTGCTGTGCCTGGTTGAATTTGTCTATCGCGTATTCTTCGCGAGTCCCGTGTGTCCGACTGTAGTGTCCCGTAATCAAATTTGTACGTATGTCCGTCTGGTGCGTGTTGCTCCAGAACTGTTCCATAAATAGTCGTCGAAATTCCGCGTAGGTTCGTACTGTCTGCGTATGATTTGTGCCACTTTTCCGCGTTCCCTGTCAATGTCGCCCCTACTATCTGTAACTTAGTTCTTTCATTTTCCGATTCGACGAATTTCGTCCAGTCTGTCTAGAAATCCCATCGGCTGTTCTGTCTTCCGTCCTTCAAATTTAGGTAGCGCGTCCCTGTTCAATTTGATGTGCTGTCCGTAGTCCAGTCCTATGGCCGTCGTTCTAGGTCGTCCAATTTTTCATGTATTTGTCTTACGTCATGTCCTACCCGGTTTTCTCCAGTACTTTGTCGTCCAGTTGTGTCTTAGTGTTCAAATTTTCGGTCTGTATCGTCTCTAAGGTTTGTCCTAAATTTCTGTAGTTTGTCAAATGTCTTTTGTCGCACGTTTGAATTTCGGAATGTAACGTCGTAAACCACTGACCATTGTCTCCTCAACTGTCTCTACGCGTGTCTTGATTTCGTCCGTAGGTCCGTTTTTGTCGCGTTCAAGTCTCCTGAATCTGTACCCGCGTGTTTTCTAATTTGTCATCTATTCTGGAAATCTTTTCTGTACCTCAGTCCTTATGTCGTCCTTTACGTTTTGTATTTGCGGAGTAGATAGTCCTGTATTATTCAATTTGGCCGTCAGTTCCGGTGCCGTCCTAAACTCGTTTCTCAGTTGGTGTTTTTTTTGGAATCGGTTTTCCAATTTTTGTTAAAGTCGTTATTTTATTATCCAAAAGCGTATTTGCCTCTTTTTGTTCAGTGCGTGAAGTTTCAAGTTTGTTCGATAGTTCCGCCTTCAGTTCCGTGTTAGAAGTTTCAAATTTGTTCGATAGTTCCGCCTTCAGTTCAGTCTGTGATGCTGTAATTTTGTCTGTCAGTTCTGTATGCAAACTCATCAGAAATCTCCTAAGGTCCTGGTTTCCGTCGGCTTCTGCTCCTACCTGCGATGCCGTCGCCTGGTCCGTGTCCTGTCTAACACCCCGGTCTGTCTGCCTCACCTCCATCTCCTGGATGTCTCCGCCTGCGTCCAGCTCTATGTCTAGTGTCCTACTTTCATCGTTTTGTGTCGTGATTTCTTCTTCAATTCCGTATATCAGTCCGATCTCGTAATCCGTTTCATTGCTGGGTCCGTCATCTCTGCGCCTGTCTTTGAACTTGTATTAAAAAAAGAAAAACTCGGGCCCCACCTAATCTCATCCTGTATCCTACTCTATTCCTGTCTAATTTCAACTCAATCTAGCCTTTTTCAGCCCCCGTTTTTGCCACGTATTATTCACCACCCCTCTACTTTTTGTGTTTTAACTATATTTCCCTTTATTTTATACTTTTTAAAATGTGCACACCTAATGCACGCCCCGTACTTGCACCGTTTGGTTGGTTCTTTTATAAATATTTAATGAATGCCTCGACTATTTAAAACTCTTAATCTCAGGTTATTCAACTCTTATAGTGGGTTTCCGTTATAAGTAGTTGTTTCCAACCAAGTGCACCTTTTGTTTTACTACTAAAATTGCTACTCTACTTTGTATATGCCAAAATTTCTAATTATATCAAAGTTACTATGTGCCAAATTAAATTACAACCAAATTTTTATGACTAAATTTTGACGTATTAAAGAATATGATTTTAAAACTCACCTGGTCTATACTCCGTCGATGCCTTGCTGAATCCTGGCACAAAATCCTAATTACCGTATACGTCCTTCACAATGAGTTCTTGAATTTCCGTTGCGTCCAGGTGTCCTGATTTTAACTGTTCCCCAATATCTGAAATGATTAACCCAAATTTAGAATTTAGAAAAACTAGTGCTAAACTTCCTCTGTACTAATCTCCACTTCAAATCCTTATTTCCGCTCAATGCTTCTGCTTCCTTTAACCCGCTCCAATATCCAACTCTATCTTTGTTTCCGCTCAATGCTCCTGCTGCCTTTAACCCGCTCCAATATCCAACTCTATCTGTTTTCCCTCAATACTCCTCTGCCTTTAACCCCTCCAATATCCAACTTCTAATCTGTATAACCACTCCGTGACCCCTACCTTTAAGACCACTTTCCAAATCCAATTTCTAATCGTCGCACAATCACTAATATTCCCTTTATACTTGCTTGTTTCTTTACCACTTTTCAATTAAACTTTTTTAAAACAATTACTTTTATTTTCTTTTTCAAAATATTTGAATACAAATTAGCACCGTTCTGAAAACACGTCTATTACCAAATTTGTTCGAAAAATAATCACTTTGTTTACTCTCTAAGGCGACCATGTTAACTCTCTACTAGCCTACTACATCTTAAAGTCCATAACAAATAACTAAGTTCGTGTCGCACATACCAAGTCCATGTCTTTTATACAGTTTCATAATCACATTAAATTCTAATATATGTCCTAAATCTTTACATTCAACCAATCACATTTTACGATGTTTTAACTATTAATTTTGAGTTTACAAATATTGTCCAAAAGTTGATGCTATAGAAAATGAAACCAAAATTTATACTTGACCCTGGATGCATGTTGATAGTGAACATTCATAGACGCATCCGGCTTTTGGACGGCAAATGTACTTTCAAAGGCTTTTAAAATTCAACTCGGTATAAACCCTTGAGCATTTCACATCTTACTACGCCACTTAGTCATTTTAAAATTGCCTTTTGGCACTTAATTTCAACTACTATATTTGCATGGTATTTTAGTATACATAAAATACGGCAAACATATATTTTTAGGTTTATGTGATCAAATATGTGGATTATTTTTGTTTGGCATATACTACCTTGTACTAACCAACCCTTATAACTCTTAGTAGCTCCCTTAGACATTTTAATATATATATATATATATATATATATATATATATATATTGCTGTGACCAAGCCTTGCGTTGAAAAGCCGCTAAATTTAATCTGATCTCTCAATATTTTATGAGACTAAACATCATGTATAAATGCCACAATGTAGCCTCAGGTAAACAAAAAATTTCTTTTGAATCAAGAATAAATTTATTTGCAATGGTGCTTATTTCCAGATCCTTGCTAGAAACCAATTCGTCCAAATCTGTTAATGCTGTAGGTTCGTCAAAAGTCTGTGGGATCACATCACGTTACGCCAGATTGTTACTTCATAACACACGGGGTATATTCGAATACCCTTTCGCGTTTACCCGCACATGTGGTCTTGTGGATAGTTTGGAAGTAATTAATTCTAACTTGTTCTATATCCACTGTTTAGCGTTCGTTCGTTTTTACTTACTCTTTCTTTCGTTTGGTGGGGGTAATGTCATTGTATAACATTCTTCATCATTATTAGGTTTTTAGTCCTGGAACTGGTTAGAAGCGCTTCGCCATTATTTCTTATTTTGAGCTAACATACATATAGGTCTGAAATTCACACAGCCTACATCTTTCACCATCTGCGTGCAATAGTCTAATGTAGGTCTACCTCTACCTCTTTTTTACTATATCTGCTTGTAATATATCGCACACCATTCTCCAAATGCCTTAGAATTTGTCCTATGCTTCCATTTCCTCTATTTTTTTTGTTTTTTTAGAAATACCTTTTTCCCCTACAATCTCTAGAACATCTTTGTTATTAATTTTGTCTGTCCATGCTATCATCATCATATATCTATAGCACCACATTGCTATTCCACGTGAATCAGATGTGAACCCATACGGTGCTTTTAAGCAAAAATAATGTATCAGGGGTTATTTTATTCTTCTAGCAGTTTGAATTCTAACATAAGTAAATTTTTAAGATGTGTAATTTAGCATCATCCGGTATTTAAATTCTAATAGCAAGTTTTATCATTATAAATTGTAGAATTTACTTCCTTGTACTAATAAATAGAATACATTTTACAAATATCAAATTTTATGTGATAATCTTACGTACTTCAAACAAAATTTGCTGGATTTATCCAAGTGGCTAGTGTAAAGCGCACCTGCGGTCCGAATGCCTTTTTTGGGTTGTCGGTCTGATACGAATCGTCTAATCTGAACACTACCATGCTATTTTTTGAAGGAGTGAGATAGATTGTTGTCAAAAGTTTGCGTGAAAACGCATCTTGCGAGATGGCCAATAGATAGATGCTTTACCCAGGGTTTCAATGTGCAACAATTCAATGTTTATCTAACCTGCTACCACTTATCGTATTAACTAAATTACTTGCGTTGGAATTAACTCTAAATAAAATTAATAAATTTTGCGAATTAAAATGTCATATAACTAAAGCAATATCATGGTTGGATTCGATAGAAAATAACCATGTGTTGTCGCGCGATAAGTTTTAGCAGAGTAAACACCTGGCTTAATATTAGCATTGTTCTTAAGGTCAGCCATTTCGGAGCAGCAAAAGATGTTGCCAGTCGTCCACTTATGACTACGTCGAATTTGCTCTATATTGAATGTATAAAAAGGGATAAGCGATTTATTTCCTTTTATTTTGTAGTAAGTCAGGAGATTAAACCTCGTTTCTTAAAGCTAAACATTTTAGTAAGGAGTAACTTTTTTTTTCTTGCTTTTTCTCTTAGCCACTTACCAACCAACTCTATCCTGGGCTGTCGTCATATTCAGGAAACCTCCGCGCAATAGCGATTAGCATCGTAAAAAATATACTGTACACAGCACCAACAACATGGGGCGTGCGAAAAACATTATACTGTCGTCACCACACTGTCGTCATCTGTCGTCACAGATGAGATTAAATTTCGTTACGTTGGCGTTAATGCGGGGTGCTCAATTTTGTTTTAGCTAAATTTTGTTTTACATCAATTTTGTTTTAAGCAAGACCAGTTTGGTTGTACAATTTCTTGCACAAGTTTGATCTGCTCTTAACTTTGAATTATTTTGGTCTACATTATCTTTGTCCAAAATGTAAATGCTACTTTGAATTGTTTTGGTCCATACTATTTTTGTTCAAAATATATTCGTAAATTGGAATTATTTTGGCCCAATTTATTTCTTCCCAAAACCAATTTGCGACTTTAAAATATTTTTGTCCAAACTATTTTGATAAATATTAATTCTTCAGGAAGGTTTTGTGATTCTTATTTTGCATTGGTGGAGACCTGTTAAAGAAAAAAATAATTGCGTGGTGTTGAGGAGCACATTTCTGGTTTAATATTCAGAGAATAATGTCTTATCTTTCTTCTTTGAAGGGAAAAATCAATACCTAAAGACCCCTCATTAAAGGTAATGATGAGTCTTCTTCCTCTTTTTTAGTTTTATCTAATCTATGCTAATAAGCTTTCCGTTAGAGTGACTACACTTTTTGTGATGGAATAAGTAAATTCTTTCCTTTTGTAGAATTGAATTTATACATAGTCTCCCTCAAATATCCAGATGTAACTTTTATGGGACTTAAGCTCCCGCAGTGGTGAGCTTGTCCAGCTGTACTTTCATGGTTCAAGAACTTCAGGTGACATTGTAGACCTGCAAATACACATAGATAACAAACTTTATATGTGGTTATCTTGCTATAAATGGGTGGTCTTGAGTTACATTTTTAACGAATCAAATCTTTGCATTCAAAGTAGTTTCTGATATAATTTTCTATGCTTTCCAATAATTGTGACCTGGTCGCAGGTGCTTGTTATCAAACATGCGGTGTTTTGACGAATCTAATTGCTTTTCCATAAACAACTGATGCAATTCGACTTTTAATTTTCATATCTGCCTGTTATTTACGCAATTTTTAATCACCTCTCTTTATCACAGTTATTAACTACTTGTACGCATCTACCTATGCTTCTTGAAGCTCTATTTCTTATCTCAGTATTAACCTAATTGTTTGAAACTCTTTTGAATGCGTGTGTTCCTGGTTTCTACGCTAAATATGCGTCTTCCTATGTTTATTTGCGTCACTTAAAATTACTTATACTTTATATACAGGGTGTTGACTGCTTATTATTTACAAACTATCTCCATTTTTCAATTCTTTACTAAATAAATGCAGATTTCTGCTTCCTATGGTAATCTCCAATTCCTAAACGACCTTTACTATAAAGTACACCCTCAAAACAACCCCTTATCACAGCAATATATATATATATATATATATATATATATACCCTTATTTTCTTACAACCAAATTTTCATACGATAAAATCACTAAGTGTAGTTTATATATCTACACTCTCATAATTTTAAAATTTGTCTCAAACTCTACCACATAAGATATTAGAAAATCTAAATTTATTATTGTACTTAGACACAATTTCTAGTTAAACGTTCTAAGTAATAAAAATCATAAATACGCTTTGTTGTATTTAACATTAGTTAAGAGAAATTTAATTAAACATTTAAATTGAACATAACGTCAATATGTACAAAAAAAAGGTTTCATAAAAGCTTTTCTGTTTATAACTCATAAGGTTATATAGGAAAGCAAAGATAATATTAAATTAGTTAAGATACAGGTAAGTAAAAGTGTGACTATATTTTACATGCATTATTTTTCTAGATATTTGAGATTTAAAATGTAATACATGCAAATTGTTCCGTCACAAAAATAAATAAGATAAACTCGTATCTGTATTCAAGATATATGAAAGAAACGTATACTTAAGCTATGAGCTTACGGCTTGTTCAGAACTATAGAATCTTTTTACGGTTTGTTGAGACAAACACCACTGTTAATTATTTTGGTTGTTAACCTCAAACTTCAAATTTGTAAGAGCCAATTCTTGTTTCTTCCACAGCCATATGTTTCATCAACGAACATTTAATTTATTTTAGTAGGTACATAAAACGTCAACATAACATTCTTGTACGATAAAAGATAATAAAAATTAATGCATAGACTTAAATAGCCTAGCACAGATAATTAGATACTTCACCAAAGGAATATGCTACCGGAGGATATGCCACTAGAGGATATGTCGTTCAAGGATATGCTATCGAAGGATATGCCCTCCAAGGATATGCCCTCCAAGGACCTAGAAAATAAATGTGTTACAAAAACGAGGAACAGTTAAAAAATTTATCTGTAATCAGTTTACCATTCATTAATATTTTGAACGGATTATTCAGGTAGGCTTTCTCGATAAGAATTTTGCTAGTATTGCTAATATTTATGTATGTTAAGAGGAATAAAAGAAAAGACACCTTTTGTATACCAGGTACGACATCACGGCCTTAGAAAGGACATCTTTATCCGAAGACGGCATGTGCTCAAAAGACCGTTAGATATGAAGACACACGAAAATTTGTTCTGGTTTAAAGATAACCACACATTTTGAGATAGGGACAAAACAAGAAAACTAAATGACAGATTCATATATACACCAGTTGTGTATTTATAGACATTATTCAAAGATTTATCAATTGGAAAATTACATCTGATCTTAATTATTTATATTATTTATACAAAAGAAAGAATATTAAATTAAAACTAAAGATCGATGCATATAGTATATTATTTAATAATATTAAAGAGAAATTTTACACAAATCAAAACTAACTTATGATTGTAAACGGTATTAATATAAAATTAAGACGAATAATGCTTTTATATTGAAGAAAATGGGACCACAATGTAACATGGCAAGGGAACAGTGAATTGACATGCTACAATATTTTTCACCGCTTACTGGTTTAATTTCTTCCCATTCAGACGACTTCATTTTTAAACGATACTGATGTACAGCGGAATCACTGCTTTCGCTCTCATTGTCAATACTGCTATATTTATCGCCAAAAGCATGTTCAATATTTAATATTTTGAAGCAATCAAATCTGTTCAGTTTAACAAAGGTGTATACTGCTTTTGGACTAATTTTCCATAAAAAGTGGCTGCTAATTCTGTGCCAAATTGCAGCGGAGGTTAGTTAAGGTTAGTTAAGGTTAAGTTTAGCACAATTTTCTCCCGATGCTCACAAAGAGCGTTAATCAAATCATGAGGATCAATTTTATATTGCCTCATATTTATTAAATTTTAAGTAAAATGTATCGTATTTGATTTGTAAAAAGTTTTCTAATTTTAAAATTATCAAAATTTCTTCTTAGAGAAGAATAGTACTAAAACACACAAAAAATGACTATTTATTTTTGTAAAAGATCATATACTTACTCAAGGTTATTTTATAAGAGCATAAATAATATGTAGCACAATAACAAAGTATCTACTATAATACGGACTTTCAAATTATAAGTTAACTGTATTAACCTTAGCCAGTTTAATGTTTGGGAACGAGACAGATAATAAAAAACGCAATGCTAGATTTTGAAAACTACATTCATAATGGAAGGGATTATCATAGATAATGGCGATAACATTTTTAATTTTAAGCACTTGATGCGCAACCAGAATATACTCCAAAAGTAAGGTAACCATCATCATCATTAGGTCTTCAGTCCTAGAACTGGTTAGACGCGTACCATCATTGTTCCCTATTCTGAACTAACCTACAGATTTCCCTGAAATATGCACAGTTTGCATCTATAACTGTCTGATCTAGGTCTACATCTACCTCTTTTTTCCTATCTCTGCTTGTAATATATCACATACTATTCCCCAAAAATGCCTTAGAACGTATTCCGCCCTACTATTTCTCTTTTTCCCCAGATATCCTTGTTCCCATACTATTTCTGTAACTTATTTGTTATTATCTTTGTCTGTCCATGCTATCGTCCTCATACATCTGGAGCATTTCAAAAGACTGCTACCGTTTTTGTGTCTGCATTTCAGCCAACATTTTTTAACATGTTTCTATTTATACAATTGAGGTAACCATATTCAATCATAATTTGCAACTTAAGATGAAAGCGTTTTGTAAACAATAGATAAATTATAAACATTACAAGAATCTCGAAAAAATGTTTTCGTATGGTATTATACTACGTGTTGTTTTGTGTGTGCCATATTAACCTTCATGGTGTACCGAAAAGTGCAAACCTTTGCACAGATACTAAATGCACAAAAATTATTATTCGTCATATTTTATTTGCTACGGATGTAGTAGAAATGCAATTTTAGTAATTGTTTTGCTTAATTGCGAAATTATTTAGAGCTTTATGTAGTGTTTTTAGACTCCAGGTACTTTATTAAAGCATTTGCACAAATAAATAGGTTAATTCCAACAGAATACTCATAACACTAGTAATGCTATGAAAATGGAGGCCTGCTTATTTAATCGGTATCAGAAACTACAACCTGTAATTTTTTGCGGTAATTTCGATAGCTACTGATGGTAGAGAAAAAGTGGACATATATAACAAAAATAAAATAAATGGTAATAAACAAACAAATAATTACTTCAAACACTTACCTTGTATGCAAGCATAGTGAAGCACATTTATGTTCATCGGCAGTTCAACTCTGTTGAATGCGTCCGTCAAGTACGGGTGACGAAAGTCGACTTTTCAATATGGCGAAGCGTAGCACATGTAATTTTGCGGCTGTCTTAAACAGAAAGCGATACTACAATGCTTCGTGTCTTCTCCATGGCCGGTGATAAGAAAGTTCTTCCACATGCGAAGAGCATAGTTTATCGATATCGCGGCACTTTGTACAGACGCGGTGTTTGAAGTAATATACGGTACATGTAATAACATTTTGATATACCGGCCAGAGGTAAATAATCAACAAATTCCAACTTCGAAAATAAATTAAACGGCAAAATATATACAATATAAACGGAACATAAATTAAGCGGTAAATTATATACAATATAAACGGAACACAACCAATTAGTAATTAAAAAGTAACAAAACATGCTATACACCCAAACCTAAGCAAAGTTAGTAGTATTTAGTACAATAATAAAAAAGTTGAAGCGATCTTCCGAGTTTAAGGCAAACATTATCGTCGCCGGAACTGGTGTTAGGTTCCTGCTTGGCGCACAATAAAGTACCAACATAGCACACATCATTTTCTTTTACAAATTCAGGTTGTGTATCAATAATACAAAGGTAGCAGTCAAATTTCTGACCCGTCGTAGCTTAGGATTTCAAAACAGGAAGTGCGCCTGCATTGAACCACGGTAAAATACTAACAAATCAATAAAGGTTTTGATACATTAGCAATTATTGTGTTTCTATAAAAAAAAATACATCAAACTTCCAAATTCACAATATAGGGTCAAATGCTATCCAAATCGGAAGTGTGGTTGGGTTAGAGTTCGAAGCATATTGTAGCATTAGCCAAGTTCTAAAAATACCTTAAATATAAATCAGATTATTTGTGCTGGTACAGTGGTACGCAACCAAAAGAAACTTTCTCTCACCTTAAAGTGTAATATTTCCGAACCTGGTTGACTTTTACATTAGTTCATAGTTACAAAATCTAAAAAGTGCTCTTTTCATATTTTTCAAATGAAACCCCTGTGTATGTGTACACCAATCGATAGATTTGTTAATAACTTTTTTTTGCTATTAGACTCGTGTGGGTAATTGAAGAAAAATAGGCATTTAAAGTAATTTTTTAGTAAAAGCTTTGGATTTTTCGGTTAGTAGGCTGCAGTCAGGAACGGAATTGACACAATCACTAATAAAAATCCGAAATGATTTATTCAGAACCAAAAGGAAATCATTAAACAAACAACATATTATCAAGAGGAATAGTTTGTTAACAATAAAACTAAAAGATTGTTATTTATTAAATTAAATGATCAAATATGTATGTCCGTCTTTTTAACACAAAAATGTAATCTGTTCGAAACAGCAGTATTCACTCTTGATAGCAAGTACTCATCAATCGATACGAATACATTTCTTAGACTATTTTACATATATCCATAGGAGTGGTAGGCTTATTCCTAAATTATTTCTCTTTAATGTATTCTCAAAGGAAACAATCTATGAAAAATAAATCAGAAAAGCTACGCCATCTCCTGTTAGAAAAGCACTACTATGAAGCACTAAGCAAATATGCTAGGTCAGATCATTAGTGCTTATATTATAACAAAAGGATGTAGCTCATTTCCGTCAACTTTGAGGAATAATATATCCGAAACCGTAAGTGTGGCTGGGTTGGGCGTTGAAGCACTAAAAAAGCACAATTGAAGCACTAATGATTTTGCGAGATCAGATCATTAGTGCTTCCATAACAAGAGATGATGTGGCCAACTTCCGGCGACTTTAAGGTGTGGTATTTCCGAAACCGAAAGTGTGACCGGGTTGGATGTTGAAGGACTAAAAAGCACTATTGAAGCACTAATGATTTTGCGAGGCTAGATCATAAGTGCGTCCATAACAAGAGATGATGTGGCCAACTTCCGGCAACTTTGAGGTGTGATATTTCCGAGGCCGGAAGTGTGGCTGGAATGGGGTTTAAAGCATTAAGAGGCACTAACGAAGTACTAACAGAAAATCCGTATAAAATTATTAGTGCTTTCGAGTTGTGGCTAGATGCGAAGTCCGCCACAGAACTTTGAAATGCAATAACTACTTAGCGGTAGGTGTGGCTGCATTTTTTTTGAAGCACTAAGAAGCACTAACAAAAAACCCATATGAAATTATTAGTGCTTCCGAGTTGAGGCTAAGTGCGAAGTTAGACACAGAACTTTGAAATGCAATAACTACTTAGCGGTAGGTGTGGTTGCATTTTTCTTTGAAGCACTAACGAAGCAGTAACAAAACCCATATAAAATTATTAATGCTTCCGAGTTATGGCCAAGTGTGAAGTCAGCCACAGAACTTTGAAATGCAATAACTACTTAGCGGCTGATGTGGCTGCATTTCTCTTAGAAGCACTAACGAAGCACAAATAAAAAACCAATATGAAATTATTAGTGCTTCGTAGTTGTGGCTAACTTCACGCGGTTGTTATTTAGAATAATTGTATTTAAAATCTGAAATTCTTTTACAATTGTCGTTCTGTCTTATAGGTATCATCGAGTTCAATAGTCGCAATCTGAATTCGTCATGATATTTTGTAGTGAAGAATTCATATGTTCGTCTATAAACTAGCAATTTAATATTGTTTGCTATCTAAATTCATAAAAGTTACTTATTAGTGTTATATTTTACATGTGTTTTTGTATGTAATTGTTTTTGAGGTACAGATGTTCTACAACATGCGAATTTGATCGTCAGTCCTGTTGCTTCGTTCATTGGAACCACCAATCTTTGACTGTGTTTACAGCCGTATTCGTTTTTCTTTTTCTTTCCCTTCATTTGATACAGATAATTCGGACGAGCATTTCGTTACTGAATTTGTTTTTTCCTTACTGGCCCGCTCGTCTTACGGATAACTAGAGTCTAAAGTTTATTGAGGGTGAAGTCATTCGCATACAAGCAAAAACAGTTACGTCGTGATTTTGCTAGTTAACAGTATTGAAAATAAAACGTCCTTGTAATACTTCATATACTTTCATTCATTTAATGTAATCTAAACTGAGTTGGTTAATTTTGAAGCCAGAAATTACAATGGTGTCTTTGAATTTAGCTACCCTTTTTTATTCTGGTTTGACAATTATATAAGTAATAAATTAACAATCGACTTTTCGGTTCGTGCGTTAAAATAATGCTCTAAAAACTTCAAACATTACCCAACGTAGGTAGGTTTATGAAATGCTCGCGCATAAACAATGTCAGTCAGCACAATGAAAGTAAAAAAAAAACCGTTATTGTTCGGTGAAATTATTTTAAACAATACGAGATTAGGAATTATAACATATAAATCTTGATGTGGAAGGTTCTTACAGTGAAAATACGTTTTTAAATTTTAGCATGTCATAAACAATAACTTAATGTTTGCAAAAATTATTCCATTTAATTCAGTTAAGCACAGGTACTTAGAAAAATACGCAACAGTGAAACCATATGCATTAATACCTTAGACAATCATAGAAGTAACATGCAACTAAATTTTATTCAAGCTATAGGATAAAATCACTTACTAAAAGTAATAAACAATGTTTTTGTATATAGCAAAAATGTACAGAGTAGAACACACTGGTTTGAGTACACCACATTCGCTCTCGCACTACTGGAAGATCTGGACATTCTGGATGCCAAATCTCGTGTTAAATATTTCTCGGTATTTTAAAACATAATTCCGTTGAAATTGCGCTTCTGGCGGAATTTTTCACAGAAATCAGTTTACATAATAAAAATCAAAATTCTTTAACAGCCTCGCGTTACCTTAAATATAAATCAGATTAGAAGATATAAATATTAAAGTTGGATAGACAGAATGAAGACGCACCCGGTGTATTAAGATTTTACGGACAATAACCGTTAATTAGCTATGGCATTTCAAAATTTTGTTTCTATAAAGATATTTCAAATAATAAGGTAAAACATTGTTTCTCTTAGATACATTGTAAAAGTATTAAATCAGGACGAAGACTTATTTTAAAACCACAAAGAAAAACAAATATAAATGTTAAAAGACGCTACGTATGCGCTTCCCATGAAAAGATAATTTACAACACTAAAGTTGTCGTCCGTCCCAATAATACAAATTACATACAAAGTACCTGACTTATACGTAATTAACATGACAGAAATTTTTATTCAGCATAGATAAAATATGTTACATTGTAGGAACGAAATTTTTAGAACGAAAAGTGAGATATAGCAACCAAACACCACAAGTTACAAATTAAGTTTAGAAACTTAAAAAGGTCGAAATTTAGTAATAGGAGCATGTAGTAAGCGAGAGGAGGAACCGCGTTGCTTTTTGGAACCATTGCTGTAAACAAGTGCAGAAAGGACTCTTTCCAAATTCCCGGATTTTGACAAGCGCGTGGGTCGGAATGAAGACATGTTAAAAATTAGTGAAGGGAACATAACTTCAAGCTGTAACGTAGAATCCTCCGAAGAAATGAAATTAAAAATTACGCGAACTTTTGTGCAATTTCGCTTGTAAGTTTGGCGAGGAATGTTAGTCGTGCGCGGGATTTTGGAACCCGTATGTATCGGGATAAAAGAGCTACCTGCGGTTATAGTTCAAATAGATGGGTTTTGGTTGCGATAATAGAGCTGCTGTTAGCTGAAGAAAAATTAAAAACTGGTATTTCCGGACGTAGTTAAATTTTACGATGAACTGAAAATTAAACCGCGAGTAAAGTTGGCTTTTTGTTTATGATTTATAATAATGTACATTGGATTTCAAATGTAAGTTGTAAATAGTTTGTATTGTGGGTAGTAGGAAATTAACAGAACGTGAAAGTAATTATTTAGTTGGATTATGAATTAGCGACGGAACCAGTTTTGATTAAGTTTTAGGGTGATATTATTGGGAAAGCAAGTGTAGAACATCTTAAAATATTAAAAAATATGTAATCTTTATTGGTAGAATTTAGTATTAGCTAAAGAGTGAAAATTAATATCTTTAATAGACAATTAAATGATAAAAAAAAGTTGGTATTGCACTATGTCTCCTTTCTGTTGATATTAAAAGCATTTTCTGAAATGGGATTTACGACATTGCTACGTTATTTTTCTGAAAGCGAATAATTTCTACATTAATTTCCAACTACCTTGTATATTATTAATAAGCGTTTCCTAAAATGTATAAAAGACTGCACGCTTTTTATACCATTTCATGTAACAAGTTTGTTTACCTTCTAATTAAAACAAATACGTATTAAAATTTTCTTCAGTGCTCACTCTATAGTATGTTGCTTTGCAAATGTTAAAACCACGCGTTCTATCTGAAGTATTTAGTTCAGTGTTCAAAAAAACCTCGCTATATAAATTCATGGAAATAAGGTAAGCAGCTGCTTATTATTTCCAATACTTTATTTTTCGAACCACGTTCGAAACAGCCGCAGTGTAAAAATATAAATGCTTTTAATGGTTACTATTGAGAAATCCTATTTCGTTATATTGCACGTGTTGAGCTCGTTAAAGTTTTCAAGCGTAAACCGTCACCTAATTAATTTATTCCCCGTATCGTGGATCGATAGTAATAGAAATCTCTATTCATCTCTATAAGTTAGGCAACAGGCTATACGTTGGGCTTCCTTTGACTGAATGCTTGAATACCTGCTTGTACGTTTAAAATATACGTTGCTTTCCCATGCGAACACAAAACTAAATGAAAATCATTATAGTCTACTAGTTTGCGTTAATTGGTTTCCTTCTAGGTATATTTTGCAGCTATCGTCTGGAAAATATACTTTTACACTGGTTTCAGAGAATAATTCACACAGTATCCATGGGAATAGTTTTTCGTTATTTTCCCCTGTCGTTCTCAATCTGTATGAATACAGATTCAGCCTTCGAAAAGCTCTTGTCTGTATTCAATTCTTACTCTATACAACATCCTTTGAACGCAAAGAAACGTTGTAAGTTGCGATTTTAAAATCCGTTGTTGTACGGAATGTTCTAATATAGTTAAATTGGGTCATCCATCATTTAGTCTACGACAAAGGCAGGTCACATTTTATAGTCCTAAGATGGTACCAAAGAGGCAGACAGTTTGACTTAAAGTACAGATTTTCTGTTTTCTTCACTTTTGCTGCTGCTTTGGAAGATAGACACTTCTTTGGTTGATTCTGTGATATAGTACTCTTGATTATCCAATAAATTGCAGACTGTACGTAACCAACTTCACGTTCGCAATGCACGAGCGATTATGTAATTATTCTCAAAGTCACAACTAGTTAAATTAAAGCTTGCGTTAGAGCACTTTTTATTGTTTCCTTTTCTTTGTATATTAACGTTAACGTCAACAACTTGCTTTCCAAATTAATTAATTCTTTGTTAATTTAAGTTAGGGTTACGTTGGTTATGTCTAAAGTTACGTTCTGATTCTTACAAGGTGCACTTCTCAAATCAGGTACGAATGAATGTATGTATTACTGTATTATTTCTTGTATATATTTAGGGTTGGAAAAATTATGTTCTAAGATTTGATAATCGATATTTGCTTACATGCACATGTTTGTATTGTTATATGCAAATAGATACTTTGTTTACATCACGTTGTAACAGGACGATTACGTAAATGTGCGTTTTTGACTTATGTAAATATTCTTTTTGGGACTGTATGTTTAACTTACGGTTTGTAATATAACTATTTACTGAGATTTTCAATTTTTCTTTCTGTATGACCCATCCCACTCTATGACGTTTTTGATCTAGCTCTGACTCCAATTCTTTTGGATTTCTATTTTACCTTTTTCCGTTTTGTTGCGTTATTTGATGTAGGCGTTTTTCTTTACTTACTTTAGTGCTTTCTTTCTTGTCTGCATGAAATACCGAAATAACATCATGTATATCAATATTGGAAACTGGAACAATGGCGTGGTAGCATTATTGATGGACGTAAGGTTTTTTAAGACTTCTTTTAGTAATATCTTGCCAGTTTGGTGTTAGAAAGTTAGTCTCTTTTAGTAAACTATTTCTATTCGTATTGTAACTACTCAGTGTCAATAAAGGTTAAGTATAATTGAATTTTATTTATTTATAAACTAGGTAAATTTTGATAAATTTGTGAAAGAATATTCAGACATCTCAGTGATAAAGTCGTATTTTCAAAAGGCGCTAGATAGATTTTGAATCCTTGGAAGAGTCTTTTTAAAAAGTTTTATTCACGAACTACAAACATTAAAATTAATTTTATTACTGCAATTACCAAAAGACTTAATTAATGGTGAGTAGCTTGAATTTTAACGATGCAAAAGTTATAAGATGCCAAGACTATCTTACATTTAACATGAAGGCTATGGTCTGGCATCGTTCTGTGAGAAACTGCAAAATTGCTTTTGTTTTGTTTATTTTATTTCTAGGTAATTATAAATAAGTCCGCTTGGCAGCAGTTCATTGTTTCTTAACTTACTGTATGAACTTGCTTATGTGTTACAAAGTTTTCCGTGTAGAGAAAATATCGAAGGAATTGCTGAGACAAGATGGTTCGGCGCCCTTTAATTATAATAACAAAAAAAACATTTCTAGGTAAGTGGTTGTTGTAGCATAGTTGTGCATTTCAGCCATTTCAAATGTTTATTTTTAATACTTTTAATATTTTGTTCTACAGAAACTCACTCCCGCACCACTGCAGTCAGCCGGTATATCCTTAAAATTGCAGTGGGGTCCCCACCCTTTTAGGAAAAATCTAAATTCATAACGTATCTCACAAACTTTTATTAGTAACTCGGCAAATAAAAATTATCAACAGACAGGTTGAACCCATAAGTAAGCAAAACATACAAAGAAAATTTTTTTATAAAAGTGTATTTAAATAAGAAATTTTGCTATTCAAACGGTAAAAGAAAGGAAAGATCATTAAACATAGATATCTTAAATAAATAAGTAAAAATTACCGTGGAGTAAATATTTGAATGTTTTATCAAAAATTACCAGTATTTGTCCCACGGAACGTTACATAAACGATAAGTGCAGTTTAACGTAAAAAAGAAACATTTTTTGTTTTATTTATTAAAAAAAAAAGTTAAAATAGCTACCGTGGTATTTCAGGATAAGTTAATTTATGCAGCACCAATTACAAAAATAAATCGTTTATGGGTCACGTGCTAAACGTGAGATCTGAAGTTGTTATTAAGTATAAAATTTTAAAGCTTCACTCAAATAAATCTAATTTTATTAAATTAATTGCAGAAAATCACAATTTTAACTCAGTTTGAACATTAATTATTACTCAAAAACAATCCATCTAAATACAATAAATATTTTGCAACAAGTTACACGGACTAGTACAAAAGCAATGCATTCCAAAACATCAAAACCTACACATTGTACAATAAGCAACGGAATTATAAAATTTATTCTTCTAAAAATTTAAATAACACTAAAAAAGCTTCCACTTTTATTTTAGTACGTAAAAGAATTATTTAGCTACAAAATTGAAAGATATTTTCTATTTTGGTAATAGAATTGATGTTTTAAATTCAGATAGTAATTGTAATCCCACGCAAAGCAAATATTCATGATCTGACGTGTTTGCAAAGATAACATCTAAATTTTGGCAGACGCAATGACTCACGTTACTCACACTTTAAGTTAATACGTGTAGTTCATAATACATTCGGTAAGTTTTTATTATTATTACAAAGAAAGAACGAAGCCAACTTTAACATTTTATAATTAACGAGCAATATTTTGTCATAGAAAACGCTTCGAGTTGAAGCGTGATTGCTACCAATCCCCACGCCTTAATTAACTATTTAAGTTCAATAACGCAAACTTCTATCTCAAACTTACCATGTTAGTAACACTTAGAGTTTGTGTCGATGACGAGTCCTTCTCAGGGTTTTGTAGCTTGATTTATCAAATTTGTTTCACATAAATGACTCCAATTCTCTGTAGTGCCCTAAAATAAAAAGCAAGACAGGTGGGAACGATAAACTCGGACACTACTTTGAAAACATATACGAGAACGGCACTCCGAAAAACACAACCGCTTCCGTTATTTCCCGGTACTGAAATGGTCTGCGTAATTATCCCCAATTCCTTCAGTACTTATTTGTTACTCCCGGGATTGGTCTACAATTAATTGGCATAGAGAATTTTGACACTTCAATAACGCGTGCTTTCACATTACATCTCCCGAGAGCGATAAAAATCATTCAAGGTATCATAACATATTTATACATATTAAAATCATTTTATCCTTACAATGTAACTAATAATTTATGAAACAACCAGGACTGGATTTAAGAAACAAGGCGAATTCTCTTACTTTTACAAAAAATTCCATAAATTTAATAAATATAAGGAACGAAAACTGGTTATCTAGTAATTCAAAGAAGCGTATTACGAGTAATTCACTTAACACGTAACAATCGCAGCAAAACTACAATAAAAGAGAAAAAAAGTGTTCCTGTTCTCATAAGTCTGAGCAACTACTTATAAAGATCTAATGATCAAATACACAAAAAGTTACACCGGCTGTTTAGAAAACATGTTAAATTATATTATAAGTTGATTACAATGGATAGCGACAACGACCAATTAGATTTAATTCCTTCCAAAATGAGGCATACGTCAAAAATTAAACAACGAATGTTTTACTATCAAATTCAAAAAAAGTGTATTTAGAAGATACAGAAAATTCTTTGTTACGTACCAATTTTGCTTTTAAAATTTTCCTGATTAATTCAATACCCGCTCTGATAAATTCCGTTTTTACTGTTAAATCCTTGAACATAATTAATAATAAAACGCTCTTAATAATACCTCAACTTAAATCTAGTTGCTTTGAAACGACAAGTTTATGCTACAATTAAATAGTTTAAATCCTGTTTTAGGTACCCGTTATTTTGGTATACGTTACGACCGCGTATAATTGCTTCTTTGTGTTTCCCATTTAAAGACTTGTCGAGATGATAGATCATACTATTATTTGATAGCGTGTTTTCCAGTTTTAATCGCGCTTGGATAAGCGAGGATTTGCAGTTCGAATTCGTGTCATTTGAACCCATGCTGATTTTGATTATGCAGCGTGTGCGTCGAAATATTTTCTACATTATTCGTCACGGTATTTCAAACGCAATGCACGTTTGTTTCTTTTTTGTTGGACAACTAGCAGGTGTCTTGCGTGTTTTGGTGAGTTTCCCCGCGCGTACCCATTCTAATCAGATTCTTTTTTTAGCTTTTTTAGCTGGAGGCCAAATGGGTTCTTTCTTTGTGTAGGCCCACCTGTTCGTTGCCGTGGACCAGCTGCTTTTGTCTGTGGATCGCTGCTGTAGTTACGATGGCAGGGTGAATGGATCCTGACTACCGCGGCGTTTCTGTGTTGACTCACCCCCGACAAGTTGCAAGCTAAGTATCCGGACACCTACAAGTATGTAACTCGTTTTCTTTTGGGTGTGTGAATAGCATATTTCGTATCAGCGTTTGGTGTAGTTGCGTGATAAGAAACGTGACATTGTAGAACTATTGTTTGTGGCTGCTAATCGATATTATAGCTCTACAGGTGTGATGTACCTTTGTTAAAAATGTTGGACAGACACACGCTTATTATTTTATACTGATTGGTTTATTTTACAAACGGTACCATGTACAATTTAAAAGATGTCTGACAAAAGCTCCCACATGTTAATTCTTTTCTACTAATTAGTTTATTTTACAAAAAGTATTAGGTTAAATTTTAAAAAAGCTTGACAAAAGCTCTCACACATTTATTTACTATTGATTAATGTTATTATGTGTAAAATACGAGATGCGCACTCGTATCTAAAGTACTAAATTGTTCGTATCACATAATTGTTTGCTTTGAAATAGTAACGCTTAATTTATAGCTTTTGCTTGTTTGTACAGAATCCTTTATTTATTTTGATTTGTTAATAGATAATCGTGGGTGACATGCTTTTTTTTTGTTTTTTTGATATGTAGGCAAATCCCTCCACTGTCCGCGGTAGGTAGTTAGCCTGGTATGTACGTTTCTTCCGGCTACGTCTAGGTACGTGGCATCTTAAATGCCGTAAAAAAACACACTTAAGCGCTTTTGACGTATTGGCGGTATAGTTTGTTGGAATATCCAAAACTGTAGAGTTTCCACTTTATGGAGTACGTACTCCGTGTTGAAAACCATCTTCAGTGCTAATAACAACTTATCTATATCATAGTATTTAAAATTAAAAGCCTTCCTACAGAGTTAAGGGGATAGCTATCAATGTACATTTATATATTTTAATGTTCTGTCGTTTGATTTGTTTTGTTTAGCATTTTGTCTTTTTTTTGTCGTATTATCTAGAGAAAGGAAGATTGAAGTTAGAATAAATCAGTTAGGGAACGATATTGAACGTTAGAGACGAATTTAGGCTGAAGTTTGATTATAATACTCAGACTAGGGCGGACGATAAAGTAAATTTATACATTAAAAACAAATAACTGTATAATCTATTAATGAATTTGGCGTATGATTAGAAATTCGAATCTATTAGTTTTGGATAGTTTCAAGTCAACTCTTCATGTCGCATCAGTAAGTACAGCCGGCGGCTGCTATCCGGTATTACGGATCCTCCACTTCCCTTTAATTTTTGCAAGTGTCATACTGATCAGACATACTCTAAAGTAAACGCGAAGGGTACCATTATTTAAACATTAACTTTAGTTTTAGTTTATAAATTATATTTAACGATTAATTAATTTTGAAGTCAGATTTATATTGAACAGGTAATTATTCGCGTGTAAACCCAACGTAGTACCTTCGGCGGGAGCATTGGGGATGTGGCCGCAAGTGTAGCGGTTTTACTCAAATTATACGGATAGTTATCAAGCAAAAAATCGTAAGTAGGAAATATGCAAAGTTAGTAAGTTTTTAGTAAGGACCTGGAAGGTAAATACAAAACTACCAAAGACAGAAGTTGTTGATAATTCGGCAATATGAAATAAACAACATAATTATTCTTTATTTTAGGTATTATTGATTTTTTGGTGTAGCAGGAGCATGCAGATGTGACGAGTTGCTTCGAATGTCTATGCATTATATTCAGGATTTACAGACCACATTATTTATTACTTTGCTCGTTATCAAATAAAAAACACAAAAACATTTGTCATTTCAGAATATTTAAAAATTGACCGAAAATATGAAACTGTGACATCAACAAACTTTAATAACTACCATTTTTTCAGTATATAATGGCAACGTATTTAGGCAGGCGTCGGTATTCATACTTTCATTAAAATACCTGAGCTCACAGCAATGGTTATCTAACGCCATGGAATGTACTCACCGGCCATTACTTCTGCCAAGTTCCGGTTAGTTTGTTGTTGAATTCGGTGGTAGATATTTTAATGCTAAAGTGACACGGTGGGTGGCGATCATAAACAGTCAGAAACCTATGTCGATAGTTTTGTGGCTAACAAATGGAATATAAGTGAAAGGGTTTTCGCAAGTATATCTAGCGGTGAAAGCAAGAATTCCATAGATAAAGACCCTAATACTAGTTCTGATAAAAAAAAATATCAAGAAACTCCAATTACAATCCAAGATGCTCTAATTTTACAGTAAATATTCATATTAACCCTTTGCGGCCGAATTTATTAAAACAATAAAAACAGCTTTTTTCTGTTCTAAGTTAGTAGGGTCTTTGTTGGGGGTTTGAGCCAGGCGAATCCATCCAATCCACTAACCGCTTTTTAATGGGTTTTCTCATTAAAAATACATTAACACTAATCGCTTTTTAATGGGGTTTCTCATTAAAACCAATTAACACTAATCGCTTTTTAATGAGTTTTTTCATTAAAAAATCATTAGCACAAATCGCTTTTTAATGGGTTTCTTATAAAAAACCCATTAATACTAATCGCTTTTTAGTGGATTTTCTCATTAAAAACCCATTAGCACTAATCGCTTTTAAATGTTTAAAATCCGACCACCCTTTACCGTTTTACACACATACTCTCTAACGAACTTATAAAAGTTTATTTTTGTTTCTTTTAAGATAAATATATCTTGTTTGGTATCAATTAATATTAGATTTTTATTAGCTACCTGAATTTCTAAAAATATTTTAGATAGCATTACCCTAAGGCGGTACCCCAATTTTAAGATTTTTCACCGGTAGCGATTTCCGACCAACCTTATAAATTTTTTTAATTATGCGACACATCAAAGGAGCCTAGAATTTTACGCAGAATCCGAATCTGCAAACAGATTTAAAATCCGACCACTCCTTACCGTTTTACACACAAACCCTCTAGCGAACATATAAGAGTTTATTTTTGTTTCTTTTAAGATAAATATATCTTGTTTGGTATCAAACTAATATTAGATTTTTCTAGGGAGTGCAAATCTGTAAACAGATTTTAAATAGAACCACCCCTTGCTGAGTAACACCTTTTAAAGGTCCCAAACCTCTAATTTTTGCTCATCTATATTTAACTCTATCTTTAAAACCTTTTTCGTTACCCAAAAAATATGCTTTAACCGACCATTTACTGAGAAATAAACCCTTTATAAGATATAAGTGTTTGATATTTAAAACCATTTTCAAACAGTAATGCTCTGTTTTCAGAATAATTTAAAACATTCCAATGTAACGTGTTTTTAATATATAAATGTGAAGGTCGAGTTTAACAACAAGAACCACACTCTTTATTTAGAATATTCAAAAACACGACTTTAAAAATTTTAAACAGGGTAAAACTTTACACAAAATTTTGCAGATAATAAAGACAACAAAATATTAGCCATCCAGCAAGCACCACGGGGAGGTAACACGTACACTCTGTCCGCCAGGATAGAAGCAGGAAGTATTTGGAAGAAGAATTTAAAAATTATAGAACTTAAAACTAATATATACAATAGATTTACAAAATCTATACAAATATAGACACCTATCTTAAACCTATATCTTTATGTCCCCATGCATAGGGTAATACACATCCAGGGATGATGTGACGCTAGTCATCTTCGCTCGATAAATTAATTTTTTTAATAAGCTGCGTGTGCAAGTTGTGTTTTTTACTCCGGATACATACGCCAGCAAGTACTCTATACCACCTAAATAAGAATTAGATGCTTGGTGTCTGTAAACTTTCGCTTTCCTCGTGTACGCGCAGACACATCCCTACCCATGCGCACCCCTACCCATGCGCACCCCTACCCATGAACACCCCGGTCCTTGCGCACCCCTCTCTCTGTGACTGCTATTTCGTGGTGACGTAATAGCCTTTTATAAAATAAAGAGCAATGTAATACTATTCTGAAATTTTTATTCTGACATTATACATAACAAAATTTAAAAATATTTAATGCCAAGATGGAGGCATTTAAACTTAATTTTAATACAAAGTTATACACAGAAAACAGTACTTCCTTTATGTTTGTTTGAAGTGGTTTTAATTTTATCTAATTTTACTTGCAGCTTAAAATTTAAATTGATACCCAAGTCCTCTATCTCCTTTTCTAGCCAATAGTTAGATACACAGAGACCGTCTAGGTTTTCGAATTGCAAAATGTATCGAAGTTTGTCTGTGTATATAAAATCTTTGATTTTTCCGACAACCATTTCTGTGTATAACTTTGTATTAAAATTAAGTTTAAATGCCTTCATGCTTGGCATTAAATATTTTTAAATTTTGTTATGTATAATGTCAGAGTAAAAATTTTAGAATAGTATAACATTGCTCTTTATTTTATAAAAGGCTATGACGTCACCACGAAATAGTAGTCACACAGAGAGGGGTGCGCATGGATCGAGGTGTTCATGGGTAGGGGTGCGCATGGGTAGGGATGTGTCTGGGCCTACATGAGGGAAGCGGAAGTTAACAGTCACCAAGCATCTAATTCTTATTTGGGTGGTATCAAGTACTTGCTGGCGTATGTATCCGGAGTAAAAAACACGATTTGTGCACGTAGCCTATTAATAAAATTAGTTTATCGAGCGAAGATGACAAGCGCTACATCATCCTTTGATGTGTATTAATCTATGTGCATGGGGACATAAAGATATAGGTGTAAGATAGTTGTTTTATATTTGTATAGATTTTGTATATATTAGTTTTAAGATTCTATAATTTTTAAGTTCTCCCACCTTCCCTTCTTTCAAATCCTTTCTGGTTCTATCCTGACGGACAGAGTGTACGTGTTACCTCCCCGTGGTGCTCGCTGGATGGCTAATATTTTGTTGTCTTTATTATCTGCAAAATTTTGTGTAAAGGTTTACCTAGTTTAAAATTTTAAAAGTCGCGTTTTTGAATATTCTAAATAAAGAGTGTGGTTCTTGTTGCTAAACTCGACCGTCCCATTTATATATTAAAAACACATTACATTGAAATGTTTTAAATTATTCTGAAAACAGAACATTACTGTTTGAAAATGGTTTTAAATATCAAACACTTATGTCTTATAAAGGGTTTATTTCTAAAATTCCAGCGGGTTTAGATTTCTCGGGAAATGGCCGGTTAAAGCATATTTCTTAGGTAGCGAAAAAGGTTTTAAAGATAGAGTTAAATATAGATGAGCAAAAATTAGAGGTTCGGGACCTTTAAAAGTGTAACTCAGCAAGGGGTGGTTCTATTTAAAATCTGTTTACAGATTTGAACTCCCTAGAAAAATCTAATATTGGTTGATACCAAACAAGATATATTTATCTTAAAAGAAACAAAAATAAACTCTTACATGTTTGCAAGAGGGTTTGTGTGTAAAACGGTAAGGAGTGGTCGGATTTTAAATCTGTTTGCACATTTAGATTCTCCATAAAATTCTAGACTAATTTAATGTGTCGCATAATTAAAAAAATTTATAAGGTTGGTCGGAAATCGCTACCGGTGAAAAATCTTAAAATTGGGGTACCGCCTTAGGGTGATGCTATCTAAAAAATTTTGAGAAAAATGTTGAGAAAAATCTAATATTAATTGATACCAAACAAGATATATTTATTTTGAAACAAAAATAAACTTTTATAAGTTCGCTAGAGGTTATGTGTGTAAAACGGTAAGGGGTGGTCGGATTTTAAACATTAAAAAACAATTAGTGCTAATGGGTTTTTAATGAGAAAAACCATTAAAAAGTGATTAATGCTAATGAATTTTTAATGAGCAAACCTATTAAAAAGCGATTAGTACTAATGAGTTTTTAATGAGAAAGCACATTAAAAAGCGATTAGTGTTGATGGGTTTTTAATAAGAAAACCCATTAAGAAGCGATTACTGGATTGGATGGATTCAACTGGCCCTGACTCCCCACAAAGAGGCTACTTAAGTTCACTAAAATATAACGTAATAGTGTTCAAAATAAAAATTAGTTCTAGGTATTTTGCAGGATGGGAAATCGCCAAGTAACTGCTAGGAACGTAGATGTTAGTCTACAAATCCCATTTTGTGTGATAGGCATTACATTTGATTTTTTAATGCTCTATCAGAAGGTACTACATTGGCCAGAAAGCGAGTTTTTTAACCTGCAAATTTTGAATTTTGCCGAAGCTAGGTAGGGATCTTTAACGTGCATGACGACATTCACATACGGGACCTACATTTTACCTCTCATCCGAACGAAAGCGTATTTTTGTGAAATATGCTCCGTTAATATTTTTCAAGGACCGTATTGAGATTCAAACGTGGGATCTTGGGCTTAGTAGTCACTCGCATACCAAGTGAGCCACGAAGTCGTCCTATAGACAGCAAAACTTCTTTTTATGTTTTAGACAAAGACTAACATCACATGTGGGACATTTCTACAACGTCAGAGAAACATTGTAAAGTGTGCTACAGTTTGCACATCTTATTGAAGTTAAGTTTTATGGCAAGTTTTTGAAAATCTAATTTCCAATGAAACAATTTTTTTAAACTCATTAGTAGATTTTATTTTGGTTAATGTTCCTTGTCATTGGACCTCTTTTGCTCCAATAAGTTCTTTTACAATGGCAAAGCAAACACCTTTCTGAGATAAGCATTTTCTTGGCATCTCATTTTGAATAGTATGAAAGCACTTACAACTCATGCGTCCACAAAGTAAAAGAAAATCCCGTGCCACCGCTTGTGGGATTTACGATCGCATTCACACAAACCTTTTAGAATGTCAAACTTGTCAACGTAACACGTGCGTTTGTTGTAAAGTTAATTATTATACGAGGACAAGTCGTATCTTTGATCGTGTCATATGTTTTTCTTTCTTGGAACAGTGTCGATAATTGCAGGTTCTTGGTAGTTGGAAAAAATAGCACAGTTCTTTTATCTTTCCAATTCATTACAACTAACCGATCGGTATAGATACATGAACATCGGTATCACCCCGTTTCATTTAATTTTCATTTTTCAATTCAGGAAAGTTTATCTGTCCTTTCGAAAGGTACCGCTTGAATAAATTCCATCACCCATACGATATCTTTGTAGGTCAATAGGATTGAAAACTTACTAAAATATATCTGATGATTTTTTCCAAACTAAGACCTTGTTAGATCTCTTAGTACTCGAGAACTCAAACCTTTTTTGGGATTTTGGTCAATTTTTCCAGTAAAAATCTAAAAATCGCACATGATTCCAGTTGAATCTTAATTTACCCAAATTTTGTATCCTTGTTTTATTGGCTTATTGGGCATATATTGATGTATAGTATTCTGTCGCTTGAATTTTTCATTGATTCATCAATTCACTGGAACTCATGCGGTTTGAGACAAGCGAGAAACTTTTCACGAAGTATTGATAACAAAGTGAGAATTTTGAACAATTTATTATAGTTTTGTTCAGTCTTTTTGAATATACAGAGTTATCATTTAAATGCAAATTGCTCAGCACCAAATAAAATAATTCCGTAGTTCGTCGTTTGATGGCCGATAAGTCTTTGTAACTGGATATTTTTACATCTATCAATAAATTTACAGCTAAGAAAGCTTTTATTTTATTTTCTGATGTTGGCGTGAAATTTGCTTCGTCGCCATTTTTTGGATAAAATATGAATTTGTTTGAAATGTTATTTGCTGGATCAACACTTCTGAAAAAGTTGTAGAAAATATCAGAAAGACTTTCAAGGCTATCCGAGACGTTGATGCCTTTGGCTTCAATAAAAGGATTTTTCTGAACAACGTATCGATTATCATTATTCTAAACAACTTCTTTATTTCTCTCACAAATTTAGCTAAATGTATTTCATTTTCGGGATCCTGCATGTCATCAATGTTATCTTCCAAAGAGTCATCATCAACCGACTTTTTACCTTTAACCATAATATCTATATCAAAACGTTCATCTTCTGTTTTGACATCATCTTCGTTCTGGTCTATAGATTCATCATCACTTGGAATTTCTTCAATAAAAGCAAAAACTCCACCGGAGGTCATATTCTCTACTTCTTGAAACGTTCAGCTTCGTTTATTCAGACTTAAGAGAAGTTTAAAAAATGATAACTTTTTGTCTTATATTCCTATGATAACAGGTAATTAAGACATATTTCTGAATAGTCAATTCTAGTTTTTAGGTGAATAAACACAAATATATTTTGAATAGACAGACTATAAAAAAACTTACCCACCAATTTGTTAATTTTCAAGAGTGATATTTAGTATGTTTTGCTATCTAATTACCAGCGACACATCTAATGCTCAATTTCTTCAAAAAACAAATCCGTCCAGCAAAAGGGAAATAAATACATAAAGTACAGCAGCAGAAAGCTTATTTCAGATTATCAGGCAATCCATAATACAGAATGGCATTGCTGAGAAACCAGTAAACATTATGAAATAAATTATTCAATTTGTGGTTTCTCCGGGTAACCAGGAATCCGCAGAGGGTTAATATCATCATCATCATAATCATCATTAGGTCTTCAGTCCTAGAACTAGTTGGACGCGTACCCTCATTGTTTCCAAGTCTGAACCAACTTCCACATTTCCCTGAAATTTGCACAGTCTGCAACTATCACTATCTGCGTGCGAAAGTCTGATCTCGGTTAATCTCTATCTATCTTTTCCTATCTCTGCTTGTAATATATCCCGTACTATTCCCAGAAATGCCTTAGAACGTATCATGTCCTTCTATTTCTCCTATTTTTTCGTTTTCCACAGATATCTTTATTCCTCTACTATTTCTACAACCTATTTATTATTAACTTTGTCTGTCCATGCTGCCATCCTCATACATCTGAAGCACAACATTCCAGAAGGCTTCTATCTCCTTCTGTCTGCTTTCCCTACTGGCCCTATTTCATAAATGTACTGTGCTGTGCTCTACACTATGCTTTGAACAGCTTTTTCTTGAATCTATGTTCGTTTTCTTTGAACGTAGCTGTTGTTCTTTTTTGTTTGATGCAGTTTGGTCACCTTCTATTGTTTTACAGTTATATACCCTATTTTCCCGATATTCAGAGGTATGTGAAGGGGTTAAGCAGCCTTTGGCTGCCAAGTACCTCCAGCACTTGAACCTTGTCGAATTAATAGTTTTCCTTTCTCACAATCAACATTAGTTGAAAATATTTCACAACCAACACCTATAGTTAGTTGTTTATAATAATAATCATCAGATTTAAGAGCACTTATTTTTTCGTCGTTGGGTTTTACGTCTTGAAACTGGTAGGACATGTACATCAATTTATTTATGTTCTGAGCTAGCCTACACAGTTCCCTGCAATTTTCATAACAGCCTATATATAGCTCATTCCCTTCTCTAGTTTTCTAATTATATGCCCTATTTTACCGAGATTCAGTGGTGTGTGAAGGGGATTAAGCAGTCTATGGCTGCCAGGATCCCCCAACATTTAGACATTTGTCGTATTAATAGTTTTTCAGTAAATCCTTTCGCACAATTAACATTAGTTGAGAGTATTGCAAAACCAATATCTGTAGTTGTTTATAACAATCACCATGTTAAAGTACAGTTATTATTTTTGTCATTAGTTTTTCCATCTTGCGACTGGTTGGAAGCGTACCTCCCTTGATTTCTATTCTGAGCTAGTCTACACATTTCCCTGAAATTCTCACAGCCTACATCTTTCACTATCTGTGTGCAGTAGTCTATCCTAGGTCTACCTCTACTTCTCTTTTTCCTATCTCTGCTTGTAATATATTTCGCACTATTCCCTCATGTCATAGTATGTGGCCTATCACCATATCTTTCCTATTTTCCCTGTTTTCCACATATTTCTTTCTGCCACTATCATTTCTAGTACCTCTTAATTTTTAACTTTGTCTGTCCATGATATCTTCATCATACGTCTGTAGTACCACATTTTCAAGGCTTATGTCTTTTTCTTATCTGCTTCTCCTACTGTCCAGGCTTCACAGCCGTACAGTGCTGTACTCCACAAATATGTTTTAAGCAATCTTTTTCTTGGTTCTATGTGTGTGGTCTTTGAACACAGTAGTTGCTTTTTGTGGTTAAATGTAGCACGACCTTGTGCTAATCTTTGTTCTATATCTCTTGTGCTTTTCCCATCTTGCGTTATTTGACTTCCTAGGTAGCAGAAATTCTTAACCTCTTGTTAGTTCTCATTACTTATTTATATTCTTGTTTTTGATTTATTTACCCCTCTTTTGCATACTAGAACTTTAGTTTTATTTTTGTTAATTTTCATACCATGTCGCTCTCTTACAACTGTTTTCATTTCATTAAGAGCAGCTTCTAACTCTTCTTTGCAAGATACTAATACCGCTATATCATCTGCAAATCTAAGCATATCAATCTTTTGTCTTTGCATTATAATTCCAAATGTTTTCCTGCATTTGACAGTATTCATTGCCTCTTCGATGTACAAGTTAAAAATTAATGGGGATATGCACATCCTTTTCTCGCCCCTTTCCAAATATTTACTTCTTTACTCTCTTACTCCAATTCTATTACCGCTGTTTGCTCTTTGTATAAGCAATGTACTATTCGTCTATCCCTAAAACTCATTCCACTCTTTTTGAGTATTTCGAACATCTTTTCTACAAACCCTATATATACGCTTTTCCCCCTTCTCCATTGTTTTCTCTACTATCACCCTCAAAGCTAAAATAGCCTCCCGTGTTCCCCTGTTTCGTCTAAAACCAAATTGATCTTCTGCCAGTATTTCTTCAGCTCGTTTTTCCATTCATCCTTGTACATTTGTAGTTATTATTTTTGATACGTGTGCTATCAAACTTATTGTTTGAAAATTTTCACATCTATCCGCGCCTCTTTTTTTTGATATAGTTACTGTGATATTACGTTTGAAATCTTTGGGTATCTCGCCTGTCTCATACATATAGCTTACAAGTCGGAAGAGACGTTCTGTTACTGCTTGTCCAGCGGCCTTTAGAGTTTCTGGTTGCACCTTATCTGTACCCGACGCCTTAGCATTTTTCAGCATTTTCTCTATATATTCCTGCCATCTAGCTACTTTCTCTACATTTTCTATAATGACTTTTCCTCCCGCGTCCCTTATATTTTGCTATACAGTTTTATATCCCTAAAATTCATTTTAATTAATTTGTATGCTTCGTCCATCTTAGTTTGTACCTCTTTGCACTTTTCATCAATCCATTGTTCTTTAGCTTTTCTGCATTTGCAAATAATTTCCCATTTTATGGCTTTGTATCTTTGTTTTCATATTTCGTCTGATCTATTTTTGTATTTTCGTCTTTCTTCTATTAAATTCAGGATATCCTTTGTTATCCATGGTTTCTTATTTTCTTTTTGTGTATACCCCAGAATATTTTTGGCCGTCGTGTCTCAGCTGGATTTAATGTTATTCCTCTGTTTCTACTTACTTAGTGTCAGAAATTTTCCCGATATTTTTCAGCAATTCATTTGACTTTTTTCAAATCTTTCGTGGATATCTTTATGTTTTGGCTTCTCAAAGTCAAAGTGCCTTTTTCCGTTCCTCTTTTTCAAATTTTTAAATTTAAGTGCGACCTTCATAATTACTATGTTGTGATCAGTGTCTATGTCTTCTTCCGGGTAGCTTCTACAGTCTTGTACTTGATTTCTAAACCGTTGTCTAACAATAACGTAATCTATTTAATATCTTCCTATATCTTCATGCATCTTCCATGTGTATCGTCTTCTAGCATGATGTTGAAATAGTGTATTTGTGATGGTTAAGTTCTTGTCGAAAAATTCTACCAGCCTATTTTCCCTGTCATTTCTCGTGCCTAAACCAAATAAACCTACTATCGCTCCTTCCCTATCCTCACCTACCACTGCATTAAAATCCCCCGTAATTATTAAATTTTCATGTCTTTTTACGTATCTTAGTACGTCTTCGATATCTTTGTAGATCGCCTTTTCCTCTTCCTCTTCCTCACTGTAGCTGGAGGTGGGCATGTATACTTGTATTATTACTGTGTTTACTGGTTTAGATTCAAATCTAATCAAGAGTACTTTTTCGTTCTTTTGTAAGTAGTTTTCTACACCTCGTCCTATCTTTATATATACTTTCGGATCACATCCCCCGAAGTAGTTCCCTCCTGGAGATCCGAATAGGGGACTATTTTTCGTCCGGAATTTTTTACCCCAGATGATGCCATCATATTTGCTAACAATTTCTGTACGAAGAGGGTTAATAAATAAATCAAAAATGAATGTTTGTAAATGCATAGTTTTTTAATAAACTAATTGTCAAATTGTTGTTTATATTCCTTGGAGATCATTCTATCACATCACTAATGCCGATCGGCGAAAAAGCTATTTTTTGCTAGTATTATTATAACAAAATAGACTGTAAAGCCTTGTTGTATTGAATTATACTCGAAATATTGATTGGTTTGCAATAAATTAATACTGTTACGGCAAAAATTTTATATTTTTACGTAGACAATCTAAACTTATCGTTTGAAAAAAATACTGAATGTTCCAGGTATAATAAGAATACTTACGAATTATATTTTAGTACAGGGCAAGAACAACCATAATAGAAAATAAAGCTGTTAACTAATCCACTAAGATTCACAAAATACGAGGCTCATTCGGAAAGTAAAAGGCGTTTGGTTGTATTTTGATATTATTTGAATAATAGCCAAACAAACTTTTTTACAACATACCTGATACTTAAACTATTTTTCTACATCATCGCCGTTCAAATTCAAACACTTGTCGTACCGTTTCACCAATTTTGCAATGCCTTTTTCATACTTGGTTGACGCCACCTTGTTTAACCGCACACTAACACCTTTTTTAAGTTCGTCATCACTTTCATAGTGGTTCCCGGCCAAAAAAGCCCTTCAGTTTAGGAAAGAGATGGAAATCACTGGGCGCCAAGCGCCGGTTATATGGCGGATGATTAAACATCTCCCATAAGAATGGTTGCAGCAAGTTCTTCGTCAATGCATCAGAATGTGGTCGTGCGTTATTGTGCATTAGCACAACGCAGCAAGACAACAATTTACGCAATTTTTTTTTGAATGGCGCGGCGGAGTCAGTGAAACGTTTAACAGTAGGTCGCTGCATTTATGGTCTCCCCTCTAAGGATGTAATCGATGAGTAGAACACGCTTTCGATCCCAGAAAACTGTCACCATAACTTTCCCGGGGTTCAAAATTTGTTTTGCTTTCTTCGGAGTTCGAGAAGAGGAACGATGCCAATCCATCGACTGACTTTTTGTTTCTGGAGTGATATGCGAAATCCATGTCTCGTCATAAGTAACAATGTGATTAAAAAATCATAGCTATCTTTGACGTACCGACTGAAAAAAGTTAATGTAGCTCGCATTCGTTTCTTTTTGTGTTCTTTCGTTAAAGTCGTGGAACCACTTTGCACACACTTTTTTTGGAACCCAACTTACTACTAACAATTTTATAAAGAACAGTCCGTGAAATTTTAGGAAAGAACGAACTTAATCCACCTATCGTGAAACGTCTGTCCTGTTGAATTTTTTTTTCAATCCTTAATTTGAGTTCGGCAGTCGTAACTGAAGGTCGGCCTGAGCGCTCTTCATCGTGTACCTTTGTCCGTACGCCTTTAAACATAATGCACTATTTTCGTACTGAAGCTTCGTCCATCACATCTCGTCAACATCCGTTATTTGTCTATAAATTTTGATAAGTCGCACGCCATTCGCATTTAAAACCGTATTACATTAGGAACCTCACATTTGGCGGAATCGTTGATCCTGTTACACATTTTAAAAGTTTACAAACAATCCATACACGATTGTATCGGACCTCGGTGACCGTTAGACTAATCCAACGGGAGTGAAAGGTGTAGGACTCGACGGCAGAGGTAGTGACAGAACTGCGCGGCTCGTCACATCAAAACGTTCATTACTTTCCGAATGTCCCTCGTAAAGAACAAAAAAATTAATGAATTTCAGCATGAACTATACTGTCGAAGTAAATATAAAGGTCAAAGTAAACTTTGTAAGCAATTATTACTTTTAGTAATTAATGTCTTTATAATTTGTAAGAATAAATAAACCGATTCTGAGAATCCCTTACGAAATACAATGTTGCTATAATTATATTTAAATTACAGTGCTAATATATTATGTCATTGAAGCATTTTCAATAAAAGAAATACTCGATATAAATCACTTTTATGCAATCCATCCTATTAGTTAATTAGGTTTTAGGTGATTCAAAATAAAGTACGTTAGTCTGAAACAGTTATCGTTAACTGAATAAAACATTTCAATGAATACATTCATATTCGAAACACTTTATTAAATAAATGCTCATTTATTATTGAATTGGTATTGACAAGATAATTTCAGTTTATTTAGTGAAATTATTTGAAAAGATTATTTTCGCGCCAATGATGTGCATCTTGGCCAGTCGTGTAACAATTACAATTCTGAAGATCAAGAAATGCTCGTTTCAATCAATTAACTGAAACTAAAGTCTGTGTCTTACCAGAAGTCGACTGTAGGAGTGTGTGGGTATATTTATACACTATCAGAACTGAACAAATACAAAAGTACATTTTTTGTTCGCTACCGTAGTTAAAATTTTGCGTAATAGATGTCAAACTACAAGAAGAACTTGTTGCCGCTGAAAGTAAACCGGATATATATTGTACAAATAAGTCTAAATTATTATTTCATCTTATTAATTGTAATACGTTAGTATTTATCAACTTACCTTGTGTAAAATAAAAAAAAACTACCTATATATATATATATATATATATATATATATATATATATATATTACTCAAATTTAGACCAGGGTAGAAAATTAATTAATTACATCAAATAATTTTAATCACCGTGTATAAGGAAGCTTTGGGAAAAGGTACGCGTTATTAAAACCGTGAAGCATAAAAATTTATTCGTTTCATTAAAAAAATAAGGGATTTAAATTATCCACTAGACGCTTTCTATCAAAAGAAGCAGTATTAAAATGCTCAACGTGTATTTAATTTAATTGTTCAAAGAATCAAAGAGAAATTACGTGCAAAATTTATATTAATTAACTCAATTTTAAGTAACCGGTATTAAACAAAATGTACAAATAATAATTAATATTTAATTAGGATTCACTAAAAATTAAAGGGTAGAAGTCAACGCCATTCATTATTATTTTAATTGGAGTTAATTGAACCATTAGTAACATATAATATGTATAAAAGCTTGTAAAAACCCAATAATATTCAAATCGTAGAAGTGTTAGTTAGAAGTATTACGATTGAACACCTGCGTATTTTTAAAAGTCACGTTCTGCTTAAATTTTGTAGATAACAAATGGTTACAGAGAATGTTGGAGAAACCGTCGCTTAATATTCACGGGAAATGCTAATAAAGTGAGTTATTTAACAGTCCACGTGGATTGAAATAACCGATAATAAAGAATATCGATTTATACCACTTAGAACAGGGTAGATAGAGACGGATAATATGCGCAAGACAGAGACACGTATAGTAAAAGGCGTGATTTGAGCAACGTCACGAGGTTGCGATTGGTTGAAAATAAGAGGCAAACATGAGAGGTGTAAAAATAACATTTCTGTATAAAATTTAATTAGTTGTTCTCAGACGTTGCGTGCCGTGTGGAAAATTTCTGAGATTCAACTGGCGCGAGTGCAAATTTAATAAGAATCGCTGTGCCCGACTGTCGAAAGGGAACATAGAATGCGAAATTCTAGAAAGTGTCCGTTTGCGGGACAAAACCGACATACGGGCGGGCTATTATATAAACCCGGACTTTAAACAGTTTAGCTCTCTTAGATTTTCGATTTTGATTGAATACTTTAAACAGTTTGCTCGTATATTTTGGTGATTATTGAATACTTTAAACAGTTTTACTCTTTACGTGCTACAATGAAAGTTATTTAGTGCATTTAGAAAAGAAGATACAAGGTAATAAAGTCTAGTTATGTTGGCGAGTATTACTGTACCAACTATCGAAATTGTAACGATAAATGAATAAACAAAAGTAGGCAGTTTTGGGTATAGCGTGAAAGAAGTATGAATTTCTTTGCTATTTTTCCGGGGTGTTAATAATCAAAGGTTATTCGTAATCGTGAATGGATCCACAAAACAAGTTCAGATATACATAGATGAGTTCCTGAAAAGCCCTGGAACAATTTTAGATGAATGGTGGTGTAGAGAAAATTTTTAAAAGCGACCAGTAATCCGAGGACCTACACATGACCCAGTTGGAATGGTGTGATTAACAAAGGACGATGTACATTGGAGCCACGAGTGCATTAACCTTCAGGTAACTTATGCTTTGTTGTTCGATTTTTAATGTTTTGGTGTGTGTTGAATAACTTTATAATTTGTTTACTTAAAATGGACAGTAGTGAATTTGTACAGACAACAAAATTTTAATTTTAAGGTGAAATTTTCTTGTTTAAGTAGAAAGGAGTATTTAGTATTTATGTTCTTGATTATGATGAAAATTTGGGTCTGTCTTTGAGCTCAATTAGACGAACCTGGTTAATTAACGTAAAGGGGTGGAAGATGCTCCCTTTTATTCAGACTCAGGTCTGCAAATATTGTTAAATTAATTAGTAGGCATCCTACAAGGAATTTAATTCTGGATGCAAATTAAAATGATGACAAATTTAATCTTGAAATTTTATGATACTGAAATTTATGCTACAATTTAATTTTGAAATTTTAATGTATTATAAATATTGATGTAAATAGAGTTAACGTTGATGTTTGTGGTAGGAATGTGTCTGTTTTTTTTTATGAATGAGGATGAAAGTTTTAACTAGGTAAGCAGCCGAGGCGGAAAGAGCAAAGAGGCGATTATCAAAAGAGGATCACAGCAAATCGTAGCGCCCAAAAGTAAGGCTCGAGTTCAAAATAAAATTTTTGTGATTTTATTCCAGAAAAATGGCGAGGCTTTTTGAACATTTCACAGCAATATATATATATATATATATATATATATATATATATATATATATATATATATATATATATTTCTATGGATTTTTAGTTTGGAACAAGAGTAGATAGGTCAGTTAAATACTTTAATAGGGTACACCATGTATATAGCGTGCCAGTAATAATTCATAACATTTTTCAAAGTTAGAACATAGGAATTTCTTATTTAGGATAAGCTTTAAGATTAATTTTACTTCATTTTAAAATTAGGGTAGAGATTAAGTACAATTTTTTTAGATATAGGAAGTATAAGTCCGTGCGTTTAAATATATAATTATCATGTAGAGTTAGTGATAGGAAAGCTTTTCATTGTGTAGCATAAAAATCGATAATTGAAAAGGTGAATTTGTTAGTAACGGATATTTAAAGCGTAATTATTTTATTTGTGTACATAACTAGTGTAAGGTAATATGAAGCTAGAACATTGATAATTTTTCAAAGGTTTAGCATAAAATATGAAAGTGTAGTCAATAAACAAGTTAGCTATTAGGAACTTCTAAGAGCAAAATATTTTCAGTAAGGTTTAGCAGTGTAAATACGTTCTTAGTATTGATTTAAAAGCCTGTCAATAAGTATGAAAGTGTCTTAAAAAAGATCGTTAAAAACGAATAGCAGGTGTACGTTAGATAAGGTGTTGAACGTTACATACAAAAATGGATCGATAATATAAGAAATAGACTGTGTTTTACAGGAGGTAACAGGAAGATATACGGTTAGTTGTCATTGACTTTGAAACGTCTGTAAAACAAAGAAATTTTTAAAAATAAATAAGCTAAACGGAGATGCAGCGTATTTGCATAAGACAGTGGTTAAAAGGGGAAATGAAAAGTACGGCAGAAGGCTACGGACAAAGTAGGACTGTTAGACTGTATGTATAAGAACGAGAAAGACGATAGTGTAGATTGGTAGGGTGGAATGGAACTTATTAACAGCGGGAATAAAGGTAAAGAGATATAACGTACGGGTTAGACAAAGATACAAGAAATAGATAAAAGACGTAGAAAATTGAGAAAGGATAGAAGACAAGGAACAGAACATTTTGAATGCAAGTTAGAGTAAAGTGATAAGATATGCGCGTGTGAAAGAGGCATGTTTTGGATGCTTGAATTGGAGTTAGTTTCCGGAGGATTTCAACGAAGCCGACAGCCGTTGGAGATTTTAATGAGGATTTCGAAGTAAAATGCTTGTTTGCGAGTGAAATTCCAAGATTTTTGAGACGGTTGGAAGACGGTTGCCAATTTTACCGAGAATAACTGAAGGATAATTGCTAGTTTAGCAGAATTGAAACACGGTTAGATGTTGTGGTGTGAATGAGTTTGTAGAATCGGGGACGGTTTGAGAAACGTTACCGAGAAAGCGTGTTATGAGTATGGCGTGAAACGATTCTGGGGGCAATTTTGAGTCTATATAAACAAAAACGAGGCAGTAGAGGCTTTCTTTCTTTTTCGATCTTCAGCCAAGCTTCGTACTACGAAAGTGAATGTGACTAATTGAGTTGAGTTTTTTAATTACAATTAATTAATTATGCACAAGTTGGTGCAAGTTTAATGTAACAGTTGTGAGTAATATAAAGTACATTTTGAAAAGCGAAGCTTATTGAACGTAAGTAGACTTTTTGCTATTTATGGTTAGAGGTGCTTGGTGTGCATTGGGTTGGAATAGTGGATGTTGATGGACCAGTAGCAATGAACGAGAGTTTGGAAGTACCGTACATTGGATGCTGAGAGATTTTGCTAGAGGAATGCGGTTTCTTATGGTGGGAGTCAACATGTACTGATTCATGCACGTGCAGTCATGAAGGAGGACTACATAAGAGAGGGTTTCAAAGCAGTGAGCTGGTTGTGCTACAGTCCAGGTGATGAATTTTATAAAACTTTTTGCTATTGTGGTTTTTTTGGTAATTATGACATTTTGTGGTTTTTTTGGTGAATTTTTATTGAATTTTATGGACATTCTAATTGACGTTTTACCTTTGAGAAAAAATTATATGAAAATATATTCATGTACAGTTATGTATTATAAAATGAGTGTGCAACATTGACTTTTGTATAAAGTAAACGGGTTTTGGTAAATTTCCGGTGCAATAATTAGCACTTAGGTACAGAAAGGTTTTTACTATGAGCTCGTATTAGACCTGGGGTTTTAAAATAACGTTTAGAGATAAGCCCAATTACTTTTTATTAATGATAGAAGTAAATAGATAAATTTTGAAATTATTTTATTTTAAAATGACTTCATTTAAAATTGATAAGGGTTGTTAATTATTAGAGGTGTGAATTAAAAGTGTTAAGACAGAGATTTTTAAATAACGATTTGATGTTGCAATAAAGTATGATGTAATTTTGGTAGTAAATTTTTCTTTTCTTTGAATAAGTAGGGTACCATTTTTAGAGAGCAAGTGAGCAGCCGTGGCGAATATCTCTAAGAAAGCTGAGCAGAAAGCTGAAGGTTTGGCGTCCTACACAAAGAGCATCTTCAGAGAGTACAATAAGTGATACAAAAGGCAAGTGTCGTTACATCTTCAGAGTGTAGTACAATAAGTGATACAAAAGGCAAGTGTCGTTACAGGTTGATTCAGAGCAAATATGGCACCCAATTTGTGGGGCTCGAAAAGTGATTTCAGATCAAAATATATATAATATATATATATATATATATATATATATATATATATATATATTACTCATATTTAGACCAGGGTAGAAAATTAAATAATCACATCAAATAATTTTAATTACCGTGTAGAAGCTTTGGGAAAAGGTACGCTTTATTAAAACCAAGAAGCATAAATAAATTCGGTCGTTTCAGTAAAAATAAAAGATTTAAATCATGTACAAGACGCTTTATATCAAAAGAAACAGTATTAACAAGCTCTACGTGTAATGTATTTATTCCGAGGAAAGAAACAAATGGAAATTACGTGCAAAATTTATATTAGTTAACCTTATTTTAAGTAACCGGTATTAAACAAAGTGTACGCATAATAATTAACATTTAATTTGTATTCGCTAAAAATGAAAGGATAGAAGTCAATTTTAGTTGGAGTTAATTAAACCATTATTAATAATAAGCATAAAACTCTGTGAAAATCCAAGATTATAATACCAGAAAATAAAGCTCTGAGAATTAGTATTATGTTTGAACACCTGCGTAGTTTAAATGTCATGTACGGCGAAAATTTTGTAGATAACAAATGGTTTCAAAGAATCTTGGAGAAACCGTGGCTTAATATTCACGAGAAGGTGCGATACGGGGTTTTTTAACCCAGATAGTCCACATGGACTGAAATAATCGATAATAAGGAATATCAATTTGCACTAATAAGAACAGGTTAGATAGAGACAGATAATATGCACAAGACCGAGACACATATGGTAAAAGGCGTGATTTAAGCAACGTCACGAGGGTCACGATTGGTTGAAAGTAGGATGCAAATATCAGAGGTAGAAACAACGATTTCTGTATAAAATTTAATTAGGTATTCTCAGACGTTGCGTGCCGTGTGGAAATTTTCTGCGATTTAACTGGGGCGAGAGCAAAATTCGTAAAAACCGACGCGCGGGCTACGGACTGGGAACAGAGCAAGCGAAATTCTTTAGAATTGTCCGTTTTGGAGACTTGACCGACAGACAGGCTAACCGCTATATATACCGAGGTGAATATAAACAAACTCTCTTAGATCTTCGACTTGATTGAACGCGTTAAACAGTGTTTTTTTAGTTTTCCGGTTTTAATATTAAATAATTTAAACAGTTTGCTCGAATATTATGTGATTTAAAACAGCTTGTTCTTTACGTGCTACAATGAATGTACGTTAGTGCACTTAGAAAAGAAGATACAAGGTAAAGAAAGTTTAGTATCACTGTACCAATTGGTAAAATTTACTACGACAAATAAATACACAAAAGTAGGCAGTTTTGGCGTATATTGGTGAAAGAAGTATGAATTTCTTTGTTATTTTTCGGGGGTGTTAATAATTAAATGGTTCGTAAACATGACTGGATCCACTAAACAAGGTTCAGATATACACAGATGAGTTCCGGAAAAGCCCTGAAACAACTTTAAATAAATGGTGATGGAGCAAATTTTTAAAACGTTGAGAATCAGAAGCCGTAAATATAACCCAGTTGGAATGGTGTGATTAACAAAAGGGACGATGTACATTGAAGCTACGAGTGCAAGTAACCTTCAGGTAAATTATACTATTTTGTTTGAACTTTGATATTTTTGTGTGTGTTGAATAACTTTATAATTGATTTACTCAAAATGGACAGTAGTGAAATGGTACTAACAATAATATTTTAATTTTAAGGTGAAATTTGCTTGTTTAAGTAGAAAGGGGTATTTAGTATTGATGTTCTGGATTATGATGAAAATTTAGGGTATGTCTTTGAGCTCAATTAGACGAACCTGGTTAATTAACGTAAAGGGGTGGTAGATGCTCCCTTTGTACTCTGCATATATTGTTATAGTAATTAGTAGGCATCCTACAAGGACTTTAATTCTGGATGCACATTAAATGATAATAAAATTAATCTTGAAATTCTTTTTAAAACTGAAATTTATGCTGAATTTTTAATTTGAAATTTTAATGTATTGTGAATATTGATGTAAATAGAGTTAACGTTGATGTTTGTGGTAGGAATGTGTTTGTTTTTTTTATGAATGAGGATGAAGGTTTAACTAGAGGAGCAGCCGAGGCGATTAACAGAAGAAAGTCAATGGACCAACACAGTTAAGGTAATGAATAGCTTTTTGTAGGATTCACAGCATTCTTTGGCATCCAATTCGTAGGGGCTCGATTCGAAAGCGGAGTACCCGGATTTTAGTGGATTCACAGCATTATATATATATATATATATATATATATATATATATATATATAAAGTAAGATGTATCTGTAAACAAACTCTTATGAAAATAATAAGAGCTATTGACAAATACAAATCGGGCTGGTAGTTATATAGCCATTATATATATATATGTATATATATATATATATATATATATATATATATATATATCCGGTTTACTTCCAGCGGTTTTAGGTCTTTTTGAAGAATGATAACTAGTTTTCTTTATAAATCCAAGTTTTTGGATATATTCAATCCTTTGTCAAAGATATTGAAATATATAAAAATAGTAACGCTGTAAAATTGAAAAAAATATGCTGCTACCTACTAAAACGAGCTGTTAGATATATAAATTAAAAATACATTTGTTTTGCAATACAAATATTAAAGATGTAAAATTCTTGGAAGTTTGGTAAAATTTGACATTTGACATTTGATAAGTTATTCTTGTTTGACTGATAGCTCTTTTCTCCTTTTTTAGAAATTTTTTGTAAATTTTTAAACAGCACGTTGTATGAGTGTTTGCGTGTGTGTGTGTGTGTGAGTGCGTGTGTGCGTGTGTGCGAGCGTACATGCGTGCATGAGTGCGTGATTGCGTGCGTGCGTGCGTGTGTGTGTGTTTTAGTGACTGTTGCATAGATTACTGAGTTACTAATTTAATTGTCAGTGGCTTGAAAATTTAGAAGATATGTATATATAGAGCTCAAACTATCAAAATCAGTTTCTTTTTTGTTCATACTGTTAGAATTTTGAAAAATGTAACACATTTTAACATGTTCTCTTATCTTTTTATTACTTTCTAAAATTTTTGATGTGTTGAAATTTATCTCGAGGTGAGTAATATTAACATGAGTAGTTAAAGCACATGCGTTGGATTTGACACGCATGTCACTTTTATGTTGAGTAATTAGTTGTTTTAACTTTCGTGAGGTTTGTCCTTTACAAGGTTGGTCACAATTTAAACAATTAATTTTGTAGATTGGTTTTTGCATCTTACTTTCATTCTTACGAGAAAGTAGTAAATGCAACCAACCTAAAAGTTTAAAAGTAAATTACACACTCATATGGTGGCCATAATAAGCATAAGACCATACTAAAAAAATAACTCTAAAATAAAATATAAAACTGATAAGGCCTTTCTCCTAGTTGTTGATTTCCAAATGAAAACAATTTCTAAGCAAGGATTCTAAAGTTAAAAGAGATGCGTGGCCATAACTGAAATTTTTGTCAGACACTTTTAAGTAAAAAAAGTATTCCTATCGAATGTAGTGTGTTTATCAATTAATAGCCTCTAGTAGCTCATATTAAAATTGAATCTGTCAGTGACAGCTGATACAAGTTTTATAACAGTAACATTCTTCCAGTATATGCATCGAAATATTAGATATTATGGGCAATAAAGTTAAAATTCAAGTTGTTGAAATTGTAAAAGCAAACTCTTACTCGCTTACAGTGAATTCTGCACCTGGCATTTCGCGCATAGACCAATTAAGTGTCGTATTTAGATTTGTAAGCGGAAATGGCAATCGAACGTTTTATTACATTTATTTCAATATCAAATCACAAAACGAAATCTCTCGAATCAGTTGAACTTTTGCTGTTAACTAAACTTGGTTTAGACATAAATCACTACAGCATAAATAGCACCAGTAATATGTCTGGAATATATTCTGGGCTGCAAGCTCGTTTGAAGGAACGTAATCCATTAGCACTTCACGTACCATTCACGGCACACTCTAGTTGGAATATATGCTGCTGAATGTTGCACTCCCGCAGTGGATTACTTCATGTTTCTACAAAAAATGAATAACTAGTTTAGTGCAAGTACTAGTGGCTGGCAAAAGATGAATTCGTGCCTAAAGGGCACTTACCAAATGCAGAAGAATTTAAAGAAGAACAAGGGTATTTAGACCAATTTGAAACGAATATGATCGAAATGATGCAAAGATGAATAAAGTTTATGTATTAATAGGACTACGTAGATGCTCAGCTTGGTACGATGCATTAGTAGCATTATTGAAGAGATATCCGTCATTTAAAAAGTGTTTGCTTGATATTTCCAACGATAGTCTGCTAAACAATTGTACTGGCCACGAAGCATTTTCACTTCAAAAAAAATTACGAAAAAACGAAACAATCTTCATATTGTTGTCGAGACAACAATTTTGGAACAGATAAACTCAGCAAAAATCTACAATCTGTCGATATTGAAATTTTTATAGTAGCTGAATTATGTATATTTCGTTATTGACTTATTTCAGAATCATGAGAAGTGAAAGATTTGAAAAAATTTTTTTTAAAGCTCGCAAGCTAACAAATGAATCATGGAATTCCCTGGAAAAGGCACAAAAAGAAAACTGCTATTTGGCGAAGTGAACAATAAAATTGAATTCGACATTTAACAATACATGGGATATGAATATCTTGATACTATTCTAAATCAGATAATATCCAAAATTAGTAAATGACATTGAGCATACTCCAGTATCTGTCAAGGTTTTGAATTTTTGTTTAATCTTTTGAAAATGGTAACAAATCTTATAAAAAATGCAGCCGATGAGTTGGTAAAATTATACTTCAGCGATCTCAATACAAATCTTGGTAAAGAATGCATTCATTTTAAAGAAGTTCTAAGACTATTTACTTATGAAAGACTAATTGAATTGACAGCAATGGTGCTTTTTAAAGAGATTATTATGAAAAAATCCTTAATATTAACATTTCCGAATATTTCCACAGAGCTTAAAAATATATCTAACAATACTTATCTCAAATGCAAGTGGTGAAAGAAGTTTTGAGTTTTGACACGTGTAAGAAACTATTTACGAAGCAGTCTAACTCAATTAGATTTAAATAGTTCCGCTATGCTAAGTACGCAAATGATCTTTTAAAAGAACTAGATGCAGACAATGTTGTTGACCAATTTTTTATGCAACAAAAACGAAGAGAAGCAGGATAGTTTCCTATAGGTGCAATTTTTATTTTCGCCTTAAGTTTCAAAATTGATAGGCAATGTATTTGTAAAAGTATTGTTTTTAATTTTTAATAGGATAACATCTTCATATTCAAGAAACATATATGTATATTAAACATAAGGATAGGGCGGCAAAAATATTTTGCCCATTGCGGCAAGGTACACAAAAAAGGCCCTGGGGTCCTGGCGTTCGTCAGTCGCTTATTAATAATCAAGTGCATTATTTAATTAAACTTGGGCCTTATCAACCAATTTTGTCAAAATATTCATCCCAGTACGAGAAAAATAGATTTAATGCAAGATGGTGTAAAGAATACGAGTTTTTGGAATACAGCGTAGATAAACATACCGCTTTTTGCTTTGTTTGCTCTCTTTTTTCTTCTGGATTTGGAAGACAGAACTCCGAGACGACCTGGATACGCGATGGTGTAAAAGTCTGCGGTAAAATGAAGAGTCAAGGAAAGAATGTTAAAGGAAAAAGCACATAAAAGTGTTTTATCGGACTATTTGAATGTTTTACTGAAAGGCAAAACACGTCGATATCGTTTTGGATTCACGGAAGAGAAAACTCATGATAGAAGAGGAAAGAAACTCTTCATTTAATAAAAAAGTAATCAAAAGTCTTCTACATATCTCATGAACTTTGGCTAAGCAAGGTGTAGCCGACAGAGTCCCTGGTATGACAGAACTGGGGATTTTAAACAAATTGTCTACTTGATGACTAGACATAACCCCAACTTGAACTACTGAACCAATAATACAAACTATCGTCCTTGTGTCTTATTTAAAAAGCAAGTCAAAAAATGAATTTATTACTTTAACAGCCAATGATATTCGAAAAACCGTAACGCAAGAAATTGATTATAGTTCCTTTTATACTATGATGGCTGCCACCACTCCAGATAGTTTACATAAAGATATACTGTCGTTGGTAATTCGTGCAATGAAAATGACTTGGGTCCTAAGGAGCGATTAGTTAGTATTAAATAGGTATGGGATAAAACAGGATCTGGAACGGTAACACCTATTTTGAATATTATATATTCTAGAGGTATTAATTCTACTAAAATAATTTTCCAGTCTTATGATTGTGCAGCTTCAATGCCTGGAGCATTCAATGGGGTACATAAATAAGATATTGTTGGTCACCGTGTACTGTTTGTGCCATGTCAAACACATTGTGTTAATACTGCTGTAGAGCACAGTTTCAATTCTAGCGAAATTGTAGCAAATATGTGTGATATTTTTGATGAACCGTATGACGTTTTTCTCAGCTAAAAAGCAGTCTACAGACAGTCGAAAATTTTTTGAAACTTAAAAACATTCTCAGGCACGATGGACAGCCAGGGTAGAAACTATTGAGGCGGTCAATAATTCATTTGAAGTCATCCCAGAATTGCTAAAGCAAATATCAAAAATATGCGGATTCGAAAACAAAAAGTAAGGCTTTTGGACTTTGTCGAAAAATGATTTTATTATCTCAACAATGTTTATGAAAACTGTTATGTTGAAAAAAAAATACTGACTAAAACGTGGCTTTTATAGAATCAATTATAAATTCGTTAAACATTATAGGAAATACTGATTCAGAAATAAATAATCTAATTGAAAGCAGTAAGTAATTTTCTATAAATTGACGCAAATCCCGAAGATGATTGCAATAAACAATACAGGCGAAGAATTCCCCCACGAAGAATTGATGACAATCAAGAAAGTTTTGTTAATTTGAATTTGAAAGAATTCTATCGCATAGAATTTATTAATGTTTTTGAAAATTTAATCAATATTTTATCAGATAATATCGCCACTTGTATTAATAACGTAAAACCAATCTTTCATGTGTTCAAATTACCCTTATAGAAAGATAACTCATCATCATCATTAGGTCTTTAGTCCTGGAACTAGTTAGACGCGCACCCTCATTGTTTCCTATTCTGAATTAACCTACACATTTCCCTGAAATTTTCTACATCTATTTCCTTTTTCCTATCTCTGCTTGTAATATATCCCATATTATTCCCCAAAAATGCCTTAGAACGTATTTTGCCCTTCTATTTCTCCTATTTTTTTTCCACAGATATCTTTATTCCCCTACTATTTCTATAACCTATTTGTTATTAACTTTGAATGTTACCGTTTCTCTGTTAGCTTTTCCTACTGCACATATTTCGTAGGTATACAGTGCTGTGCTCTACACATATGTTTTCAACAATTTTCTTCTTATTTCTATGTTTGTTGTCTTTGATCATAAGGGCTGTCCTTTTTGTTAAATGCAGTTCGGTCCCTTTTATTGTTTTATAAGCTGCCTGTGGCTGCCAAGTTCCCCAGCACTTGAACATTTGCCGATTTAATATTTTTTTCAATATATCTTTTCGTACAGTCAACATTAGTTGCAGATATTTCATAATCAACATCTGCAGTTGTTTATAATAATCATCAGATTTATCTGCGCTTATTTTTCTGTCATTAGATTTTTCGTCTCAGAATTGGTTGGACACGTACCTCCACTTATTTATATTCTGAGCTAGCCTACACAGTTCCCTGAAATTCCCACACATCCTATATTTAGCTCAGTTCCCCTTCTATTGTTTTCTAATTATATGCCCTATTTCACCAAGATTCAGTGGTATATGAAGGGTTAAGGCGGCTCCGTGGTGTAGTGGTATGTGTGTAACTACTACGCCCAAGGTCCCGGGTTCGAATCCCGACACGGTCTGCTTAAAAAATGTTAGACGAGCATTTTTCAAAAAAATACACCCTCGTTCGGATGAGAGTAAAATGGAGGTCCTGTGTGTGAGTGTTGTCACGCACGTTAAAGACCCCAATCTTGCTTGGAACAGCAAGGGTTCGGCAAAATTCCAAATTTTCTAGGTAAAAAGAAACTCGCTTCCTGGCCAATGTAGTACCTTCGGGTGGAGCATTGAAAAGTCACATGTAAGGTATGTGAAGGGTTAGCGTCGCCCTGGATCAATGTAGTAAGCGTAAGACTACGGATCCCAATGTCCTGGGTTCGAATCCCGACACGGCCGACTGCTTGAAAAATGGCAGGTGAGCATTTTTCACAAAAATTACGCCCTCGTTCGGATGAGAGGTTAAATGGAGGTCCCGTGTGTGAGTGTTGTCACGCACGTAAAAATCCCTACCTTGCCTGGAACGGCAACGGTTCGGCAAAATTCTAAATTTCCAGACAACAAAAAATTCGCCTCCTGGCCAATGTAGTACCTTCAGGTGGAGCATTGGAAATGTAAATGGACGGTATGTGAAGGGTTAAGTAGCCTGTGGCTACCAAGATCCCCCAATACTTAGACATTTGCCGAATTAATAGTTTTCCAGTAAATCTTTTCATACAATTAACATTATTAGAGACTATTGCACATGAAATACCTGTAGCTGCTTATAATAATCATCATGTTTAAGGACAGATTTTTTTTCGTCATTAGTTTATCCATCTTGGGACTCTTTATATGCGTATCTTCATTGATTTCTATTCTGAGCTAGCCTACACATTTTCCTGAAATTCATACAGCCTACATCTTTCACTATCCATGTGCAGTAATTTAACGTAGGTCGTCCTCTACTTCTCTTTTTTATCTCTGCTTCCAGCGGCGCAACCAGGATTTCACCCGGGGGGGGGGGCTACAAAAAACTATATACATATATATTAAAAGTAAGTTATCGAGTCAAAATTAACAAAAGTAAGCATATTTATTTGCAAGTGATTCTAATAGGCCACTATATATATATATATATATATATATATATATATATATATAATATATATAAGATGGTCTAGTGTCGTTCGGAAATTTCATCCTCAACCTCAGGTGTTCTAATAGCGACGCGCGGATGCGCGCTCGTCGCTACAGGTTGAAATCAAGTCGGCGAGGACCGCGATTCTGAAGTTCTTGAATCACTTCATCAACGGAGATAGAGATTTCTCGAGGTATATTTAAATGTGCTAAACCATTTAGTCTGCTTTCTTTCATAGTGTTTCTTAAATATGTTTTCGTTCGTTTTAGTGATGAAAATGATCGTTCAGCTGTACTAATGGAAACAGGTAACGTACAAAATATTTTGAGCAATTTATGAATGCTTGGAAAATAATGTTCATTGCAAATGTTTAAGCAGTCTATAGCATTTCTTTTTCGTTTGGTTGTTTAATCATATCCTCTTGCCACATTTTAAATTCAGCTTTAAGGTCTGCTTCGTTGTTGCATTCCAGATCGTTTTATAAAATGATGCTAAGCTAATAAAGTTGGCTGCTTGTTCAGAAAAAGTTGTTTGAGATGATTTGGTCAATAGACTGGAAAAATTAACGAGAACTGTTTTGTGTTTTCAAATCTATCAGACATATTGTTCAAAAAGAGTCTACCCAGGGCAAAATATAGCTCTTCTGTAATATTCCTCTTCATTACTACTAGGAATGTTGCAACGTTTTGTTTGTCTTGCTGTTATTCTTGGTACAGTAATTGTAAACCCTAACAATCTGCTCATTTCCAAACCTTTCTGATACAAATGTATAAATTCTGTCTCTGAGTTATCCCTTATTTTTTGGATAGAAGTAATAACAAGTTGAGCCTGGTCGATAGCCATGTGAAGTTTTATGTCTGCACGCTGAATACCCTTACTCAAGTAAAGTGTGTAACCGAATAAACACTCCGCGCACAGTAATGCTATTATAAATTCGGATTGCTTAATTGAATTTATTAAAATCAATGCGTCTGATGAAGCATCTTTATCATCCCAAGAAGTACAAATTTCTTCTAGAGCGTCAACGATGAACAAAAGTAATTCAATTGCAATCAAAATTGAATCGTGCCGTTGTACCCATCGAGTTGGACATAGTTGTTTTAATTTTTGAGCTTTGGAGGCATTTTCAGAATTAGAAATATGTTTTGAAGCACTATTTGTCTTTTGGATAGTTAAAAATTGTAAATCTTTCCAACTATTGCAAAAGAATTTCTAATAGAAGAAACGGATACGGAATCGGAAATGGCTAGATTCAAGTTATGTGAGACACAATGAACGTACATAGCTGTAGGGTATTTTTCTAAAATTCTTGCTTGAACTCCTTTAAATTTACCACTCATAGAAGCTGCTCCGTCATAACCTTGTCCTTTTAAATATTTCATTTCCACGTGGCAGTCCTGTAGGCTAGTAATTATAGTGTCAGCAAGATGAGCACCCGTTGTATTTTCTACTGGAACAAATTTAAGAAAGTTTTCGCAAATTTTGTATTCGTTTTCGTCCTTTTTTACATATCTAACGCAAAGTGCAAATTGCTCTATATTAGAAATATCAGTAGTTTCGTCGGTTAGTACTGAAAAACATTTTGCAGCATTAACTTCTTCGGTTATTTTTCGCATGATTATTGATCCACATGAATCAATAATCTCATTTTGACTTTTCCAGCTTATGTAGGTAGCATTTCGTCCACTTCCAGTTAAATGTTTTTCCAAATTTTGATCACCAGCGTCAATGCGAAATCGTAATAATGCTCGAAAATTCCCTTCATTTTTGGCCGGTTCTTCATTTACATCAAAAGCGCTTGATTCTCGATGACCTCTCAAGGATAGTCCTTGACGTCCACAGAAAATTATGATTTTTATGATAGAACATATTTTCAACTGATTCTCAACTGCTTGCATGTTTGAAGCGCTATCAAGCATTCTATCAATTCGTGTTGTCTTGCCCGTCATAATTTCGACAAAAGTTTTTGAACGAAGCACTGCTGCTCTGTGGTATTCCAACACTTCGTGATTATAAAAACGTTCTGTAGCTTTCTTCCACTGTTTGAAAGCTTTATTAACTAGTTGACCTGTTGCTTGCGATGCACTTATTCCAACCTCTTGCTTAGCAAACAGAACACAATATTTGCAATACACACCGTCTTTAATTTGAGAATAAGCCAACCATTTGTATTTATTAAGCCATGAGTAATTATTTTTTCTGTTTTGTTTACCAATTTGAACAACGGGAAACTGAAAGTTTTCTTCGGGAACCCACACATTTCTCAAAACTTCAAACTTTTCTTCGTCCTTCAATATTTTTCCTTTAAAATTAAAAATATCTATATGAGAGTAAGATATCGGAGTAGCTAACTGTGGTGTAGCGCAAGATGACGAAGAAGCTACTGGTAAAAGTATTTTCGATTGCACATCAGTACCGGTATTTAAGTCGGAATCGCACTTTAAATCAGTCGCCTTTTTTTTAGAAATAGAAGCTACGCTAAAAAAATCGTGAATAGTTCTTTTCTTACCGGTAGGTGTACTTTGGCTCATTTTGAGATTTATAAAATTCACCAGAGAAATCAAATTAAAATTAATACCGTAAACTTAACCGAACTTTTGAAAATAACTTAAATGTTATATGTAAATACGACACTTAATACTTAATTCTTACACGCAACGCAATTGGCACATGAAATAGTGTTGTAGCCTTGTAGGTTGTAGCAGTAAAATTATTTCGTTACCGAGAACACACTATGAAATCTGACACAACAATGAAACTGGTGGGGTAGTTAAGTATTTTCTGTTGTACAACTTGATGTAGGTGATAAGAAAAGAAGTACCGTTTCAACGAACTATAAACGTTGGGTTAAATTGCTTGGGGGTGTAGCATGCGCATGCAAGTTATGTAGCAGGTAAATATAGTATTAATAGTCCCATAGAATATAAGCAAGCGACACTTCGGGACTCGGGTGATCTTACAGAATATCTACTCTATTCATGATTGTAATTTTGGCACAACGATTCAATTGAAATCTGTTTTTATAGTTGCGTCCATAACAATTACACTATCAATGCATGCAAAGTGAGGTTGTATTAAGGTTATCTCTACAACTTTAAATTCAAAGTTTTGGGCCAAAATAACTATTATGGAAAGTGAATATAGGGCGTCAATCCGCAATTAATTCATCGTCGCTCGTCAGTGCCGCTGTTTCAAAACACGGTTTCGCAATTCAAAGTGATACATTTTAAAAAATATTGAGCTCCGGGGGGCTTCAGCCCCCATAGCCCCCCCCGTAGTTGCGCCACTGTCTGCTTCTAATATATTCCGCACTATTCCCTCGTGCCGTAGTATGTGGTCTATCATCCTATCTCTCCTATTTTTTACCGTTTCCCACACAATTCTTTCTTCCCCTACCATTTCTAGTACCTCTTTGTTCTTAACTATGTTTCCCATGATATCTTCATCATACGTTTGTAAGAGAGATAACTGCTATTTATAAAATATAAAAGAAATATTGCAAATGTTTCCCAAGTCTAAAGATAAGCCAAGAGTTCATGCATTACAATCCAAAATTGGAATTTTATTTGATGCCTGCAGTGAATGCGCTATTATGAGCGACATTATTGACAAATGTAGACATTAATTTTCTGAAGTTAGCAAAAGAAATAATACAACTTGCAACCACTGCTGGATACACAACTGCATCTAATAAAAGAAAATTTAGTACAATAAAATTTATACAAAACGAAATTAGGTTGAATATAGACGAGGATCGTTTGTGCGACTTGATGATTATGAAGTGCGAAAAAGACATCGCCAAAAACAATAGCCGCATTTTGGTCCAAGCTAAAAAACAGACAAATTAATTTGCGTAATCAAACATTAATTGTAGGACGTATAACATTTTTAAAATAAAATTCTGAAAACAAAATTATTGAATAAATTTTGTTCTTCCTTTATAACAAGTAACTGTAATGCAGTTGGAAAAATTTGATTGTGGAGTTGGTCAATCAAAACTAATTCCTCCACCAAAAAAAGTTCTTCGGTTCGTCCCTGTACTGGTACATTTACCTTATAGGTTAATTTAGCAACTATAAACATTTCAGACCTGAAAATCCCGAATCAAATTCAAACGTTTCAATCACTCTCACATGAAACTAAGTTATTTCTTGTAACAAGCATTCGTACATTTTTATTTCTAGTTCAGTTTACTTAATGCGAATTACGAATGCGAAAACAATTTTCAAGACAATGGAAACCAAGAATTTCCTACACTTCACTTAAAAACAAATTATCAAAATTAGTACTTGTATAAGGTAGTCATCAAAGAAGTAAATAAACGTTAAATTATTGTCTCAGAGCTTTCACTTATTCAAGCTAAATACATCCGCGTTGTCTTTAGTGTCTTCGCGAACAGTAGATGGTCTTCAACTTCAAAGGTTTGAAAGTGCATCTAGTTAATGCTCTAGATGTTCTTTAGTTTAGTGGTGAGTGTAGTACAGTGAACATGAAGTGTTTGTTATTTAGGAAGTACTTGTGTATTGTGAATGTGTTTGTGCTTTCTGGATACGTAAATTATGTAGATACGATTCCCAGTCAGCGTCAGACTCAGGAATTAATGATGTTGGACGCTTTGGGACGGAAAGGAGTAATGGGTTCTCTGGAGCATACACAAACAACGCTAATTGATATGCTTGGAAGAAGTAGGTTAATGTTAATTTAGAATTGATTATTTGTGTTTTTAATTTTCTAAAGTAATGCCATCACTTTCTCCTTGGGAGTCTTACGAATTAATTTATGAGCGTAAACAAAATTTAAGCTAATGTAATTGCTCATGAAAGTATTATTTATATATTGTTGATTACTTAGAATAGGCTGATACAAGATTTAGCACACCCCTTAAAAAAATATGATTTATTAATAGTTTAGATGATGTTACATATTAGACCCTATGTAACCGATAAATTCCTTTACGTTTTTTGGAAAAGAATCTCCAGAAAATATGATATAAATTATAGGTATATTTCGAAATCGTTTAAATTTTTTTGGCTATTTGTGTGAAAGTTATGGCGTCATCGACATATCTTTTTTAAATATACCATTCTATATTTTTTGTCACGTATTTTGATACAGCTAATATAATTTACTAGGTACAAAATTTTATACAGTGCTCATAAGAAAAAATGGTGAAGACAGCCTCTAATTTCAATAGAATGGGCGAAGGAATTTGACAGAGTAAATCTGGTCACCTGTGTCTAAAAGAAAAAAAGACCATTACTTGATTCGAGAATTTGTAAATGTCGTATTAAATGTCCACCTAAATACAGTAGAGAGAAATTTAATGCGTTAAGTAATAAAAAAAATTATTTGAATGCAATACTGTAAACTCGGTCCTTGCGAGGGTCATTGTCGCGTATGTGCAAAAGAGAATCATGCCGCCCCTAAATAATTTTTCTTATAATTTACATTTTTTAAATGTGCACTGATCGATTAAAGATAATGAGCGGTATTATATCTGTATAAGTGGATAAACTTAAATAGGTAAATTCTTAACACTAATTATACTTAATTCTTATTATAAATTTTTAAAAATATAGTCTTTGAAAATCTCATAATCATTTGCAATTGTTGACTAAAATCAAAGTGTTTTAAAATGTATGTATCATTTTTTATGAATGTTTTCTTCAAATATTTAAAAATATTATTTGGAATTTATTTATTGCATTCTCTTTCTTGCTTTAAACTTCGCGAATTTTTCTCTAAGTATATTTAATTTGAATTAAGTGATTACCCATGTTGACCTCGATAGAATTAATTAATAGTCCTGAAAGTTCATTTTGTGTCATAGTGGATTGAAGAGTTTTTCTATAGTTTTTTAACTCTGTAATTAATAATTTCCACTGGCTACAGACACACGTGAAGAGTTAAAGGTACGAAATATAACTGTGAGATTTAAACAAGTAGAAAGCTCGATTTGAAATGATCATTTGGGCTTTGCATAAAAGTCTAAGTTATTATTTCATCTTATTAATTTCAATACGTTAGTATTTATCAACTTATCTTCTATAATGAATTACCTAATATATGTATATATCTAATTCTTGGCTTATAGCCATAATTTTGAGCGTCGTTTCCTGTCCATAACTGACATAAGTAAAAAATTTGACAGTGTCAGATATTATTGACAAAAATACCAAACGTAATTGAAAGTTATGTTCATGTATGGTTGTGTACATGATTTAGATTTGTTAATTTTCCAGTTCTTGTCATGGGCCTCGATAGCGTAATTAGAAAATAATCAATATATATTGTCGTGTTATCTTCCTGTAGGAAAAATAAAACCCTTGTTATTCTCGCCCCTCGGTTGGGCAGATATATTTATGCTGTGTTACTCGCAGCCCCTACGCTTGGGCAGCCCATATTTATGCTGTGTTATTTCACCTGCCCCTACGATGAGCGTCATATAGTGCTGTGATATATTCTTTTATTACTCAAGCACTTGTAAAAATGTTAATTTATAAATTTCTTTGCCTCGACTAGCTGATTCAATTAAATAAAGCAATTCTACAAAACACAGAATAATGATTAAATATTTACAACCTGTTTAAAAATCTTCTCCCTTTTTAAATTATTTACATCTGTCAGATTTTTAGAAAATGAAGCCAGCAAAACGAGATTTTTATTACATTTAGAATCCTTTTGAAACGTTTCAAGATGCTATTGCCTTTCATAAACTTATCCAAAAAACCCCCAGTTTGTCGGCTCTTACATTTCTGAATTATTATTGAAATAAAATCAGTTTATAGAAATAAATCATATCAAAATATCTAACCTGAAGTGGTTTAGTAGGTGCTCTGCATCCCCAAGAATTTTCGTGTCTAGTCTGAATGTTCCGAGTATAATTGAAGTCGACATTCAACCAAATTAGTATCCAAATCGTTATTGGTGAGTTTATTCCAATGAAAGGTTTTTCATTTCCGTAATAGAATATTTACCATTTTCAGAGATTATCAAATTGCTTTAACAGGCAACGTTCTCCAGAGTCTTGTATCCAAAATTGTATTTAAAATCGTAATTGATCGTTTAAAAGTTTTAACAGGAGTCTTAACAAAATCTTTATTAGGATCATTATTTAGAACCCTGTTTTATTTATTATTAGAAATGGTATAATTTCACTAAATCTGATCTACTTACGTCTTTAGAAGTACGGCTCGCTTGCAGAATTATACACTCTTTTAAAATAATTTTTCACTTTAATTTAATTAACTGTTCACGTAAATATTTAGCACTTTCAAGTATAGCGACTGCCCAGTTTCAAAAATATACTAACTTGTTGTTCAATTGTCATCATATTTATAAGACCGGCCCCTTTTGTTTGCGATTCGTTGACTCCACGTGCTGGGCGACACCAAGTGCCTTATCTCTAGTTATTTTGGGAAACTTTACCAATTGTGTAGTTCAATTGCATGAAGCGATGTTCAATTTGTCATGTAATTTGTTATTATACCTCACATTTAATTCAGAAATCCCAGAAATCTTCGTTCATTAAAGCACGTACTATTGTTGTTGGCTTTATTCTAATCTGAATGGAATAAATAAGTTGTTTTGTTTATTTCCCAGTTAAATTGGGTTTTTGAACAAATGTGATACTTTTATATCACTTACGCTTTTCAAATAATGCATAATTTCTGCCTGCGTTTATGATGATATATTAACGCACTTTTTGAACATTTATCTGGCCAATTTATAGGTTTTCCATTGATTTAATTTCAATGCGTTTTGTTACATTTTTAAATTCTTATCGTTGCTCGTACTGCTATATACAGTGTGCTCTCAACTAATAATATTTATAATAACCTATTTACTCTTCTAATATCTGTAATTATGTGCTTTTGTTACTTGGGAGTTTCTTTTATTTATTCTACGACTCCTATGACTTAACCTACCCCTAAATTAACCCTATAATTACAGCCATATATATATATATATATATATATATATATATATTACTGTGTATCCTTAATTTAATCGAGCCACTTCGAATTGCGCGTCAAATTTATGCCGTGGATCTCGGGTACGCCATTGCGATATAAAAATATATTCGAAAATTTTATAAAATTTTCATATTCGACAATAAACAAAATTTTCCAAAATTACCTAATCAAAAAAAAATTATCCTTACCCGTTTTCCTTTCCTCCTCGGTTGAACGGCCTTCTTCAACTGCATCCGGCTAGCTCATTCGGATTTCTTCTTGGGTATCTATATTCACTCGCATATTCTCAACCATACACACACACTAGCAATAAAACCTCAAATACAATCAATATACAAGCTTTTATTTATACCTATTTACACATGAAATGCAATAATGTCCATATTCCATTAATCCCGTTACACTTCAGAAAAACCTTATTTCATAATGTCCAGTATTTTATTTTTAAATCATTAAACACAGAAATTGTACACGGAGTAAATGGGCCTTGAATAATACCTTCGCTAAAATTCCTTCTTTATACTTTATTTATTCATTTTACTCTAAATAAACTCTGGGGTAGTATGAGCTCAAAATACCCAGTAATTATGCATTTGCATACTTTTAAAACAAATAACAAAACAAAGCCAATGTACTCTTTACCAAAAAAATTTTATGTTCTGATGGAACTTTTAAAAGCTTTTTAGAAACCTTCAACTTTTCAGTTAACTACCATAATAAAGTTTACACGTATTACATTCAATACGTACCAATACACACTACCTTGAAATTTCACGCTAGCATTCTCCCCATATTCACAGTTTAAAAAGTCACAATTCAAATCGTTACCCGGAAAGTTTATAGTAGATCTCTGCTTTGAGGATGATGTCGTCGATTTCTTCTGTTTGTTCTGCAGGTCGTTTCTAGCGGTTACTAGAAAAACTCCATCTCAATTGAACTGCAAACGCGGCCTCCCTGGTGTAACCAATTCCAAATTCCATTTAAATTATTTCTTCATTAATTTGAAGCTTCGCACCACATTATTTAAAGCGCGACACGAGTTATTTATAATTACAGATGATATCTCTATTAAATGTAATTTCGGCACACTTAACCGCGTATTTAATTACGAGACTATCACCTTGTAATTAATTTAATTGACTTTGTAATACTTACAACTCGTGACACTGCAATACATACTTTTGAGCACTCGAAAACTTAAGGGGCCCTACCACGTTCTCTAAAATCATTTATACTCTTAGGGTGCCACCTCCTGGTCGCCTTTCATCCGAAATCCTCTTGTTAACACCACATATTCTCGCAAATTTGCACTCAACCCCATTTTCACTCCACGAATTTTAATACCTCGTTATAAAATTTCCCGAATAATACGCTACACTAAGCTCTTGTTCGTTTTAAACTAGACTAAACATTTCAACCAATTGTAGACCTAGTGACGCTTCACAAATCCCTCCTTATATTATTAGTGTCTTTTACTTATGCGTTTTTTCCGTCCCTTTCTAATCTGGTCTGAGTGGTACAAATCGATATTCTTGACTATCGGCTATCTAAACACCACGTGGACTAGCGACGTGACTTTTAAATAAACGCTGTTTTGTATTTCCATTTAAAACATTCACCCGTTTCCAATATACGTAGAATCTGCATGTTTATCTGCTCGAATTTATTAGAACTTGACATTTAAAGTTTGCAGGTGTTCGCTCCTAATGAACGTTTTAAATACAATTCACCGAGCTTCGTTTTATGGTATTTTAACCCTCCTTTTAGCCGTTTGTTACGAACGCGTTTCACCTTAGATAAATACAGGCTTTTATGCTTATTATATATCAAAAATTGTTCAATTAACTTTAATGAAATTAATAATGCATGGCATTGACTTCTACCATTTAATTTTTAGCAAAGCTATTAAATATTAATGATTATTTGTACAATTTGATTAATACCCGTTACTTAAAAATTGAATTAATTAATATAAATTTCGCACGTAATTTCTGTTTGTTCCTTTATACATGGTGTTTTGAAATTGCTTCGTTTATTTTTATTTTTAACCATATAAAAACCACTATAATATATATATATATATATATATATATATATATAAATAATATAATTCTTGGTGACCTTGCAGGAATAATACTTCTTCTTTGTAGGTTTTTAGGTCTGCTGGATTTAAATAAATACTCTTTTTTATGGCCTAAATTAACAACTCACACCCTTAACCAAAATCACAAAATGGACTTTTCAAATCCAAAACCATTAAAAGTGGAACAAAATCTTTTTAAAAGGACTTTCTTGGAGATGTGCTACATCTATAAAAGCCCAAACAACTTCAACAAAAAAACGGACATTGACAACCTAAGCGTAATATATTCATATTTATTAAAATTTAAACATTAAATGCCTTCAATAATAATCAATCCCTTCACCCTCAACCACTTTTTATTTCTTTCTTTTTTGTTTTTTGTTTATTCTACATTTATATATACTCAATTGTTGATAACACATATTCCAATTAAATCACTATTACAACACACACACACACACACACACACACACACACACACACACACACACAAACATACAAAATTACACAAACACATTCACCCTTACATGCACACACACACCTACATGCACATACACTCACAAACCAACACTGTCGTTAAAAACAAATAATAAACTTTTATCAAAAATGACACTGTCATTTTACTTTCACTATTTACATTAATATTTATTCTATAAAAAACATTATTTTATTCCAAACACTGATGTCAATTTCAACCATCCTCACTGTAAGTTTTCTTATCTTTGTTCATCCTTTATAAAGCGTTAATACAGTTGTAGCCTGTGATCAAGCATAAAAATTATATGCGAAAATTTAGGCCATAAAAAGAGTATTTATTTAAATCCAGCAGACCTAAAACCTACAAAGAAGAAGTATATATATATATATATATATATATATATATATATATATATATATATATACTATTCAGTTTTTCTTTTATGGGTTATAGGTCCTGTTTAAAAAATAATAAAAGGCGTACTCTTTTTATTCCATCTGAATTTTCGAGTATATTTGTACTCTTGGTCACAGATTAAATAGTTGAGATTGTGTAATTACTGGCATGTGTAACAGGAAACATTTTTAAAAAACTATTTAGAACAATTACAAAATTGACAGTTTCTGATAATATATATATATATATATATATATATATATATATATATATATATATTACTGTGTAGGTTAAAGGTCAACGTGTGTAAATAAGCTCAGAAGGTATTTTTATAACGACCCGGTGAATAGGAAAATAATAAATTATTTATTACGCTTCATTCAAATCAAGAGTTGCCATCCTTTAGTATGAGACAAGGTAAAAATCAATAATTTGTGTATGTTAATTGCATACAACCATGGATAATATTAAAAGCTTCGTAGTAGGGAAAAATCAATAATTTGTATACGCTAATTTAATACAAGATTGACTATTGCAGGCAAATATTAAAGCCTCGCGGTATATAAAAATCAATAATTGGTGCAATGGATATTTATTTAGCATCGTAAACTAAAAGGTACGTTAACTTAACTCATAGAAGTCTACAAAAAACTTAACCAAACGGTCGAGGAGTTCAGAGAAGAAGAGCTTCTAATAAATAAATATCTTTGAAAGCTATAAAACGAAGCGATAACATTTCAAGGTATTGTACAGCGGGAAAGGCCAGGTTAACGAACGAGTATGTTATTTGTGAAGCAAAAATCAATAATTTTAAGGGACGGAGAATCATTAGCAAGCAATCAAGGGAGAGATAGAATACATCAGCTGATAGAAGGACAAGCAGTTTTCAAGCGCGTAACAGACAAGTATATTTAAAAAGACAAATGGGAGAAACAAAGATGCAAGATGTTTGTCGACGATATCGATTTTCAAGGCGCACATTTAACGAGTGAACGGTAATTGTAGATAGTGGGAGCTCGATGAAAGTAAGGGAAACACGAGCGAGACAGAAAATAGTGGTTATGAATGTATCACTGCAAGAAAAATAGAGATGCAGGCACTATGGGCGTGTTTTGCAGGTGGTTAGAGATATGGAGAGGAAAGAATTTCTGGGTACGCGTCGACGGTTGCAACTGATAGCCAGTTTTTCTTGGTAATGACGTGAGGGAACGAGTGAATTTTGAGTTTTAAAAGATCGTTAGGTATTTGAGTGGAGGAATTTGGAGAATTGTTTGTAACGAATGTGATAGTTCAGCAAAAGCTACAGAAATACATGACTAGAAAAGGGGTTTGAACATTATAAAAGCTCTTGCCAGAGGTGGTAGGGCTCTCTTAATCTTCTGATCCGCTTCGAATACATTAAGTAGCATCGAGAAGACATCCTACTTTAAAATTAAAAGCCGTGACATATTGCAGTCTGTCGTACATTGTTACAAGTGTTGCAAATGCACGAGTTGGTGCTAACAGATTAGACGGGCTGTAAATAAATTAGTATAAATAATTGTACGAGTACAACAGGATGCTACCGAGGTAAGCGAACCAAGTATTTCTTGAACGAGAGTGTTGGTGGTACGTTAAATTGAGATAATTTGGATTTGGATGGATGGTGGTATGAAAAGCAACCACTAATAACTGGGGGAACTGGATGAACGAGTTGAGATGGGGTTGCTGTCCATGTAGAAGTGAGAACGTGGGAAAAATTCAAGAACGTGAGTTTGGTGGAGGTCATCTAAGAAGGTGATGCGTCCGAAAAACACTCCAGGTAACGAATTTTGTTTTATTGTTGAATTGTGGTGCTGGCATTGTGTTATAAAGCTAGGTGTGTTTAGAATTATGTGGTAAAAGTTTTATGAACTGAAAATTAATTTATTACCGTATATAAAAGACAATTTTCCATTATTATTTGAGTAAATAAAAACAGGAGTAATAATTTTTGATGTAAAAAGTAAACGGGTCTTTAAAGTAATTTGACCATGCAATATTTTATGCATATCAAGGAAAAAGGTTTATACTGAGCTTACCATAGACCAAGTAAAAATAAGTTTAGGGTTTTACGATAGGCACATCTACTTTGAAAATAAAATGGTTGCGTGTAATAACTCACAAACAATTTAAATTGAAAAAAAGAGGTGAAATGTTTTATTGTAAATATAACAATGTAAATATTGAAATAGTTTGAACAATCATTTATGTCATATGAATAAAAGTGTATGTTTGCCCAAAGATTTATTTTATTTTTGTATTTTGTAGTGTATAAAGGTGTTGAAAGAATGTGTAGTTGGGATAAGTATATCATAAGAGATGGTGCAAAGAACTAGCCGTGGTAGATCAACTTGGAGCAGTAAATTTTGTAAATATCAAACTAGAGCATATCATAATCAAAACACGGAATTTGTAACGAAGTTTTATTTAGGTGCCAATTTTTGGAGTTATATTTCTATCATAGTAAGGAGGAAGTAGGGGCTTCAAATAAAAGACCACTGTAAATTTATGTCAACTCAACGCTGGGGCTCGATTGTTCAGGCTTAACCTCACAGTAATATATATATATATATATATATATATATATATATATATATATATATAGTTTAAGAGTAGATTAAGTCATAGGGCTTGTAGGAAAAATATGAATAACTTTAACTTTAAGAAAATCAGCTAATTCCATCAATTGTAGGAGTAAATCGACTATTCTATAAAAAGTCAATTGCGAGGACACTGTATATAAAAGATATTTGATTAAATGCATGAGAAAGAAGCTCCCTTAGTAATAATCCGATACCATTTAATTAAAACAGTTATGTGTGCGTCGTATAATATGTTTAAGTATAATTTACAAGTAAAAATAAGATTTTAGAAGCAACTAATTGCAGCAAATAAAATTATGGGGAAACATAGATAAATTGGAATTCCAAACATTTAAAAATTACGTCGAAAATATAAACGCATCTATATGCAAACACATCTTAATACGTCACTAATTACGTGACTAGAAAGAACACATTTGTTCAAAAACCCAATATTCGGTAACAAACAAATAAACACCAGGCGGTTCAATTATATGATAATCGTGGACTTTTAAGTTGACAAACATTGAATACGTGACTGGATAAAAGCAATAATCGGAAATCCTAACAAAATACTGTAATTTAGCAGAACGCTTACGTGACAGAAAGCATTTCGTCGATGAATTAAACTAGAGAATTTGAGAAAATACCAAGTTCTGCCAGATTAGGCAAAGTACAAGCCTTGATTAATAAACACGCTAATGAAAACAATTGGTGGGATGGGCTTATAAATACAATAGAAAGTGAATAAACATTTAGTTTATATTCAACCAGGCACAACGTATGTTTAAAATGCAGTAGAAAGTTACGTAATTAATTAGTGAAACAAAATTCAGAATAAGTAAAATTTGAAAGTGAGAAATTGTGCGACGAAAATAAGCCAATCTACAAATAGACGGCTTCCTTTAAAGGGGGGGGGGGCTTTTGTTGAGGCTTTTTATTGGGACGGCTTTTGTTGAGACTTCTTTTATTGGGAAGGCTTTTGCTGATGCCATCTTATTGCGACGGCATTTTGTTGATGCCATTTTGGTTGTGACGGCTTTTGTTGAGTCAATGTTCATGTTGAGATCTAAGCCTTAACGCAAATCTAAAAATACGTCTAAAAGTGAGAAATACCAGAGATCGAAAGTGGATAATTCTGGCCAATAAGTAAACCGGATACAACAAGAGATGCAGACCACAGACTATGAAGGAACTCCAGTGACCATTCCAGGTTAGCGATTTGTAAACATTTTATTATTTAAAGACTGTTTCAAATTTAATATTCGTTATACATTATGTATTTGTAAAAGTCATCAAAAAAAGGTAATTTGAAAATATGAAAACAGGGAAAAGCATCTTAGAACGTTCGAAGGTACTTGAGAGTAATTAAAAGATATTTTTGCTGGCTTTCAGCAAAGGATAAATTTGGTAAATGTAAATATTCTATACAGGGAAAAATTTTTGGGGTTACACAACATTGTACATATAATCATTTATTATATTGTGTGATTTTGAACTGCTTTATTTGAATCCAATTAAAGGGTAAAATAAGATGTGTTAGGAAGTCGAGTATTTAATGGGCTAGTCGTGGTAAACAAATATTATGTACAACATTGGGGCTTCAAAGAAATAAAGTAAATTCATATCAAATAAAAAGTTCATATCAATTTAATGGTACGCCCAATCAGGGCATGTCATAGTAATATATATTTTATAAAAACGCGTAGGATGAGTTGCCTAACTTCCTGCATTAAAATTATAGAAACTTACATAAACTTATGTAATTACTTACGAATGCGAACGCTGTTTGATAACAGGAACCCCATATTGTTAATTCTATATCAAAATAGAATAATTTGAAGAATTTAACGTAATTTGAAGGAATTAAATAGCAATAGGTTAAACTAAAAAGGCAATCAAAATTGTTAATAAATATTCAAATGCAGGAACTGCATGTAACATGCTACAATTGTTTTGTACAAATAAATGTTAGCTATTTTAGATAAAAATGGGTGATAATACAAGGAGGAAACAAACTAAATTACATGCACAATGTAGTAGCAATAGCTAGCATATTTTTCAAGTTATAGATAAGTGATAGAATTTTTATTTTTACAAAAATAAAACATTGATAATGATAACCTTTTTTGTAAAATTGGAAAATTTACATTCGTTAATAAGCACGTTTACGTAAACTACGTTAGTGTTCTAGGTTTAAGCAATTAATTTTTTATAAATTTTGCTTAAATTTTGCTTAAATTCGTATCTTAGAAATTTTAATTAATTAATAGCTGAAAACTATTGAAAATTTTTAACCTTATGAGAAGTGTTCTCAGAATAGTTTTTACTCATAACCACCTCACTGTTAGGAAAACACTTATTACAACAGTTTTTTAATTGTTTATACAAATGTATGTAAAAAATGATGTTGATTCTATACAAGAATAGGTAGGATTTGGATACTACACTTCAAAAAATTAAACAGTCAATTCTACAATGAACCTTTAAATAATGCACAGGAAAGGAAGTACTGATTTTGATCAATTATCTCTATTTTCGGGGGGTACTTCAGTCTTCAACCCCCTCCTCTGGCTACGTGCGATTCGTTACTGAGCTATAATTACAATTTTCAAAAATCTAAATGCACAATTAAATTCCTATAAAGAGAGTGCAAACTAAATTTAACTGTCTGCTAAAATAAATCAGTCCTTCACAAAAAAACTTAAGAGAAACACTTTTTTATTATAGCGCAATTTACTTTTTATTATAGCGCTTAAATGAAATTAAATATCAAAACATTTCATTTCACTTAACCAAATCTCTAACGAAATACACATGTTAATAATAGGTTTATGGAAACAAGGAATATAAACTTTAAAGCGCACATACGCAAATGTAATTTATAGAATTCAAATACATGTACTGCGGGAAATATGGCCAACTGAAATTGTGTCCATCTTTTTGAATTACCTTGTATAACAATATTCCTAAAATAACTCACTTTCGAACTGTAACTTCTATGCTATAACCCACGGCCTGTGATGTATTTGCCATGTTTGATATTATATGTTACGAATAATTAGCAGAGGAAATTCAATTATACATTCTTCAAAATGTTTAATTAATGTACTTAGCCTATGTAACCTTCACTTCAATTATAAACTTTATTACTATGGCATTTTAAAAATTAGGAATAATTATGGACATGCTTTATATTATTATAAACGTTAACAGTTGTATGGTAATTTGATGAACCTTTAATATTAATACCAGGTATACTACATGACTTGTGCAAAACAATTCTGAAGGTAGATCATAAAGTCTATTTTAAGTAATTGCATTCATTAAGAACTATTAATAAAAATATAATTTCTATCCATTGAACGACTATTCTATCTATGAAAAGAAGCAATGTTTTATTCGTAAGTTTTTTTTTAATAAACAACTTTGGCAAATTTACCGAAATTATTCCCTTATAAAAAAAAACAAAAATCAACTACCTATGAACACTCTCTAGTTATAAAACTTTTAGAAGCTTCTTGGTCAACTTTGAATATACCACGGGACTGTACGTATTATATATTTCTATTTTACATCTATACCGTTTCTAATAGTTTGCGGTTTAAAGTATTAAAAAAAGATTTAATTAGAAATGCAGTTGTATTTTAAAAATGATAGTTTTGTGCATTTGGTTCATTGATGTAATTGCTATTGTAAGGGAACCCCTTTTGCAATAACAAAAGTCGTTTGTAATAATAGATTACAGAAGTCTTTCTAACAACTCGCAGCTTCAGAGACAATTTATTTTCAACTAATACCTATCAGTACAAATATTAACTTCTTATAAGCTACGATGCTATCTTCTTAATCACAACAATTAATTTAAGTACTATAATTAATTTATATCGAAACTCTATAATTAATTTATATCGATCACTCAAACAATTTATATCACATAAGGCAATTTATATTAACATCATGTACTGCCATTTATTCCATACCACGACTTTATAACTCGAATAAAAACGTAATATTGCAATCAAAGCTTGAATTAAAACTGAACTCTAAACCTTTAGCGAGCAATTTATATTTTAATCAGTTGTTCTAGATTATTTCGAGAGTGTACCAGAATTATGTAAATAGTATTCTAAAGGTTTCCTATTGTAAAGTTAATCAAGATCTTAAATGAAAACTATTGTACCCTGTCAATCAAGTCCATCATTTTTGTATAGATGCCTCGTTAATTTTTTGCTTTATTATTCTGGTCAAAAGTTAAGCGACGCGGCGTTATACTATTTGGATGACTTTTCTTTCGTTCTAGGCTTGTCTTTCTAAATAGTGTTCTGTATTATTGGCCAGGTAAATTGGCATTTACTGGCGATACGAGTCGGTAGAAACCATTGTAACAGAAATAAATTCCGCTCATTATAAGTCTTTATAATTTGTTTAGAGGGTGCAATCAGAATTTGCGTTTTGCTTTAAAAGAATTAATTCGACGTAATACTGTTTAATTATTCACATTTATATTCTCGTTATAGTTACACAAGGTTGTTCCATTCATATTAATACACTAGCGTATTTATTCGTATTTGATAATTAAAGGTTAGTTTGAAAATTTTAAAATTTATTAAACCTGACCGTTGGCGTCAATCATCTAGTACAGGAACTGGTAATTTACCTCATGCGCAGGGTAACGCGCTTGATAACGTTAGATTCCGAAACGTACGTGGACTTTCTTGTTACCTTCGTAAGGGACAAGATGTCCGGCGCAAATAGATCAATAGCATCGAAGCGGAGGTTCGCCTAGTTTGAATAGAACGATGATCTGGTCTACATCGTCTTTGTTGGAGACGAAACTCCTTAATGTGTAACTTATTTGATAACTCTGAACATCTTTTACGACAACTTCAATGACCATTTTGATGATAATTTGTAACAGAATTGTTTGACTTTGTTACGTAAATCATAGTATAATCGACAGAAACAACAGGTACCGGGCTCAGTAGAAAAGCAGGGATGTGTCGTAGGAGACGAGAGACAACCTCGGGTGCGCGACTGTAGAAAAGTCGTATTATAGTAAATATCCGATATGAAATAAATAGTAAAACAACATAATAATCATGTAATATATTACTCTTACTACTAAGTAAAGTAATAAAAAAATATCAACTCAATTAATATATATATATATATATATATATATATATATATATATATTGTTGTGATACTGTAGCAATGACCCGTACGCCCCTTTTTGTGAATTAAATAGGTTAAAATTTTTATTCTGTCAATTTTCGATTTTTAATATATAATTTTAATTGCGTCGGCAAGCTCAGTTTTTAATTACGCACAGAGCTTGCGACAATACGACAAACAAAGACTTTAAATTTACCTTCTACCTCTACGTCCTGTTCTAATCTTTAAACTAAAATACCATTTAGCACCAATTATTATAATATTCTCAAAAATATTTACAACGTATGAATTATTAATTAACTGAAGTACACGTTGTAAATTACGTAAATATTTAAAGAAGTTAAATAAACATTGATGGGGATCAACGTTCATTCAACTTTTTTAAATATTTATGTAATTTACAACGTGAGTTATGTATCCCCCAATTACCTATATATATATTGATATATTGAATCTAATAGGAATTATTAGAAATTATTAAGTAAAGTAAAAGTATAAGTTCAATGCAACATTGTAACACAAGGATAACCCAGAGAGGTTATCGACAGTTCATGAGAACGGACATGCAACTTTGCATCCGTGAGGGCAGTGATACTGCAGGTGGCAGGTCACAGGCGGCCAACATACCGCAATTACTTAGAATTAAGATTGATACATTGTAACAAAGTGTAAAGCAGACATGAGATCTGCAAGTTCCCACAGCCGTGTGAGGGGCAGGTTATTATAAAAGGCCCGGGAGCTCAATGCCCGGCAGTCAGTCTTCGAACTCCATACTTCGTTGTTCAAGCTACTCAACCGAGTCAGTCTGAGTTTACAGCTTTTGCATTGTTGTCTACCTAGACTACTCGCCCAGTACAATTAATTATTTTTTATTAAAGTTATTATGAACCAGCTATTCTAAATTTCATTGTAATTTCTGTTTAACTTATTAAATTAAATTTGTTAAAGTGTCGAAGTTTTGTTTAAAAAAACACAGCTCCAAAGGCCCGAACTTTAACTCGTGTACTAAAAAAAAAACGATTCTTGCCGACCCCTCACATAAATTATCATAAAAGCAATTTTTAAATTATTCAAATTGGTAATATTCAACGAAATGTTAATTTTTAAATTATTCAGATTAGAAATGTACAACGAAATATTTATAAATAGAAATAATAAAACATTCAGATTGGCTAACCTGTTGTTTTCAGATCGAATCAGTCCCTGTACCAACTGCTTTCGTATTCAGCTTAGTGATTTAATACTCTCAACGTTAAATCTGCTTTGTACATGGCCTGCACTTTTCTTAGCATAGCTTTAAATTATTCTAGCGTCCTTTGTTAAACTTCTTGGTAATTAATAGTTGAAGTAAATGCTTATTGTATTGCCTCATTTGATCCAGTAATTATTCAGTATCGTTATCCAGTAATCATTCAGAATTGTTCTCCAGTAATTATTTAGGATCGTGTCATCCAGTAATTATTTAGAGTCGTTATCCAGTAATTATTTAGAGTCCTTTTTATTAATGTTAATATTAGAATTTAAATTAAAATAAATTTTAGTTACTTACGCTTTTGAAGGGTTAAAACGACAAAGCTTCTAATTTTTCATAATTACCATTGTATTATTTCATACTTCACAATAAATCACTTCACGTAAATATTTTCCTTTTAAGCGATGTGAACTAAGCCTTACTTCATGTTGAACTGATTTGTTTACAAATCCCGTCGTATTTAAATGAATCGTCTATCTATTGACAAGCGCAGAGTTCGTTTGTATGCATGATTCTTTCATACCAGGTTTTCGTTTATTCCATCGTATTTTATTGTATATTAAAATCAACGCGTTGCTTCTGTCACGTACCATTTCGAGTTAATAACGTTGATTCCCTTGGATTTTCACACTTCTAGATAAGTAGACCATTGTTTGTTCAAATAAATTTGATGAACTTTGATTTTATTTGCCATGCCTTGTTTGTTTCCAATATATCAGGTTTTAGCTGTGTAGTCACATAGACTTTATATAATTTAGGTATTAAATTATATGCGTTTGCTATCTTACGCATTATTAAACCTGCTTGTTTTAATTGGGATTTTTGGCGTAATAATGATGCGTTATCCATGCCTGTCGCGTTTCAGCTTGCGTTTATGTTGTTTTACGACTTGCGAATTTGTTTATTCAATCTTCGAAATATTTTTCATTAACTAAATTAATTATGATTTTGATTTATATACAGGGCGTTGTCACTTACTTTCCAGTCTAATCATCGTATTTCTTGTTTTTTTCAGAAAACTGTCTCGTTTTCTGAGCCCTCATGTATTTCATATGAAGTGCACTATACTATTCGTCCTAACTACCCCTAAATGACCTTATTAACACAGTATTATATATATATATATATATAATGTCATAGGAGAATAGTATAATTAAAGTAATCAAAATATATAGCAATTTTTGGTCTCCAAAAAAAAACGTTTTTCAGGCGCCAAAGGGCCGTAATTTAAAGTTAAAACCGAAAAGACCAGGCTGAGGACACGGAGATGTTCGTTGAAGGAAGGGGTAGCTATGATGATATCATCCAGGTCAGCAAAGCAGAATGGTTCCACGTCAGAACAGATGATCTGATCGATAAAACATTGGAAGGTGGCAGGAAAATTATGGAGAACAAAGGGCATGCGACAAAATTAAAATAAACCTCGATGAGGGACGGTGAAGGCAGTGATGGGTTTGGATTCTGGGGACAGAGAAATTTGTCCATAGGTGGCACGAATATCTAGAGAGAAGAGGTAACAAGCACCGCGTAGCCGGTCAAGGATGGTAGAAATATAAAGGAGAGGCTAGGCATATTTTTGTGTGACTTGGTTCACCTTCTGAAAATCGATACAGAACCGATAGGAATCGTCTTTCTTCTTAACTAGGACAATGGAGATAGACCATTTGCTAGTAGAAGGTTCGACGACTCTTAGGCAGAGCATCTCGTCAAGTTCCAAATGGGCAACCTGAAGGAGAAAAGGGGGGAGGGGATAGTATCGTTGTTTGATGGGCTCGGCTGACGTACGGATGTGGTGTTGTACTAAGGAGATACGGCCGAAACCAGGAGGTTGTTTAAAGAAAGAGGAAGAAATTAGGGAGTTGAGTCGAAGTTGTTGTTTGGGAGAAAGGTCGGAAATAGTATGAGTAGGAGTGGAAGTAGCGATGGCCAAGGAGGAGGGAGAAGCAAAAGTTCATGGGTCAAAGCAGAGACAGGGTACGCACTGCACCGATTTCCAGAAATCGATGCCGAGAATAAGTTGGTGGGAAACGTCAGGAGTAACAAGGATGTCAAGGGTAATGACGGAATCTTGAAGAGTGATGAAAAGGGGGACGAAACCTAAGATGTTACATTTTGAGTTGTCGGCAAGGCTACAGAAGGTTAAAGAATAATCATAAAGGCAAAGGTTCAATGAACTTAAACGATTCCAACCAGGACCACCAAGGATTGCACGAGTGGCTCCAGAGTCTAACAGACCAATAAAGGGAATCCCAAATATTTGGATAAATAAATACAGGCGTTGGTCGCCACGGACACTACTACACAGATAGCTTAACATAAAGCGAGATTGGTCCTCCAAACCAAAAAAAGGGGAGATTCGAGGCCAGAGAAAGAATAGGGTCTTCGCCTCGATCCAAGAACCCTAACGACAGTTTAAAGAATTTCCACTTTGATGTGGGCAATCACGTCGGGTCAAGCCGTTTTTAGTCTATCTTTGATGTTTGACATCAATGCATAAATCCTTCTACCGGATGTGCTCTAATCCCATCGTCTTTGCCATTCAGCTAGTATGCTGTCTTGGTTGTGAGTGGGTTGTCTATGTTGAGGGATTGCTGTAACCTTTCGTTGTTGTCATGTGTGAGAAAATATACGGCTGCATGTTGTTTGATGCGTAGATCTAGAGGCATCACCCCAACCACGACGCATAGTGCGTCATGCGGTGTGGTTTTATACGCTCCCGTGAGTCCACTTTTCTTTGTGTCGCGTTTGTTTTCTGTATGGGTTTGAGTGTGCAGAGTCGGTGCTTCTACACGCTTGAGACCCCCCTCCGCACACCATTCATGTATAGTCTTACACAGTTCAGTGGAATTTTGTAGTGTCTTTGTGCCAAGCTCGCTATATTATTCATGACTGTCGTCGCGCTAGCGCACACTGTGGTCATATGAGTCGTGTAGTTAGTTTTTTCGTCCACTGTTAGTTTTAGATATTTAGTGGTCTTCATTCGCTTTATTGTGATGTTGTGTACTTTTATTGTCAGGCCACGTAATAACGTCTCTCTTGTGATCATATAGCTTGTTTAGTGCGGAGCAGTGCTTATCTTGTTGGTTCTACATCATGCCTGTGTTTCAGCAAGAGCGACGTTAGTCTAGTTTGAAATCTCGGCCCTAGAAGTGACTTCTATCATTAGTAGGATGTTGTCAGCGTATGCAACCGTCGACCCCACCTCACCCATGTTGTCCAGCTTTTCCTGTAATTCCTCGATGACGATCTACTATAACATCGGTCCTGTGGGCTTCTCTTTGTTATTCGTTTTGTTATGTTGTGTGTCCCTTGTAATGTAACGTACCGATCCCTGCAGTAACTCCTGTAGGAATAATACAGCTGTATAGGGCAATTCGTTGTCTCCAGTTGGGCAAAGTGAGATGACCACCATAGGTGTTAAAAACTCCATCTATGTCTATTATTAAAAACAGTACGTATTTTCTGTTGGTGTTTTGTACCGTCTTGAGTTGTTACGGTAAAGCACGGATCCATTATTAATGCAATCTTGTTAGTTATTTGAATTTCGAGAAACAAGAAGGCAAAGAGACAAAATACAGGAAACCGCTTTTTTGTAATTAGTTCCTACTATAAAGAATAATCACTGGTAATGTTAACTTGTACAAGAGCTCAAAACAATAAACTGGTTAATTTGTAGTAAAACCGTTAATTAATATGTACTAAAATTTAAACCATGTCTTGTAGAGAGTAGTCCCGTATCACTAACACTCTGAATAAACAAAAGAATCCGCAGGGGATAGCACATATAGTAAACATATAAGACGTAAGTAGAGACAAAAATTCTATGTCCGTTTAGAATAAATGTGCAAGTTTCAAAGCAAAATTATGCATAAATAGAGCTTATTTTGAATTAAAGTGCGATAAAATCTATTAAAATATTATTGCTAGAAACGCCAACCACGGTGCAGTAACAGGTAGCTCGCTTACAACCGGTACCAAATTGCTTTCCACTACAACTAGTCAAGTAGTATGTGACATAGGTCTACTTACCCTATCCTAGCCAGATAGGAAGCCCAACACTTTAAGGAACACCCCATCAGCACAACGGACGAAAACAGATAGGTGTAAAATAACCCCATGGAATGCAGATAAACATCTAAAACAAGAAAAAAGCTAAAAATAAACTACTAGTCACTGGACACACACCAGGTACGTGTCCACACACACAGGAAGTAAATTAGTAAGCAAAAACGTGTATTGCTTTGTGAAACATTTGCAGGACAAAACAAAACTATTGCATATATGACTAGAACAACAATTAAAAGTGATTTATAAATTTATTTTGTAAACCAAATTTTCCCATTGATTATCCACATCGGACTTGATAATGCAAATCGAAAGTTAAAAGTATGTAGTACAGTGAGTAACGAAGAGAAAATCGCTTAGTACAGAGTACAGACTATCAACAATTGCGATAGTAATGTATGTAGAATCCGGTTCCCAATCTAGACATAACTTTACAGTATATAGGAATTTAAAATATTAACCAGATGAACAGAAAACCATATCTACGTGTTATACCTACATGAATTAAAAGGAGCTGTCATCTATAATAAATAGCTAAGTAGAATCATAGAAGGCGGGGCAAAATAACTAACAGGATTATTAAAATTTTTAAAAGAGGTCGAAATGGTTGCAGAATAAATAAATGACCATAAATAAATTAGGTTATGTTGCAGTTCATTCTTGCAGAATCGGTTCGAAAACAAACACGGAACGTAACAGAGTGCTTCGTTGATGCATCTTCTGTCGATCGATTTTCGGTTAAGCCGTATTGTGTGGAATGTATTCCTGTTGTTTGTCTGTATTGTTGCGTTCGTTTGCAAAGCAATTGTTCATACACTTTGCTTAGGGTGTTAAGTAGGCAAATAGATCTATATAGATTCGGCTGCTTTGGATCATTGTCCTTTCTTTTCGGGATTATTACAACGTTTGCCCGCTTCCAGATGTTCGGGAAGGTGGACTGCCTCAGGCATTCGCTGTAAAGCCCCGTTATTGTGGGTAGTAATTTCCCTTGCAGGGGTACAATTACCTCTGCGTGGATATTGTCTGGTCCAGGTGCTTTCTTGCCTTTGGCCGAGTTTAAAGCGGGTTTTACCTCTTTTTCCGTGAATTGTTCCAAGTCTTCATCTTGTATGTTCCACGGTCGGTTACCTTGGTTGTTTCGATCTACTACTTGTTGTCTTTACGTGTTTATTCCTCAATGTCGTCCCTTTTGTCGTCGTCTGGTAGCAACGCCTACATCACTAGTAATGCTGTTTCTGCCAAGTTCTTTGTTTTTGTTCCGTCCTGTTTAGTTAGTGTCGAGTGTGTTGTTGGCAATCTTATCTTATCATTGACAACCTTGTACGGCACACCTCAGGCGTCGTGTAAAGGTGTCTTTCTACAAATTTGTTCCAGGTCTTTTGTTTCATGTCAGTCAGTGCTTGTTTGTATTTGTCTTTTATGCGTCTATAGATTGCTAGATGATGTTGTCTTTCGGCAGGTGTTGTTGCTTTTTGGTAATTTTTGCTTGTCCTTGCCGGTTTCTCTTTAGGTTCTGTAATTGTTTCGTCCATCGGATAGTCCATATGTAAGTTAGCGGTCGTAGTGTGGTATTGTCTTATTCATTGCGTCCGTGATTGTCTTTGTAAGTTTTTTTTACGTATTTGTGTACGTTTTGGTCTAGTGTTGTGTTTGGTGGGGGTATATAGGTGTCGAGTAGTTTCTGCCTGTTGGCGTTTTTGATGCTGTATCGCTAGGTGTGTTGTCGTCTTTCAGTTGGTCGGTTGGTTGTCATGCTGGTGTCAAAAAAGATAAGGTTATGATCGCTCACTGTCTGATTTTCAGGTACTTTTTAGTTTTGTTTGTATTCGTAGGCTTTTCTGTTTGTCAACGTCAGGTTGATGTTTTTAGCAGTGCCTGATCTGTTGTTGTATGTGAATGAGTTGTTGGGTTAGTTTATTGTTTCGAGTTGTAATTCGTTTATCAGGTCCTCAACCTTTGCGCCACGTTCATCCGTTTATGCCGTGACTAGAATGGGCTTGTCGTTATATGATTGTATGATGTTTCGTATATTATCCAGATATGGTTGTTAGTCGAGTCGAAACTGGAAATAACTGATCACAAGGATCCATCTCCTAATTGACTTATTAGAAATCTCCACGCAGACGCAGTAACCCCCAATAAACCGTTGTATTGTTGTGATATCGAGTGTTGCGTCGAAAACTACGGTAACTGTTTGGGCGTTGATTTTGGTATGTATTTGGCTTGCGCGTAATGGTACAGACGGAATCTTCCCGTGTACTAAATATGGCTCCTCTATGAACAGTGCGTTTAGTTTTAGAATTTTGGCTAGGTGCTTTAACTCATTCATTACCATTGCGCTGAGCATACCGTCTATTTGGCCTATTCGTATGTTGCTGTTAGACACTACGGTGAGTAAGTGTGGATTTTGCACTCTGGCTATTTTTGGTGTAGTCGAATGTGTTCCGTTCATGCGCTATAACGTGATGTCTGTAGATCTCGTCCGTGTCAAGGGTTTCATGTTGATTTTCTGAAAACTATTTATAGCAGTTCAGTCAGTTTTTTGTGTTCCGTTGGTAGTCCTTTTTTCATAAGAAAAATTTTGTCTACTGTCTTTGGCGTGTTATACGTTATCGTTCGCCAGTTTATATGTCGTGTACTGATGATGCGTCGTAGTGCCGTCGTCAGAACGTTTATTCAAGTCTGATGATTTGTATGTTGGTCTCTATGTTTTGGTATATTTTCATCGACTCAAATGCAAATGTCTTGGTTCTTGTCGGTATTATGGTGTTCTTTATGTAGCTGTTTGTTTGTGTTCGTGTTCAAATAGTTATCCACTCGAATCCCACTTTGTTACGTACAATTATACTCTATTAAATATTTCCACTTAATTTAAGATTCTTTTTAAATATCCTCACGCTTGTTTCGATATTTTGTGTAACTACCAGGTAAAGAAGACGCTCTTGATTACGCTTCATAATTAAATAAATGGATATGGATTTGTTCGTGTAAAGCTCATCCTAATACGATTGAAAGAAGTACTTTTTCAACGCTCTGTAGAATGTGATTAGCGCATTTAGTATAAGTTAAACGTACTTCAGTCCTACTTTATTGTTTGAGATACACAGCAAATATACTCGATTATCTACAATTTTTGTTTTCTTCTATAAGTAATAATGCAAGTTTGAATATCGTAGGTTTTCTACAATTCAAATTTCTCGGTTCTCGTTATGTATTCATGCATTACAATGACTTTGGAAGTGTTCTTTTGACATGTGCTACTCAAATATTTAAATCACCTATCATCTCGTTTCCTAATTTCACATTCACTTTGATCCTGCCTTTCTCCGTCATAATATGTACTCTCTGCGTGATTAATACTATTACTCCAAGAGCAATGCACGTTTCTTTTTCACGAGAAGTGGATTTTCAGAGTGCATCGGTAAGTTCTTTCGCGTTTATTAATACTAATACGATTCTTCTTTTAGCTCTTCAACGTAGGCCCAATGGTTCTTTTACGTTAAGCCAAATTGATTTTTATGTAGGCCCGATTGTTCTTCGGCGCAGACGAGCTGATTTTGTCTGTAGACCGCTGTTGCAGTTATGGTAGCAGCGTGGATAATACTAACTACCGTAGCGATGCTTTGTTGATCCACCTCCGATGGTTTAGCTGCATGATAAGTAATTCGGCACATGAATGTATGTTGCGATTTCTTTTCTTATATTGTTTATCCGCTTTTGCTGTTTGTGCGTAACAAATGTGCGATGTATAAACTCAAGTCACATTGTTCTGACTAGAAATGGTTTTGAAGTTTATTTTTTTAATTTATCACGACTGCTATTACGAAAATTCATTTAATTACAGATTAGTTTTTTTTACATGTAACTATATGAAATGCGCACTTCGTACATCAAATATTAAAATTGTCCGTAAAAAATAATTCTTTTTCTTAAATAGTAAAAAATTTTTTTTGCTTGTTTAAATAGAAATTTTTATATTTATTGTAAATAGAAATTCGATGACAATGTCTTTTCTTGTATATATGAATCACCCCACTCTCCTCGATTGTAGTTAGCCAGGTATTTCTACGTTTCCTTTGTCTTTTTATACGTAATCGTGATTCGTGCGGGTACTTACTTTATTGTCCCTTCTGTTGTTGTCTGACCCGTGCGTTTTAACCTTACAACTTTTCCGTATTTACTTTGCTATTGAGGACGTTTGCAATATGATTCTGGAAAATTTTCGTCAGATCCTTTTTTTCAAATTTCTCTAAATTCCATTTCTTTAATCTAGATTTTTTGTCGTTTTCAAAACGTTATTGGCATATTTTTGTAGCAAAATTATGTTTTAAATAAAATACGCAGTAAGCAAAAAAAATAGCTCGAACTGAGTATTACATTGCCTAATTGTTTTAATAGAAAAACGTTTAGATGAACATAGGATATTTAAGGGCAAGTAGGAGCTTTTTGCGATTTGTGGGGGGATAACCCTCTAGGAATGAGATTCTGCTTACGTGGTCTTGAATTTCTTTCATTCTTCCTAACTTGAAGATAAATTTTTAACATGTTCAATTAACATTATTATACCTTGGGAGTTTGTTCAATTTTCAATTAGTCTATCTTGAAGGTATCTAATAAACCTTTTTACGTACAGTTTTTGCCCCTAGAAACACGGTTACCTACCTAATTGTGTATTCCGATAAAGTACCGATTACCTCAATATACTAATAAGAATGGTAGCTGACTAACTCAGTAGAAAGCGTGGTATGAGTGTTCGAAAATGGCCTCGGAATGCTATTGTGGATAAAATACGTCTCGATCGGGAAGCATCTTGGACACCATTTAACTTTAAAATACGGGGATTCTAGTGGAAAGCCCCAGAAGAAAAATAACAAGAGGATGCCAAAATCCGAGATCAAGAAAGTGGTCCTGGCCTAAAATACACACGAGGAATAATTGAGTTCACTAAATTTAAAACAAAGTTAAAATAAACGTAACAGTAAGGACACTCATATAACTATATAAAGCTGCTACCTGAAAAAAAAGGGTTCCCAAAACTAATGCTAAACTACCTATATATTAATCACACCTCTACGTTATTGCAAGATCCTTTATTATATCAAGGTTAGACTATTACCTTTACATTAGTTGTGAAAATACGAGTGTATGAACTTCTGTAAAATTACGCTTTAAGCGCAAATACCTTTTAATATTCTTAAACATAAGCCCTATGTACCAAAAATTACTAGTGCAACAAAAAATAAACGTTAGCAATAAGGACAATAGTATGCCTACTTAAAAACTGCTAGTTAAAGAGAAGGTTTTTAAAATCAAATGCTAAATTACTTGTATATTAATCACGCCTCTATGTAATTGTAATATAATTTTACTATATCAAGGCAAGAACTATCACTTTTATATTAGTTGTGGAAAACACCAATGTAGGACTATTATTCAATTATGTTTACATTTCAAGTACATATAAACATCTTTACACAAAAATCCCAATATTCGAAAATTACTTAGCTTAATGGAAAACGTTTTCGCCGAGCAAAATTATTTTCTAAATTTTTAAACTAACAATAAGAACGTACTGAGGGCATGTTTACAAGTTCATACAACTAAAATAATTTTTTAAAATTTATTTACAGTTGTAGGTTATAGTTTCCGAAGTTTGATCGTAAATACCTGGAGTGATTTTTTACTACAGATACTTCGGAAACAACTAAAAGCAGTAATATTCTAGACCAAATTTGTTCTAATCAGGTGCTGCGGGACTTCGTTAAAGAAGTGGATGTTATTATATGACATGTCTTATTCTAATATGAAGTCTGTTGAAGGAGCTACTCCCCTGAAATTAAAAGCAACCGATTTGGTAGGGTATTATTTCGAACTTTATTAACTAATCATATTAATCAGTTCGATACCTTCTAATCAACTGTTAACTGTACATATTCAAGTTGCATGTTATTTGATGCGATGGTAGTGACAAAATGCTCTATAAAAAATATATCTTTGTTCTATAGACGATCTGAAATATTTTTTGCAGAATTCAGACAGATGAATTAAGATTTCAAATTGAAATTACTTTGTCGTTTTTTCTCTATTTAACATATGTAATATTATCTTACTGAAACATATAACTAGAACAAAACGAAGGGGTTTTTCATTTTTTGAATCAGCATAATTTTGCATATAAAATTTCTTCATACCAAGACGATGATGTTATAGGCGTCAACCTTATATATCATATTAATCAACATAAACGAAAAATATAACCGTAATAATTTAGAGTACGAAGTAACCACGCTACCATAATGAATTTCCCAACCTTTGAGTATGAACAATGTAAAACACAAAAATAATCTTTTCTTAGATCAAGAATGCATGTAACCTAAAAAATTACATTTTTAAAGGAAATAACCGTGACCCTATTTGTGAAATTTAAAAATACAGAAACTATTAAAATGAAATATGATTAAAAACGTTTCAAAGAAATGTTACAATATAATTAACAGTACAATTTCATTTTATCAGTCTTTTAAACTCTTTAAACAGTCATACTTTACATTTGAAAAAAGTGTATAGGTTACTAGGTTGTAACATGCCCCACTTTATAAAATATTCCTGTTTTCCCGACTCTAAAAACACATTTTATTACGTCGTGGAATTAAGTTTGATTCCGAATATATATTCACATTTATTCTTGTACTAAAAAGTAAAGCTAGCATAGAGATTACTGTGTTTATTCACAATTTTTTTATTTATCTACCTTGTATAAATAAATACGTTTACTGTAATTTTTTATTGGTTGATTTTTTTTCAAAATACAACCAGTGTGGATCTGAATCCATGTCAGAAATGTCATTTATCCATTCCAATGCTAACTTCTTCCTTTATTTTGTGGTTATCTGTAACATTCGTATAACGTTCATCTTTTGATACCTGACTGTCTGCTAGTGCTATTTACATAAACATATTTATTTATATTTAAATTTTATATTTATTTATAATTATTTTGCATTTATTTTTGGAGCTTGATTTGTTTTGTCTGACGTTCTGCCGCCATTTTTGGTGGCAGCATTTTTATACGAATGAAGATTGTAATTGTGAAGAATGTAATTATATTATAAATCAGTTAGCGAATGGTAGGGAAAGCTAGGGATGGATTTATGCTAAAGATAGAATAAATTACTTAGACCAGGGAGGACGAATTTGCAAATTTATAGAGCAGGCAAAATAGCTGGATTCACTATTAAAATATTTGGCAAATGCTTAGAAATTTGAATCCATTTTTAATATTAGTTAGCTAGATTTGGATAGTTTTAAGACGACCCTTCAGGTCGCACCGGTAACCAGAGCTGGCGACTGCTATCCGGTATTACGGATCCCTTCCCTTTTACTTTCGCTTGTCTTGTTGAACGAACACACTCCAAATTAACGCTAGGGATACCATTATTCAAACCCTATTTTTAGTTTTTCTTTTAGTTTGTTAGATTTTTATTTAGGATCGATTAATTTTGAAGTTAGATTAAATTTGAAGCACGTTTATATTTTCGCGTTTAAACCCAATGTAGTACTTTTGGGTGGAGCATTGGGGACGTGGCCGCAAGTATAGCGGCCCTTATTCAAATTATAATGTCTGATAGTGCGGAAGTCGACCATGTTAACTTATCTATAAATCACCATGAGGTTACCTATGGTATATATTTTTTACCTAAACGCATAACAAAATAATTTTATACATGTCTTACCTCGGATGTAAGATAAAACTTTGCGCATTTGAACCTTTCTTGTAAATCAAAGATGGTAAGATATAAATACATAAATTTTTGATTGTTTCGTCGAACCACGTGTATTATAAATTGGTAACACAATTGATGTTGCTAGATCCAAATTTATATTTCAAATTTATAGGTCCAAATTTATACTTCCAATTTTATACTGTAAAATGATATTCCAACATTTTAGTCCAACTTTACTTCCAATTTTACTTCGGATATAATAAACAAAATATTACTTCAAAACTTTACTCTGGATATATGTACAGTTATTTTTGTATAGATTTCTACCTACGATCATGTCTAGATTTTGTCTTTTGCATTGGATATCGTCGATATCTTCATAAATTTTCTCTCAACGTTGTATATAAAAACAAGAATAGGCAACCGTTTTACTTGAACAATATACAAATGTCTGGTTGCTGGCATTTTCTCTTTGATTGAATCGAATTATCTATAACTGCAAATATTCCGTGGGCAAGACGTTTAGTCAAGTTATTAGCACGAGAAGCGACCTGGCAGATGTTTGCGGTCAAGATGCTATGTGAAAAACGAGGAAACTAGAATATGTCAATTTTAATAGTTACTTGTTTCAGGTACGAGTTTTACTGTATTTTCTTTTAGTATAAGGGTAGTACATAAATGTTATAAATATTATAGCCTAACCTTTTACACATATCTAAATTATTTATGTAAGTATTCAAACAGTATTTTGCCTTTTGCTTATCTTGCACTTAAATAAAACGTGCTCTTAAATATTTTTTGATACTGCTTATAACTTAACTTTATGAACATGTGAATTTCATGAAATTTTTATGGTAAAAAGGTTTACAAGCAAATAAGTAAAATTGAAACAGAATTATTTTATTGTCTTTACAAAGAGTTTTGTGTAAATGTGTAAAAAACATTGCATAAGACTGTGATTTCCTGATTATTGATCGCTTTTATAGATATAATTGTTCATATGTTCACTAAAATTTCATTATACGAGTTTAGTATTTTTCTCGCTCCAACTTACGTTTGATTTCTAATTTTTTTATTGCTAGGTGAGAAAAGAAAAGAAAGTAATCATATCAAGAGATTTATCTATGAATAACTTCCTCCCTTGAGATTAGTCTTTTGCAAACTCCGCAGTTCTTAAAGTCCGATGCTAGTTCAGCCAAAGTATACTTACTTTATACTTTGTAGCAGACTTACACTTACCATTTCATCAGAAAATGGGACGGTGCTAGGTAGTGCAACATCGTAAGTAAAAACAAAAAAAATAGTTGTACATTTTGAGAATAATTCATTAAAGAAGGTAAAATTTGTAAATTTTTAAATATCATAAAAAATGTTTTGTCTCAAGATTTTCCCAATCACATTTTAGGGCTTCTCCTCCTTAACAACATTTTGTATGCCGCTCAGAATTCACTGTAAATGAGCTCCCTGCACTGAATTTTGCTCAAACTTTTAAGTCTAGAGTTTTTCAAAGTGTAGCTCACGTAAATGTTGAACCCAGCGGATCATGGTGAACGTTATGCATTTGTTGAACGGGTATTAGAAATGAAAGATGGTGATTTTAGTTCTTGGAAAAAATCGTACTGAGTTACGCGGTTTATTTTGATCTACGTCAGTTATGCAATTTAGCAAACTGGTGCATCTACAACATCTCTATTTACGAGTACTTGTTTGGTTTGTAAGTTGAGAAGTCCTTGGCTATATTTCTTGAATATTTATAGTTGTTTCAGTAAATGGGATAGCGTTATGCAATGATGCTAAAAGACTTTTTTGGTCTGAAATCAAACATTGGATGTAAGTGGTTAAAATCGCCAACATGAAGGCGTTATAAGCCAAATGGCTGACTCATGAAGTGATTTGAGATTCGTAAACATTATTTTTTAAGAGTCACATTAAAAAGTTTATGTCAAATTCAAAAAAATTCGGGCATTCAAAACAAGCTTTTATTCGCAAAACTGAACCATAATCATGACAATATGGCACTGAAAGTTGTTGGAACACCCTCTGCACATGGGCACATACGCATTCAGTAAAAAATAAATTTTTAATGCTAAACACTTCTAAGAATTGAAATAATCTTACAAATATTGACCCGAAGCAATGCATATTAATTATTCATTAATTCCAAAGAATTAATTAAACAGCAAACCACAAAAACTATGGTGTGGAAAATTTTTAGCTCTTAATTATGAAAGTGTGCTCATTAGTAATCTATAGGCATTTTATAGGACCTGTAACCGAAAAAATTCAATGGCAATAAACTTTATTGACAGTGACAAGATGGACATAATGAAAAAAATGGTCTGAAAGAGTTGATTCATCGAATTCTTCTAAGAAGGCAGGCTCCGGAAATTCCAATGACGTCTAAATGATTACAGCCAGAATATTTGAAATAACTTTACTTAATTATGCTAAATACTGGTTATGAAATAAAATTTGGGAGATTGTAATCAATACATTTTGTTGAAGTATACAAATACCAACTGATTTGCAAGTTTCGCCCAGGGGTGGAAGCTCCTGGTTTATAACTGCATTACAAAACCTCTATATTGTTAATGTAGATCAGCAACAGTTTACGTTATCGATGCAAGTCAACTTTTTATGCAAAATTTACAGTTGCACGATGTTAAATTTAATTCTTTTAAAGATGTATTATATAACTATTTTCGAGCAATTTGTAAAGTAAGGTAGGCAACCAACACGCCATACTTATTTAGTTGCCGGTATGAAGTTCGAAACCAAAACAAAGCAGAAATTTTTCAGATATACAAACCATAGCTGCACGTATGAATGGATCTAGTAGAGACATGGCCCCACCTGATCCACGAACTAGATTTCTCTATCACATTTAATTATTCAGTTACTAAAATTTTATAATATAATATTTAATGTTATTGTAACAATTCATAAGATGAAGTTACTATTTAATTAAATTTTTATGCACCATCACACACATATTGCTGTGGAATGAAGATGGCCCAATGTTGGGAGCCAGTTGCTTTAGACTGAAACCGTTAATAAATGTGTTGTTCTAATGAAACCGCTAGAATCAGACATCAAACTTATTATGACATGAAATATTTTTTACAAGCAACTTCTAAAAAATCCTTACACAGAAGTATTAAAATTTTGAAGAATCTCTCACTTATACTAAAAATAGAGTCCAAAGTCTCTCATAATCAGAATGAGCACACTTCAATCTTAATTTTATTCACCAATAACTCCTTGATTAAATCTTATTATGTACAAAATTTGTCAAATTAAGTCAGGTAACTTAATATCCACCCTTTAAAATCGGATTTAAACATATCCGATCAGATAGGTTTAATAAATTTTTTTATATAACGGCCAAACCTCACCGAAGGCTGCCACCGTTCAAATCGAATTATCTACTTTTACACACACTACTCTAATTTCAAATACTAACACACAATATACTTTTATCGTAGAACTTAATTAAAATATCCTTTTAAAGATTTTAAACAATGTAATTTTATTTTACCGTTGAAATTATGCTGGTCGTTGCTGCTGCCTCCGTTTAACAAGTAGTCATCAACCATGTTCCAAAAACCGTCCAAATCGTTTAAAATTTACCATTAAATACCATTATTATTATTTCAATTCCATATGTGCTTTTATTTGAATTAAAAACCTTATATTGCAATAGTTAATTGTTATTTATTTATTTATCCTTCATTTTTGAAACCATTTTAGCATATTTAAATAGTTTTATCTACTTCTGAAAGAAAGAAAGACAGATGTTTATAAATGTATTAAAGATTATTCATAAATGTTTCTTGAGATTTTTTTGTTACATTTCATTTTCGTAAAATCCACATCATATTTGTCGCTGAGCTAGCAAGAGAACACGGCCGCAGTAGAGGTAAGAATTCACATTTTCTATTAAGTAAGCATCCATTGCATCCTTGTATTAGTCAGAGCGGCTGTAACCGGATATTTACAGCCATATACATCAAAACGTCTTCTAGCATCAATTCGTATTGATGCAACCCCGCAAACCCGCGCGAGTTTGGAAAATTTTAAAAGAAATTAAAATTATATAAATATTAAATTGTTCGTATAGAGAAACATATTTGGAAAAAGGCTCAGTATGCGAATTATGAATGCATAAAGACCGTGATTGAAAAGGGTTTTCGTTCTTATTACATAAAGGAAGTTTGTTCTAAGATAAAATTGCTAGTACTCACAATATTTCGCGCACAGATAACGTTTTTCAAAGAGTTCCATTTACATTTGGTTATAAAGTACTTAATTGCATAAAGGCGTAATTATTAATAAAAGATTTCTTTTGAAAACAAACGGTTTCAAAAGAGTATAAATCGCAATTTATACAAGAGCGCGAGTATAATATTTAATTAATTGCATTTTCTACTTAATACCAAGCATACGTGCTATTTAGATGAAAGCGGGATATGACGGAATATGACAAAATATGACAGGAAATGACGGGGTATGACGTGTGGAAGGATATGATGGGGTATGACGGTATGGCAGAATATGACGGGATATGACGTGATATAACGGGATATGTCGGAATATAACTAAATGACGGGATATGCCGGAATACGACGCGATATGACGGAATTTGACGGGGTATGGCGGGATATGTCGGAATATAACTGGATATGACAAGATATGAAGTGATATGACGGGATATGACACAATATGTCGGGATAAACTCGATATAACGGGATATGATGCTATATGACGAGATATAACGGAATATGACTTGATATGACGGGATGTGGCTGGATATGACGGGATGTCGGGATTATGACGTGATATGATGGGGTATGACGTGATATAAAGGAATATGAGGGGATATGGCGGGATATGACGGAATATATGACGCTGGTGTGCCTAAACGGAGACTTCTTGACAAAGTCGTTGCTTTAATAGAAAGCAAGAAACAAATTAAAGTGGAAGTAGCGGCTACTTGATATATATCACGTAAACGTTAATAACTTTTTATTTGGGCTTGAAATCTAAAACTCTTTCGCACGCGTGTTGGGTGCCAATGGATCTAAATGGAGATTTCTTGACAAAGTCGTTGCATTCACAGAAAGCCAGAAAAAATTAAAGTAAAGGTAGCGGCCACTTGATTTATATTACTAAAAACGTAATAACTTTTGCCATAATAGTTGAATAAATGCATAAATTGAGATCTTTAGTAAGATTATATATGTGCTTTTGGAGATTTCATATGAAAACACAATTTTCAATTTTTACCAAAGCTCTGATTTAGATTTGTTTGCTAAACATGGTTATTGAAGATGTTCGTTTTTATTTACAATAGGTTGTATTGTAAGAAAGAGGGGGGTGGAACTATTTGAAGTTGGGCTAAAGTAGGCGTGGCTTTAACGACAATTGGTAGAAGGGGAGTCGCTAATTGAAGAGGCGTGGTTTTGGCTGGCAACTCTAGCTGCTAGCTTCACTACAGTGTATATTCATCAGCTTTATATGTCCTACTTTTACATAATTGGTAAAACAATGTTTAGGGAACAAATTCGTAAGTAGAACACTTTCCATCATTTGTCTGCCACACAACTTCCTAAAGAAGAATATGCTGAAATTGGTCGAATACAGACATTTGGCTTGGGACTATTCTCACGATTTAGTTTTGGTAATAAAATTACATTTATCTAAACCCATTACGAAATGTCAAACTTTAAATGTGTTTTTGACGTTATGAAACGTCAAATTTGTTAAAACTGTCAGTCTATTACATCACTAGTGATGTAATGAAATTTTACGTAACTAAATACTTAAGTCATTATTTAGGAAATAAATATTAATTAGAGCTTACAAATTAGTTAATAGATTTGTCTGTATACACATTAACGATAATATTATTACAAACACAGTTACAAAAACCAGGTCCTGAGCCTAACGGCACATTTATTTCATTCTTCGAAATGCCTACTTGAGAATGTCCTTCCTCCTAATACACCGAACCCGATGGATTTACGTTGGTTGAAACAGCTACTTCTCCTAGTATATACTATTTGCAATTCTTTTCTTATTGGTCAAATTTTCGACGAAGCCTTTCGACACGGTACTGAATTTCCAGCCACATGTTGCTTAATTTTTAAGATGTCAACCCCTGAATCTGCGAGCATTGATGCAGATGACCGCCGGAAACAGTGCTCTGTATAAACAGTAGCATTTGGTAAACCAAGATGTTGAGCAATTAATTTTGGTAAATTGCCAGATGTATTTACAGCTAGAGACTGCACTCCACATTTGCTACTATAATATTTAACAAAAAAAAAACGGTTATGCTTTGTAATTTGTGGTCGAAGGTTGAAGTATTTTCGAATAATATCAATTAAATTTTCTCTATATGCAAAAATATTACCATTCGTGACCACAAATTCTTGCATCACATTTGTTTTGTGATTGAAATAGTGATTTTAAAAAAATTTCCATTTACAACATCACTGATACGTATGTTAGTAAGTTCCGCTTTCTATATGTACTGGCAACTCCAATAATAATTGCCACCTAAAATAATAATCAATGCATCAAAAACGTTCATCATCATTAGGTCTTCAGTCCTAGAACTGGTTAGACGAGTACCATCATTGTTCCCTATTCTGAACTAACCTACAGATTTCCCTGAAATATGCACAGTTTGCATCTATAACTGTCTGATCTAGGTCTACATCTACCTCTTTTTTCCTATCTCTTCTTGTAATATATCACATACTATTGCCCAAAAATGCCTTAGAACGTATTCCGCCCTACTATTTCTCTTTTTCCCCAGATATCCTTGTTCCCCTACTATATCTGTAACCTATTTGTTATTATCTTTGTCTGTCCATGCTATCGTTCTCATACATCTGAAGCACAGCATTTCAAAAGGCTGCTACCATTTTTCTCTCTGCGTTTCAGACTGCCCGTATTTCATAGGCATACTGCGCTGTGCTCCACACATATGCTTTCAACAATTTTCTTCTTATTCTATGTTTGTTGTCTTTCCTCATAGGCGCTGTTCTTTCTTGTTAGATGCAGTTCGATCACTTTCCATTGTTTTACAGTTATATGCCCTAATTCTTCGACCTTCAATGGTTGTGAAGGGAGGTAAGCAGCCTGTAGCTGCCAAGTTCCCCCAACACTTAACCATTTGGCGATTTAATATATTTTCCAATTTATCTTTTCGCACAGTCAACATTAGTTGCAGGTATTTCGCAACCAACAACTAGTTGTTTATACTAATCATCAGATTTATCTGCGCTTATTTTTTCGTCATTAGGTTTACCGTCTCAAAACTGGTTGGACACGTACCTGCACTTATTTATATTCTGAGCTAGCCTACATAGTTTCCTGAAATTCTCACACAGCATGTGTATTCAGCTCGTTCCCTTTCTATTGTTTTCTAATTTTATACCTATTTTACCGAGATTCAGTGAAGGAGGTTAAGCAACCTGTGGCTACCAAGATCCCCCAACACTTAGACATTTGCCGAAATAATGGTTTTCCAGGAAATCCTTTCACACACTTAACATTATTCGAGAATATTGCCCAACCAATTCTTGTAGTTACTTATAATAATCATCATGTTTAAGCACAGTTATCTTTTCGTCATTAGTTTATCCATCTTGGGATTGGTTCGATGCGTACCTCCATTGATTTCTATTCTGGGCTAGCCTACACATCTCCCTGAAACCTCTACAGCCTACATCTTTTACTATCTGTATGCAGTAGTCTAATCTAGGTCTGCCTCTTCTTCTCTTTTTTCCTATCTCTGCTTCTAATATATTCCGCACTATTCCCTCATGCCGTAGTATGTGGCCTATCATCCTATCTCTCCTATTTTTTATCGTTTTCCACATATTTCTTTCTTCCCCTACCATTTTTAGTACCTCTTCGTTCTTAACTTTGTCTGTCCATGATATCTTCATCATACGCCTGTAGCACCACATTTCAAAGGCTTCTACCTTTTTCTTGTCCGCTTCTCCTACCGTCCAGGCTTCACAGCCGTACAGTGCTGTGCTCCACACATATGTTTTAAGCAATCTTTTCCTTGTTTCTATGTTTGTGGTCTTTAAGCACAGTAGTTGCTTTTTCTTGTTAAATGTAGCACGACCTTGTGGTAATCTTTGTATTATATCTTTTGTGCTTTTCCCATCTTGCGTTATTTGGCTTCCTAGGTAGCAGAAATCCTTAACCTCTTGTAAGTTCGTGTTAGATACTTGTATTCTTGTTTTTGATTTATTTTCCCCACCTTTGCAAACTAGAACTTTAGTTTTAGTTTTGTTAATTTTCATACCGTATCTCTCTGTCAGAACCGTTTCCATTTTATTAAGAGCAGCTTCTAACTCTTCCTTGCTAGACGCTAATACCGCTATATCATCTGCATATCTAAGCATATCAATTTTTTGTCCCTGCATAGTAATTCCAAATGTCTTAATGCATTTGACAGTATTCATTGCCTCTTCTATGTACAAGTTAAAGATCAATGGGGATAGGGCACATCCCTGTCTCACCCCTTTCCTAATGTTTACTTCTCTACGTTCCTGCTCTAATTCTATTACTGCTGTTTGCTCTTTGTATAAGCTATGTACTATTCGTCTATCCCTATAACTCATTCCAATCTTTTTGAGTATTTCAAACATTTTTTTCCAATTTACTTTGTCGAATGCTTTCTCCAGATCTACAAACCCTATATGCATGATTTCCCCTTTTTCTATTGTTTTCTCCATTATCACTCTCAGAGCTAAAATAGCCTCCCGTGTTCCCCTGTTTCGCCTAAACCCAAATTGGTCTTCTCCTAGTATTTCTTCAGCTCGTTTTTCCATTCGTCTTTGCACAATTCTAGTTAATATTTTTGACACGTGTGCTGTCAAACTTATTGTTCGAAAATTTTCACATCTATCCGCGCCTTTCTTTTTTGGTATAGTTACTATGATGTTACGTTTGAAATCTTTGGGTATCTCGCCTGTCTCATACATATAGCTTACAAGTTGGAACAGACGTTCTGTTACTGCTTGTCCAGCGGCCTTTAGAGTTTCTGCTTGCACCTTATCTGTACCCGGCGCCTTACCATTTTTCAGACCCTTTAATGCTAATTCAAACTCGTCTCGAAGTATAGGATATCCCAAGTCATCATTTTCAATGTCTGATTCCTGTTCTAATGCAGTTAGTTCCTCTCCTGCATATAAATTCCCTATATATTCTTGCCATCTACTCACTTTCTCTACGTTTTCTATAATGACGTTTCCTTGTGCGTCCCTTATATTTTTACTATACGGTTTTATATCCCTAAAATTCATTCTAATTAATTTGCATGCTTCGTTTGTCTTTCCTATTTCCATCTTAGTTTGTACCTCTTTGCACTTTTCATCAATCCATTGTTTTTTAGCTTTTCTGCATTTTCGAATAATTTCCCATTTTATGGCTTTGTTTCTCTGTTTTCCTGTTTCGTCTGATTTATTTTTGTATTTTCGTCTTTCTTCTATTAAATTCACGATATCCTTTGTTATCCATGGTTTCTTATTTTCTTTTTGTATATACCCCAGAATATCTCTGGCCGCCATGTCTAGGCTGGATTTAATGTTATTCCATTCTGTTTCTACTTCCTTAGTTTCAGATATTTTCCCGATATCATTCAGCAATTCATTTGACTTTTTTTCGAATCTTACTTGAATATCTTTATCTTTTAGTTTCTCTAAGTCCAAGTGCCTTTTTCCGTTCCTTTTTTTTAGATTTTTAAATTTAAGTGCGACCTTCATAATTACGATGTTGTGGTCAGTGTCTATATCTGCTTCTGGGCAGCTTTTACAGTCTTTTATTTGATACCTAGACCGTTGTCTAACAAGAATGTAATCTATTTGATATCTTCCTATATCTCCTGGCATCTTCCACGTATATCGTCTTCTAACATGATGTTGAAATAATGTGTTTGTGATGATTAAATTGTTCTTGTCGCAAAATTCTACCAGCCTATTTCCCCTGTCGTTTCTCGTGCCTAAACCAAATAAACCTACTACCGCTCCTTCCCTACTCTCACCTACCAAGGCATTAAAATCCCCCGTAATTATTAAATTTTCATGTCCTTTTACGTATCTTAATATGTCTTCGATATCTTTGTAGATGGCTTCTACCTCTTCGTCACTGTAGCTAGAGGTGGGCATGTATACTTGTATTATTACTGTGTTTACCGGTTTAGATTCTAATCTAACCATGAGTACTCTTTCGTTCTTTTGTAAGTAATTTTCTACACAGTATCCTATCTTTTTCCGCATAACTATCCCCACACCCAAATTTCCTTCCTCTGCTCCTGTATGAATTACCCTGAAGTCTCCACTCCAAAAATCCCCCGCCTCTGGCCACCGAACTTCGCTGATCCCTACTATGTCTAATGATAACCTATTCATTTCGATTTTTAGGTTCTCTAGCTTACCTACTTGCTTCATACTTCTAACATTCCACGCTCCGACTCGCAGAATGTTCCCGACTCTTATTTTTAACTTTCCGATTGCATCCTCCGAAGTAGTCTCCTCTCGGAGATCCGAATGGGGGACTATTTTAACTGCGGAATCTATTACCCCAGAGAATGTCATCATGTTTGTTACAATTTAAGTACGCTGTGTACTTGGGAGATAATGTGGTGGTTTCCCGTTGCCTTCCACATCGCGGTAGTGTGTCTTAGACTGCCATACCGACCCCTATGGTCTCTGCCAATCTAAGTACCAAAAGAGCCGCTGCCCTCTTTCGGGGACTGCGTTAGTCTGATTCTTCACTAACGACCCTACTAATTTGGTTGGACCTGTAGTTTGGCTCTTTAGCTCATTAGAACACGCAACCCATTTCACCTATTCTAGTAATTTAGAACTTCGGCAAGGTGCAGGTCCATTCGAAATGGATCAAAAACGTTATTGTTGTAAATATGCTGACAGCAAATTATACCTTTGCGAATAAAAACGTATTGTCATCAGCCTCTTTAATATAATTTTGAAAGTTGTCCTTTGTACAAATCATAGATTTTTTGGCGTAATAACCCACAGATCTTCTCTTTAGAAATGCTACTAGAGTGGTATATTTGTGGATGTTAATATTTCTTTTGACATTAAGATCTGCGCTTAACATAGAGTAGGTACTCCAGAGTGTAGATGCTATGCTTTATAGTTTTTGAGCGTTTCGAAGTATGCTAGTAGAACCTTTTTACAAACATTTTGTACTCCTTTCTCTTGACATCATTTTTCAAACTTCCTATAAGCTTCTTCATACCTGTTTCTAGACTTGCTTGCATTTTCAAATTGATAGCTAAATTCGCAGACTCTTCTGTTTAGGAAGGTATATCTAATTCCGAATCGCTCATTTTCGATTTGATTCGTAATCAAAAATTCAGCACTTACAAAAGTTATTTACATAAATATCAATTCCATAGCAACGCTCAGGTAAAGCGACGAAGCTGAATTTTTTACATTTGATGGATCTGCACAATATTTTTATTATATTTTAAAGCGGGGTTAGATGAAATATTGTACTTAACACGTTATGAAACCCTAATTTTATTTGACTCGTGTAATTTGCAAAACTCCCTCACTGCGTTTGCTCGTTTTGGCAAATACTACATTTGTTAAACAAAATTAGTCTTTTCATAACTGGTTACGTAAATATCTATTATCTCTCGTTAACGTAGGATAAACTTGAAGCAGTACAAATTTTAAAAAGCAGCACGAGGCGAAGAAGTAAGTTGTAAATAAGTCTCCTTGCACCAGCATAAAGGCTTGGGAAAAAACACTTTAATTTAACGATCTATACAATCATACAACGTTGATCGTCTGGATTCATTTCTCTACCGTTCATTGAAAAGCAGCATGTGACAAGAAAGCAAGTTTCCAAATTTACCCTGTTAAAGAGCTATGGAGAGACCACTTCGCCTTTACGACTTATGAAGTTTAAATGCGTTGATTGTCTGGTTTAATTTTACCCGTATGACGACCTATGCCGTGTTACCTTTACCGCGTTATTACAATTTAGGCGTGGCTCTAACGCCGTTATATACAGACCGTGTTTTTACCGGATCATGCAATCGCTATGTCTATGTCAATTTCATGCACATTTTAAGTAAAATTCAAATTACTTACGTGATGTCTATATCTCGGAACTTCATCTCAGGATCCACCACGTGTTGGGGTTGTCGTGTCGAACATCAAATATCATCCGTTGCTGAACTTCTTATTACATCTCGTAGGGGTTTGAAAGGAAAGAGGTAGCGGAATGATAAAGGGGGTAAAGGAAAACTACATATCTTCTTTTATTTTAAAAACTACACCACACTTAGACACTTGTTGCTTTGTCCATGTCAGGTCAATTAATTCTCGCTCCCTCCACTCGCGCATTTCCGTATTCCTTCTGCGCAGACTCGACCGTCACCAACGGCAGAAGTTAGCGTATCATTTCAAAAATATGCGGCAATTAACCTACACAGTATCTCTTACCCTAAAACATGGTACATGCCCAGTTTGGCATGTAATAGCCTCCTCATTTGAAGTTAGATATAGTATGTTGTGTATCTAGTAGTAAAAGCAATACATTTCCGGACGACAATTTAAATTGTTGGCCGAGGGGCTAGCCGAGGCCAACATGCTTGGGAGTTCGGAATGTGGTTTTACTACGAGGTGCATATACTATTTGTTCTAAAATCGAATATAAAAATCTAAGAACTATTAGTGCATCAGTTTCGCAGTTCATTTATTGTGATAAATGTCCAATTTAGTATTTCTTGCAAGTGCAAAAATAAACAGTGATGAAGATGCCGACGTGCTTGGGACGCCAGCAGACTTGGTAGAGCTGCTAAAAATGTAGTATTACACCTATTGCCCAGAAAATCCAAAGAAAAATAGGAATTCGCTTACAAAGTTTTAAAGATTTTTGTGACAAAACCATGGGACATTTCGATTCGAAAAGGTAGTGCTTGCATGTTTTTCCAAATTATTTACCAAGTTCAAGGCTTCTACCCTGCTGGCAAATTATTCTATGCTGAAAGCAACTGTTACTGCTAAAGAGGACATTGATATATCCAAGTATTGCAAATGATGTGCATTTTTAAAGCGTTAAAGTGATTGCTACAAACCTACGAAGTCCAGGGAACACATTGAAACTTCTATTACTGAAACACCGAATGACATATACTTAATGAATAAGATACGTTTCGAATTAGACCCTTTTAAAATGACCAGATATTTATGTAGTCTGTATCTTCTAGGTCGCCCTAATATTTGGTGTTGCCGGTGCATGTCGTCCTGAAGAGCTATACCAATTAAATTTAATTGACATAGAAGATTTGGGGTCCAAGCTTCTGATTAGAATCTCAGATACTAAAACGAAAAACCAAGACCATTTGTGATAAACTAAACTTGTATACCTTTGTATCAGAAATATATTGCACGTCGTCCACAGAATTTTCAAAGTTGCCGTTTTGTTTTTAAATATTTAAAAGGTAAAGGTGGCAAGCAAGTTTGGAAAATGTCTCAAATTGTAGCAAACTTTTTAAATTTACCTAGTGCTAATGAATACACAAGGCGATGCTTCTGTAGGTCCTGCGCCACAATTTTGGACAACGCTGGAGAAGATTTATTTGCAATAAAGCGGAATGGATGGTGGAAATCCTAAAACGTTGCTGAAGGATATAGATATAGATGAATTTCATACAAATAAAGTAGACATAGCATATAAAATATTTAAAGAAACATACACCGACAAGTGTGCAGAAGAATTACTAACCATAGACAGCAGTAGTGCCTTCAGCTTTTCTGAAAAAGTTCAGTCACTATTTCATGGTTGTACAAATTGCAACATTAATGTAAATATAAATAAATCGTAGTTGTTGTACCATAGTGTAAGTAGTATAGGTGTATTATTTTTAATAAAAAAATTTACTCGTGCATACTTTGTGATATTGCTTGTTGGGGTGCATTATACTGTTCAAAATGAAGATATAAAACTGTATGGGAAAGTACGTTCTCGGCCGTTTTTTGACTTATACTAGAATAGTTTACTTCGACACTTGATTTTGAACTGACAAAGTAAACATTTTTTCCAATTTCGGCACAACCCGAGACAATACTTGACAATCTCGCCGGAATTCTTAAACCTGTGCGGACAAAACGACAATAGTCGGAGCGGATGCAAACGGAAAATCTGCTTTGTAGCACAGTGACACAACGGACGAGAAAGGAAAACAAATAGAGGAACTAATATACGCACATCAACTAGACGTAATTAACAAACCTATCAACGCACCGACATACAGCAACAATGCTGAAGCCAAAACAAACATCGGCATAAAACTAACCAACGACAAAGCACACGGAAAAATACACAATTCGAGGAGGACCGATAACGAGACGAACAGCGATCATAACTTAATACTGTAACCAAATAGGACCTAATTCCGCTGGAACCGCATGCAACCGCACATACTAAAAAATTTCTTAGAAAAGCCAACCAGCCAAAACTTAAAGATATCTTTCAAACCCCAACACTCATAGCTAGAGGAAGAGACGTACATGAGTATGCCAAACAACTGAACTACCCAATAAAGACTGCAATGGACGCATCACTACCTCGACAAAAACTCAACACAACACTAAAATAGCTACAATGGACGCCGGAACTAACCGAACTTAAAAAACAATGCCGAAGAATTAGAACAAATTACAAGAGATCCGTGACAAGAGATGAACTTCAGCATCACTTGACTATATAGCGTGGAACAAAAGACAACTACACAAAACAACTGTACGAAATGAAAAGGCAGACCTGGCGGTTCTTCGTAGAAAGACACTTACAGGTTGATCCATGGAAAATACCTTTTCAAGTAGTAAGCGACAAATTGAAAAGACCAACTGCATACTCGACTTTAAAAACTTAACGACACGGAGACAAGGAACTGGGAGGGACTGTGAACATGCTCATGACAGTATTGCTACCCGACGACAAACCGCAAGACGAAACACCGGAACTAACTGCTAAACGCACACAAGTGACTGAACAAAACGGACATGGTAATTGACCATGGAACCGGGTAGGCGAGACAATCCGACCCAACACAGACGAAGAGGTTAATGCCGCAATACGGCTCTCAAAGTCGCATAAAACCCAAGGTCCGGACAGGATACAGGCGGAACTGGTGCCTGCGTATGTTGCCTTTACAATGAATGCCTGAACCAATTTAAATTTCCGAACATCTGGAAACAGGCAGACGTTATAATCCCAAAAGTAAACGGAAAGATTTAACAAAAACAAATTCATACAGACAAGTATACCTACTGAACACATTGGGTAAGATATTTGAACGACTATTATGCGATTGGATGCGTGAGCATAGAGAACTGGTGGACATGCATCCAAGGCCGTCAGGTTTAGCAGAGAACTCTCGACAGAAACGCGATAAACGCCACGACAAATACCCTACCGGAGGCAACTCAAAAGTACGTGATTCTCGTCATGGTGAACAACGAGCGCGCCTTGAACAACTTATGGTGGCCTTCGCCTTTTGTTCCCTTACAGCACCTAAGATGCCCACAACAACATCAGCTCCAGTAAATTTCATCTTCTGAAGCTTTGCTCTGTTAAGAGTGTGTTTGCAATTAATTCTGGCCTCAACTGTCACAGGCCTGTTCAAAACACTTAAACTTTTATCATCAAACTACCAAATTGTAAAATCTTGTATGAGCTTAATAATAGAGAAAAAGAATGTTTAATTAAAACTGTTAAAAACATTTGAGACAATTTTAATAAACCTAAATACTCCTAAATTTCTATTTATAACCCGGATAGTATTTAAGTTAATGTAGATTGTAGACCAGTGGGGTATGTAAGTTTCAGGTTGTATTGTTTTACCTGACAACTTACTTAAAACCCCTATAACATGAGCCTATTTAGAACCAGTAACATATTACAATTCTATTTTAAAGGGCATATAATTAGTCACACTTTATGAGACTTATTTAAATTTTGTCTTCCTTTTTAGTTGTTCCGCAAACATGTGAATACGAAGGTGGAGAATACGAGTGCGGTTTGAGCATCCTTTGCATCCTAGAAGGTGGTTATGCTTTAAATCGTTGTTCGGGAGGAATGGTATGGTCTTGTTGTATAGACGACTTTTCGAAGAACTCTTTATACAAACAGCCAAAACCAGTTTCTCCAAAAACGCTAAAACTTGTTACTGATCAAGTAAGAGAAGGAAAAGGTATAGTGTTTTTTTTATATAGCGCATCTTTTTATAGTAATAAAAGTTGAGCAAGATAAGGTAAGTAGACCATTTGAACATTTTGAAAAATATTACAACTAAAAGGCACTGTTGCAATATGGAACTTAATATGGATGGATGTTCTACTTTGCTCATATTTTCGTATGCTGTTTCATAGCTTTCCTATTAGAAGTTATATGCATCAAGAATGACATATTTTTAGTCTTAATCAAAAAACCTGCTTAAACCCTAATTTAGTTCTCGCTCTTGATGTTTACATTGATATCTGATACGGACGGCGACCTAACTTCATCGCTTTCACACCGATGCAAGGAATTCGAGATTATTAGTTTAAGATATTATTATTATATTTGTTGTTTACGGGCTAAATGCTTTTGCTGGTAACTTAAAACGAGGTAGTGCTTTTATAGCTAGTTTTCTGTCAATTAGATGTCGTTCTTATTTCTACTGTTTGGATTGCCTCTTAGAAAGGATAACTGCAAAGGCCTATTCTTCTGTCACTAATTACATGTACCGCATGTCAGATCCTGAAGAAATAACTACTATATTCACTTTCCTATTGGTATCTTCAACTCGGATTTGGTGATTATTGTTCGACAGCGGAGTCTTTTGACATCTGTGACTACTTGCGCGCGCGCGTGTGTATGTGAATTTAAATTAAGTTTGGTTATACTCAGGCCATTGGCCCATCCTAGCCTTTTACAGTCAAAGATATTAAAAGAAAGAAAAACAAACCAAAATAAATTTTAATTCTGAATTTGTTCGTTGGACTTGCTTGTATCTTCCGCTGACGTAAAATGTCTATCCATAGCAAGGGTGGATGGGGGAAATTTCTAGTACTCCGATGGAGTTTCTTCTTTAACACATTGATTGGCATGTCATTCATATATGAATGACGGTATGATTTCAATTTGTGGCGTGTCATTCATATTTAAATCACAGACAACGCTATGTGTTTGGCCATGCCATTTATTCATATGTGACGGTGCAATGTAGTTTAAGTAGGAATTAGAAAGTACGACCTGTGTGTAAAGTATAGGTATATCTGGATTGAGGAAAAATATATAATTAAGCAATTTAGACAATAATGAAATTAGCGTTTATTCTCTGATTAAGTGTAATAATAAATGTATCCAAACTAGTGTTTCTGATTAAAACATTCTAAACAAATTTATGGTTGTACGAAACATTTTTCACAGTATCTATATACCATTTTAGTTCGTTTTCTTGCCACCTCACGACCAGCCGATGATTTCAGACTTGAGTAGCAACTGCTGCATTTTCTTCTAATTTTCTTTCCCTTCATTCCAACTCTATCAGTCAACTGATGATAGCGATTTACAGACACTTTCTGCTTTACACGAACTGATCGTTCTGGTCGATTCAGCAAATTTGCAGCCAAACCTTCACGAAATGTTCGTATTTGAACCTTCCTATCAGTAGAGTGTTTGTATATTACCCAGGCATTAACAACTGCTGTTCCTAATAAAAGTTCAATGCTCAGTTTCCGATTCCACTTGACATCTTTTCTTATGGCTGTAGCGTATGAAGCCATTTGATCAGAGAGACTTTCCTTTGTTGTATGCCAGGATGTCTAGTGGTTTTTCTGTAGCCTTCTTAGATATACGTTTTCTAGTAGCTACTACTAACTCTATTTCGCGTGAGGTTGCTGTGTATACACGTTTGATCACAATTTGCTGTAGATTAACCATATTTATTCTGCAGGGGTATCGTAACACGAGCATGTGTTCTTCCACTTAAGAATGACTATACCATTAGAAACCTTTCGAGACATCATCTCTCCCTTTCTAAGTTTGGTTACAAGAACTTCTTTAGGAATATTCCTTATGTTTGCCCTGACTGTCCCGACAAGATGGGACTCTTTAGCAAGTAGAGATTTGGCTAACTCGTAACTAGTGTAAAAATTATTCAGGTATAAGGTTCTCCCTTCACCAAGAATTTCTGAACTTGTTCATGACACACATGTTTTGCTATTTCGACATCCCATTCTCCTGTAGCAGATTTTCCTGTATATATTTTAAATGCCCAAGTACGAGTATAACCGTCCGTAGCGCACAGTTTAAACATTTTTATGCCACAGCGATGTGCTTTGTTTGGTATATATTTGCCTAAAAATCAGGCGCCCACCTCAAGGCATTAGAGTTTTGTCTATCGCGATGTCTTTGCCAGGATAAAATAGAGATAGTATTTCGAGTAAAGGCTGAATTTTTCCTAGTCGTTCTCTCTTTTGAATTGTTTTACTATTGTTGAAAAGTAACATTTTCAACAATAACTGATACAGATTTCTTGACATTATGGAACGAAGAATATCCTGTCGATAGATGCCTTGAGTTGCTCAATAATCAGGTAGAGCATTAGGTCTAACTAAATCTATCCAAAGTGTTAAACCCAATTTTTTTTTATTTCTTCTGAATCTGTTAGTGTCCAAATATTCAATCTAGCATCTTTTTTATGTTCTTTCGAACTTATGGTCTGTTCTGCAAATCCGATCATTTCTGTAACAACCAAATTTATAATATTATCATCAACGATCAAGAAAAATGCTTCAATTGGAGTGATGTCGTTTGGTAGATCTCGTTATGGATCATGGCAACCAGTGAATAGAAACAATTTACGTCGTTCAACATCTTCAGTCCTGTCAGAATTCGTTAAGTCATCTTCAGATTGCGTAATATCTACAACCACCGCTTGTTCTATTTCATCCAGTCATCAATTGCAGATCATTTGTACTATTAGCATCGCCAACATCAAATTCGTCTTCACTGTCTGATAAAGGTGGTTCCCATACCGGATTGCGTATAGAATAATTGGAATCACTGCTTAGTCCAATCTCATCTACTAATTTTTGTAGTTCAGCTTGTGTTAAAATTCGACGATTCGACGTATTCAGGAAATACAGACTTCACCAGTTCACTCAAAAGGTTTCTCGGAACCATTAAAAATAAAATTGGCAACAGCGCGCATACTACGTAGGCATTAGTAGCAGGACAGCAATAACGTCCGACTTCAAATACAAACAGGAGCGGAGCACACTAAGGACTTAGCACAGCCAGCGAAGTCATGCGTCATTTTGTGGTCTAACATGCAGAAACATGTTATTCATAAGTGAATGACGTGGCCTTGGCACGTAAACATAAATGTATTTTTCGTAGAAGGATTGTCATTCATAAGTGAATAACATTTTAAAAATTTTCGTAAATGGACAAATTAAGACACAATGAATAAAAAAAGTCCACGAATTGAGTGTCTTATAATATAATATTAATAAAATGTAAAACATTACTTGGCCTTGCAGACTTCGTATTATTGTACCATTTGGAATTCAATGTGTTAATCGCAGGTTAGGGGTTAGGAGGTTAAATCGGATAGTGGGGAATATAGGTCGAGTTGTATAGATTGCTTAAAGTTGTTTAGGCTGTGGGTAAGGGCGGGGCAATGATACGGTAGATCCTCAGGAGCTACATGTGAATTTAGATAGCTGCATGGACATAACGGAAAAAGGATTAAGTGGAGGGAATAGAGTTTAGAGCGGAATTTGCCATGAGTAGTTAGGAATTGGATAGTTGTTCGACTTGAATTTTGAATGTGAACGGAGATGTCGGTAATAGTGGGGAATATTTGGTGGGTGTATCTGCCGGTTTCAGAGTGGGACCATGATGTTTGCCAGGAATGGAAGAAAGAGTTATAAATGCGGTTCTTGATATCAGAGGTTGGGATTGTATGATACATGCCGAGAGATAATAATTCATCATGAAGTTGGATTGAACGAAAAAATTCTAAGTTGCGGGTTTGCACGGAGTTGTGTAGCTAAATTTCTAGGGGGGGGGTGTGGTTAGATTGGTGTATATAGCTGCAGTGAAAGTGGTACGAAAGGTACAGGAAATATACAAGAGGTAGGGTCGTGTAATCGGTTATTATTCTGTCGGAGTGAGGGGTTGTTAAGGGATTCCAAGAATCGACAGCGTAGCGGACAATGGGAATGATAAAGTTGCTCAGAATGTCTTCTTGTAGATGGAGTTAGTTGGATAGATTTAGATATGGACTGTTGGATATTATATAGGATTATTTTAGTCTTGGATCAGATTTTGTGGAGGCACATATGCATTTTTAAACGGATTTCTAGGTGGATGTCAAGGTAAGAAACGGATTCAGCAAAGGTAAACAGTTTTCCCAAAGTATGTACAGTAGAACTTTGGCGAGGATCAAGGAAGCCTTTCAGGAGTAACATTTTGGATTTATTAGGAAAGATGGGTTCCTTATTTAGGGTTAACCATTGCCCTACGTGCTGGAATAGGATATTTGCGGAGGTTTGCAGTTCAAGACGGAAATTGCCATGGATAAAGAATGTAAGATCATCTGCATAGGCGAAAGTATCTATGTTTGCATTGTAGAAGTCAAGGAGAGGGTCAATGGATGAGTTCCAAAAGATATGTAATAGGACAGATCCTTGAGGACAACCTTGTGATAGGTGTGTGGTGGAGAAAAAGTAGTTTGTTTGCAGGGTAGCAGGTACGGGAAGACAAATAAGACTAAATGGTTTTATTTATATCGGAGGGTTGGTTCAGTATTTCAAGCTGATTAAGGATGTTGGGGACTCAAAGCTAATCAAAAGTGGGTGTTCGCAGATACTACCTTTCTTTGTAAATTCCATACAGTAAGATGAACTCATCCAACTTCGTGTGAATTTTCGTTTTAACCTGTCATGTTTGAGTTAACTACTTCCTGAACCTTCTGTTTCGTGAGAATTGTAAAATTATCGAATATATCATTTATTAATTTTATTTCCAGACCGAATCCTTCCAAATTTTATTTTAATTCTTAACTAAATTTTTCCCAAATTTTTACAAATTTCTGGTTAAATTCTTCCTGATCTTTTTTAATTCTTCCTGAGTTTCTCTTAATTCCTGTCTGAATTCTTCCTGATTTCTTCATTAGGAAGTTCATATGTCGATCATACTTGATTTAACTCTTACTTGTACCTCACTTATTTCGTTTGACTATTGTCTTCAATCCTTTTCCTTTTCTGCATTCTTCTGATCTAAGCGATTTCTTTGAGTTTTTTTCTCCTTCTATCGTATCAAAAGTTTTTACACTAAATAAAATTTTTTTAACCTACTCTAACAGATTTACACTCTAAACCTGACTTTTTCAAATCCAAATCAAGCCTATATTTCGAATCGAGCTCTTCTTGCTGAGTCACCAATTATCATGTGTCAATAAACTCAAAAATAAAATATAAAACCTTTCTATAAATAGTCTAATCGGGTACGTTTACTCGGATTGTTAGGTTAAAATTCCTGGTAAGGATTTAAAAGTGAGATACTAAATAAATTTATTACAATAAATTCCAGGAATTAATTAATTTAAAATGCAGACGTTAGAGCGAACTTAGACAAGCGAGGTATTTCCAAATTTTATAAAACCATTGTTAATACGGTTATATTTTAAGAGAACAAATGCCTTTCGTGACGTCAAGCCTTTACGAATATAAATTGCAACGAGATCGGTCGTTTGCTTTTCCATTTTTAATATTTTTACGTTTTATCAAGTGTTATAAACTAGGGAATGTAGATTTAATAGCTACAGGTATGAAAAATTGAAGTAAAGTTTTAATAACGCAGTTTGAGGAATAATAAAATGCCGTAAATTCCGCAGCTAATGTGAAAATGAGAGAACAAATTGAGATACATTAATTGGTATAGATTTACGGTTTTATTATTGAATAAAATTACGAAATATAGTAATGAGATAGTACAATTAAAATTTATTATAGTAGAATGTAAATTAGAATCAGCTGGTATACAAGCTAAGGCATGCTATGTCACAAGTCATTTGATTCACAACCAGGTATTTAGTTCATATTATTTTAGGGCATTATTTTCAGATGTTGCAAAGATAAATTATCTATTTTCGGGGGTCCTTCTTTATGATGAGCGTTTACTAAAAGTTACAGGCTTTATTATGATTTATTGTCTAGGCCGTATTTTAACGATTAGTTAATTACATAATAAGGCGCGAGGTACAAGAAGGGGAGACCTTGCAATATTTGTCCTTGAAGGAAAAGATGTAAGCTATTTATTAATACGATAGAGAGAAAACAATTTTTGATTTATGTAAACAACCACTTTTGATCTTGTAAATAACAAGTTTTAGATTTGTAAATGACAATTTTCATTTTGTACATAACTTTTGAGATTTGAGAGATGATTTTTGTAAGTTGTGTCTGATCGAGGTCTACCTCTACCTTTCTATATTCCTTTCACTGCTTCTAATATACACCACATTACTTCCTCGTTTCAAAACGTGTCCTATCATCTCTTTTATCTTCTTCTGTTTTCCTTCTATTTCTTTCTTTCCCTACAATTTTTATTACTTATTTATGTTTAACATTATCTGTTCACAAATCTTATCCTACTGTCCACGAAAATATTACATGTATACACTTAAAAATTAATAACCCCGATCCTTTGACCTACTGCTACGTGCTGTTAACCATTGATCTTGGGTTGCTTTCAGCTTAACATCCTGATTCAGAGTTTTCTCCTTTATTATATCTGTTACTCGTAGTATTGGATTTTTACGTTAGTTTCTTATTGAATTTGTTTCGGGAATTGTTTATTGAATTGCTTCGTAAATCTCTCGGTATATTTTTAGTAGATTTCTTAGAGAATTTCTCAGTGCCCTAAGTTAATAAAGATTAAAGATCATGTTTACCTTGATTAAAAGTTGGATGTACGTTTTATGTCAACGGCAAACTTGTATATTTAAACGTGCACTTGTATTTGAAATTTTTAATTATTAACTTTCACTTTAAATCGTGGTTTAATTTAACACTTAAACTTTGCGCAATATTTTTGTTCAAACTAGTACGGTTTGTGCTTCAGCTATAGAGAGACTGACCATTAACCGTTTGGTGTAATTTATAAAAGCAAGCTCTTCCACGTGCTGTTGACTTGATTGCGCATTATCTTGGTTAAGGCGTTGCACTTGCCTTATCATGTAAGCCTTCGGATTTTACATGGAGCTACTTATTCTTAATTTTGTTGCAATGTTTCCAAATCACATAGGCATCAAAGCTACATTATGGTGTTCGTTGGCTATGGTACTTTGTACCGTTCAATATCATGTTTTCGTATTTTGTATAGGAAATTATTAACACTTATTTTTAAACTGTCACGTGCGTCAAACGTATGGTTACATATTTTGTTTTCTTCAAATGCTGGATTTTATTCGAATTTTCTGAGTTTACTTTTTAAAAGGTCACTTAGGCAAATCAACCAAACGTACGAAGTAAGTTAGGTTAATATAATCGCTGCGTCGTCGTCGTCGCCGCCGTCGTACGTTGCCATATTCCCATAATGATACAATAAATAAATGATATATGTACCTTGTTTAGTTTTTTACGCTGATTACAAATATGCTATACACTTTTCCATATCTCATTTTCGAGATAATTGAATTTATTTGAGAAACGTTAACAGTACAAACTAATATAAACTTTAACAGATATCCAAATGATTCTTATTATCATTTCGGCTTCAGTATCACATTATATAATTTTTGTGCAAAAGAAGATCAATTAGTTCGCGAGCTTTTAGCTGTAGTTCATTGCGCTGGAAATGGCAGGGATGTGATACATGGAGATCACTATAAAGCAATCATTCCTAATTCAGCTGAAGATATTCCAACCGTACATCAAACTGACTTATTCGGAGGAATCACAATACCCGAGACTAATCACAGAATATATGTTAACAATTTTAATTAATTATTCTCTATTTTTCTCTTATATATATATATAAGGTTATCATAAAGTAAGGGATATATTTTAAATTATGATAACTTTTTAACAAATTAAGTTAATAACAAGAAATAAATGAAATCTAATTGCTTATGAAATGGGATTTAGTATGCCCAAAACAGGTTACGGCAATTGCTCAATATGACCTCCATTTTGTTGTTGTAAGATCACCATCCTTACCTCCAAATTGTACACAGCATTTCGTAACATTTCTGGTTGAATTGTACCAATTTGCTCCGTAATACTGTCTTTTAATTCTCGTAGCGTAGTTGGTCGTCTTCTAAACACTAAACTTTTTAAATAACCCCACAGCCAGTAATCCGCTGGGTTTAGATCAGGTGATCTTGGTGACCATGAATTTACGAAATGTCTGCTTAACACGCGATCTTGAAAACGTTGGTTAACAATTCTTTGACTGGTCGAAAATGTGCGGGGTGCTCCATCCTGCATAAAATGATGTTTTCAATTCCGTAGTGCTCGTTTTGCAGCTGTGGAATAACATAATTTTGTAACATTTGCAAGTATCGTTCACCATTTACAGTTACAGATACGGCTTGTCCATTCTGCATTTCCTCGTAGAAATACGGACCAATAATAAAATCAGCTGTAAAACCGCACCAAACGATGACTTTCTTGTCATGAAGACCTTTTTGAACGATTTGTTGCGGATTTTCTGCAAACCAGATTATACAGTTTTAGTATTGACTCCACCATTCAGAGTAAAATGTGCCTCATCTGTCCATAAAATACGGGATAACCATTCGGGTTCAATTTCCATCTGAGCCATTACTCGCAAAGAAAAATCGTACCTAGTAGCCAAATCTGCGTCCTTTAATTCAAACAGCATTTTCAGTTTATATGGATACATGTTTAGAATTTTGCGTAAAATTTTCCAAACCGTGTTATACGGCATTTGCAATCGCTTGGATATCGCATTTGCACTGCTGATTGCGAGTGAATTGCTTCTGGCTATGTCTTGATTTTCATGAAGAACCTCTGCAACTTGGACATCACTAATTATTGGTCTTCCTGATCTTGGTAAGTCAGTTACAGACCCTGTTCTTTCAAATTTTTGTATCAAATTGCGGTACGCTTTCATTTGACAGGGTCCCGCTCTCAAACCCATTCTCGTGCGAAATCTTGTAATCCAGCGGTGTAATTTCTGCCGGATTCATAATAGCACTGAACTAAACCAATTCTTGTTTGTAAATCCATGTTATTACAGTTGAGTCGTTTGAACTCAACGTTTACTTGAGTTTTAATTTCAAAATAAAACTTCAAATTGAATAATTTCGTTTTGACACTAGTGTCAACAATTGTTATGACAACGCTTTTGTTTCTCATAGATACGGTAAAATCCCATTCATTAAGCAACTAGATTTCGTTTATTTTATGTTACTAACTTAATTTATTAAAAAGTTGTAATGATTTAAAATATATCCCTTACTTTATGATAACCTAGTATAATAATTATAATTCATGTTTAAATTAAGATTTATGTTTGTTTGAGTGGTGTTGGGAGCTTATATCATTAAATAGTCCGACTCAAACTTGATTAAAACAATAAAATTTATTAAATTATATTTATAATAATAAAATTTTGTTTAACATTTAAGTACTAGTTATTTAATTTAAAATATATAATTTCCTTTTATAAAATTTCCGTAAGTTTGGTTGTAAGGCGTACCTGCGTCTTAGATTTTTGTTTTAATGGAATTCTTTAACAGATGCCGTAAATTAGATGCGTTTTTATTGACTTCTTACGCACTGAAATATGCGTGTTCTGCAAGATCTGTTCGTTGTGAGCACGCATGATTATTTTCTTACATTAATGCGTCGAGTTTAAAAAAATTCGTTTCATGTTTGTTTGACTTTAGATACTTCTAATTTGTATTTATTTAAAGTTTCTGAGTGTATTCTTGTTTCTAAAATGAATCGGATCGCGTCTAGAGTTATTTATTATACTAAATGTGGTTAAATTATTAAAGCATGAGCTTCCTTTCATTGACTAAAGTTAGTTGTAGATTTTATACAGTGTGTGTGATATTTGTCTTTTGCATAATTAACCAATTGTGTATTTTTTGTGATCCAAATGTTTAGTTTCCTTGACTGTGGTGTTGTTTACATGAAGTATACTACCCTTGTGATCCTATGTACCCCTAACTGCCCCTATTATCATAACAATACATATATTGCCGTGGATTCTTCAGGAACACTTGTATCTCTCCTACAAACCAATCGAGCCCCACGAACTGGTCGCTATAAAATTGCCGTGGAACTCAAAAAATTTTGTGCCGACGCTTGGGCCAACATAAAAGTTTCAAAAAAACAATAAACAAAATTCTTACCCTACCTTTTTGGACGCCTTCGTATTTCTGCTCACCCTGGCTAGCTTTGCAATCGGCCTCTTCTCGAATACCTACCATTTTAAGTACATACCTTTCTCACGCACACACAGTCAAATTAAATTACCAATCAAATAATACAACAACCATACAACCTTTTTATTTACACATATTAACAAGTTTCGATTCTTAACAAAATATTTACACCTTGGTACAGACAGTTTGTTACAACTGTTACCAGCTCAATCATTAAATACTTTAAAGTCCTTGGTTTTGATATATTGTAACAAATTCAATATAATACGAGTAGATGGGCCCCACATGCAACCCTAGTTTGACTCTATTCTGGTCTATTTTGAGCTCATTATAACCCAGTTTCTGTAAAATCTTTTAAACATTGCAGTTCATTGAAAACAAATTTAAAGACCCGGTTACTCCTTACAACAACAATTTATGGCATGAACACACCTTTATAGATCATCAATAAACCCTTTTTTAATAGTCAAACTTAATTGTCCTGCACATATACCTCTTTAAACAAGTTTTATGGTAATACACAAACAAAAAAAATATCAACACAAATGTTTATACAAAAACAGGAAATTAAATTTCTTTACCTGGAGTTGCCTTCATTCCTCGTCACCGCTGAAGATGGATAATAGAAACTCTCGTCGTTGTGTCCATATACTTTTATTGTGCCAGGATCCAACTGATCCCCCATCATCCAGATCTCGGCCACTACCTCTATTCTTCTATCTAGATATTAGCCTTGTCTCAAACGTAATATTCCATACCAAATATACATCATGCATACAAATTACGCTTTAGACTTCGCTTACCCAAATATCATCCCTTTATTTAATCGAGTTGTTGTAGTAACGGCACCTTTTATCTAACCAAAAGCACCAACTCGTGCAATATCACATTTACAACTTTTGCGGTACCTTACTACAGCTTTCATAATTTCAAAACAGGATGTTATATGCAACTTTACCGACTAAATACAATAATTAATACCCGTAAGAGCATTTACTATTATTACGTTGCAGATCTAAGCACGTACTCAGATCTAAAGGGAAACAAAGCCTCACTATTTTTGTTCGAGTATTTATACGCTTTTCAAAACCCCCTCTGGAATTTAGTTCCATTAAAAAGCTTATTTTCTAAACTAATTCTTAAAATTTTGAACGTAACGAACGCTAACTTCTGAAAAAACCTCCGTTCGTCGTGCTGTTCGACACCCTCTACGGACGCGATCTTCTTAAAAACTGCTAACCATCGACCAATGATATAATTTTCCCTCGTCACAATGCTCCATGTATCAGCTATCTATCAGCGTTCCACGCATATTTGTTGTCTCCTTTAGAACCTCTTTAAAAGCTACAGAAAATTGATATTGTATCTGGCCTTCACATTTACCCGTGTATTTCGTGCGTGACTTGTACCCAACGCTTTATTTATAGGTTTTGTTGTCTGTCTTACATTATCAATCGTTTATTGCACTCAGTTTTCAAGGCACTTGTTATTGTAGCAGCTTATACAAATCGACCGTTGCAAACAATTTCATAGAAATTTTGTCTTAACGTTTATTTAAGTTCACTGAACGTGACATTTAACCAACAGGTGTTTCTCGAAACAACTTGTTGTTTAGAATAACAATTCCTAGTTTACCCATTCTTAGTATTTGTATACACGAACGTTGGCTTTTATGTAAAAGGAAAATTTGCGTTTAAAATTATTGATTTTTTATACAGCAAGCTCCCTTTTTGCTTCCATGCGTTTGATTTAAAATTATTATGATTACTTATGCGTATCCTTGAGTTTTTATGTACTCTAAAACTTCTTCCCTTATGCAATTTTAACATTCCAATATACAAATTAAAAAATATTTTAATAATCGTCCGTTTTCACTATATAAATTAATTAATTTGGCGCGTAAATAATTTGCTCCTGCTTCTTATATACACAGTTGATAAAATTTTATTGTCTACACCTATTTAACCTATGATTCCATATATACTAAATTCTTGAACGTTAAAACGTAGATAAATAGCTAGAACAAAGATTGGTGAACTCTTGGGATAAACTAGTCCAAAAATGACTAAACTACTAAGTCAGATTATAATTTTATTCAATGTTTCAGTAACCAATTTCAGGTCTTCTTTAAAGAATAATTACTAGGACATACATAGGTGGAAATTTCTATTAAAAAATAGGACACGTAAAAAATTCAAATTGCAATAACATATAACGAAACACACAAGCCTATACTCAATAATTATTGTAGTAAGTGCATGGAGCAACTACAATACAAGATTTAATCACTTAGTCCAACGTTAATCTGCAGATAGAATGCCATTTTACGAGTTTTTAGAGCAAAGTAGTTTCCTGTCAAAGAAGTTTCTTTTGGAACGGTTTTGGAATATATATAAAATTTGCGTTATTTAATGCAACAGTACTGACTTCTTTTGAGAGTATTCTAAATCATAAGTAACGAACAGCTAATTAATTATCTAATTTGCATAACCGGCCCGATTTAGAAAACACAATAATACCGAAAAGACTATAATACTAGATACGAATTTAATGACTATATAGGAGCTGGTAGGAGAGAGATAACTATATATTTTATTCACTAATAAATGGCGAGAAAATTTTAAAATCGTAATAACTTTAAACTGACAGCTCATTAAAAAGATAAGAACGCAAATTTGTGGGTTATTGTTGCATTATTCGGATGTGTCATGTTTCTAGAATGTAATCGAACGATAACATATTAAGATTATTTTATTATATAAAGATGAAAGTAATTGGAGCGAATTTATTCCTTCTTTTTAGAGGCATTCAAGATTTAACATTAAAATTTTGAACCTAAATTATGAGACATTTGATAGATAATTATTATATGAAGTACGACGACTTTTTGCTACAATATAAATAATAAGGTATTTTCGTGCAAGGACATCTTCTACTTTAATCTGTAAAAAGTACTTTCCAAAACTGATGCAAGAAATTTCAACATATGAAGATTAATTACAAATAGAATTACAAATTGAAATGGAACCAGAAGTTTCTCGATGCAGTGAATTACAATGGAAATGATTTTTCGATAGCAATCAAGATAAAAGTACCAGCACGAAATTGATGATCCAAAACGCAAGTATAACTTTGTTATAAAACCTAAAAGGACATCTGTGTGTTATTAAGTAGATTAAGCCCCAATAAGTTTATATTTTCTGCATAAAAATGATTTGTAAACGGATAACTTAATTTTAGCAAATTTTGAGGTTAGAGTTCGAAGCGTTTTGTCTCTCACAAAAATTTCTGCTCGATGTCGTTGATCAACTACATGGACACGAGATAATACAAGAATATTAAAATTATTTATAAAAATTTTTTAAAAAGTTTGTAACTTACACATAAAGTATTTTCAAGTTTTCCAATAATTAACAAGGATTAGGTGAAGATTGATTATAAAGTAAGTAGTAGTAAAATACGTATCTTTCTAAACTTAAGCTCTAAATTGTATTTATAAACTTTATTTATATCTAGGTGTGTAAAGAACTTATTTAGAATAATGCGTTGTAAAAGAAAGATGTTTTTGAATGTATAGAGGATTGTTCATAATGTTTCTTGAGATTCCTTTGTATCATTTCATTTTCGTAAAATCCACAACATATTTGTCGATGAGCTAGCAAAAGAGGAAACGGGCCTAGTAAGATAAGAATTCACATTTTCTGTCAAACAAGTATCCATTGTATCCTTCTATTGGTCAGGGCGAATGTACCGGAATATTCACAGCATCATTTGTGAGGCCCAGAAGCATGGCAGTTTTTTCAGGTGTTACAGCAATATATATATATATATATATATATATATATATATATATATTAATAGTTACTAAGATGAAATGAAAACCCAACTTTGTATTTAAAGTTGAATTACCATTTCAAATCGAACTAGTAATTGAAAACCACTAAAAGAACGGCTACAGCAGGACTTGAACCTGCAACCTCTGATTTTCCGGATCAGTGCTCTAACCAATTGAGCTATCTAGCCTAATTGTTTAGATGATGTTATACTTAATACTACTGACAGCTTGGCTCTTGTTAACGATTTTCAATTACGTAATTGAACTCCTCTTTGTTCTTAACTTTGTCGATCCATATCTTCATCATGCGTTTGTAGCACCATATTTCAAAGGCTTCTATGTTTTTTGTGTCCGCTTCTCCTACTGTCCAAGTTTCACGGCCGTACAGTGCTGTGTTCCACACAGCTTTCAGCAATCTTTTCCTTGTTTCTATGTTTGTTGTCTTTGAACACAGTAATCGCTTTTTCTTGTTAAATATAGCACAACCATGTGCTAATCGTTGTTTTATATCTTTTGCGCTTTTCCCATCTTGCGTTATTTAGCTTCCTATGCAGTAGAAATTCTTAACCGTTTGTAAGTTTTCGTTTTCAATTTGTATTCTGGTTTTTAATTATTTTTCCTTCCTTTGCATACTAATGCTTTAGTTTTATTATGGTTAATTTTCATACCGTATCTCTCTGTTACAACTGTCTTCATTTCATTAAGAGCCGCTTCTAACTCTTCCTTGTTAGATGCATATTAATCTTTTGTCTCTGTATAATAATTCCAAATGTCTTTCTGCATTGCATCTTCGATGAACAAGTTAAAAATTAACGGGGATAGAGCACATTCCTGGCTCACCCCTTTCATAATATCTACTTTTCTACATTCCTGCTCTAATTCTATTACCGCTGATCTATCTATCGTTAAAACTCATTCTAATCTTTTTTAGTATTTCGAACATTTTTTTCCATTTTACATTGTCAAATGCTTTTTTCAGATTTACAAACCCTATATACACGTGTTCTCCTTTTTCTATTTCTTCTCCATTATCACCTTCAGAGCTAAAATGGTATTCCGTATTTCCTTGTTTCGCTAAAAACCAAATTGATCTTCTCTTGGTACTTTTTGGGGCCGTTTTTCCATCCGTCTTTGTACAATTCTAGTTAATATTTTTGACACGTGTGCTGTCAAACTTATTGTTCGAAAATTTTCACATCTATCCGCGTCTATTTTTTGGTATTGTGATTATGATGGTACGTTTGAAATCTTTGGGTATCTTGCCTGTCGCATACATATAGCTTACAGGTTTGAAGAGACGTTCTGTTACTGCTTGTCCAGCGGCATTTAGAGTTTCTGCTTGCACCTGATCTATACCTTGTGTCTTACGATTTTTCATACCTTTTAATGCTAATTCAAACTAATCGATAAGTGTAGGATATTCCAAGTCATCGTTTTCAATGTCTGATTCCTGTTCTAGTGCTGCTATTTCCTCTCCTGCATACAATTTGTCTATATATTCTTGCCATCTAACCACTTTCTCTACATTTTCTATAATGATGTCTCTTTCCGCACCTTTTATATTTTTGCTATTCGGTTTTATATCTCTAAAATTCATTTTAATTAGTTTGTATGCTTCATCTGTATTTCCTATTTCCATCTTAGTTTGTACCCTTTTACACTTTTTATCAATCCATTGGTTCTTTAACTTTCCTACATTTGCGATTAATTTCCTATTTCATGGCTTTGTACGTATCTCTGTTTTCCAGCTTCGTTAGATCTTCTTAATCTTCTTTGGGAATGAAACCACTCATAGTTTTTAAAATCTATTTTATTTACGTTTCGATCCATGACCTAGGATCGTTGTCAAAATAATAAAAACTTCAAGTTTGACGTTTATGACATAAATTGAAGGTTACTTTGATTTATTGATGTTTGAAATATTTGGTTTGAGTACACTAAGCAAAAATTTTTAAAGTTTAAAAGAATGATTGCCTTCAATTTGTGTTGCGACCTGGGATCGACTTTCCTATCGTAGCCAATACGCTTAACGTGAAATCAGCTGATTAATTTTTATTGGTGAATTTTATATAAATTCAATAATTTGGGAAACATTTTTTAACATGTTTCTATTTATACAATTGAGAGATTTCCGATTTTATGTCTTATTTTACCGAGATTCAGATCTGTTTTGCATTTTTCTCTTTCTTCTATTAAATTCAGGATATCCCGTGTTATCTATGGTTTCTTATTTTCTCTTTGTGTGTACTCCAGAGTATCTCTGACCGCCATATCTAAACTGGATGTAATGTAATGCCATTCTGTTTCTACTTCCATAATACCAGAAATTTTCCTGATATCTTTCAGCAATTCAATTGCATTTTTTTCAAATCTTTCGTGGATATCTTTATCTTTTAGTTCCTCAAAGTCAAAGTGCCTTTTTTCCGTTTTTTATCGAATTTTTAAATTTAATAATTACTCATTTCTTTAAATTTTCTTTCATGCTTTTCGCTTTAGGATTTTAAATTTTCTCCCAATTTTGCAAGATTTTCTTCAAATTCCGCTCGTATTCTTAAGTATTCATATCAAATTTGTCACATATTTTCTTTGTGCTTTTTTTTGTTTTTTACTCATTTGATTCATGTTCTTCCGTTTTTTTTTCATGTTCTTTCGCTTATTTCCTGCATATTTTTATTTAAATTCAATAACTTAGCCACACGCGGTATATCGTGAATACGTAATACGAATGTAGCTTGTCAATCACGGGAAGTGTGCATGTACAATTGAATCTAGCGAGTGTTTCAATACGTTACTATGGAAATTAGTATTTGAGCTTCTTTTAAAATTTCTTTATTTTGCTCAGGCTCAGAGAGTTGTATATGATATATATATATATATATATATATATATATATATACATAATGCTGTGATAAGGGTTTTTAGGGGTGTATTGAGTAGCAAGGGTCGTGTAGTAACTATAAATAGCAATAGGAATCAGAAAACTTCATTTATTTAGCAGAAAAATAACTAATTCGTACATTATGTAAATAGCAAGCATTTAACACCCTGTATATAGACCGTTATTAATTTTAAGTAATGCCAGTGAGCATATCTTTCAACAATAGAACGCGTATTCAGCATACAAATAATCGTACATGTAATTAAACATACGTAGAGAAGTGTTCTATAAGTTATAAAATAAAATACGCAGAAGATAAGAGAAAACCTAACAAACCTTTATGCAATTACGCTGGAACCATGAGCGCTTTTATAAGAAAACGCGGTTTCAGAGATAAATAAATACATGAACGAAAACAGCATTACAGTTACATCATTTATTTAGTACAATTATCCAAAAAGCGATATCTACACAAAACAACAGACTTAAAGTTGAAAGTCTGGCAAAGATAACAAATAATGAAGTATCAAAGATCGCAAATAAACACCATTACACGATTATACGAATTAATTACATCAGAAACAGCTTAAAAATACAGGGAATATTAAAGACAAAAGCTGGTTTGTTGAAACAATCTGCAAAACTGCTTGGAAACCCAACCCAGATGTAGTGGGAAAAGGCTATTTAACACCCAGCGATGATAAGACCGCTCAGTCCACACTTGATGCACGTCGAAGCTACGACACTGTTAACCAGAAATCTACGCGTCAAATAAATAGAGTTTAGAATATATCAAATTTATGTTACAGTGAAAATAGTGCTACATACAAAAATTGTGTTAAGAATATATGAAAAGTTTTTGCCGTTTTTCTCAGAAAACGGCTTCCAATTGGATTCTAATTGCATTCTAATTGGCTTCTAATTGGATTCTAATTGCATTCTAATTGGATTCTAAGTGGATTCTAATAGGATTCTGGTACAATTCTAATTGCATTCTAATTGGATTCTAATCAAGTTCGAATTGGCTTTTGGTACAATTCTGGTACAATTCTAATCTGCGTCGAAAGCATTTAAGGGAAGAGATTCAAAGCATATGCAAAGAAATATAAAATAAAAAGGCACGAGGTGATTTTTGGAAAACAAGGGGTAAGTGTACTCAAATATTGGTTCAACTAAGCAGAGCATTGGTATTCGATTGAAGATAGGAAGGGGGTGTTGATCCACAACACGAAACAACATATCACAGATCAGATCTACTTAAAATCAAATAGGTAGTCATAAAGGGGTGAAATAGAAAATTGATTATCGTAACGTTGTGCACTCTGTGTAGATTAAAAAGGGCTAGCCGTGGCATAATAATAATAAAGTAAAAGATTAAATAGAGAAGCAAGAACACAGAGTGGTGGCGTTAAGTAGAACTTAGTACATCGAGTACGGCGTTATCATATCAATTTTTTACATAACGCAACCAACGTGGGGCCAAAACTTCATATCAATATAAATATATATTTTAGGTGGTTAATTACACAAGGTAAGTTAATAAATACTATCGTAAATCATTTGAAATCGAGCTACTAATTGAAAGATAGAAAATATAAGGTCTTGGACAGGACTTGAACCTGTATCTTGGTTTTGCCGGAACCATTTGAAATGATCATTTGGGCTTTGCATAAAAGTTTAAGTTATTATTTCATCATATTCACTATATATATATATATATATATATATATATATATATATATATATAGTATATACGATGTATAAATAAACACTAACTAGCTTGCTTTGTATAATTAAAAACTTCTTTTCGATTTTTCGTAAAGTTACTGTTTTTTTATACATCGTATTTACTGTTTTATTTATTAAATTTGCTTTAAGCAATTAGTTTTCATATATATATATATATATATATATATATATATATATTGTCGTGGAATTATAGTTTAAGTAGGTTCATACAACTGTGTATATAGAAATAGGAACAAATTATTTACGCGACAAATTAATCAGTTTATATAGTGAAAACGGACGGTTATTAAGATATTTTTCTATTTTTAAATTAGAACGCTAAAATTGCACAAAGGGGAAGGAGCTTTAGAGTACATAAAAACTCAAGGATACGCATTAGTAATTATAATAGTTTTAAATCAAACGCATGGAAGCAGAAATGGAGCTTGCAAGTATAAAAAATCAATAATTTAAACGCATCTTTAAATTTACATAAAAGCAAACGTTCGTTTACAAATACTAAGAAAGGAAGAAACTCGGAATTGTTATTTTAAACAACAAATGGCTTTGAAGAAACACCTGTGGGTAAATGTCAGGTTCATAGAACTGGATTATACGTCGAGACAGAATTTCTATGGAATTGTTGCAACGGTCGGTTTGACAAACTGCTAACAATAACAAGTGTCTTGAAGACTGAGGGAAATGAACGATCTATAATATAAAACAGACAGAGAAACGTATAAGAAAGCGTTGGGTACAAGTCACGTCTAATATACACAGGTACAACAACAATATCGATTTTCTGTAGTTTGAGAGGGGTTTCTAAATGAGACAATAAATATGGGTAGAACGGGGAAAGATAGCTGATAGGTGGAGCGTTAAGACGGGGGAAAACAATATCATTGGTTTAGGGGAGACAGTTGTGAGAAGCGCGCGTCCGTTAAGGTATTAAACAAATTCAGGGTAACATTGTAATGATCTCGGAATTTTTCAGACGATACGTTCAAAATTTGTAGAAATGATTTTAAAAATAAGCTTTTCAGTGAGAAGAGGTTTCTTGAGAGGTGTGAAAAGCATGTAAATACTCGGACAAAGATATTGAAGCTCTCTTTTCCTTTAGATCTGAGATCGCGCTTAGATTTGCAACGTAATAATAGTATATGGTCTTGTGTATTAATTATTGTGTGTTCGGTAAAGTCGCATGCAACATTCTGTTTGAAAATATGTAAAGCTGTAGTAACGTACCGCAAAAGTAGTAAAAGTGATATTGCACGAGTGGGTGCTAAGGTCTAGATAAAAGGGTGCCGTTACTACGACTCTATTGAATGAAGGGATTGTAGTTGGGTAAGCGAAGCCTAAAGCTTAACTTGTACGCATGAAGTGTATTTGGTATGAAACGTTAAGTTTGGGACAAGGCAAATATCTGGGTAGAAGAATAGAGGTGGTGGCAGAGATTTAGATGGTGGGGATCAGTTGGATCCAGGCATAATAAAAGTATATGGACACAACGACGAGAGTTTCTGGTACCCATCTTCAGAGGTGACGAGGTACGAAGGCTACTGCAGGTAAAGAAACTTAATTTCTTGTTTTTTGTATAAACGTTTGTGTTGATATTTTTGTGTTTGAGTGTATTTATTGCCATAAAAATTCGTTTAAAAGGGTATATGTACAGGACAATTAATGTTGATTATTAAAAAAAGGTTTATTGATGATATATAAAGGTATATTCATTATATAAATTGTTGTTGTAAAGAGTAAAGGGATCTTTAAATTTGTTTTTAGTAAAAATGCAAGGTTTAAAAGCATTTAGAGGAACTGGGTTATAATGAGCTCAAAATAGACCAGAATAAAATCAAACTAGGGTTGCATGTGGGACCCATCTCCTCGTATAAAATAGAATTTGTTAAAATATATTAAAATCAGGGACTTTAAAGTATTTAATGATTGAAGTGGTAACTGTTTTAGCAAACTGTCTGTACCAAGGTGTAAATATTTTATTAATAATGGAAACTTGTTAATATGTGTAAATAAAAAGGTTGTATGTTTTGTAGTATTATTTGAGTGGTAATTTTATTTGACTGTGTTTGTGAGAAAGGAAGGTGCTTAGGATGGTAGGTATGCAAGAAGAAGCCGATTGCTGAGCTAGCCAGGGTGAGTAGAAATAAGGAGCCGATCAAATAGGAAGTGTAAAAAAATTCTTTTTTAATTTTTTTGTCTTTTTTAAAATTTGTTAGAAAAATTTATGTTGGCCGAAGCGTAGGATGAGATTTAGAAGGTTCCACGGCAATATATATATATATATATATATATATATATTGTTGTGATACTGTAGCAACACCCTGTATGCCCTTTTTGTGAATTAAAAGGGTTAAGATTTTTAATCTGTCAATTTTTGATTTTTAATATATAATTTTAATTGCGTTGGCTAGCTCAGTTTTTAATTACGCACGGAGCTTGCGACAATATGAAAAACAAAGAGTTTAAATTTACCTTCTACCTCTACTTCCTGTTCTAATCTTTAAACCAAAACACCATTAAGCACAAATTATTATAATGTTCTCAAAAATATTTACAACGTATGAAAAGTTTAAGAATTTTCTAAATAGAACTTTCATTAAAAAAAATTAATAATTATCATTCCCAAAGATGATCAAAAAGCCAGCAAAATCACTATCATTATTATTATTAACTGAGGCTCCATGAACGTTCATTCAACTTTTTTAAATATTTACGTAATTTACAACGTGAACTTAAAGAAAACGATCCTTGCCGACCGTTCAAATAAATTATCATAAAAGCAATTTTTAAAGTATTTAAATTAGAAATATGCAATGAAATGTTAATTTTTAAATCATTCGGTTTAGAAATCTACTACGAAATATTCACAAATAAAATAATAAAACATTCAGATTGGCTAATTTGTTGTTTTCAGCTCGAATCAGTCCCTGTATCAACTGCTTTAGATATTGTCTGCATCCCTCTTAGCATAGCCTCAAATCACTCTAGCGTCCTCCGTTAAACTCCTTGACAATTCATAGTTGAAATAAATGCTTGTTGCATTTCCTAATTTGATCCAGTAATTATTTAGAATTGTTCTCCAGTAATTGTTTAGAATTATTTTCCAGTAATTGTTTAGAATAGTTCTCCAGTAATTGTTTAGAATTGTTCTCCAGTAATTGTTTAGAGTTGTTTTCCAGTAATTGTTTAGAGTCCTTTTTATTAATGTTAATATTAGAATTTAAATTAAAACAACCTTTAGTTACTTACGCTTTTGAAGAGTAAAACGACAACCTCTTAATTTTTTATAATTACAATAGTATTATTTCATACTTCACAATAAATTACTTCACGTAAATATTTTCGTTTCAAGGGATGTGAACTAAGCCTTACTACATGTTGAAATGATTTGTTTACAATTCCGGTCATATTTAAATGCATCGTCTATCTATTGACAAGCGCAGAGTTCGTTGTTATGCATGATACTTTTATACCAGGTTTTTGGATATTCCATCGTATTATATTGTATGTTGACATCAACGCGTTGCTTTTGTCACGTACCATTTCGACTTAATAGCATTAATTTCCTTGGATTCTCATACTTCTAGATAAGTAAACCATTGTTTGTTCAAATAAATTTGGTGAATTTTGATTTTATCCACCATGCTTTGCTGGTTTCCAATAAATCGGGTGTCGATTTTAGCTTTCTAATCACGCTCATTTATAAATTTGTCGACGTTTTGGGTAATTTATTCCCTTAATCATGACCTATGAATATTAGATATAATACAAATCTACATAACTGGTGTTACTTACAATCTACGCGAGCTTTATTTGTTAAAAAGCAGTAATTCAGAAAACCGTAATAAAATAATGACACTAACATTTTAAAAACAACTTGTAAGACAAAATTCTAGTTATATAAAGACAATTATATTTAAACTTATACTGTACTACACCATTTACAAATGGTTTAAATTTACATAGGTTACAAGAATTTATAGTAAGAACGAAGTTTGGTAGGTTAACTACATGCCGTAACTGATAAGTATAAACAATTATATGGTTGATGATTTTGTATATTTATTAAATTTTTACGTTATACCTGGTGAGAAAACTTAAAAATTTGGTTTAATTCTATTTATTATTATTATTGCGCCTACTTAATTTGTACAGTAGTGAATACACTGTGTTTCAATTGTCAAAATCTGTTTTAAAATTTATCGTACTATTGTTGTTTTGGATATGAAAAAATTCTAAAAATAAACGTTTTTTATAATTATTTTCTACTTCCAAAATGTGTATATTGTTAAAAATCAGCATTATGTGTTTTATTGTTTAAGTGAATTGCAAGAGAACACGATTTTTTATTAATTTTTGAGTCAAGTTGACAAGTTTCATCTGTCCTTGACGACATACCCACTTTAAATAACATGCAAATAAGTTCAACTCCTTCCTTTTCATATGTATTAATCTCTACTACCCTTATTTCAGTTTTCCCCCATGTTAAATGAATACTTGATACGTTACGTTTCCATCCTATTCTTACTTAAACTATAGGTGACCTTGCTTGTTATGTTTCGGTCTCAACATTTCTAACCGACAACAATAAATCTCTCTTCCTTGAACTCGATGTTTGCTTGTCTTGTTTTATCTACAAATTATGCTTGGAAAGCTATTAAAACTTTAACTGCCTGTTTGTCGTTATACACAATCCTTAGAATTTCAACGGTTTAAAATGCTCACCCTCCTTGCTTGAAATCTCAGAAAAGCATTCTAACATATACACCTCTTCACTATAACGTAACTTTTGAAGGTTACATATCTACTTGAAAACTATAATGCTCAATGTTGACTTTTAGAAACCTTACTTAGACAATAATTTAAATATGAAACAGAACTCGTTAAAGCTTTATATTTACACCCTATGCTACACTAATTACTTATAATGATTAAATATGCTTATGATTTTTAAATATACGCCAAATAATATTTACACGCGCTACTTTAATTAGTATTCATGATTATATTCTTATGCTCAATTGCATTTAAGCATCCTACAAGTTCTTTGTAAAATCAAATCCTACACTAGTAATTTGCAAAGCGTTACAAATAGTTTTCTTTTTACATATTGAGACTTGAAATAAATGGTCAAATAAATTATTTAACCACATTTACCATTCAAATACCGCAGAAATATATAGAATGCTGTGAATCTTCTCATATCTGCAGGTACTGGCCCTTTCAAAAAAACATTCGAGCCCCACAGTTTGGGCGTCAAGAAATGCTGTGATACCTTTAAAATCCGTGAACTACGCTTTTCGCCTCGGCTGCTCACCTAATGTTATAAACCTCCTCATTCATAAAAATTAAACAACACATTCCTACCACAAACATCAACGTTAACTCTATTTACATCAATATTCAGAATACATTAAATTTTCAAATTAAATTTCAGCATAAAATTCAGTTTTAAAAAGAATTTCAGGATTAATTTTATTATCATTTTACTGTGCATCCAAAATTAAAGTCCTTGTGGGATGCCTACTAATTAATATAACAATATAAGCAGACCGGAGTCTGAGTATAAAGGGAGCATCTACCACCCTTTACGTTAATTAACCAGGTTTGTCTAATTGAGCTCAAAGACATACCCAAAGTTTCATCATATTCCCGAACATCAAAACAAAATACCCTTTTACTTAAACAAGCAAATTTCATCTTAAAATTAAACTTTTATGGTTAGAACAATTTCACTAATGTCCATTTAAAGTAAATCAATTATAAAGTCATTCAATACACACAAAAATGTCAAACAAAATAGTATAATTTACCTGAAGGTTACTGTCCTCGTAGCTTCAAAGTATCGTTTCTTTAGTTAATCACACCATTCACCAGGATTATATTTACGGCTTCTGATTCTCTACGCTTTTAAAATTTGCTCCATCACCATCCATTCAAAGTCGTTTCTGGGCCTTTCCGGAACTCATCTGTGTTTATCTGACCCTTGATTCATGGATCCAGACACGTATTTGAACCATTTAATTATTAACACCCCCGAAAAATAGCAAAGAAATTCATGCTTCTGTCACCAATATATACGCCAAAACTGCCTACTTTTGTGTATACATTCGTCGTTGTAAATTTTGCTAATTGGTACAGTGAAACTAAATTTTATTACCTTGTATCTAAGTGCACTGAAGTACATTCATGTTAGCACGTAAATAACAAGCTATTTTGAATCACTAAAATATACTAGCAAACTTTTAAATTATTTAATCAAACTAAAATGCACGGTTTAACATCTTCAATCAAGTCGCGTATGTACGAGCTTTTAACGCATCGAATTGTCAAAAGTCTAAGAGAGCTTGTTTATATTCATCTCGGTATATATAGCAAAAAGCCTGTCTGTCGGTCGAGTCTCTAAAACGGCCAGTTTCTAGAATTTCTCATGCTCTGTTCCCAGTCTGTTGCTCGCACGTCGATTTTTACGAATTTTCACTTGCCCCATTTAAATCTCAGAAAATTTCCACACGGCACGCAAGCATGTCCGAGAAAAACTAATTGATTTTGTACAGAAATTGTTGTTCTACCTCTGATATTTGCATCCTATTTTCAACCAATTGTGACCCTCGTGACGTTGTTTAAATCCCGCCTTTTACAATATGTGTCTTTGCTTGACGCATTTTCTCTTTCCTTCTCTAACCTGTTCGTATTGGTGCAAATTGATACTCTTCATTATCGATTATATCAGTCCACGCGGACTGTTATCTGGGTTTAATAACCCCGTATCGCACATTCTCGTGAATACTAAGCCCCGGTTTCTCCAAGATTCTTTGAAACATTAATTATCTGCAAAATTTACGCCGAATGTGATATTTAAACTACGCAGGTGTTCAAAATAATATTAATTCTCAGAGCTTTATTCCGTGGTATTTTAATCTTGGGTTTTTACAAGTTTCTATAGGTATTATATGTTATTAACGGTTTAATTAACTCCAATTAAAATTGATTTCTATCCTTTTCATTTTTAGCGAATACAACTTAAATATTAATTATTATACGTCCACTTTGTTTTACTACCGGTTACTTAAATAGAGTTAATTAATATAAACTTTGCACGTAATTTCTCTTTGTTTAGGAATAATTACATTACACGCAGAGCTTTTCAATACTGCTTCTTTTGATATAAAGCGTCTTATAAATAATTTAAATTTCTTATTTTTACTGAAACAACCGAGTTTATTTATGCTTCATGGTTTTAATAACGCGTATTATTTAATGAAATTCCTTATACACGGTGATTAAAATTATTTGATGTGATTATTTAATTTTCTACCCTGGTCTAAATATGAGTATTTTCCCCCTATTTGAATACAAATAATCCCACTTATTTGACTTCAAATATAAAGCATTTAGACAAAAAAAATTACAAAAAAAATTGCCTATCTCTCTCTACCCTTATCTATCTAACTTACCTACTTTGTCTCCAATCCAAAACAAAATATTTACACCTACCCTATATCTCTATCCTATTCCTAACTCTCACCTAATTCTATAAACTGAAATTATCCCTAACTTCATCCTACTTCTCCATCTAATCCTATATACATCCTAGATACCTATCCTATTCCTAACTTTTAACTAATCTTCACTATACTTTACTTCCCCCTACCTAATCCTATATGCCTATCCTACTCTTACTCTATTCCTAACTCTCCACTAATTTTATATGAAATATCTATACTTAACCTATCTTATTTTCTTCCTACATTTCCTCTTTATTCTCATCCTAAACCTATTTCTAATTATCTCCCATATTTATCCCATACCTAGCTTTATTTTCTATAAACACTTACTTCTACTCTTCTATCTACACCTATTCTATCCCTATCCTATTTAAATCTAACTCTCTTCTTGACCCTCCAAGTCTTTCTTCTCACCAACCTAATACTCTTCATTCCTATTTCTCCCCCTTCTATATCTACACTTATCATCCCTATTATCTCACATACAATAAACTTATCATCCCTATTATCCTGACTCTTAAATATTACTTCTTCTTCAGTCCCTACACATGTCTGTTTCTCATTTATTCTTATTTTCTTCTCTACCGACAAACCAAACGATACTACTTTACAATTATCGATTTTTCCCTCTATGTAAAATCCTATGTACCTTCTAGAATTTTTGTGTAATGGAATCCGCCAGAATGAATCCCTTAAATCTACTTGATTAAAAACAAACTTGCCATCTTTGCTTAATTTCGCCTTCACCTGCTCCTGATATGCTGCTGTTGCTTCTACCCCCACTACTTCTGCATGTTTTTGTACTAAAGCTTGAACCTCTACTCTCCTCTCCTCTGGACATCTTATTGTGTTGATCCGTTTAACCTCATCATCCTCTACCTCTACTACATTAATACTAAACCCAGTGTCATCCTCTGTGACTTCATAACTGCCCTTCCATGGCACTACCCTATCCTTAATCCTTACTACCTTCCTTTCCATATCTATCAAAACCCCTAACTTCATCATACAGTCAACACCTAAAATGCTCTGAAACTTCAGTCCAGGTACAATTACAAACTCCTGTTCACAGCTTAAACCTCCTATATTTATCCTAAGCACCACAACACTATTTACTACAGCAAACTTCTTTTTATTTGGAGCTACTAAATGGCTACGCTTTATAGGCATAATTCTATCACAAACCTTATCCCTAATTTTGCTGACGAATTCCTCCGATATTAAACTCGCCTCTGCCCCTGTATCAAGTAATACTTCTACATTATTCTCAAAAATTTCTAAATTAACAATTGGCAAACATAATTTTTCCTCAGTTTCTGGCTCTACTTCCTCCTCAATTTTGAAAAATTCACGTGGATGTTCGTATACATTTACACAGAAATCTAGTGGTCTGTCACGTTCTAAAAATCCTGTCTCATCCTGTTTTCCGTGCTTGGTCCTGGTTGTCCTTCTACAACCTGTGCGTACGTCCTCCTCGTGTTAATATCCGTGTCCCTGTCTCTATTCGGCGTGCTGGTCACAGTCCTGTTTACTTCCGGTAAACCGTTCTGTCTCGTGTAACTAGGTCTTGGCGTCGGTCCCCTAGTCGCCACTATTGCTCCTGTATTCCTGTCCTCGTCGTTCCCAATTCGGTCGAAAATTTCTGTTGTAGTCAGGCCGTCTCGGATAATTCGGTGTCCTGTTGTCAAACCTAACTGTGTTAACGTTTCGTTCTCGTATCTCTCTTGTCCGTCCTACACATACATCGTCATATCTCTGCAAATACTCTAAAAATGTCTCCCGTTCTGTGATGTTTTGTAAGGCCACGTGTTGTCTAATTTCCAGTTCAAAATGTCGTGATAGGTACTTGATTATCTGTCTGTCCGTCAATGGTGGATTCAGTTGTTTGGCCACACTGTATTTGCGGATGGCATATTGCTCCCTAGAACCTGCAAACTCTCCCTTAAATTTTCCTGTAATCAAGTCGTCCCTAATCTGATCCTGTTTGTGATCACTCCAGTAATGTTGTAAAAATTTGTCTTCAAAGTCCTGATACGTGTCTATGTCCTGTCCTACTAAATTGTACCATGCTTCCGCGTTGTCCTTTAATAAAGCCTTTATCGTATTTAGTTTAGTCTGTTCGTCAAATAAATTTCCCACTAGATTTCTTACACTATTAATAAAAATTTGTGGATTTACCCTGTTATCGCCATAAAACTTCATGTGTTGGTCCAATGATACTCCACCTGTAGAAAATCTGGGACCATCCCCGTTAAATTTGACATGTTGTATTTAATACTACTAACTTCGCGTTCTACCCTGCCTAACTGATCCCTACATGAGTCCGTCACTTCAGTCATTTTACATTAATCTCTTCTTCACAAAAATGCGTACTTCGGACCTTAAATGTCCCATTTCCTGTCGAAGACCTGTAATATCACGCTCATTTTATCAACCCTATTTTCAACTTCCCCATCTTTACGGTAAGACTATTTTTAAATTCTGAAACTTCTTGATTCGTCTTATCTATTTTCTGACTAATCTCCTCTAACTTCCTGTTCGATTCTTCACTCATTCGGTCAAATTTTCGATTTGAGTCCTCTCTCGCTCTATTCGATTCATCGCTTAGCTGTTCTAATTTTCTGTTAGACTCCTCCCTCGCTCTATTCGATTCTTCATTCATCCTCTCTAGCATTCTCATTATCATCTCGTTTCCTTGATCCCCTGATTCCGTCCTCGACTGATCTCTACTGCCTCCAGCTTCTTCCATTTTCGAAATTTTCTCACACAATGCACTATCGTCACTTCCAATTTCCACTCCTTGACTCCTTAACCACTCCTTTCTCTGCATACGTTCAAATCACTCACACACACTCTAAAAATACTCTTAAATTTATACACAACCAGAAACTCTCTCTCTCAGATCGCCAGTTTCCTGGAATAAAATAACAAAAATTTTATTTGGAACTCGAGCCCCACGTTGGGCGCCAAGAATGCTGTGAATCTTCTCATATCTGCAGGTACTGGCCCTTTCAAAAAAACATTCGAGCCCCACAGTTTGGGCGTCAAGAAATGCTGTGATACCTTTAAAATCCGTGAACTACGCTTTTCGCCTCGGCTGCTCACCTAATGTTATAAACCTCCTCATTCATAAAAATTAAACAACACATTCCTACCACAAACATCAACGTTAACTCTATTTACATCAATATTCAGAATACATTAAATTTTCAAATTAAATTTCAGCATAAAATTCAGTTTTAAAAAGAATTTCAGGATTAATTTTATTATCATTTTACTGTGCATCCAAAATTAAAGTCCTTGTGGGATGCCTACTAATTAATATAACAATATAAGCAGACCGGAGTCTGAGTATAAAGGGAGCATCTACCACCCCTTTACGTTAATTAACCAGGTTTGTCTAATTGAGCTCAAAGACATACCCAAAGTTTCATCATATTCCCGAACATCAAAACAAAATACCCCTTTTTACTTAAACAAGCAAATTTCATCTTAAAATTAAACTTTTATGGTTAGAACAATTTCACTAATGTCCATTTAAAGTAAATCAATTATAAAGTCATTCAATACACACAAAAATGTCAAACAAAATAGTATAATTTACCTGAAGGTTACTGTCCTCGTAGCTTCAAAGTATCGTTTCTTTAGTTAATCACACCATTCACCAGGATTATATTTACGGCTTCTGATTCTCTACGCTTTTAAAATTTGCTCCATCACCATCCATTCAAAGTCGTTTCTGGGCCTTTCCGGAACTCATCTGTGTTTATCTGACCCTTGATTCATGGATCCAGACACGTATTTGAACCATTTAATTATTAACACCCCCGAAAAATAGCAAAGAAATTCATGCTTCTGTCACCAATATATACGCCAAAACTGCCTACTTTTGTGTATACATTCGTCGTTGTAAATTTTGCTAATTGGTACAGTGAAACTAAATTTTATTACCTTGTATCTAAGTGCACTGAAGTACATTCATGTTAGCACGTAAATAACAAACTATTTTGAATCACTAAAATATACTAGCAAACTTTTAAATTATTTAATCAAACTAAAATGCACGGTTTAACATCTTCAATCAAGTCGCGTATGTACGAGCTTTTAACGCATCGAATTGTCAAAAGTCTAAGAGAGCTTGTTTATATTCATCTCGGTATATATAGCAAAAAGCCTGTCTGTCGGTCGAGTCTCTAAAACGGCCAGTTTCTAGAATTTCTCATGCTCTGTTCCCAGTCTGTTGCTCGCACGTCGATTTTACGAATTTTCACTTGCCCCATTTAAATCTCAGAAAATTTCCACACGGCACGCAAGCATGTCCGAGAAAAACTAATTGATTTTGTACAGAAATTGTTGTTCTACCTCTGATATTTGCATCCTATTTTCAACCAATTGTGACCCTCGTGACGTTGTTTAAATCCCGCCTTTTTACAATATGTGTCTTTGCTTGACGCATTTCTCTTTCCTTTCTAACCTGTTCGTATTGGTGCAAATTGATACTCTTCATTATCGATTATATCAGTCCACGCGGACTGTTATCTGGGTTTAATAACCCCGTATCGCACATTCTCGTGAATACTAAGCCCCGGTTTCTCCAAGATTCTTTGAAACATTAATTATCTGCAAAATTTACGCCGAATGTGATATTTAAACTACGCAGGTGTTCAAAATAATATTAATTCTCAGAGCTTTATTCCGTGGTATTTTAATCTTGGGTTTTACAAGTTTCTATAGGTATTATATGTTATTAACGGTTTAATTAACTCAATTAAAATTGATTTCTATCCTTTTCATTTTTAGCGAATACAACTTAAATATTAATTATTATACGTCCACTTTGTTTTACTACCGGTTACTTAAATAGAGTTAATTAATATAAACTTTGCACGTAATTTCTCTTTGTTTAGGAATAATTACATTACACGCAGAGCTTTTCAATACTGCTTCTTTTGATATAAAGCGTCTTATAAATAATTTAAATTTCTTATTTTACTGAAACAACCGAGTTTATTTATGCTTCATGGTTTTAATAACGCGTATTATTTAATGAAATTCCTTATACACGGTGATTAAAATTATTTGATGTGATTATTTAATTTTCTACCCTGGTCTAAATATGAGTAATATATATATATATATATATATATATATTTATATATATATATATTTGATTATATTATTTAATATATTCAATCTACCAAAATAATTTTACACTATTACTCTAATATTATTAACTATACTTGTCTATCCCTTAAATTTAAAAACCGTGGAGAATAAAAATTCATCCTTGTTTCATTAAAACTAAGAATTTAAATCATTTACAAGACGCTTGCTATAATCCTAAAGGAAGCAGTATTAAATGCTCTACTTCCGTAATTTAATTCCATAAACAAATGGAAATTAGCGCAAAATTTATATTAATCTATACCGGTATTTAACTCTCCATAATGTACAGAAATATAATTAATATTTATTTTCTTCCTAAAATTAAGCGTATTAATTTCTAAAATTATTACCATTATAATTATCATAAGCTTTAGTAAAACCCAAATAATACAGATGTAGAATATTATGTTTGAACACCTGCGTAAATTTAAATAATTAATGGTTACAAGAACTGGAGAAACCGTTTTTTACAGTGCTAATAAGGTGGTTATTTCAAGTCCACATGGACTGAAATAATCGATAATAAAAATATCAATTTGCCCAATAAGAACAGGGTAGATAGAGACAGATAATATGCGCAACCGAACATATAGTAAAATTTTGAGCAACATCACTGGGTTTTCATTTTAAATAAAAGGCAAACTTGAGAGGAAAAAATTTCTGTATAAAATTTAATCGTTATTTCCAGACGTTGCGAAAATCCTGATGTAATTTCTAGATTTACTGTGTGCGAATCAGAATTTAATAAGAACCACTGCACTAGGCAAGATGGAACATAGTACACGAAATTCTAGAAACTGGCTCGTTTTGAGGACAAAACCGACAGACGGCTAACCCATATATACCCAGGTTGATATGAGTTTCGCTCTCTTAGATCTTTCGAATTGATTCAATGCGTTAAACAGTGCTTTTAGTTTGTCCGATTTTAGGATAGAATAATTCTAAACCAGTTTGCTACGTATATTTTGGTGATTTAAAACCAGTTTGTTCATTACGTGCTATCAATGAATGTAATTTAGTGCACTTAAAATACATATAAGTCTAGTATCACTGTCCATATTAGTCAAATTTGCAACGACATACATGAATACACAAGTAGGCAGTTTTGGCTATATTTGTGAAAGAAGTCATGTAATTTCTTTCTTTCGGGGTTTAATAATCAAATGATTCGTAAACGTGTCTGGATCCATAAAACAAGCTTCAATACACAGCATGAGTTCCAGAAAAGCACTGTTAAACAACTTTTAGATGAATGGTGTGTACAAAATGGCTGTTTATAGAGCATCAAGTTCGTAACATAACCCATTGGATTGGTGTATTTTCGAGAATCCGATTTAACACTCAGCCTCTGCCTGTTAATTAGGTAACTTATGCATTATTTCAAAATTTTGATAAATGTAAAATTGTTGAATAACTTTATAATTTATCTTCTTAAAATGGACAGTATAAATCTACAACAATTTTTAAATTTTAAGGTGACATTTATACTTGTTTAAGCTAGAAAGGGTATTTAGTATTGTCATGTTCTGGATTATGATGAAAATTTGGGTCATGTTTTGACGCTCAATTAGACGAACCTGGTTGAATTACACGTAAAGGTGGTAGATGCTCCTTTGTGTCTGCATATATCGTTATAGTAATCTAGTAGGCATCCCACAAGGTACTTTAAGTTCTGGATGCACATTAAAATGATAACAGATTTAATCTTGAAATTTTCTGATACTGAAATTTATAGCTGAATTTTAATTTTGAAATTCTATAATGTATTGTCGAATATTGATGTAAATAGAGTTAACGTATTGTTTGTGGTAGAATGTCGTGTTTTATGAATGAGGATGAAGTTTAACTAGTAGACCGAGGAAAAGTAGAAACGGGTAACATGATGTAAAATACGACTAATTAAGTTAATAGCTTTTGTGGTTTCATCAGCATTCTTGACGTCCCAATCTGTATAGGCTCGATATCTATAACGGATGTCTCCCGGGTTTTGGTGGATCACAGCATGGCGACCAAAAGTGAGTGCTCGAGTTCCAGATATAAAATTTTGTGATTTGTATTCCAGGAAACTGGCGATCTGAGAGAGAGAGTTTCAGTGTGTATAAATTTAAGAGTATTTTAGAGTGTGTGAGAGTGATTAGAACGTATCAAGAAAAGTTGGTTAAGGAGTCAAGTCGTGCGAAATCTGACTAGTTTGTGACGATAGTGCATTGTGTGGAAAAATTCGAAAAGTCCTGAAGAAGCTGGAGGCACGTAGATGTATCAGTCGAGGACGGAATCAGGGCTTTATCAAGGAAATGAGTTTAATTATGAGAATGTTAGTAAAATGCGATTAGCTAGAGGATAATTAACAAGCTATAGATAGAATCGAATTTGAGCGATACCCTAAATTAATCGCCAGATAGCGGTGACATCTAGAATTTACAGAATTTAAATGATAGTCTTACCTGTGAAACTGGGGAAGTTAGAATTAATAGGGTTGTATTTAATGAGCGTGATAATTACAGGTTCTTCGACGGCCTAACATGGGACATTTACAGGTCCGAAGTACGCATTTTTGTGAAGAAGAGATTAATATAAAAATGACTGAATGACGGACTCATGTAGGGTCAGTTAGCAGGGTAAAATGCGTACTTAGTAGACAATAAACTGTCAAATTTAACGGTGAAGACTGTCCAATTTTCTACAGTGGATATCTTGGACAACACATGAAGTTTTAATGGCGATAACATAACTAAACATATTTTATTAATAGTGTAAGAAATCTAGTGGGAAATTTCATTTGATCGAACAGACTAAACTGAATACGATAAAGGCTTCTATTAAAGGACAATGCGGAAGCATGGTACAATTTAGTAGGACAGGAAATTGACACTCTACACGACTTTGATACAGATTTTAAATCTACTGATTGACCACAGACAAGACCATGGTACGAGACGACTTAATCACAGAAATTTAAGGAGAATTTTCAAAGTAGAGCAATACTGCTATACGCAAGTATAGCATAGCAAGCAACTGAACCCACCACTGACGGACCACAAATTATCAAGTACTTTATCACGACACTTCGAGGTAAATAACCTACACTACAAAATAGCAAGAAATTTTTAGAATACTCAACGCACTGTGACACCGGAATAGAAGACAGATCAACACGTTAGGTTTGACAATAGACGGGACAACTATGCTAGAAGGGGAATAGTTACGGATACCAGCGACAGAATTGGGAACAGAGACAACCATACGTTAGAGTAATAGTTTAGAAGGGGACTGCACCGAGACCGGAACCTACCAGAAGGAATAGTTCACCGGACATGAGGGGACTGCTAATACAGACACGGAACAGTGGAAACGCCTAGGACATACGCTGAGGTGACGGCTAGACCAGGACCAAGTAGGGAAAACAGACCTGGACAGGATTTTTAGAACGCGACAGACCACTAGATTTCAGTGTAAATGTATGAACATCCACGTGAATTTTTCAAAATTGAGGAGGAAGTAGAGCCAGAAACTGAGGAAAAATTATGTTTGCCAATTATTAATATAGGAATTTTTGAGAATAATGTAGAAGTATTACTTGATACAGGGGCAGAGGCGAGTTTAATATCGGAGGAATTCGTCAGCAAAATTAGGGATAAGGTTTGTGATAGAATTATGCCTATAAAGCGTAGCCATTTAGTAGCTCAAATAAAAGAAGTTTGCTGTAGTAAATAGTGTCGTGGTGCTTAGGATAGATATAGGAGGTTTAAGCTGTGAACAGGAGTTTGTAATTGTACCTGGACTGAAGTTTCAGAACATTTTAGGTGTTGACTGTATGATGCAGTTAGGGGTTTTGATAGATATGGAACGGAAGGTAGTAAGGATTAAGAATAGGGTAGTGCCATAGAAAGGCAGTTATGAAGTCACAGAGGATGACACGGTGGAGTATTAATGTAGAGGTAGAAGATGATGGGGTTAAACAGATCAACACAATAAGATGTCCAGAGGATAGGATAGTAGAGGTTCAAGCTTTAGTACAAAAACATGCAGAATTAGTGGGGGTAGAAGCAACAGCAGCATATCGGGAGCAGGTGAAGGCAGAATTAAATAAAATGTTGGAAGATGGCATAATAGAGGTATCAAACACTCATTTCATAAATCCGTTGGTGGTAGTTAAGAAAAGGATGATATCATTCGTTTATGTTTAGATGCACGAAAAATTAATCAACGGACCAAACCGCAATTCCATTGTCCACCATCCATGGACACACTTTTGACGAGATTAAGTGGCAAGTTTATTTTTAGTAAATTAGATTTAAGGAATTCATTCTGGCTGATTCCATTACACAAAGATTCTAGAAGGTACATAGGATTTTCCGTAGAGAGAAAAATCGAGAATTTTAAAGTAGTATCGTTTGGTTTGTCGGCAGAAAAGAAAATAAGAATAAATGAGAAACAGACAAGTGTAGGGACTAAAGAAGAAGCAATACTTAAGAGTCAGGATAATAGGGATGATATGTTTATTGTATGTGAGACAATAAGGATGATAAGTATAGATATAGAAGGGGGAGAGATAGGGATGAAGAGTATTAGGATGGTGATAAGAAAGACTTGGAGAGTCAAGAGAGAGTTAGATTTAAATAACTTGATGAACAAAGGATAGAGATAGGTGAATTTTAGTATAGATATAGAATAGAGAGTAGATAGGTGTATAATAGAGTAAAATTTAAATAGGATAGGGATAGAATAGGTGTATATAGAAGAGTAGAAGTAAGTGTTTATAGAAAATAAAGCTAGGTATAGGATAAATATGGGAGATAATTAGAAATAGGTTTAGGATGAGAATAAAGAGTAAATGTAGGAAGAAAATAAGATAGGTTAAGTATAGATATTTCATATAAGATTAGTGGAGAGTTAGGAATAGAGTAAGAGTAGGATAGGTACATAGGATTAGGTAGGGGGAAGTGAGTATAGTTAAAAGTTAGGAATAGGATAGGGATATAGGATAGGTGTAAATATTTTTTTGGATTGGATATAAGTTAGGTAAGATAGATAGATAAGGGTAGAGAGAGATAGGCACTTTTTTTTGTAAATTTTGTTTGCGGTTTAAATATTTTATATTTGAATTCAAATAAGTGGGATTATTTGTATTCAAATAGGGAAAATACTCATATTTAGACCAGGGTAGAAAATTAAATAATCACATCAAATAATTTTAATCACCGTGTAGAAGCTTTGGGAAAAGGTACGCGTTATTAAAAAACCGTGGAGAATAAAAATTCATTCGTTTCATTAAAAATAAGAGATTTAAATCATTTACAAGACGCTTGCTATAAAAAAGGAAGCAGAATTAAAATGCTTTACGTGTAATTTAATTATTCCGAGTAAAGAAACAAATGGAAATTACGTGCAAAATTTATTTTAATTAACTCAATTTTAAGTAACCGGTATTAAACAAAATGTACAGAAAATAATTAATATTTGATTAGGATCACTAAAAATTAAAGGGTATTATTTTAATTGAAGTTAATTGGACCATTAGTAACATATAATATCTATAAAAGCTAGTAAAACCCAATAATATTCAGATCGTAGAAGTATTATGTTTGAACACCTGCGTAAAATTTGCAGATAATTAATGGTTACAGAGAATGCTGGAAAACCGTAGCTTAATAGTTACGGAAAATGCTAATAAGGTGTATTCACAGTCCACATGGACTGAAATAATCGATAATAAAGAATATCAATTTGCACCAATAAGAACAGGGTAGATAGAGACAGATAATATGCGCAAGACCGAGACACATATAGTAAAAGGCGTGAGTGGAGCAACATCACTGGGTTGCGATTGGTTAAAAATAAAAGGCAAACAACAAATTTTTAATTTTAAGGTGACATTTTCTTGTTTAAGTAGAAAGGGGTATTTAGTATTTATGTTCTGGATTATGATGACAATTTGGGCATGTCTTTGAGCTCAATTAGACGAACCTGGTTAATTAACGTAAAGGGGTGGAAGATGCTCCCCTTGTACTCAGACTCAGGTCTGCATATATTGTTATAGTAATTAGTAGGCATCCTACAAGGACTTTAATTCTGGATGCACATTAAAATGATAACAGATTTAATCTTGAAATTTTCTGATACTGAAATTTATGCTGAATTTTAATTTTAAAATTTTAATGTATTGTGAATATTGATGTAAATAGAGTTAACGTTGATTTTTGTGGTAGGAATGTGTTTTTTTTTTTTTATGAATGAGGATGAAGGTTTAACTAGGTGAGCAGCCGAGGCGGAAAAGAGTAAAGAGGCAAGTAACAGAAGAAAATGACGGACTAGTTAAGTTAATAGCTTTTTGTAGATTTTACAGCATTCTTGACGCCCAATTCGTGAGGCTCGATTCTAATAACGGAGTTCCCGGATTTTGGTGGAATCACAGCAATATATATATACATAATAACTAATTTATATTACTTCCGTTCGAGAAACTACAAAAATCATATATATATATATATATATATATACATATATATATATATATATATATATATATATATAAATATACATAAATATTTTAATGATAAGGTGGTAGTATTTTGGGTATGAAGTCCAAGGAATAAAAGTTGGTTTGAAATTCAAATTTATTTATTTTCATTTGGGATCCTTTTCGCCTTTATCAAAAGAATCTACAAATGGAAGCGTTGTAAATTAAAGCTAACATTGAATATGAATAAATCACTCACCGTATAGAATTCATGATTGTCAAATAATTTTTGAAAATGACAGATGATTATGTTGACTAACATGATAATTAAAAAAATTCAAATAGAAATTTGAAGGAAATCTTTAAAATATTGTATGTTTAAAAGTCTAGATGATGAGAGGCCGGTATGGTTGAAGATAATGACGTAGGTTTTCATAAATATGAAAACAATATTGGTGTAATCTTTAGATGGAGTAATGTTGTATTGATTTGAATGTTTGATTGTATAGGGTGGAATATAATCTGTGGAGTCTTCTACATCTTGTTTGTTGTTTAAACATTTTTGTTCTTTTGTTGATGTGGTAAGATTCTAAAAGATTCTTGTTTTATAATCAGGCTCCTTGTCTAATATTTCGGCTTCTTTTCAGAGAGAGTTGCATATACATGTTGAAAGTACATTTGTTGGAATTGTGTTTACAGTCGCTTCTATGTTGGGTTAGACGACTTCTTAACCACTGGGAAGTTTGGCCAATGTAACAGGTTACTGCAGACGATCTTGTAAATTTAGAAATTTAGGGTAGGCATTTGGTAAAAGTTTGAATAGAAAATTGAACAATGGAAGCTTTTTTAGTATTTAAGGAAATGAGTTAATGATGAGAATGTTAGAGGAAATGCGATTAGCTAGGAGGAGTCCAACAGAAAATTAGAACAGCTAAGCGATGAATCTAATAGAGCTAGGGAAGAATCTAATAGAGCAAGGGAGGAGTCCAACCAAAAATTAGAGCAGATAAGCGGGAAAATTGAACAAAATACTAAAGAATTTACAGAATTTAAAGATAGTCTTACCGTGAAACTGGGGGAAGTAGAAAATAGGGTTGAAAAAAATGAGCGTGATATTACAGGTCTTCGACAGGAAATGGGACATTTAAGGTCCGAAGTACGCATTTTTTGTGAAGAAGAGATTAATATAAAAATGACTGAAGTGACGGACTCATGTAGGGATCAGTTAGGCAGGGTAGAACGCGAAGTTAGTAGTATCAAATACAACATGTCAAATTTAACGGGGGATGGTCCCAGATTTTCTACAGGTGGAGTATCATTGGACCAACACATGAAGTTTTATGGCGATAACAGGGTAAATCCACAAATTTTATTAATAGTGTAAGAAATCTAGTGGGAAATTTATTTGACGAACAGACTAAACTGAATACGATAAAGGCTTTATTAAAGGACAATGCGGAAGCATGGTACAATTTAGTAGGACAGGAAATTGACACCTACACGGACTTTGAAGACAGATTTTTAAAGCACTACTGGAGTGACCACAGACAAGACCAGGTACGAGACGACTTAATCACAGGAAATTTAAGGAGAATTTTCAGGAAGTAGGGAGCAATATGCTATCGCAAGTATAGCATAGCAAAGCAACTGAACCCACCACTGACGGACCGACAAATTATCAAGTATTTATCACGACACTTCGAGGTAGAAGTAAGACAACACGTAGCACTACAGAACATAGTGGACAGAGAAATGTTTTTAGAATACCTGCAGAGGTACGACGACGTAAGTAGTGGACGACCTCGGATAATAGGGAAAGACAGATCAACACAGTTAGGTTTGACAATAGACGGGACAACTATGCTAGAAGGGGAATAGTTACGGATACCAGCGACAGAATTGGGAACAGAGACAACCATACGTTAGAGTAATAGTTTAGGAAGGGACCTGCACCGAGACCGGAACCTACCAGAAGGAATAGTTCACCGGACATGAGGGGACTGCTAATACAGACACGGAACAAGTGGAAACGCCTAGGACATACGCTGAGGTGACGGCTAGACCAGGACCAAGTAGGAAAACAGACCTGGACAGGATTTTTAGAACGCGACAGACCACTAGATTTCAGTGTAAATGTACGTGAACATCCACGTGAATTTTTCAAAATTGAGGAGGAAGTAGAGCCAGAAACTGAGGAAAAATTATGTTTGCCAATTATTAATATAGGAATTTTGAGAATAATGTAGAAGTATTACTTGATACAGGGGCAGAGGCGAGTTTAATATCGGAGGAATTCGTCAGCAAAATTAGGGATAAGGTTTGTGATAGAATTATGCCTATAAAGCGTAGCCATTTAGTAGCTCCAAATAAAAAGAAGTTTGCTGTAGTAAATAGTGTCGTGGTGCTTAGGATAGATATAGGAGGTTTAAGCTGTGAACAGGAGTTTGTAATTGTACCTGGACTGAAGTTTCAGAACATTTTAGGTGTTGACTGTATGATGCAGTTAGGGGTTTTGATAGATATGGAACGGAAGGTAGTAAGGATTAAGAATAGGGTAGTGCCATAGAAAGGCAGTTATGAAGTCACAGAGGATGACACGGGGTGGAGTATTAATGTAGTAGAGGTAGAAGATGATGGGGTTAAACAGATCAACACAATAAGATGTCCAGAGGATAGGATAGTAGAGGTTCAAGCTTTAGTACAAAAACATGCAGAATTAGTGGGGGTAGAAGCAACAGCAGCATATCGGGAGCAGGTGAAGGCAGAATTAAATAAAATGTTGGAAGATGGCATAATAGAGGTATCAAACACTCATTTCATAAATCCGTTGGTGGTAGTTAAGAAAAAGGATGATATCATTCGTTTATGTTTAGATGCACGAAAAATTAATCAACGGACCAAACCGCAATTCCATTGTCCACCATCCATGGACACACTTTTGACGAGATTAAGTGGCAAGTTTATTTTCAGTAAATTAGATTTAAGGAATTCATTCTGGCTGATTCCATTACACAAAGATTCTAGAAGGTACATAGGATTTTCCGTAGAGAGAAAAATCGAGAATTTTAAAGTAGTATCGTTTGGTTTGTCGGCAGAAAAGAAAATAAGAATAAATGAGAAACAGACAAGTGTAGGGACTAAAGAAGAAGCAATACTTAAGAGTCAGGATAATAGGGATGATATGTTTATTGTATGTGAGACAATAAGGATGATAAGTATAGATATAGAAGGGGGAGAGATAGGGATGAAGAGTATTAGGATGGTGATAAGAAAGACTTGGAGAGTCAAGAAGAGAGTTAGATTTAAATAACTTGATGAACAAAGGATAGATATAGGTGAATTTTAGTATAGATATAGAATAGAGAGTAGATAGGTGTATAATAGAGTAAAATTTAAATAGGATAGGGATAGAATAGGTGTATATAGAAGAGTAGAAGTAAGTGTTTATAGAAAATAAAGCTAGGTATAGGATAAATATGGGAGATAATTAGAAATAGGTTTAGGATGAGAATAAAGAGTAAATGTAGGAAGAAAATAAGATAGGTTAAGTATAGATATTTCATATAAGATTAGTGGAGAGTTAGGAATAGAGTAAGAGTAGGATAGGTACATAGGATTAGGTAGGGGGAAGTGAGTATAGTTAAAAGTTAGGAATAGGATAGGGATATAGGATAGGTGTAAATATTTTTTTGGATTGGATATAAGTTAGGTAAGATAGATAGATAAGGGTAGAGAGATAGGCACTTTTTGTAAATTTTGTTTGCGGTTTAAATATTTTATATTTGAATTCAAATAAGTGGGATTATTTGTATTCAAATAGAGGGAAAATACTCATATTTAGACCAGGGTAGAAAATTAAATAATCACATCAAATAATTTTAATCACCGTGTAGAAGCTTTGGGAAAAGGTACGCGTTATTAAAAACCGTGGAGAATAAAATTCATTCGTTTCATTAAAATAAGAGATTTAAATCATTTACAAGACGCTTGCTATAAAAAAGGAAGCAGAATTAAAATGCTTTACGTGTAATTTAATTATTCCGAGTAAAGAAACAAATGGAAATTACGTGCAAAATTTATTTTAATTAACTCAATTTTAAGTAACCGGTATTAAACAAAATGTACAGAAAATAATTAATATTTGATTAGGAGTCACTAAAAATTAAAGGGTATTATTTTAATTGAAGTTAATTGGACCATTAGTAACATATAATATCTATAAAAGCTAGTAAAAAACCCAATAATATTCAGATCGTAGCTAAAAATGTTGATTCTTTAGCAGAGTATGTGCAGTTATTAAACTACATTTATATAAATATTGTATTTGGACGAAATAAACCCCACAAGATTTAAAAATATTTTTATTTACATATTAATACGTCCAGGAATATATTAGAAAACATGAAATTATATTATGGAGAAGACGTTGTATTTTATCTAAAAATTTGGGCCAATAACACCATCCAACAAGCGAACCTACTAAACCGCATTCACTTTCTAGAACGATGTAGAAGAAACAAAATCACCCCCAACCACATTAGAAATATATTAGTCAACACAAGCAACCTGCTAAACAATACAAACCAAAGAAATAGACAGAAGATCAACAACCATTTAAAAAAGTCAGCCTCATTTTTTATTAACTTGGAAATCCAAAATAGCCACAGCATGTTAACACGTTGCTACAAAACATGCACAATGCTATAAACTTTGTTATAAGAACTTTACCCCAACATATTGTACGTTCATATGATTATAGACAGTCTATACGTTATGGTCGTCATTTTGAAAAAGTCAAGTCTATCAATATCAGTAAATTCTTAAGATTAGTTAATGAACAGACAAACTATTCCCGTGCCTTTATAGACAATTCCAAATGGATAGTGAATATTAGTGATGTTCCACTACCTGACGAAATAAAAAACTTTCTATCACTGGGACCAAAATTCAACATAACGCCGTTAACCAAAGATATTCACATTGGCAAGTTATTAGGACGAATAGAATCCATTCTTGACTCTACTAAGTTATCACAAAGAGAAAAGGACATCAAAAGAGGCAAAATAAACAACATAATCTTAAACTTTGCCAACAAACCTATAAACAACCAACAAAAAGACGAATTCAGATCACATTTCTACAAAACAAAGAGATTCTTATCAGATAATACTAATTTAATTGTAACTAGAGCTGATAAAGGTGCTGTCACTGTCATCATGGACAAACAACAATATATCGATACATCCTTAGAATTGTTATCTGATACTACAACTTACAAACTCTTACGTCGAGATCCAACCTTCACAACGCAAAAACGTGTCAACGATCATATAAAGTTGCTCCACAATAAAGGCATGTTGAACGATATTGAAAAGAAACAACTGTACATCTGTAATGCAATCCCAGGCAAATACTACGGGCTACCAAAATCCACAAACCTATACTTACAATCAGACCTATAATTTCTTCTATAAATACGCCCACGTATTTAGTAGCCACCTTCGTTTCAAAAATACTTCAAGCCGCTTTTTCCGCCTGAAGGCTACAACATCAAAGATAGTTTCACCTTCGTAGATAAATTCAAAACTTTAAACTTACAGAAAATCACGTTCTTGTCTCTAGACGTAACATCGTTATTTACGAACATTCCACTAACCTTAATCCTCAATATCATCAAAGAAAATGGTCAACCATTGAACCTCACTGCAAGATTTCAATGGATTATTTCCTAAGCACTATTAACTTGATTTTAACAACACCTATTTCGCTTTTCAAAATTGCTATTATCTCCAGTTGTTCGGCACACCTATGGGCTCCCCTATATCACCTGTCATTGCCCAGATTGTTATGGACTCTCTACTTGACTCTGTACTTCCACGACTACCTTATAAAATGACATTTCTGTCAAGTACGTCGATGACATCATATGTTCAGCCCCGCCCCAGCATATCGAAGAAACCATAGCCATGTTCAACAGCTTTAATGAACATCTACAATTCACATGATACAGAAATAAATAGAAGGTTACCTTTCCTCGATACCCTAGTCATCAGAGGACATAACAACTATTTAATCTTTGACTGGTATACCAAACCGACCAATTCTGGTAGATATCTGAATTTTTTATCTAACCATTCATTCAAACATAAAGTCGGCACAGTCAATGCCATGAAACATCGCATACAGAAAATTTCTGACCCACAATTTTTAAACAAAACAAGAGAATTCTCTTTGATACTTTATTAAATAATGGCTACCCGAAACAACTCTTACGTAAACTCATTTACACCAATACTCTGACGATCAACAACAATCCTAACAACTTATCAACAGAACACAACAACGACAATAGTCTAAATACCATTATATACAAAAATTGCCATTCATACAAAGACTAGCTCCACTTTTGATTAAAGTACTCAAACAACCAGACATTACCATTGCCTTCGAATATAATAATACTATTCAAAATCTTTTCACCAAAGTAAAGAATCCTACACCTAAATTAATCGATAGCAACCTAATCTACAAGATCGTCTGCAGTTGCCAGACCTGTTACATTGGCCAAACTTCCCAGTGGTTAAGAAGTCGTCTAACCCAACATAGAAGCGACTGTAAACACAATTCCAACAAATGTGCACTTTCTACACATGTATATGCAACTAAACATACTCCTGCATACGAAGAAGCCGAAATATTAGACAAGGAGCCCGATTATAAAACAAGAATCTTTTTTAGAATCTTACCACATCAACAAAGAACAAAAATGTTTAAACAACAAACAAGATGTAGAAGACTCACACAGATTATATTCCACCCTATACAACTCAAATCACTTCAAATCCAATACACGACATTAACTCCATCTAAAGATTACACCAATATTGTTTTCATATTTATGAAACACTCCTACGTCATTATCTTCAACCATACCGGCCTCTCATCATCTAGACTTTTAACATACAATATTTTAAGAGATTTCCTTTCAAATTTCTATTTGAATTTATTTTAATTATCATGTTAGTCAACATAATCATCTGTCATTTTCAAAAAAAATTATTTGACAATCATGAATTCTATACGGTGAGTGATTTATTCATATTCAATGTTAGCTTTAATTTACAACGCTTCCATTTGTAGATTCTTTTGATAAAGGCGAAAAGGATCGCCGAAACGTAAAGAAAATAAAAATAAACTTTTGAATTTCAAACCAACTTTTATTCCTTGGACTTCATACCCAAAATACTACCACCTTATCATTAAAATATTTATGCTGACCAGTCCATTATTCATATATATATATAATATATATATATATATATATATATATATATATATATATATATATATATATATATATATATATATTAGATAGTTAATTACACAAGGTAAGTTGAAAAATACTATCGTATTGTAGTGAATAAGATGAAATAATAACTTAGACTTTTATGCAAAGCCCAAACGATCATTTCAAATCGAGCTAGTAATTGAAAGATGGAAAATATACGGTCTTGGACAGGACTTGAACCTGTATCTTGGTTTTGCCGTGAACTACGTCTCATACTTCAGCATCTATAAATTACGTATAAAAATATTATACGTTAAAAGATTCTATATTACAAATGATTTTTTATATTAATTTGTTTTGGATGGTCTTACTAAGTACTACTTATTCTATAATATTACTAAACCTATATCGCATGCATTCAACATATTGTTTAATTTTTGTATATCTTTTCAGTGATTCCTCAATCATGCAGATATAAAGGTTTAAAGTATGAATGCGGTTTAAGTATAAGTTGTGTAATTGGAGGAGGTCACCCTTTAGATCTGTGTTCAGGAGGAATGATATGGGCATGCTGCATTGACACGGAAAATAATTACGAAACCACTCCGCTGCCGCCAGAACATGGACTTGTGAACAATGTCAGTAAGTAATTTATACTAACACTTACACAACCAAACTTACACACATACAGACTAACTGCTCATAAAAGATTAACAGATCCGTATGGCACACCTGCTAACCCTTTTAGTGGACTGAGCTATATGTTAGTGATGTTAGGTCTTCGGAAGTCATACAAATATAAAACTATTTTTCTTAATCTTCTTTGGGAATTATACCAATCATAGTTGTTAAAATCGTTTTTATTTACCTTTCGATCGCTGTCAAAAATTATTTTGGTATTGATCCTAGGTCATGAATCGAAACGTAAATAAAAACGATTTTAACAACAGTGGTTTAATTCCCAAAGAGCATTAAAAAAAATACAAAACAAACTACTACAAACATACAGAAAGTATAAAACTATTTTTTTATACATAGATTTATCTTAAATTTTAATCCGAATATCAATATTCTTCACATTTGCTTAAACCTGCTTATAAAAATGCCATTAATGCGTTAGAAAATAGGTAAAAATTATACGGTACTACCAATTTTTCTTTTATTAATTATTACTCTAATAAATTTTGACAAGAAATCAACTTTAACGCTGCTTTGATAGTTACTCCTCTGACTAAAGAAGTTACTTAGCAGCACGCCGTTAGTAGCCAGCAGTGTGACGATCGTGTGATGAAATTCGATGGTGAAACTACCATAAACCGCAAAAGAATGTTCTCAAAATTTTTTAGAAGATGGTGGATACCTTTCTCAGAAATAAATTACTAGACACGTCTAGAATATTCCTTGAAATGTTGTCCAGGACAAGAAGCGTTTGTTGGAGTAGATTAGTGTTAATTCGATGTATCTAGAACTACTTCGAAGCAGTGCCAAAATGAGTTTTTGCGGACTAAAAGATACATATTAAGACACTGTTGGAGCACCTGCTTGTGGATACTTATCGACATCGAAGAACTTTAAATTTCCAACCTTGGTTAATTCGTTTTTAAGTTTCTTTACTCGTCACTGCTGGATGCTGTTTACAAGTCGTCTTTGATTGAACCTAGCATGAATTACTACTATCAAAACCACTTTTAATAAAAATGTCATCAGATCAACAGAAGAAGCGAAAAGTTTATATAGACTTTTCTATTGAATTCAAAGGTAAACCAACATTCGTTATATGTCACTAGTCAGTCGTGGTTTTCAAGTTTTTCAAGTTTTACATTAATCCGGTCGAAGGCACCAAAAAAACTATGTAAAAAAACTCTAAGCAGACTGTAATTTGCTGAATTATTTTCTTCTTTTTATTTGAAATTCAATAAGAACACAAGCTTAATGCTCATTTTAAAGCTGCTGTCACGTTACATTTTTAAACGACAACTACAAAAACTACTACTGCAATTTTTTGTCCACATTACTAGATCCTAACTTAATACTAGAAGTGCAAAGAATTGTTACGGGCGGATTTGGTACGACGAATTTAATGCTGTTAATAAAGGAAGAAAAGTCTGTAACAAAAATTAAGAGTTTAATCTCGCCTAGCTAGCGCAGGTCGTGAGTTTTCTTTACAATGGGGATTAATGCAAATAATATCATAAATTACAAGGGCTAAAGTGCATACCACCGTTAATTTAATGTACCAATTCTGATTTAAATATCTTACCTGTAGGGGAAAGTTGGGTAAAACGGGATACTTAGTGTTCTAGGTCTCATAACTTCTTGAATAAAGCAATGCTGGGGACTATTTTTTGGCTCCAGTTTCAGTTATTAATTGGCTTTTGATTGATACCATTTTTTTATGCAAAAAACAGAACCACACCACAAAAAAAAATGCATAATAAAAAAGCAGCAAGTATCCCGTTTTATCCACCTAGTCGGATAAAACGGGATACTTAAGCTTGTATAGTTTCCATAACGTTTAGTCCCCAGCAAATAAGACACAACATGGCAAATAAAGAAAAGTTATTATTATTCTTAATAATATAAAAGGAAAGGTTAAAAAAAAAATTTAAATATGTTACTGACAGAAGTCACAGGTAAAAACTTCGTCTTCCCCCACTCCCGCACAAGCATCATGGGCCCAGCCTTCGCAATGTTGACACCTTATCCAACCTTCTTCTGCCTTAGAATTGGAATAAAGTTCGCTACAAAATATACAAACTGCTTCTTCGCATTCATCTTCTGAACTTGAATCATCACTTTCTCTCAACTTCCATCTTTTTATATTTTTTTGACCCTTGGTATCATTTTGTTTTTGTCTCTCACGCTCGTTTCTTTTGCACTGCTGCTGTCTTTCTTATTTGCATTATTTACTGTTACGTCTTTTCTAGTCGTCATCCCATTGTCATTTATTTTGCCTTTTTTATTTAGTTTGGCTATATGGGCTGTTTTTTCAGTATCTACTAAGTTTAATTTTGGCTTCTTTGTAGAAAGTCTTTTAGAAATTGATTCTTCTAGTTCCTCTTTATATGGTGTCGATGTTAACACTGCAGTTTTACCCCTTCTTCTATCATTTAGATTTAATTTTCGTTTACAATGAGGAACTGGAACAACCTGTTGTGGCGTTATAACAAAATTCTGCGTGGTATGGGAACATGAAGGAGTCGAATTTGCATAAAACTGCTCTGTAGGAATCGGTGTTGTGCTTGGTGGTTTTCTCAGTGGTGATCTCGGTAAACTTCTTGGTGGTGTCCTTGGTGGTGTCCTCGGTGGTGTTCTCAATGGTGTTCTAGGTGGAGAGTTTCTAGGTTCTGATCACTGGTTATCATTTATTTCACCTTGAGTGGGCCTATTTGTAGTCTCGGCCGGTTCAAACATCCAGTCTGGGAAGATCTCTGGATTTACTGGATGTATCCCCGTTTTTCTAAATCCGCTAACTGCGGTTTGGACGCTAGCGGCTTTCATAAAAGCATTTCCAAAAAGTTTGCCTATTTGAGAAATAGTAATAGGCCTGCCTGGATGTTGTTGCATCCATCTCTGGACCTCTGAACTGTAATATGAGCTGATTGGTGACATAAAACTTACGTCTATTGGTTGTAGACGGTGTGTTGTATGCGGTGGTAAGCACAGTAACACAACACCGTTATCCCTAGCTCTATGAATTAGCTCTATATTCTTGGTATGGGTGGCATGGCCATCTAGAAGCAAAAGAACTGGATTTTCATTAGAAGGGTTGGAAAAAAGCAATAAATTTATCTAACCAAAAAAATATTTCCGTTTGCATCCACCCTGAAGGATGGTAATGAGCTGTACTACCAGGGGGAGCATCATCTAACAGTTCTGGCTTTGCCCTAGCTCTTGGGAAAACGAACAACGGTGGCATGAATGCACCACTAGCACTCATGCAGATCTCCACTGTAACCAGAACTCCACGTTCAGCCGAAGACAAGCAGCCAACTTGTCGCTATCCACACAATGATAAACATTTAGACCGTTTTTTTGGTACTGTCATAATCCCTGTTTCATCGACGTTATAAATACGCTCAGGGGGTATTTTGTGTTTCTCTATCGTTTCAGTAATCAGCGAGAAAAATTTGTTTACGGAAGGCCTATTGAAACATATTGCCCTAGCTAGTGAGGTTGGCTCAGGAGATCGAAGTTTAATAGTCGGATGCCGATTGAGAAAAGCATACAGCCATGCTTTACCAGCCTTTTTCTTGCTCTTATTAAATCTATTAGGCAAGCCGTTGCGTTCTGCTAATTCAAATGCCAAACACCTTAATGCATTGAGAGTTAAACCAAACAGGCGTGATTCCATACACAAAATATATTCCACTAATTCCTCTTCCTGAGCAGGACTAAAAACAGGTTTATGACGTCCTAGTCCTTTTTTTGCTGAATCCTCTCTGTTAAGAACACCCTGTTTAATTTTCTTCACCCTTGCTTCAATGGTTGTACGAGGAACCCCATATTCTTTAGAAGCTTTGAGATACCCCATTCTTCCCTCCAGTACCTCCTCAACAGCCTGACGCATACTGTTCTCATCCCAAGACTGCCTTTGCGTTGTTCTTGTATACTTTCCCATTGGAATTCTAGCCTGAAAAAACATTGACGATGTAGTTGGGTAAAACGGGATGCCTCCCGTTGTAAGTGTAATAAAAAACGGGGGTAATTAAAACTTTTTGTAAGTTTATTACCCTTTATCCTCGTGACTATCAGCTATATACTAAAACTCTCTATTTTTAATCTGATATCACTAGGTCGAGATTTTCTTCTTTATACTCCAAGCCCAGGGTAATGTCAGATGGAAAACGGCTTTAGACAAAGAAAACTCTTAGGGGTTAAACGGCTAGTAGAGTGTTAGCTCTGGGTAGATCATGAGCATGGGTCATGGGTGGATAATCGACCAAAAATATTTTTAATAGGCGCCACCGTATTTTTTAATACAAGTGCCAACAAAATTTAACTGTGTTTGTATAAGGGAATGCGGAAACCTTATCTTAACACCACTATCATAGCCATAAAATTTGAATTTCACTCTTTATCACACACTTACCAAAACCTCAACCACCAGATGTCAAACAGTTGTCTCAGCTTTACCTGTGAACAAACAAAACACCACATGGACACTATTTGTGTCTTCAAAAGCATATGCCAAAAATAGAATAAATGAATTTAAACATCTGTGAAATACTAAAGGGATTCATTTTCATTACTCTGTCTTTTTACTTAAGGAGGATTTGTTTTAGTTTCTCTTTCCTAATTTAAATGTTGTATAATAAAACTTCTTTCAAAGGAAACAAAATGAATTCTATTTATATGTAGAAATCTGATTAAATACATATGACTGCAATATATATATTTACTATCTTGTCATAAATTTTTTATAAAAAGAATTTTAGTGAAGTTTAACCTTCAAAATAAATATGTATTAATTGATCATTTCTATAAAATTTAGTTTATGCAAACATGTAATAATTTATTAGTTCATAGCACATGAATTTATTTTTACTATAATCATTGAAGCGCTTCCTTGACCATTTACAACAAAGATTGATCATCAGAAAAATAGCGATCATAAAATGCAACTACTCAAATTTAACTGTAATCTACACAAAAAATATACGCGAATTTCAGCACCAATAAAAAGCTTTTACATGAACTGACTGTTTTTAACCAAAATGTGAAAATTAAATCAAGACTGCATCTGGCGTCTAGATTAGGAAACAGAATCTATACTATTTTTTTTTTTATCTGACATAAGGTGTCATTCTCAATATCTTAAAACACATTGAATGCGTGTACAAATAACTGACAAACTAGATATTTATTCGGTGTGTTATTAACTTTAAAAAACTACTTTATATTTTTGTTACTCGAATAATCAACGTAGGAAATCTCATAATAATTTACTATACTTTCAAAGTTACGGAAAGTTTCAAACACTCACGTGTATCCAAATAAATTGCAGGTGCAAAATCATGACATCAGCTGTTGTATTTTTCAGCGTATTAATCATCTGTAAGTTTGAAGTACCAAGATTCTTTGTATAATAAACCATTTCTATACGGCGTATTAAATAGATAGAACAAAACCATAACTGCCTGCTTTAAATTATTGCGACGAAAATTTATTATAATTTAACATTGAAAATTGTTGTTGTAGATATGTCCATAAGATATTGCACTAAAGTGAAAGTATTAGTTTAATTTATTGTATTAATCTATACCAACTGTCTTAAATGATGTATATTATCGTTCCATGTTCTCAACTCAAGCTCTTCTTCCTGACTCTATTAGACGCCTCGTGTTTTAGTCGGGACATCTTGACTTTATCTCTAGTCTACAAAAGCGACTTCACTCTTCGACGTTGGGAACAAAAGTGCTGATAATTAACTGGACAACGCTTGGTAACAAGCCTCAGAATATATATCTTCTAGAATCTATGTGTTATTATGAACATTATACTTTAATTTTTATTGGCTGAATATTTACGAATTAAATGCTTTAAAATTTATCTGTTTTATTATTAATTTATTAGGCTTGGTGTAACAAGAAAAAAAATACGTTACACCGTTTTACCCAACCACACAGTGTCCGGTTTTACCCAACTGTGGATTGCTAAAACATGTGACTATATTTTAATAACAAACAAAGCAAATTCCTAGAACCTATTGTACATAACTATAGTAAAAAAACACAGTATCCCCTAAATCTACTCACCTTCAATTAATTTTGTCTGTAAACTATAAAATCACCGTTTGAAAGCACGCTAAATATTTTAGTTTAACCTCACAATTCGACACATCCACCTCTTACGCCGTCTAGAGGGAAACTAGAGTTGGTAGATGACTTGCTGGCCATCGGTAGGTACCGAGAGTTATCATTTACGGTCATATCCGATAGATCGTACTGCATGTTTTGAAATAAAACAGGGTATCCTGTTTTACCAGACCATCCCGTTTTACCCAACTTTCCCCTAATCCTGCATTCTTTGGTCTTATTTCATAGGGCGCCAGACCGTCGGTTAGGGACTGGTATCCAAGGATGGTTACCTCAATACTAGTTATTAATATTTATCACACTCCTACTCACATTGAACTATGAACACTGCTAAATAATTACTGAAATACCTTTACGCAAGTTAATCCCTAAAAACATTAAGTATCCGCGTTAAATCTTTCAAATAACTTTGTCCATAAATTATTTAACCAATTAGTCTTAATGCAAAATTATACCTGAAACGGTAGCTTCGATCGAACAAAAGCCCCCTTTACAACGAAATAATTTAAATTTTGAATATTCTACCACAAATTGTAATTAATGACAACTTTGTTGAACAACTTAACAAGCTACTTTATTTTTACAATTAATAAAATTAACGACAGTCACATATAACATAAAAATGATATCTACATTAGCAGATGTACCCTACTGATAGTGCACTAAAAAATACTAGCAATATTTTTAACTAAATATTAAACTACATTGGTACGTACTAATTCTACTTCTTTGATCAAGCGTAAAGTCAGCAATATAATCAGGAAAGAAATAAAATAGGTTTATTGACTTACAGTTGTGTATTCCTCCTCGTGTTCTAAACACCAATTTCAAGAGAGCTGTTGTTGCATTCTGCTTTACAAACCCGCGCGCTTTGCCTTATGCAATGTCCAAAGTTATATGTAGTGATACTTCACTCACTAATACATAAAAGTACTGGTTTATTGTTAAATCTGCGAAAGTCCTTCAGGAAGTTTTCTGCGCTGAATGTAAACAACGTTTGTCTAATTACATAATTATCAAAAACCTAGTAACTTTCTTGCACGGCCACCAAAATTTAAGCTTACATGCCTGTTTAACTCTGTCGGATTGTGACTCTAAAATTCGCTTTCGGTTCCTAAAAATTATTTCTTATAGTAATTTTTATGCACATCTTTTCTTTTTATGATTATGACATCGAATGTTCGCCAATGAAAACCAACATTCTTTTGGAAAAATACGTCCTCTCGGGTGTAGTTCTTAGAATTGCATTTTTGAAGAGATAACTTGTTATGATTAAAGTGGGTATATTAAATTCCTTACCCCCCTTGGTGTTTTAGAGACAGAATGTTGGTATTTCTTTGGAATTCTTAAGCTGTCTGTTAATGAGAAACGGATTTGAGTGACAGTTTCGTTAAGTTTGGTAAAGAATCTACAGCTAGATAATAAGTGATTTTACTAATCTAAATTGGAAACGTGCATCTCTTAATTTTTATCTATGTTCGTGCTGGACGTTAAATGGAAAAATTTGAAATGACCAATACGACAGGAAGTAATTTTACTTATTTTCAGAACCGCATTCATCTCCTTCGGTGACTAAGAAAGATTAGTGTCTGCTTCTTCAAGATTGCGTTATCCACCATGATATAATATGCCTTCACGCAGTCTGTGAAACGTTTGATAGCGCCCAAAACATATCCTGAAATCGGTTTACAACTGTATTTTGATTTTGTAAGGGTATACTGGATCTATAGTTAATAAATAGTATAGCAGTGAAGAAACAAGTCACAATTTTCGATTAAATCACGCGTTCCATGTGTAGCAAACGCGGAGTACTCTCTATATAAAAACTTTTTAAGTTAAGGAAGTACTAAATTTAAAAATACGCAATGCGGTTTTACATTAAAATAAATTGCCCGTGGTCCCACAAAATGTTTGTTATTAAACAATTCAAATATATTTGAATAACATATTTTAAAACAAAATAGGAAATATATCTCTTAGAGAGATAGTCAAGTAGAAAAAACTTTAGGATTTCAACACCGGATAAGACTACATTTTGAAACTATTGGTCTAAGAAAATTATCTAACCGAAAACCAAAAGAGAATGGATTCATTATCCTGTGTTTCTCCTGGCGCACTCTATAAATACCCCGACCAACCAACAATATTAGAGCACATTATAGTATAAAAGTTAATACCTATTTATACTAAAAATGAATATGCAACTTAACATACAGATAAGTGTTATACAAAAGGTATAACGTTTTTCTATGACCACACATTGACAATTGAATTAAATAATAAAAAATACATTATCTAGTAAATTCATAATCTTCATTAATTAAGCAAGTTTAAGTAATATCGAAAATAAGTAGAGGAAGCGTTTTAAACACAGGTGTAATACATATGCAATACAAGCCAACCAAATTTATGTCAATTTATACACACACATAAACGCATTTATGCATAACAAAGTAATGAAAAGCAAAGCTTTAAGCAGCTTAGTGTTGAACGTGATGTTGACAATAATCAACTTGCTTTCTATAACTGTTTGTTTTGAAATAAAAAATTTGAACACTTGAGTGTATACCAGAATGTTTGAAATTCAAGTAATTTGGTGCTGAACTGAAAGTAGCAACCAACATACTTGATCTTTTTACAGCTTTGTTGTTCTTAATTTGGGGAGTTTAATATTAGGGAGCTTTAAAAACCATTAGGGGCATTAAAACCCATTTGGACGCAACAAGTACTGTTGGTTATAAAATTTACTTTATGTACTGTGGTATTAACTTTGCACGCAAGATTTTAAAAATTAAAAAGTTATTGTGAGTAGGTAGGCAATATTCATACGAGCACAAAATCGTTCATTTTTAGATGTAATTTTACATCCACGTTCTACCCTCATCATTTTTGTACCAACTATAAAAATCCCCATAAAGATAAACCAATTAATTTCACTTTCCCTTTATCATGCAATAATATTCCCCCTTTTCATATTAGAGATACAACTGTTGATAACGAGCATAAGCATTGGCATACGCGTTGAATATAATTTGTCTGCCTGATGGTGTTTAATAAATTTTAAGGAATAATTGTTCCAATTATCTGGTATCAATGGGTAGGCAACAGAAATAAGTCGATATAAATCATAAATAAGAATTTATTATATAATCATTTACAGCCCACGACATCGTTTTACCGTCAGCAACCAGTCAGGACGGTAACCCACTATTTTCAACCATAATCAATTAATAGCAATCCAAGGAAGCAGCCCAGGAAAGCAGCTTGGCTGTCTGCAACACCATTTGGTTTAAAATCAAATTTACCATAGGATTAGGTAAAATCAAGTTCGCACTTTATTATACTCATATGTTTCTTGTATTGGGATTTCAATGAAATTGAATATATTGTACTTTGTATGTGCTTACTATAAACTAAGTTACATGAAACATTAAACCATGATCGGACGGTACATTTTAAAGCCTCGAGGACCGATAGTTTTCTGTAGCCATCAGGCAACACTTTATACTGTATATTCCAGACTCCAACATCGCGGTACCTATCGTATAAAGAATGGTCGACCACCAGCTCTAAGACCCTAATTTTGCCAATCATGTTAGTATTTTTAAAAACTACGTGATGCTTACTTTTGCCATGGTATTTGAATGCATGGTAACAGTGCATTATGTTTACTTCTTACCTTACTTACTGGGCTTTAGATGTTGAATTGGAACTATGTGGCAAGCACCGTGGACCCAGCTTTCGTCGAAGGCATTCACAAAGAGCTACCACATACACAGTTATCAAACAGCGTATTAGTAATTATAAAAACATATTTAACTTCAGCAAAAGGCACTTTCTTTACTTAATCAAATATTGAAATAAATTTCGGAGATTAGGGTAGTATATCGATCAAAGGTCTTCAATTATAGATATGATAATTACACAAATCGGTTGCGTCATACTCAAATAAAACAAAAAATTTAGCTAAAATTGAAATATCAGACCTGTTTTTCAAATTATGAGTTAAAAACTAGAAAGGTATTAGATATTAATATGTCAGTTACGCTGATTGATTCGCCATACTTAAATATGTCTTTACTAAATTTAGTTATCTCAAACTGTTCTAAATATATAGACTAAAACCAAAAGGGCGCTAGATATCAATGTAACAATTATTAATAACATAATTTTCAATGAAACTTTTAATATTATGCCCTGTTTTCAAGCTATAAGTTAACAATCAAAATGGTACTAGTCAGAAATACAACAATTGCACCAATCGGTGAAATCTACTTAAATAAGCAAATAATTATGTTTACCAAATGCAAAAATTTCTCCAACCGTTCTCAGTTTATGTAAAAAACATGAAATTTCCAAAAGTTAGATAGAAATTTTCTACGCCGTTTTGCAGGAATCAAGGTTGGCATGGCAGCCGCAATTGCAGATTGGTTGGACACGTACCTCCACTTATTTATATTCTGAGCTAGCCTATACAGTTCCCTGAAATTCCCACACAGCCATTTACAGCTCGGTTCCCCTTCTATTGTTTTCTAATTATATGCTCTATTTCACCGAGATTCAGTGGTATGTAAAGGTGGGTCAAGGTCCCAGGTTCAAATCCCGACAGGGTCTGCAAAAATACGCCCTCGTTCGTATGAGAGGTAAAATGGAGGTCCCGTGTGTGAGTGTTGTCACGCACGTTAAAGATCCCTACCTTGCTTGGAATAGCAAGGGTTCGGCAAAATTCAAAATTTCCAGGTAAAAAAAACTCGCTTTCTGGTCAATGTAGAACCTTCGGCTGGAACAAATGTGAAGGGGGTTAAGCAGCCTGTCGCTGCCAAGATCCTCCAATACTTAGACATTTGCCGAATTAATAGTTTTCCAAAAAATCCTTTCACACAATTAACATTATTCGAGAATATGACCCAACCAATACTTGTAGTTGCTTATACTAATCATCATGTTTAAATATTTTTCGTCATTAGTTTATCCATCTTGGGACTGGTTAGATGCGTACTTCGATTGATTTCTATTCTGAGCTAGCCTACAGATTCCCTATCTCTCATATTGTTTACCGTTTTCCACATATTTCTTTCTTCCCCTACCATTTTTAGTACCTCTTTGTCTTTAACTAGGTCTGTCTATGATATTTTCAGCTGTAGCACCACATTTCAAAGGCTTCTACCTTTGTCTTGTCTGCTTGTCCTACTGTCCAGGTTTCACAGCCGTACAGTGATACGCTCTCCATATGTGTTTAAGCACGTTTTCACAAAACTAAGTCAAAATTATTGTGTCAGTATAACTTTAACCATCTTTATCCTGTTTAGTTTATCAGCAAGGTAAAGTTAAATAATAGATATTGTCACTGGACACACTACTTAGATTAATACACGAAAATTTGAGTATTAGTTGCTTGAAATCATACGTCTAAGTTATTAACATACGATCTTAAAATAGTATACCCATTGTAAATTTAACTATAAGGTAGTTAGCAAAGTTAAACGTTGCGTAGGTGGGATTAGTATAGCTGCTTGCTACAGATAAGTGAAAAAAATTATATGTAAACTTTCATTAACGTTACCCAGCCAAATTTAGAGAAAGTGATACAATTATCGACCGATATTTGTTACATGTACTTATAATACTGTATCAAAAATTAAACAACTTAAACTCTGAACTTATTTGTCTTCCCGATGTATGGAAATACTAAAATATTTAGTTAATCAGAAAGGTTATCACAAAACGGTCAAAAATTGACCACCTGAACTTTGAACTAATTTCCTCTTGACTCTTGAGATTCATAAATAAACAAATGGTCGATTACCTACTTAACATTGGCGGATCTTCTAAGAAGATACTACACCGAATGCTAATTGGGCATAGTACCTTCTTAGAAGATCCTCCAATGTTAAGTAAGTAATCGGCCATTTGTTTATTTATGAATCTCAGGGGTCAAGAAGAAATTAACTTCAAAGTCCAAGTGGTTTTTTGACCGTCTTGTCATAACCTTTCTGATTAATTAAATATTTTAGGATTTCCATACATCGGGAAGACAAATAAGTTCAAAGTTTACGTTGTTTAATTTTTATGCAGTATTATAGGTACATGTAACAAATATCGGTCGATAATTGTATCACTTTCTCTAAATTTGGCTGGGTAACGTTAATGAAAGTTTACATATAATTTTTTTCACTTATCTGTAGCAAGCAGCGATACTAATCCCACCTACGCAACGTTTAACTTTGCTAACTACACTATAGTTAAATTTACAATGGGTATACTATTTTAAATCGTATATTTAATTAATTAGACGATATTTCGATAACTAAGACTCTACAATTTTCCCCGTTGTATTATATACTAGTACTTGTCCATGTGCAATTCCTTATTTCTTTAACTGCTAACCTTACCTGATAAACTAAAAATACAATTCAATCTTTGACCTTAGTTTTGTAAAAACCTTATCTGGTAAACAATAACTTATAGAATCTTCTATACACGAATTTTCAAGGTTGTATTGCTAGGTTTGTATAACGGGCGTATTATACTTTTGCTTTCTCCCTCCTTTCCTTTCCTCTCTCTCTATAAATTGCGTGTTTTTGATAGAAACTAACTTTTGCCTATATTGCTTTAATGGGCAATAAACTAAGGCTTTTAGTTCCGACACCGCCATGTCGGAATCAAGGCCGCCCGCTAAATTCAAGCAGCACTTGCGGCCGCCATGGCAACATTGATTCCTACATGGCAGTGCAGAAAATTTCTATTTCACTATTGGAAATTTATTAGTTTTTTACATAAACTAAAACGGTTGGAGAAAGTTTTGCATTTAGTAAACATGATTATTTGCATATTTAAGTAGACCACACTGATTGGTGCAATTGTCGTATTGATATCTAGTACGCTTTTGGCTGTAGATCTATAACTTTAAAATAATTTGAGATAAGTACGTTTAGTAAAAACAATTATTTACATATTTAAGTAAGTAGCATCGATTGATGTCATCGACATATTGGTATTTAGTACTCTTTTAGTTTTAACTTATAATCTGGAAATGGGATCTGATATTTCAATCTTTCCAAATGTTTGTTTTATTTTAATATGACGCATTGATTCGTGCAATTATCACCATCATCATCCTCATTAGTTCTTCAATCCCGGAACTGGTTAGACGCGTAGCTTCATTGTTTCCTATTTCGAGCTAACCTACACATTTCGGCAACATGCGGTTACCAAGATCCAGGCGTCGCCGTGGATCAATGTAGTAAGCGTAAGACTACGGATCCCAAGGTCCTGGGTTCAAATCCCGACACGGCCGACTGCTTGGAAAATGACAGGTGAGCATTTTTCACAAAAATTACGCCCTCGTTCGGATGAGAGGTTAAATGGAGGTCCCGTGTGTGAGTGTTGTCACGCACGTTAAAGATCCCTACCTTGCCTGGAACGGCAAGGGTTCGGCAAAATTCTAAATTTCCAGGCAACAAAAAACTCGCCTCCTGGCCAATGTAATACCTTCTGGTGGAGCATTGGAAATATAAATGCACGGTTACCAAGATCCGCAACACTTAGACATTTGCCGAATTAACTGTGTTCCAATAAATCCTTTTTCACATTCAACATACCTACTTGAGAATATTTGCTTATAATAATCATCAGGTTTAAGTACAATGGACAGTACTTGCAACGAAGTATTTTACGTATATCCCTTGATGTAAACTTTGAAGCACCCTCCACCACTAAAAGTGTCATATCTCATTAATAATCTACATTTGGCATAATCACAAAGCTGAATTAAGTATAGGGAATAACTAGGGGCAGTTATAAGTGATTTCAAAATCACACCTACAGAATCCACTATATTCAATTAAATGTTGATATTTCAATGCAGTACCCTCCCTGGTTTACATAACAGGGGTTCATTACATTTTTCAATTTGAAATTAATGAAAGTCAATGAGCTGTATGTGATCATACTCGTATGGGGATGCGAATTGTACATTTAATGCAATATTCTTGTACTCACTTGGGTTACTTTTTTTATTAGTCCACATTAGGTCTTTAATACTGAAACTGTTTAGACGCGTACCTCTGTTGTTTCCTATTCTGAGCTAACATACATGTTTCCCTGAAACTCTTAGAGCCCACATCCTTCACCATCTACGTGCAATAGTCTGATCTATGTCTACCTTTACTTCCATTTTTTCTATCTTTGCTTGTAATATATCTTGCACTATTCCACGATTGCCTTTAGAACGTCCTTCTATTTCTCTTATTTTTTTATTTTTCACAGATCCTTCTTCTCTTATTATGTCTAAAGCCTATATGTTATTAACTTTGTCTATCCATGCTATCATCATCATACATCTGAAGCACCACGTTACAAAAGGATTCTACCTTTTTCCTGTCTGCTTCTCTACCGTCCGTCCCTATTTCATAGCCACACTCTTGTTTCTATGTTTGTTGTCTTCAAACATAGACACTTGCTTTTTCTTATTAAATACAGTTCGGTACTCCTTCTATTGTTTTCTAAATATTTACCCTATTTCACCGATATTCAGTGGTATGTGAAGGGGGTAAAGCAAGACTAACAAGATCCCTATCACGTAATTGTTCGCTAAATTAATAGTTTTTGAATGAATCCTTTGGCATAATCCACATTAGTGGAGATTAATGCCAAACCAACACCTGTAGTTGCTTATAATAATAATGACGTTCAAGTACAATTATCTTTTTCGTCATTAAATTTTCCGTCTTGGAGTTGGTTGGACACGTACCACCATTGATTTATATTTTGCGTTAGTCGACACATTTCTCTGAATTCCCACAGCCTACATCTTTAACTATCTGTGTGCAATAGTCTGACTTAAGTCTACCTCTACCTCTCTTTTTTCCTATCTCTGCTTTTAATATATTCTGCACTATTCCCTCATGCATTAATATGTGGCCTATCACCCTACCTTTCCTATTTTTTTACTGTCTTCCACATATTACTTTCTTTCCCTACCATTTCTAGAACCCCTTTGATCTTAACTTTGTCTGTCCATGATATCTTTATCTTACGTCTGTAGCACAACATTTTCCTGTCCGCTTCCCTTACCGTCCGAGCTTACAGCCATATAGTGCTGTGCTCCACACATATGTTTCGTCATTTTTTTCCTTGCTTCTATGTTTGTTATCTTTGAACATAGCAGTTGCTTTTTCTTGCTAAATGCAACATGACCTTGTGCTAATCTTTGTTTTATATCTTTTGCACTTTTCCATCCTTCGTTATTTGGCTTCCCAGGTAGCAGAAATTCTTAACCTCTTGTTCTTGCTTCCAATTTGTAATCTAATTTTTGATTTATTTTTCTTTCCCCTCATTTTTATTTTTGTTAATTTTTATACTGTACCTTTCTGTTAAAACTGTTTCCATGTCATATAGAGCTGTTTCTAACCCTTTCTTGCTAGATGGTAATACCGCTATATCATCTGCAAATCTAAGCCCACCAATCTTTTGTCCCTACAAAGTAATTCCAAATGTTTTTTGCATTTGACGGTATTCATTGCATCTTCGATGTACAAGTTAATATTTAACGAAGGTAGGGCACATTCCTGTCTCATTACTTTCCTAATATTTACTTCTCTACGTTCATGCTGTAATTCTATTACTACCGTTTTCATAAGCTATGAACTATCCATCTATCCCTAAAATTCATTTCAATTTTTTTTAGTATTTCGAACATTTTTTCCATTTTACATCGTACTATCCTTCTATCCCTATAACTCATCCCAATCCTTTTGAGTATTTTAACAATTTTTTTACCATTTTTTACTGTCGAATGCTTATACCAGATCTACAAACCTTATATACACGCTTTCTCCTTTTTCTATTGTTTTCTACATTTCCCCTCTTTCGTCTAAACCCATATTCTCCGAGTATTTCTTCAAGTCGTTTTTACATCCGCTTTTGTACAATTCTAGTAAATATTTTTGATACGGTTACTGTTAAATTTATTGTTCGACAATTTTATATCTATTTGCAACTCTCTCTTTTGGTATAGTGACTATGATGCTACGTTAAAAACCTTTGAGTATCTCGCCTATCTCATACATATAGCTTACAAATTGGATAAAAAAGACGTTCAGTTACTGCTTGTCTAGCGGCTTTTAGAATTTCTGTTTGCACCTTATCTATCTCCGGCGCGTTACCATTTTCCAGGCCTTTTAATGCTAATTCAAACTAATCTCTAAGTATAGGATATTCCACGTCATCATTTTCAATATCTGATTCCTGTTCTAGTTCTAGTTCCTGTCGTGCATATAACATCCCTATATATTCTTGCTATCTAACCATTTTCTTCAGCATTTTCTATAATGATGTCTCCTTCCACGCCCCGTTTATTTTTGCTATACGGTATTGTATCCCTAAAATTCATTCTAATTAAATTGTATGCTTCGTCAGTCTTTCCTATTTTCATCTCAGTTTGTTCTTCTTTGCACTTTTCATGAATCCTTTGTTCTTTAGTTTTCCTGTATTTGTGAATAATTTCCCATTTTATGGGTTCGTATTTCTATTTTCTGGCTGGTCTGGTTTGTTTTTGTATTTTCGCCTTTCTTCTATTAAATTCAGGATATCCTTTGTTATTCATGGTTTCTATTTTCTTTTTCTGTATACCTCATTTAGCAATTCATTTGACGTTTCTTCAAATCTTTCGCAGATATCTTTATCTTTTAGTTTCTCAAAATCAATGTGCCATTTTCCGTTCCCATTTTTCAATATTTTAAATTTAAGCGCGGCCTTCATAATTACGATATTGTGTTCAGTATCTATATCTGCTTCTGGGTAGCTCCTGCAGTCTTTTACTTAAATTCTAAACAGTTGTCAAATAAGAGTGTAACCTATTTGATATCTCCCTATGTCTCCTGGCATCTTCCACGTGTATTGTCTTCTAGCATGATGTTGTAATAACGTGTTTGCGATAAATAAATTCTTTTTGTCACAAAGTTCTATCAGCCTATTTCTTCTGTCATTTCTCGTGCCTAAACCGAATAAACCTACTACCGCTCCTTCCCTATCCTCACCTACCACTGCATTAAAATCCCCCGTAATTATTAAATTTTCATATCCTTTTACGCATCTTAGTATGCCTGCGACATCTTTGTAGAACGGATTCGTGGTGTAGTTGGTATGCGTGTGACTACTATCTCCAAGGTCTCGGGTTCAACTCTCGACACGGTCCGCTTGAAAAATGTTAGGCGAGCATTTTTCACAAAAATACGCTTTCGTTCGGAGGAGAGGTAAAATAGACGTCCCGTATGTGAGTGTTGTTACGAACGTTAAAGATCCCTACCTTGCTTGCAACAGCAAGGGTTCGTCAAAATTCAAAACTTCCAGGTAAAACTAACTCGTTTCCTGGCCAATGTAGTACGTTCGGATAGAGCATTGTGAAATCAAATGTAAGGATATCTTTGTAGATCACTTCTACATCTTCCTCACTGTAGCTAGATGTATTTACTGGTTTAGACTGGAATCTAAGCATGAGTGCTCTTTCTACTTTTGTAAGTAGGTCCTACTCAGTGTTCTATCTTTTTCCGTATAACTATACCTATCTGCAAATTTCCTTATGCTGATCCTGTATGAATTACTCTAAAGTCTCCGCTCCAAAAATCCCTCGCCTCTGGCCACCGAACTTTGCTAATCCCTATTGTGTTTAATGCTAACCTATTAGTTTCAATTTTCAAGTTCTCTAATTTACCTACTTGTTTCATACTTCTGACATTCCACGCTTCAGAATGTTCCCGGCTCTTCCTTTGTATTTATTTTACGATCACATCAACCGAAGTACCCCCTCGCCCCGAGATCCGAATGCTGAACTATTTTAACTCCGGAATCTTTTATCCCAGATGAAGCTGTCATCTTAAACAACTATTTAAGTACGCTGTGTACTTGGAAGGTAATGTTGTGGTTTCTCGTTACCTTCCACATCGTAGTAGTGTGGCTTAGATTCCCATATCGGCCCCCCTTATGGTCGCTTCCGCTCTAAGTAGCGAAAGAGCTGCTGCCCTCTTTCGGGCACCTGTTTTAGTCTGTTTTCTCACTAAAGACTCTACTAATTTGGTTAAACCTTTTGTGATGCTCCTTAGATACTCGAGACTGTTTTAGTAGACTAGAACTTCCTCAAGGTGTAGGTCCATTCGGAACGGCATCATAAATATAGTTAATGAAAATTGATCGATACAGTAACCTAATTTCCAAAATCTATACCAATATTGTGTTAACTTAAGAAAATACCCTTTGCTAGAATTAACTATGTTTTTATAAGACAATTATAAATGTTGTTGCTCCTTGTGTGCCTTTGACAAAAGCTTGCCTGCGGCATAATTCCAGTTTAACATCTAAAACCCAGCAAATAAGGTATGAGGTAAACGTTAATGCACTCTGTTATTTTGCACCTAAATTTCATGGTAAAAGTAAGCAACACTTAGTTTTTAAAAATAGTACCATGATTAGAAAAACAACTTGGGATTCTTGAGCTGGTGATTGGCCAATTTTGCTTACAAACCAGGTTGTTATCCGCTAATGTGTGGTATATACCTCACAAAGTGTTGCCGCCTGATGGCTATAAAGAACTGTGTTTCCCCGGAAGTTTTAAAATTTACAATACAATTATGGTTTAATATTCCATGTAAGATAGTTATAGTAACCATGTGCAAAATACTACATATCCAATTTCAATGAAATATTAATGCAAGAAACATGGGTGAGTATAAATAAAGTGTGGATTTCACTGTACCTAATCCTATGTAGTAATTTGATTTTAAATCAAATGGTATTGTAGGCAGCCGTTCCTGGGCTGCTTCCTTGGATCGCTTTTAATAGATTATGTTTGCTGTTAGTGGGTTGCCGTCGTTATTGGCTGATTACGGTTAAACGATGTCGTCGGTTGTAGACGATAATATAATAAATTCTTTTTTGATTTAACACATCACTCAATAAGTCCGTAGGATAACTAAGAAAAACACATTTTTTTGGCGAAATTCGATTTTATTCATCAAGATACATTCCTTCAAGAGTGATACAATTAGTCCAACGCCGTTCTAGCATTTCGATACCTTTTTTGTAAAACAATTCGTTTTGGCCTCAAAATAAGCTTCAGTTTCAGCGATCACCTCTTCATCCGAGCCAAATTTTTTTCCGGCGAGCATTTTTTCAGGTCTGCGAACAGGTAGTAGTCGCTGGGGGCCAAATCTGGAGAATACGGTGGGTGCGGAAGCAATTCGAAGCCCAATTGGTGCAATTTGGCCATCGTTGCGATCGACTTGTGACACGGTGCATTGTCTTGGTGAAAGAGAATTTTTTTCTTCTTCATGTGTGGCCGTTTTTTGGCAATTTCTTCCTTCAAACGCACTAATAATGCCATGTAGTATTCGCTGTTGATTCTTCTTCCTTTCTCAAGATAGTCGATGTACAAAATTCCGTGCGCATCCCAAAATACAGACGCCAAAACCTTACCAGCCGACTTTTGCGGTTTTGGCCGCTTTGGACGTGGTTCTCCGGCTGCAGTCCACTCAGCTGACTGCCGATTAGACTCTGGAGTGTGGTGGTGGATCCATGTTTCATCCATTGTCACATACCGACGCAAAAAGTCCTTTTTATTCCGGTTGAACAGCTCCAAACAGCTCTCAGAATCATCGACACGTTGTTGTTTTTGGTCCACTGTAAGCAAACGCGGCACCCACTTTGAGAACAGCTTTCTCATGGACAAATGGTCATGCAAAATAGTGTGCAGACTGCCTTCTGATATCTTCAAGGTGTCAGCTATCTCACGCAATTTCACTTTTCTGTTTTCCAAAACGATTCGGTGGACTTTTTTGATGTTTTCCGGTGTAACCACCTCAATTTGCCTTCCAGAGCGTTCAGCATCGTCAGTGTCTGTACGGCCACGTTTAAAATCAGCAAACCACTTCTCCACCGTTTGCCTCGATGGAGCAGAGCCCGGATAACACTTATCAAGCCATGCTTTGGCTGCGATGGTATTTTTACCCATCAAAAAGCAATGATAAATCAACACGCGAAATTGCTTGGAATTCATTTTTTTGAAAAACTCAAAAGTATCGTCACTTGAACCTCTGTAACTTGTAAACTAATCGTCGGATTGTCATGAAATTTTGATAGATATCTTTTTAAGGTTAGTACTTCCTACAAATCATATGGATTATTACATAGCAACGCCATCTATGTATCATCCTACGGACTTATTGAGTGATGTAGTATATTGACTTATTTCTGTTGCTCAATCATCGCTACCAGACAACTGTAAAAACTACTTTTTAAGATATATCAAGTTCTTCCAGGCAGACTAAGGATATTTAATGCACATTTCAACACCCATACTCATAACCCACAGATATGCCTCTAATATGAAAAGGGAAATATTGTTGCACGAAACAGTAAAAGTGAAAGTAATGGGCTTCTCCTGATGGGGATTTCTATAGTTGGTACAAAAATGATTAGAATGGACCTTAGATTTTCTTATGGGAAAATACAAGTAGGGATGAACGATTTTGTGCTCGTACGAAGGTAGCCTATACACTGTTGTGTAGTATTTATTTAACATAAATTTGTCAATGCCTTATTGCTTATTGCTCAGTTCGCTAAAAAAGTATATAAAAATCCGTTCAATTAACCAAGCTTTTTAACGTGCCTGCATTTTTAATGATTTTTTATAGGAATGCCCATACTTAGTTATATTTTTCTATATGTTTAAACTGAACTAACAAAAACCACAAAAACAGTTATTACACAATCATAACACTAACAACCCTAAGCTTAAGCAGACACATTCCACTTGTTGGGTTATTATCCACCAGATACTCCACCAGATCCAGATTCGAACAGCGTCGATCGACCTCCGTACGATCCAGATCCGTTTTACGAAGACACCAAGGGTCCTTCGAACAATCATCACCATTTCACGCCTCATCGAGATCATGATATTAACTACAGGGGTAACATCTAACAATTGCTTTTTATCATTTTTACATCTCACTGCTTTTCTAGAATAGTTTGCACTTCTTGTAGAGAAGGTAATATTTTTATATTCAGTAAGAGATTCAAAGTCTCTCGCACTCTCTCTTGATCTGCAGCTCAAATATGTCAAAAGCACAAATGGGTTAAAGGGAAGTGGGCACTGTTTCTTAAATTCCACTGTTAATGTATGTATGTAATGCTTCAGGCTGTGGCGAAATCCAAATGCGAAGCAACAGGATTGTGGGTGGTCATTCAACAGGATTTGGATCACATCCATGGCAAGTGGCATTAATTAAAACAGGATTCTTAACAAAAAAGCTGGCTTGTGGCGGTGCTCTCATTAACGAACGTTGGATTGTTACTGCAGCTCATTGTGTGGCAACGTAACTAGTGTTCAAATTATCAAATAAGTAGTAAAATTGTAGTATTTATAGAACTGCCAATGGTAATATTAAAGTTAGGTTAGGAGAATGGGATGTCAGAGATCACGATGAACGACTGACGCATGAAGAATATACTGTAGAAAGGAAGGAAGTACATCCATCTTACTCCCCATCAGATTTTAAGAACGATTTAGCGTTAGTGAAACTAGACAGGAATGTTAGATTTAAGCAACATATTTTACCCGTTTGTCTTCCACCACCAGAGGTAAGTATGCATACACATAAAAAATAGATTTAAATATAATACAGTAAGAAAAGCTACCTTTCCCTAAGACATAAGTCTTGGTTTGAGTATTGAATCTGCTGAGTAATGAGACAGTTAGCAATCATAACCAGGGTCGCCTTAAGACGCCTGTGGTTCCTGGACAAACAAGTTACTAGACCCAAAGTCAGAGTTTTGGAGTTTGGTAAAGTTGTATACAAATACCATAGAGGTCAGTCAGCGCAAAAACAAAGTATCGTGACAGAGAAATTGAATTTTCTATACAACATTCAGCAATAACTAAATGATATCATCAAGAGGCAAAAATTGTAATATATTGTTTTCTATAGATATTAAGCTTAGATAGTTAAAGTGGTCCTGCCCAATAGCAGCATGCATTTCATTTTTGATCAACTTCATTTTGGAAAAGGAACGTTCAGCTTAGGAAATTAACATATGTAAATCAAGTCAAGTAAAGCCGGAGAGCTATGTCATGGTTCGGATTAAACTGAAACTGCACATTTTTCACGCAATAATTTCAAAAAGTATGCACCGTTAAATATTCCATATCATAATCATTGTCGTCAAAATGTTTCACTTTAGCTCTAGCAGACTTCTGACCCTTACAACCTTTTCTTCAAACGAGAGCTGCTGATCGTCTGGATAAGAATTGTGTAGAAAATCACACAAATTCGTAACTTACGCTCTCTACCAAATGTAGTTCGTATAAAACTCTAAATCGGCGATATAATAGGTTGTAATTATTTTTTCGATCTACTAAGCACGGCATCAGAGTATCTATGAAACATTGACGGATTCAATTTGAAAATTTTCTCGTCCTTCCTGAGAAATTTGATTGCTTGCGGTTTAATCAAATAATATAATTGCCTTACATTTCCTACAGAATTTGTAGTCATTTTCAGGGAAAATTCGGTTGGCAGCGGATTCAAATCCTTCAAATCGATTTCGCAAAGTAACAATAAATTTTGCAACAGCTTCTAATTAAAAAGAACAGCTGTACCGAGCACAATGAATTATGACGCAAATACGCACTAACTTTATTAGATTCTTTTAAAATTTTACTCTACATATTGCATATACACATTTTCACAAGCTGGACTTTTATAGAAAGATTTAGTTTGTTGGACTCTGTTCATAGTTTTTCATAATTAGATGATAAGCACTTGGTAATGTTTCTGTAATTTTGATCTATTGTTTCTACGGCGTTTGTATGTACGACCAATCTAGTACTACCCAATTTTTTCACAACCAAGATTCTTCACTTTGTATTTAGCTCTAAACGAGGATGCTATTACGGTAATCCGCGCAGACAAGAGAAAAGTAAAATACAGTAAGTAAAGTAACAGTAAGCCCAAACCGAGTATCGCAACAAAAATAATGAAGAATCGAAAGAATTACTGCCGTGCTAGCTAAAAACGTTGTAGAGCAGGGTAGGTCACACAAAAAGATAAAAGAAACTTTAAGAAAGAAATTTATTTACAAAACCTTAAGAAAACAAAATGTTATAAAAGAAAAACCAACTCGCAAAGAGAACATTTATCTGGAACCTTCGGGAGGATTTACACAGTACCCAAAATCTACGCAAAAATAATGTATATCCTTCTTTAACTACCTACAGCTAAATTTTTCGTTGTTTATCTTCAATTCGAACATATACATACAGCAAAAAAATTAAAGAACAATATATAACAAACTGCCTAGACCAAACCTAGACCAAACTATATTAGTCAAATTATTAGAAATTTAGGTTGTGAAGGGTATTTAGAGCTTTTTAGATTAGCAAGAATAGAAAAGAAGTTAGAGCTGCGTCAAACCGACCTTAAGTAAGGTCGAAAACAAAATGATGATGATATAACAAACTGTATTCAGTTCTTTAGTTACTAAATTTTTTATTGTTAATAGAAAAACCAATTATCTACTTACATAGCTCCAGCAGCAAAGTGGAGCCGGCGACAGGTGGAAACGCGTTTCTTCCCGCCGCTGAAAAAAATATTATTAGCAAAACAAAACCGTTGTTACGATACGATTTGTTAATCGTATTAATTAAAATTAGTTGTCATTGTTCAATCTTAATTAGAATTATATTCATGATTTCGTATTTAAGTGTGAAGTGGCCTGAGGGTATTGAGTTCTTATCCCAGTTTCTCTTTATGGATATTGTACAAACCAGTCGGTTTCGTGATGTCGTCCAAGGGTGAACTAGCTATTATTTTTACAATGTGCGTTAATAAGGGTTTTGTGTGTTAACTAAAATCTTATTTCTTTCCACTTTATAGGGCACCGTATGTCCTCAAAAAAAAAACATTAGTAGGGATATTGCGTCCTTTACTAAAATTAAACAAACTACAGTGTGTTGCTCAATAATTTTGTGGTGTTATTTTACACCCTACTACGTGCATTGACTAGCCTAGAAAAAAAAAGAAACGAACCGGGTTCATTCGCCGAGTGGACGGGGTATTATACCTACAACAAAAATTAAGGAAAGCCTGAAATAAAGAAAAAAAAATTACACGTACTCATTTATACTAAAAACTCATATCAACAAAAGAAACCTATAATTAAACACAATATGTACACGTAATAAATAATTACACAATAAATCTAAAAAAAAAATATCAATCAAAAGGACAAATCATTTTTTTTAAATGGTGAGCTGCCGGTTTTAGGTTACTGTCTAGATTGAGTTTCAACAAAAAAAGATTAAGCAAACTACACCTCTAAAACCAACAGCTCGAAATTAGCATGGTAAATCTAAAACTAAGTATATACATCTAATGGCAACAACATTTTCAAACGTGCCAGCAAGCCTACAAATCATTTTTACTTTAATAAGTTGTACACTCTTAGTTATTTAAAGCAAATAGTAATGCATTCATATAGTGTCAATAAATCTCAAACTAATTCACTAGTTGTCGTCTAAACGGATTAAATTTAGGAATACATGAGCTTAAACCGAAAATCCCAACCGATATGGGCGCAATCGTAAATGATGGAGAAAGAAAACACTCACCCACGAATTTGCTGACGTCGGGGTTGAGTCACTAGCTGGTCCACGGTAACGAGAAGGTGGGCCTACACCCAAAAAGAACGCACTTTGCCTCCCATTACAGCAAAGGACGACCATTCACGTCGTATTGCGTGCGCAAAATTTTCATAACAAAAAACGAAAACAACCAAACATTCCTACACGTGTCGCCGTCGTGTAATTGGAAAGCAAATAAAATCAATTTCGTTCAGCCAGTGACCAGAGTTCAAAGTAATAGTTCTATTCAGAATTAACCTGAAAAAACACAGTTTATATTGAGATAATACGCAGCTTTAATTTGACAAATTCTTCCGACGGAAAACACATAAAAAGCAATTATCGGATACTTCGAACACGTTATCGACTATCTGAGTATAGCGTAAACTTTACGTTAAGGAATTCTGGGAAGTAGAATTTATTCTTAATTAGCAGAAGCATTTACCAAGTAAAATATACAGGATATTTAATTTATCGAATAAAGTTTCGGTTTAGAAGCAAAGTGGATTTGAAAATTATTAGTCAGCGTATTTCTTTTAATTATGAATCGACGATTTTATTTAACCGTAGACATGAAATTTAGATAAACAGATAATTAATTAGCAAAGGAATTGAGTTGAAAATTATTGTAAATCAAATAACCAATTATTGCCGAAAGTGAACGTAACAACCCGGTCCTTATTAAGCTATCGAACTTTCAAAATCTTTTCACAAACAATATTCGAACAAATTGATCACTTCTAGCCGGATCGCAATCAAGTGACTAATCATGCATTAAATTTACGCGCGAAAGTGGTATATGTGTTTTGTGTACTCGAATTACCAATACAACCTTCAAAGTTTGTTTCTATCTAACACATTGACCAGAAAAGCTCTTAAAAGGGAAGCAGGTAACGAAGAAATATTGCTTCCAAAAAATAACAAGAAGGGTACAAACGCAAGGCCTAACGGTATTCTGTAAACCCTCGAAGACACTGTCCCTTTTCTTTCTACAGCGGAACGAAAAGAAAGAAAGTCGCAGAAAGATACAGTCCTATTTACAACATCCCAGGTAAAATTCTACCTTAATAACAAGTTTCCGTTCTATTTTATTTTTATCTATAAATTCATTTACCTATTATTTCATTATGCCTCACGATCTAGAACGTCAAGATGAACTGCTTGAAATTGTACGGGAACAAATAAAACGTTATAGAAATAAACAAAGTTATTTAAAACGATCATTAAGCATTTTAAAACGATAATTAGGGGAGAATGTAAACGACGAATCCATTAACAAGGTTACGCGACAACATCAAATATGCACGAAAGTATGTTAGTTTAGATAATAGTGAAAACGAAATAACTTTTCCAACGATGACGATGATAATTTTAAAATATAAAAGCTGCTCCATCTGTGTCGAAGGTAGTTCCTCCGCAAAAACAAACCAGAATAAAACTACCACGTTTATATGCCGGTTGAAACAGAACCAGCATCAATTACAGTAAATAGTTTTTCGAGATATTGGGTTCGTTACTAAACAAAATCCTTCGAAAGTAATCGATAGAAGCAAAATTAGACGCGAACATATGAAATGTCGTTAAGATCTACAAAATAAATCTTATCCAAATGTTGAAATAAGCGCTATTTACTTTGATGGAAGAAAAGTTAAAGCCTAGCTTTGGAGATAGTTAGCTTAAGGTATCACTGGAGAACTATTTGGTTTATGAGCCAGGGGAGAAGTATTGGGCACGTTTTTCCAACATCAGGTAAGGCGAGCTGGGTTAAAATAGTATGTTAAACTTTCTGACAAACGTATTAGGAACGAGTTTGCAAAAAATTGCGGCAGTTAGATGCTTGAATGGAGCATTGGAGACGTGGTCGTAAGTGTAGGGTACTTACTCAAATTATACGGCAGTTAGATTTAAGGTGGCTCATGACGTAGTTAACATGCATATGACTACAATGCTTAAGGTCCCGAGTTCGAATCCCGATACGGTCCGCTTGAATAATTTTAGGCGAGCATTTTTCACAAAAAAACGCCCTCGTGCGGATAAGAGGTAAAATGTTGGTCCTGCGTGTGGATGTTGTCACGCGCGTTAAAGATCCCTACCTTGCTTAGAACGGCAAGGGTTCGGCAAAATTGAAAATTTCCAGGTACAAGAATTCGCTTCCTGGCCAATGTAGTACCTTCGGGTGGAGCATTAGAAAATAAAATGTAGTGGCAATTAGATGCGACCAAACCGTCAGTAACACAGGTGCAAAGAATGGGGTCATAAGACAGCTTGAGATTACATTAGAGAAATCAGTACATAGGTTCATATGTCTATTACACTGTAGTGAGTTATCCTGGTAAAACTAATGACCCAAAAGAATTTTCCGGTATCATTGATAAATGTGACAGTATGCCTGTAGTTACTTTCGAGATGTAATTGAATCTTTTATTATAAAATGTGTTCAGCAGGCAAAGTGTTCTTTAATTTGGCTTAAAGACAGCCAGGGAAACTGGCTCACACAAGGTGCCCTACGACATCCAATCGAATTTTGAAATTGTATATAGCGACTCCGTAACCTTCCCAAGAACTGGTAGTTTTAATACAATATGTTGTGAGGGTATAATTAACTGATTCCAGATTAAAACTAAACCCCTGTGCACTGGTGGCCCAAAACATATTTTAATCATCTTCAGAAAATCTCGTTTCTTACCTGATCAGTTGAATGCTACAGTGGATCCAGTTATTGAACGCAATGGGTATTTTCGTCACCCTGTTACACTTTTAACGAAAGCTTATCTAGTCGGTAAAACAGTTTACAAAATATTACACTTAGATGGTGGTACATTTATATGACGATAGATGGCTCTTAAAAGCCTGTAATATAGTTACCAAAGTTCATAAGATACACCATGACGTCACTGATAATTTATATTGCGCCATAATTAAGAGAAGTTACATAAAATTTGAACAATGAAAATTAGAGAATTTACTCACGTGAGAAATCCGGTATCCGGCAGGAAATCACGCTACGGTAGCCTCGGCTCCAGTGGTGTTGCTGAGCATGGACATCGGTCGTGGGCTGCTCTAGGGTCGGATCCATCCTAAATGTAGTGGAACGGTAAGGAAGAGGTTAATTAGGAACGACAAAACAAGATAATCAAAAGAAATCTACATAATAAGATAAGACACGACACCGCGGCACGACTAGTTCACTTCAAGGTAGAAAAAGAACAGCCTCGATTCCAGGGCGTCACGGAAACACGACCCCACTCTTTTTTTTACTATTGTCCTAACCCTCTAGGGATAAAAACACTACGCAAACTCACTACTATGACGCGCCGGAAGCACCGCCCAGTCTATTTAAAAATGTTCCCGCGTCTTGCGTATTTGAAAATTTGGCGGGAAACTTCCGTACATCAAGAAAACTAAACCTAACATAAAATGTTAAAGTGCAAATTCGATTTGCACGTAACAATCGCGACAAAGCCACAAAAGAAAAAACTTAAAAAAAGAAAAAGTCTGTTAGCACAGTAACAGCTTAAAATCTAAGTCCTAACTACCCTACATAAACCCTAACTTAAAACCTACAAAATGTTTATATAAGGCGCCACCTGGTTTTTCGACCGATAACACGTCTACCGAAGTACCAGGAACGGAATAGGTAGCCCGATAGTCTGTGACTACACTACTTACCGACAGCACAAATTTGTGGGGAGCATGAAACACTACTTAAACTAACACGGGTGCGACAAGTCGCCTAAACTATCTAAACCTATCTAACTAAAGCTAACATAAAAGTTGTTATGTGCAGACACACATAAGTGTTGCATCAAACTATTCTTCTTTTTTGGCAAGAAGTGCCCAAATTTAAAAATGTTCCTGGAGTGCGTCACCTTGCACTCTAGCAAATTTTGTTACTGGTACTTTGGTTTTCTAATGATGCACATTTCAAACTGGTCCATGACATAGTTGTGAATCAACAAATTTACCAAAAGTACCACCTACTAAATCCTTATATGCTAACCTGACAAATTACATTTCTAAATTGGATTAGCTTTTTCACTTAATTTTCAGGAAAAAATAATTCCCACGTCTGGTCATATATACCACACGTTAGGACGATAAAAAGATAAGATAAGATCTCAAATTGATGTTAAAGATAATAGATAAGGTAAAGATATTAAGCTTAAGTTGTTATCCTCAAAGGTAATGAATAAGATAACGGTATTAAGCTTTAGTTATTATTTGAGATACTCGATAAGATAACACGATATTCAGTTAAAGTGATTATAAGAGATAGTAGGTAACATGAATTTAAACAGAAGTTATTACTAAAGATAACCGGTAAGATAACGCGAAATAACTCGAAGTCATTCCTAATGGTAGTCGGTAAGATAACGATAAATTAAACCAAAATTATTACTAATGGTAATCAGTAAGATAACGATACTAAACTAAATTATTACCAAAGGTAATCAATAAGATAACGATATTAAACCTAAAGATATTATCGAAGATAATAAAGAAGACAAAGATATTGGCCTAGTTATTACCCAAGACAATGATAACAACAAAAGAGTGGCTCCAGTAGAGCCGTTGAAATGGGATTGGCCCGTGCCCTCTAAAAAGAGAAACCTGTGAGGCAGGTCCGTTCGCAAGAACAGCACGGGGGACCGGCAAAGACCTTTGGGTGCATTCCTGCACCCGGCGTTGATCGATATCGGTGATACTATTCACCCGATATCCATGCGGTATATACGATATACTCATTCACTCACACATTCACACACTCATACATACCTTCACTGCCAGAGCCCATGCACTGACAGCGGCACCGCATGACCCCACGAAAGATTCGCAGAGACATGGTCCAGGTGTCTGTGAAAACCTCCCGCGCAACCACACGGTGACTAACAGAAATGAAAAGGCAGTAGAAATAGGAGAGGTAAAAAAGAAGGAGGTTGGTTTTTTGGAGTGCATAAGAGGCACCTCCAGGTAGAAGAAAGTAGAGGAAGGGCTCGCATTGAGCAAAAGCAACAGAGGGAAAGGTGGATAGCAAAGCGCTACTCAACCAGCCAATGTGGTCAGTAGCTCGGAATGAGGGAACATCATTCTTATGTGGCAGACGGGTGTTCCGGGACAAGAACAGGTCCACCGAAGGAAGAATAAGGCATAGCGGAGATAGCGGGTTAAGAAAAAGTATAGTTTTTGGACAAGCGTCCAAGAGAAGGTAGAGAGTTGTCCCTATTAAACACAGCGCAGTCTGAAGGACCACCTGCGATATTAATCCGACAAGATAAGGTATAACATATGTTAACATTCACTAGGCTCCTAAGAGAACTAGTACGATCATTTTCCTAACGAGTGCTTCAACTACGATAAGAAAATCAGACAAAAGTTGACACAACAACTTACAAGTATCATTATAGATACAAACACACAAAAACAACTGTTTTAAGGTAGTTTTTCAAAACGGTAGCACCCTAAACACACACAAATGTCCAATTATAAGCAGTTAAATACAGATACACTGTCCCCATATGCTAAAACAACCGAGAATTTAATAAGATAACAATAAAAAGCAATAGCACCTCACCACAAAGTTCAATAAAAAACAACGAAAAAAAATGTTTATAAGTTATGTAGATTTAGTAGAAAAAGAAGGGAATAATGATGTAGTATAATGTGGGCGACTGCAGTAATTCAGAGGAAAAACACACGGAATAGATAATCCTAATTTTTTGCAACTGCGAATATGAACTATTTCTTTCAATGGCATAGGCCGCGTCTCCTATGTGAGCCCAAAGAAGAAAGCATTCACTCAACATCAGCTAAAACCAATCATAAAAATTCAATGAGTTATTTCAACCAAAGTTACGACAATTACCACACAATTAAACCATATAAGAGAAATACTAAAGACTGAACAGTATGTAGTAGGAAAATTTGAAGGGTTAATTAAATGAAACGACAGAGTTATATTGGGGGGTGTAGAGAATAAAGTGATATATAAGTAACGGTATGGTCAAAGAAAAGTCAACCAAAAGGAAAAGATAGCTAAATTAAGATAAGTAAAGTTAAACGTGTAAGAAATTATATACTATATGAGGAAGGAATAAGTAATTAAAGTTAACTAATTAGTGGTGGGAACAAAAATATTAGGTAGATGGTGAGGAGCATGGAACATGAAAAACCTAAGTAGCATTTGGGTCGGCAGAGAATGGCTTAAGGTCTTTAATATGCCACCTGCCTTGACGTTTTCCTTCAGCATCCTGAAGTTCGTAGATAAGGGACTAATGACACGAATGACCTTACAAAGAATGAATTTAGGGCTAATTTTGAAGAGAATTTCTTAGATGCATCCGATAAGACATAGTTCTTTTTCCAAACTTGTTCGCCCAAGGCGAAGGAAATATTTCGTTTACGTAAGTTATAATGGTCCTTACTCTTTTCGTAAGCTTTTAACAAATTTTTTCTAACATCGTTAAAGATGGAAGGTAATGACTGTTGGTCCTTGTCCCAACGTACTTTATCGTCAAATTCAATTACGTTAGTATCGTCAGGCACTAAACCATAGTAACTCCCATCGATCGAGGTATATCTTCCAAAAACAAGAAAAGACGGAGTGAATTGGGTTGCTTCGTGTTTAGATGTACGCAAAGCTTGAGCAATTTCAAAGATATGTTCATCCCATGTAGTATGGTCTGAATTAATATAGGAAGAGATAGCGGTAATTAACACTCGATTTACTCTCTCGGTAGGGTTTACTTGGGGGTGATATTTTGCGTTAAACCAAATTTTTTGTACTTTATAACTTTTAACGAAATTTTGAAAATCTTTAGAGATAAATTGTGCACCATTGTCACAAAGAATAATCTGAGGGACACCAAAGATAAGAAAGGCATTCTGTTCTAGGAATTTAATTATAGCTGCAGAGGTAGCTTTACGTAAGGGTTGCACCATAACAAATTTAGAAAACCAATCGGTAACAACCAAAAAATATTGATTACCTCTTTTCGATCGAGGGAGAGGTCCTAATAAGTCAAGCGATATTAATTGAAAGGGATAAGATACACGCTTAAAGTTACCCATTAAACCAGGGCGAGCATCTTGTGAACTCTTATGGGAACCACAAATTTTGCAGCCCTTAATGTAGCGACAAACAGATTGCTTAAGTGTGGGCCAGTAATATAATTCAGATATTTTAGCGAGAGTTTTTGTAATACCAAGGTGTGCAGCAATTGGATCGTCGTGACATAATTTGAGCACCTCACTGCGGTTTGCAGTGGGCACGACCAGTTTCCATTCAGGTATATTCGATATTTTATGTGGGGATGAGGATACAAATTTATACAGTCTATTATTAGTTACTCGAAAGGTAGGAAATTTGTCGGGATTATCGGAAACTTTTTTAATCATATTGAGGTACCAGGTATCCAGAATTAAATTTGGAAGGTTTAGAGAAACAACATCTCGAGATAACGCATCAGGTACGATATTTAATTTGCCAGGCCTATGCCTAACGTCAAAAGTGAATTGATAGATACGCAAGTTCCATCTTGCGAAACGACCTGCGGGTTATTTTAAACTATTAAGCCAAGTGAAAGCTAGGAACTTTAGGTACATTGTTAAAGGAGTAAACGTGAAAGCTCTTAGATATACGTAAAGTTAAACGATTTTAAAGACAATTTCAAGGCATTCAAAAAGATTCAAATCGATATGTAAAGAGATAATAGCAAAAGATATTCTATAAAGCATATTTTTACTGGGATGGGAAGTTCTCATTTGAGTTCTTTCCAACGCAATAAGGGAAAATTTCAATATCATTATTAAAAAATGATTTACAAATTAAAGCGACAAACTTACCCACTGAATCCTCGTCTAGATTTAAGTAACGCGGAGCGACCAACCCTTGGGTCTCGTCTCGACTTATATACCACTGGACGACCAAATTCGACAGTAAATTTCGCCTAATAGATATTAAGGTAGGGCGTTGAAATATCAATAACTAAAAAATATGCAATTAGACAAAGGTAAACACGACAATTTGAAAGAAAAATTCCACGACACCTATACAAAAAGTGCATTCCAAATTTTTGGAATGTTCTTTCAATATTGCGAAAGTTATCGAGAAGTATCGTAAATGAATTTAAATGATAAACGTTACGGGAATTTCTTTAATTTAATATTCAAAAGCACAGATATAAAGAAATGCCTTTTATTCCAACATTTTAAAAGGTAAAAATATGATAATTTCGTTATTATAGGTAAGGCAAAAACCTTTATAAGACGCATTTTTAGGTTATACTGGTTAACCATACAAGGAAATTTAAACACGGTTTTTTTTTAAAAGACAGGAATAGTTATGTTTTTAAATTTAATAGATATAGATAATCTCCATAATAAACATTGTTTAAAGACATAAAATAAGATAAAAGCTTAATTATTTATATACTTACTTGCGTAACAAAAAATAATAGGGTTAGCTAATTTCCAAAAGGTCATATTTGAATCCAAAATAAACCACTCACTCACAACATAATTGAAGTTAAACAAATCGCACATTCTAAATTTGGAGAAATATTATATTAGAAACACATTTTTTAAACAACAGTTATATTTTCAAAATGATGGTATTCACATTTCAACTAAATTTTTTTGACATTTAACAAAATGAGGCATGTTCCGAAATGCAGATATGAAACTCAAGGTTATAGATATTCGGTAATTGGTTTTTTAAGTGAAAAAACTATTATTTAATTAGCATTGATAATACACTGAATAAAGGAAATTATTATAACCTAAAAACGAAGAAAAACCCCGGTTCGTAGCCTCCATGTTAATAAGGGCGCCATCTGTTACACTTTTAACGAAAGCTTATCTAGTCGGTAAAACAGTTTACAAAATATTACACTTAGATGGTGGTACATTTAAATGACGATAGATGGCTCTTAAAAGCCTGTAATATAGTTACCAAAGTTCATAAGATACACCATGACGTCACTGATAATTTATATTGCGCCATAATTAAGAGAAGTTACATAAAATTTGAACAATGAAAATTAGAGAATTTACTCACGTGAGAAATCCGGTATCCGGCAGGAAATCACGCTACGGTAGCCTCGGCTCCAGTGGTGTTGCTGAGCATGGACATCGGTCGTGGGCTGCTCTAGGGGTCGGATCCATCCTAAATGTAGTGGAACGGTAAGGAAGAGGTTAATTAGGAACGACAAAACAAGATAATCAAAAGGAAATCTACATAATAAGATAAGACACGACACCGCGGCACGACTAGTTCACTTCAAGGTAGAAAAAGAACAGCCTCGATTCCAGGGCGTTACGGAAACACGACCCCACTCTTTTTTTTACTATTGTCCTAACCCTCTAGGGATAAAAACACTACGCAAACTCACTACTATGACGCGCCGGAAGCACCGCCCAGTCTATTTAAAAATGTTCCCGCGTCTTGCGTATTTGAAAATTTGGCGGGAAACTTCCGTACATCAAGAAAACTAAACCTAACATAAAATGTTAAAGTGCAAATTCGATTTGCACGTAACAACCCAAAGAACATTTTATTGACGATTTATAAGTGATAGAAGAAAATATGTTCGCGATTTGAGCTTAAGCGTACTAAAATGCAAGGATAGTCAAGAAATTCGACATTTCATATTATCAACATTAAACTTCCTGACTGAAGAATACATTAATTGATTGGCATTCTGTGATTATAACCGAACCTCCAATAACGAAAAAAGCTTCAGATAAGTGCTTGCAAATGGTGATTCTGGACACACCGGAAGCAATTGACATTTTGAAATATCCCTTCCATACTTAGGCGATACAAAGGAGTATAAAATTGGTAACAGAAGTTTCAGCTTCATTTAATGAACTAGAAGCCAGAGAAGGATTCATACATGCATGAATAACTTCACGTCAAAGTTTGCCGCAGTTTGAAACAAAGATCGAATTCGTTACAATTGTTGGACAGTGAGCATCACTATTACAAAACATTATTTTAATATTTGTAAGTTTACTAATTAATTATACAAAATGTTTGGTCAAAAATAGTACTTGCCTGACGCTGTCACAATATTTATAACATGATTTTTATTTTACATGGCAAGGTATACTTCAAGAATATAAATAAGAGTGATTTTGTATTAGAAATCTAAACTTTTATTTTTGTTTCATCAATAATAGGAACCTCAAGAACTTATTTGAATGGCTTAAAATTTCTGATTTTTTTTTTGTATAGGAAAAACAACCATTTGGAATGTACCTGCCCCTTGCCGAAGTTCTAGATTACTAGAACAGGTGAAATGGCTTGCGTCTTCTAATGAGCTAAAGAGTCACACTACAGGTCTAACCAAAGTAGTAGGGTCGTTAGTGAGGAACCAGACGAAGATAGGTCCCCGAAAGAGGGCAGCGTCTCTTTCGGTATTTAGATTGGTAGAGACCATAAGGGTCGGTATGGCAGTCTAAGGTACACTACCGCGATGTGGAAGGCAACGGGAAACCACCACATTACCTCCCAAGTACACAGCGTAGTTAAATTGTAATAAACATGATGGCATTCTCTGGGGTAAAAGATTCCGGAGTTAAAATAGTCTACCATTCGGATCTCCGGGAGAGGACTACTCCGGAGGATGCGATCGGAAAGTTTAAAATAAGAGTCGAAAACATTTTGCGAGTCGGAGCGTGGAATGTTAGAAGTATGAAGCAAGTAGGTAAGCTAGAGAACCTAAAAATCGAAATGAAGAGGTTATCACTGGACATAGTAGGGATCAACGAAGTTCGGTGGCCAGAGGCGGAGGATTTTTGAAGTGGAGACTTTAGGATAATTCATACAGGAGCAGAGGAAGGAAATTTGGGTGTGGTGATAGTTATGCGGAAAAGATAGGATACTGTGTAGAAAAATACTTACAAAAGAACGAAAGAGTACTCATGGTTAGATTAGAATCTAAACCGGTAAACACAGTTATAATACAAGTACACATGCCCACCTCTAGCTACAATGACGAAGAGGTAGAAGTGATTTACAAAGATATCGAAGACATATTGAGATACGTAAAAGGCGGCCAGTGATATTCTGGGGTAAACACAAGAAGAAAATAAGAAATCATGGATAACAAAAGATATCCTGAATTTAATAAAAGAAAGACGAAAATACAAAAATAAATTAGATGAAACAGGAAAATAAAGATACAAAGCCATAAAATGGGAAATTTATTCGCAAATGTAGGAAAGCTAAAGAACATTGGATTGATGAAAAGTGCAAAGTGGTACAAACTAAGATGGCAGTAGGAAAGACAGATGAAGCATACAAACTAATTACAGTCAATTTTAGGGATATAAAACCGTATAGCAAAAATATAAGGGACGCGGGAAGAAACGTCATTGTAGAAAATGTAGAGAAAGTGGGTAGATGGCAAGAATATATAGGGAATTTATATGTAGGAGAGAAACTAATAGCATTAGAACAGGAATCAGACATTGAAAATGATGACTTGGGATATCCTATACTTAAAGATGAGTTTGAATTAGCATTAAAGGGTCTGAAAAATGGTAAGGCGCCGGGTACAGATAAGGTGCAAGCAGAAACTCTCAAAGCCGCTCGACAAACAGTAACAGAACGTCTCTTCCAATTTGTAAGCTATATGTATAGGACAGGCGAGATACCCAAAGATATCAAACGTAACATCATAGTAACTACACCAAAAAAAAGACGCGAATAGATGTGAAAATTTTTGAACAATAAGTTTGACAGCATACGTGTCATAAAATTAACTAGAATTGTACAAAAACGAATAGAAAAACAGGCTGAAGAAATACTAGGAGAATTTGGGTTTAGGCGAAACAGGGGAACACGGGAGGCTATTTTAGCTTTGAGAGTGATAATGGAGAAAACAATAGAAAAAGAGGAAAGCGTTTATATAGGGTTTGTAGATTTGGAAAAAGCATTCCACAATGTAAAATGGAAAAAAATGTTCGAAATACTCAAAAAGATTGAAATGAGTTATAGGGATAGACGAATAGTACATACCTTATACAAAGAGCAAACAGCAGTAATAGAATTAGAGCAGGAACGTAGAGAAGTAAACATTAGAAAAGGAGTGAGACAGGAATGTGCCCTATCCCCATTAATTTTTAACTTGTACATTGAAGAGGCAATGAATACTGTCAAATGCAGGAAGACATTTGAAATTACTATGTAGGGACAAAAAATTGATATGCTTAGATTTGCAGATGATATAGCGGTATTAGCGTCTAGCAAGGAAGAGGTAGAAGCTGCTCTTAATGAAATGGAAACGTCTCTAACAAAGAGATACGGTATGAAAATTAACAAAACTAAAACTAAATTACTAGTATGCAAAGGAGGTGAAAATAAACCAAAGACAAGTATTCAAATATGCAACACGAAGTTACAAGAGGTTAAGGATTTCTGCTACCTAGGAAGCCAAATAACGCAAGACGGGAAAAGCACAAAGATATAAATCAAAGACTAGCACAAGGTCGTACTACATTTAACAAGAAAAAGCAACTACTGTGTTTAATTACAACAGAAACAAGGAAAAGATTGCTTAAAACGTATGTGTGGAGCACAGCACTGTACGGCTGTGAAGCCTGGACTGTAGGAGAAGCGGATAAGAAAAAGGTAGATGCGTTTGAAATGTGGTGCTACAGACGTATGATGAAAATATCATGGACAGACAAAGTTAAGAACGAAGAGGTACTAAAATTGGTACTGGAGTAAAGAAATATGTGGAAAACGGTAAAAAATAGGAAAGATAGGATGATAGGCTACATACTACGGCATGAGGGAATAGTGCGGAATATATTAGAAGCAGAGATGGGAAAAAAGAGAGGAAGAGGTATACCTAGGTTAGAATACTGCACACAGATAGTGAAAGATGTAGGCTGTAGGAGTTTCAGGGAGATGTGTAGGCTAGCTCAGAATAGAAATCAATGGAGAAATCAATCCAACCAGTCCCAAGATGAATAAATTAATGACGAAGAAAGTAACTGTACTTAAACATGATGATAATTATAAGCAACTACAAGAATTGGTTGGGCAATAATTGTGTGAAAAGATTACTGGGAAACTATTATTTCGGCAAATGTCTAAGTGTTGTGGGATCTTGGCAGCCACAGGCTGCTTAACCCCCTTACGGAATCTCGGCGAAATAGGGTATAGAATTAGAAAACAATAGAAAGAGGACCAAGCTGTATACATGCTGTGTGAGAATTTCAGGGAACTGTGTAGGCTAGCTCAAAATATAAATAAGTGCAGGTACGTGTCCAACCAGTTTTAAGACGGAAAACTTAATGACGAAAAAGTAAGCGCTAATAAATCTGATGATTATTATAAACAACTACAGGTGTTGGTTGCGAAATATCTGCAACTAATGTTGACTGTGCGAAAAGATATATTGGAAAAAATATTAAATCGGTAATGTTTAAGTGCTGGGGAAACTTGGTAGCTCCAGGTTGCTTACCCCCCTTCACAATCACTGGATGTCGGAGAAATACGGTATATAATTGTAAAACAATAGGAGACCGAACTGCATATAACAAGAAAGAACAGCGCCTATGATAAAAGACAACAAACATAGAACAAGAAGAAAATTATTGAAAGCATATGTGTGCAGCACAGCACAGTATGCCTATGAAATACGCGCAGTCTGAAAAGCAGACAGAAAAACGGTAGCAGCTTTTTGAAATGCTGTGCTTCAGATGTATGAGGATGATAGCATGGACAGACAATGCTAATAACAAATAGGTTATAGAAATAGTAGGCGAACAAGGATATCTGGGGAAAAAATAAAAGAAATAAAAGAGCAGGAAGCGTTCTAAGGCATTTTTGAGAAATAGTATGGGATATATTACAAGCAGAGATAGGAAAAAGAGGTAGATGTAGACCTAGATCAGATAGTGATAGATGAAGACTGTGGAAATTTCAGGGAAATCTGGAAGTTAGTTGAGAATAGGAAACAATGATGGTACGCGTTTAACCAGTTCTAGGACTGAAGATCTAATGATGATGATGAGGAATAACAAAAAAATTTCTTTTGCTTTCTCTTTTACTTTTCTCATCCTAAAAGAAACATTAAGACTTTTATTTTTGAACTTCAAGTTTTGTGATATAATTTAAAAGCCCCAAAAACAACTTTCGTCACATAGGAAAAACAGAAAAGGTAAAAATGGTTTTATATTTCAAATTCACTTCATTGTAATATACATATAACGGCAAGTGACTAGATTAGACCCCAGCTCACTAATGAATCTCTATTGATCTATAGTCTGGCGTGGATACTGAAATTTTTCCACTGAAGACATGAGTTTTTTATGTACTTTTATCTTTTCCAGCAATTTTGTAAAGCCGTGGCTACACTAAAAACAAATTACAGCTCTCGACTTAATATTGAAAAGAATCGAGTGCTTCCTAATTGTATTTGTATTTTTGATTTATCAATAAAAAGTTTTTCTGTGATGTATACTTTATTTTTCTCACATTTTTATCCCCCACCAAAAACCCCAATACTTTGGGTCCTTTTAAGAAATCACGAGAAGCACCGATTAGCAAATTGAAAAAGAACGAATAAAGCGGTTTTTGAATTATTCGCATGTTAGGTCCATCGTACATTTTGCATATAAACAAATATGATGTAGTTAATGAAACAGACTTTTAAATAAATAATCAATGAACGCCCAAAAAAATCCGAACGATTGCAATGTACCTACCTATCATTAGATACGTCGAACATATTTAGCATGGATTTTAATGTAAATAGATAAACTTGATTTCATTCTCCAACAGCTTATGAGATTTGGAAACTGTTTAGACGTATCCAAATATATTGCGTACAATTATCTATAATCAATGTTTCTTCCATTTTAGGAAAAGCTAATTGGCAAAAAGGCAACAGTTGCAGGTTGGGGAAGAACGCGACATGGCCAATCTACAGTTCCATCAGTCTTACAGGAAGTTGATGTAGAAGTAATTACAAATGATCGGTGTCAACGATGGTTTAGAGCAGCTGGACGTCGCGAAATCATTCACGACGTATTTTTATGTGCTGGATATAAAGAGGTACATACAAATTAATAAATTTCAATATACTTATAATACTGTTTAGGGAGGAAGAGACTCATGCCAAGGTGATTCTGGTGGACCCCTCACAACTTCTATAGACGGCAGAAAAACGTTAATCGGATTAGTTTCCTGGGGAATTGGTTGTGGCAGAGAACACCTTCCTGGCGTATACACAAACATACAGAAGTTTGTTCCTTGGATAGACACAGTGATGGGATAAATCTTGTGCCAATTAGTGTTAAAGTAGTTAAATTATTGCGAACAATAAATTGTACGAATTCTTGTAACGCGACCGAATAGGACATACTTGTACTGACGTTATTTATTTAAAGTATTTAATCGTAGAGCAAGAACAGTTCTTAGCGTTCTAAACAATCGAATATGTGTTATTAAACTGCCCAGTTAGTACTTTAGTATTGTTGATAGTGATGTTTCACGTTACCAAGTAGTTGATTGCAATACCATCAACCTTTTAATGGTCTTAAAACATTTTGTATCAACTCTAAATGTGATATTAAAATTTTTTTATTACTCACGCATTGTTCTTTAGCTTCAGATAAATAAGCTCAACAGTAAAAATTTCGCAAATTGTTCATTGCCAGTTGAAAAGCATCTTTAGTTGCACAACTTTTAGGATTATTAATATAAATATTAATTATTTAGATCTTTTGATACTTCGAAACATAGAAATTATTAACAGTTTAGCAGAATTGATACTCTTTCACTATTATCCAATCAGATTGATTAAAGATTACTAAACGCGTCTGAATAAATTGATTCTGATGAATACTTTAAATTTTCCTGCTGTCTAATTATTTCTGGTAGCTCCCTTCAAATAAAATTACTACAATAATACATCAGATTTATAATAATACGAAATATTCTTTTACAAATAATCTTTCAAATATTAATTATTACATTCACAACAGCTTTCTCTTACAAACAATATTTTAAATATAACATCTATGAAAACCAACTTCCTTTTGACACACACCCTATGTACTACAAAAATTAGAGTCTAAAATCTCCACAAAAACTTTGACTTACGACATATATCTTAAATAGAACATAAATAGATATAACTTCTGGATAATCACTGATTTATTCCACACAAATCCTATATACTAAAAATAGAGTCTATAAATATCTCTTTAGAACTAGACTGATTACTCATAAATCTCAATTTTGTATTTCTCATTCATAAGCACCTCCCTGCTTAAATCTTCCTTATTATATATAAAATTTGCTAAAATAAGTTGCATAATCTCTCACTTAAAAATCGTATTCAAACATATCTGATCAATTAGGTTTAGTTATGCTCTTATATACTAGAAAAAACCTGTATAGTAGGCTTACCAATCCCAGTAATCAAATTTTTGACTTTCACAGAACACACACAAACACACACATACACACACACACACGCGCACACACATACACACACACACACACACACTCAAACACACTACTCTAAAAGATTTCTTGTTCAGGTTTTTCGACAACACGGATTTAGATGACTCTCCTGTACAATGGGAAAAGTTAAAACTATCTGTTAAGGAAATTACTATTTTATACTGTAACCAACAGAAACAGACACAATTACTAGAACACAGACTGATAAACATGCAAATTCAAAACGCATTACGTAATGCAGTAAATAGTGACCCAAAAATTGCATATGACTTCATATACGAAGCAACCAGGTGCTACCAAAGAAATGGCACGAAGCATATGCTTCTACAAAGGCATTCGGATCTACTTAAGTCTGAAAGTCCCACCATGCAGCGCAATCTTCTAAACAAGCAATCCCACATTACCAAACTTAGTATAAATGGAGCCATGATAACAAACAAATTTGAAATATGCAATAAAATAAGAGAAGACTTTGAAACACACTACAGCGAAAACATGGTAGACATAAATGATAATAGTCCACTATATAGACAAATACCAAAAATAACAAAACAAGATAAACAGAGATTTGACCAACCTTTCACAATGCAAGACTATTTCATTGGCAGTACAGATGTTAAATATAAACAAAGGACCGGGAATAGATGGTCTAACCGCAGAATTCTATAAAACATTCTGGGATGATCTGCAAACCCCTTTTCATAGAGTGTTTAACAAAGCGCTACAAAAAGGAATATTACCTAAGTCTACTAATAAAGGAATTATTACACTTATAGCCAAAAAAATCCTGCCTTACAGAGATAAAAGATGGCGACCAATCTCGTTATTAAATGTAGACTACAAATTAATAGCGAAATGTATTGCAAACAGAATAATGAGCGTAGTCCACATACTCATAAACCCTGATCAGTGCTTCTCATTTCCAAACAGAACTATATACAACATATTACATCTGCACAGGGATGCCATCCAATTTGCTAACGACAATCATCTACCCCTTGCAATTTTAAATCTGGATAAGAGACCGCCTTTGATTTAGTAAATCACAAGTATTTGTTTAAGATATTGGATTTGTTTAGTTTTAGAGAACGTTTTAGAGGATACATAAAAGCTTTATATACACAATCCAAAGCCCACGTTAGAGTGGGTGCCTATCTTACTAGCGAAATTAAACTTTTTAAAGGAATCAGACTAGGATGTCCTCTTTCAGGACCTCTTTTCACGTTATCCATTGAACCTTTCCTCCAATTGTGCCAAAACTTCCTAGTTGGTTTTCCTATGCCCACAGATGCGCAGCAAAACTTGTGGTTAGTACGTACGTAGACAACATTTCTCTATTTATATTCATAGACAGTGACTTTGAAAAGTTAAAACAATTGTGCAGTGTGTTTCAAGACCAATCTGGATTGAAAATTAACGAAACCAATTCACAAGGGTTTTGGACTGGCGCGTGGAAGTCCAGGTCTGACCATCTCTTAGGATATTCTTGGTCGGCTCAAAACATAAAAATACTGGGTATCCTGTTTTCGAATAACATAAAAATCGACACACAGTTAGTTTTTGAAGAACTTGTAGGAAGAATAGATAGGGGTATAGAGACTTGGAAAAAAATCGCACTGGGTGCGTCTATCATTGGACGCAAAACAATTGTCAACAAATACATAGCTCGAAAAATGTGGCATTACCTTCACGTCCTACCGTTCACATCAGCACAGCTAACAACTCTTCAAAAGAAGTTAATTGATTTTATGTGGAATAAAAAGCACTGGACGACTTCTAGAGATTTACATCTATCTATACCACAAGGAGGTGTAGGTTTAGTCCATCTCAAAACAAAACAAAAATGTGCTTTATTAATGAAACATTTTCTTATAAAGAGTAACCCATATCATGTGTCCTGACAATGGCTGTTTAGCACAAACCTGCACGACCGCCTACATAACACTTATCACAATTCCTTTATCAATATTTTGTTTGAAACGTGGACTAACCTTAATATAACAATACCTGAATTTCCGAGAACTTTAAGCGACCTATATGATATTCCTACTGGATCATTTAGACTAATTACCACTACCAACAAACCTCCACTTTTCAGTGCCAGATGGAAAGATCTTGGATTCACAACATTGGAAAACTTTATGACAGACAGAAACAGCTGGCAATCTGATGAAGAAATCTCAAACACTTTAGCAAACAATTCACAAGTAGTTCGTAGTGAGATGCTTTCCCAGTACAAGATAATAAGAGCGTTCTTCAAGTTGCACTTTAAGGATTTATGGGAAAAAGGTAAAGAAGTCTACCCCAATTTAAAACCAGTGGTGCATTTTTCGGAAAGAATAATTCCTATACAAAAGAATACAAAAAGTATCCTGCAGAAGTCCCTAACATCGACTTTTTTCAACACTGCAGATCCACTCGAAGGACATTGGTCTGATGATAAAGTCAAATGGACATCATTTTTTAAATTACCATTTTTAGGACACGACGGAACAGTAGCTTGGAGATTCGCAAAAAATAGATTAGCAGACAGTATATATTTACAGAAATCCGGAATTCTCCAAGAAAGGAAATGTCCGTAGTGCGAAGAAGAAGGAAATGCCTGGCATATTATTCTGAATTGTTCAAAAGGTGCGGAACTATGGAAACGAGTTACGGTAATAATCCAATCCTTGCAAAAAGGAAAGAAAATCTTGATCAGAGATTTGTACTGCGGCTTCCCAATTAGGAGTAAAGCCGGAGATTTAATAAACTTTCTTGTAACGCTTGTAAAAAGTACTATTTACTGGTCTACAATAGACTTTATAAAGGAAGAAAAACGAGCATGCTATCTATGGAAATTTTCCAATCGGCTTAAATCAAGAATACTTCAAAAATACGTGTGGTATAATAGCAAACAAAAAATCGATATTTTTGAAGAAAAGTGGTGTGTAAACAAAGCTCTTTGTTGGTTAGAACACGATAAACTGTGCTTCTCACAGCATCCACATGTGTAAATGATTGTGTATGTATATATGTGTGAGTGTATTTGTATGTATGTGTATGTATGTGTATGTATATATATATATATATATATATATATATATATATATATAAACTGTATCATCTGTATGTATTAACACTTATTGTAAAATACTCTAATCTTCTGTAATTTGTGAATATTCAACTGTTGTAATAAATAATAATAATAATAATAATAATAATAATAATAATAATAACAACACACACACACACACACACACACACACACACACACACACACACACACACACACACTACTCTAAATTCAAATACTAGCATACAAAAAAATTTTATCATGCAACTTCATTAATCGATAGATGTCCTTTTAAAATTTTAAACAATATAATTTTATTTTACTTTTACTGACTGCTTGTTGTTGACTTTGTCCAGATCCTAGCTCCAAAAATTTTTTAAATCGTTTTATAAAGTACGCCTTTCGCTGTAAATTGCTCCATATACCATACAACAAACCATTCCAACAACATATGATTTATTCCATTTAAAAAGGCTTAATCTTGAAGTAGTTACATTATTATTTAATTTTTGTATTCCATTCTTAAAATCATTGTAAATACTTTAAATAGTCTACTCACATTTGTGCATCAAGCAATACTTTTACTATTAAACGCAGTACATATTAGATAGTACTTTAAAATACGTAACGTATTGTCTACTTTCATCAACCATCTGTTAACATCAAAGCTTCATTCAAAACTGAACCCCGTTCTCAACATTCAATTCGCTTTTATAATAGCAAGTCTCTGTGACGTAAGTATCTAGATTCTTCTCGCTAAGTGTAGTTATTGTTTCTAAGTTCTAATTGGTTCTAGAAGTAGGGTTGCATTTGTGATAAGAGTGTTAAAGATTTTTTTGTTTATTATTTTCTAGTTCTTATTATCGATTTATGATATGTTACAATTGGACAAACGTTTACCTTTGCGTTATCGTATTTTATCACTTTTACGAATTTTAAATTCTTCGATTCTGTATGATTTATTATTTCTTCGGGCTATTTACGTCATTCACTTTATGTTTTATGCATTTGATTGTTCTAGAACCTAGGTCAATAAACACGATCCTTACTACTTAAAAATGCGATTGATGTTAATTTAATACGCTTTCGTCGAAATACCAAGATACGTTTGTTATTAAATAAAAATTCGTTTTGCACATGAAATTTAAAATTTTATACACGGGGCTTCACGTAAAAATTTGCCTGTAAATTTCTTTTAAGAATGTTTTATTAAATTTAAGTACGATCCTTTTATTTATTGCAAAATGAAATCTTAGCATATCTCCATGCACTTACACGTAATTTATGTACACGTTTCTGATAATAAAATGTGTATGAAACACCTTTGACTATTCAATTAAACTAAAATTTTGTTTACTACACTTGTTTACGTATAATGAATACAGCTATTCTAAACTATGTAATCATCACGATTTTTATGCATTTACACCTTTTATACCCGCATTTCAAAAATACTTTTTAAAACATATAAATATCTACATAATTGTGTTTTTTCTTGAATTTTTCAGAAATTTTTAGGTTTATGACGTTAGATGTTTATGAGATGATGCAATATGACTTTTTCATAATCTTTAATTACATCTATATATGTATAAGTATCGTAAGGAGTAGTACATACAAAATACCACCTGTTGTTATAGTGATATTGTAAATTAACAAGTTAAAATTTCTGGTCTGTATATTTTATAGTTTTAAAGAACTTTATTTTAATTATAATTTTTTATAGATAATCTATTTGTTAATGGTCTTGTTGATCGAAACGCGTCATAGTAAAATATATTGAGTTTTTACTTCTGTCTAACAATTTCACTTGTGTATACTTGTTCTCGTGTTTCCATTGACCCGTATCCCACTCATGATAATTGTTGTGCTTGTAATTATTTCCTTTTGTCTTGTTCATAGGATTCGTCCAATTGTTTTATCGTACAAACTTCATGTTTAATCGAAAGCTATTTATCTGGTTACCCATGTTCCTATTTTTTATCGACCACACTTGTTCCAAATTGTCATATCGCTTAAAGTATTCTAAAAAATGTCCCAATTTGTAATATTTTGTGGTGCCACGTAGTGCCTTGTTCCCTGTTCAGTGTGATTCGTTAAACACTCATTATTTGCTTATCATCTACTACAGGGTCTAACTGTTTTCCAATACTAATTTTTCTTTATAGAGTAGCATCCGCTCGTCTGTCCATAGTCAGCATTGAATTTTGCCTTTGTTCAATTGTGCCTGGCTTAATTTTGTTCACTATCTCCCCAATAATAGTTTAAAAATTTTTGTTAAAATTCTTCAAATGCATCTATCTTCATCTTCACAAAAAAATAAACCAAATTTCAATGTCGCCCATTAGCATTGATCTGATGATATTTAGTTTCTGTTTCCCCTCTCCAATAGTCGCTACAATAACTTTTGAATTATTTAAAAATATTTTAGGATTGATTTTACCATCCTCATAAAATTTCGTAAATTGTTCTAAAAGAAAGACATTACTATACCTAGCGTTATCTCATTGAATTTGTCGAGCTCCTTTCTTCAAATTATCTAGTTCTATCTCTAACTTCATTATTTATTACCGTTACACGCTGTTTGACCTCCCTAAATTCCAATCGCGTATTCTACATATTTTCTTTTGCTGTTTTTTGTAGACTCACTAAGGTAAAACAAGCATTACCCAATTTCGTATTTATTTCTGTTTTAACCTGTCAGACACTAGTCAACCATTTCCTGAACGTTCTGTCTTATCAAAAATGTAAAATTATCTAGTTTATCGTTTACCTATTTTAATTTCTGACTACGCTCTTTTCTGAATTTGTTTTAATTCCAGATGAATTTTTGACCGAATGCTTCCTGATCTAATTTTAATTTCTGTTTTAATTCCCGTATTAATTTTTCCTGCCCACTGTTCATACTTTTTATCAAGTTCATCAGCCCATAATATCTGACTATTTTTACTAATTTTTCTTTAACCTCTGTGTTTGCTTATCTAATTTTTAATCCAGTCTCTTTCTGCATTCTCAATTAGAAAACTATCATCAGATCCTATCATCGCCCCTTCTGATCTAAGCCATTCTTTCGCATTTTTCTTCCTTCCATCGAATAAAAAATATTCAGAGAAATTTACATAAAACGGAAAAAATATTTAACCAAATTTATCTGATTCACGCCCTAATCTCTGACCTTTTAACAAAAAAACCAATCCTAAATGTTAGATCGAACCACTTTTGATGGATGCCAATTTTTGCTGTAATGCTGAAACCGCGTACCTCCTGTATTTACCGACAAACTACCAAAAATACCGCTCCTTAAAACAACAGTGGCAGAATCTTAAACCTAAGTTCAAGAATCCACTTCTTAAACTAGTTCAGTTTGTAGAAGTGATTATTTCATCGTATTAATTAATATTACAGCCGTATAATCAACTTGTCTTGTGCAATTGTCCAATATCTACATTCAACAGTTGGTTTACAGCTACGATTGTATGCATCGGTTCTTGTTTATATCTGATAGGTAGAAAATTTGACAGTCAGATATAAATGACAAAAATATCAAATGTAATTGAAAGTTAGGTTGAAGCATGGTGACGTACAAAAGATTTTTAAAATTTTCCAATTGTCATCACCTGTCCCGATAGTGTAATTGGTAAATACCACAGCCGCGAAAGCTAAAGATGCAGGTTCGAATCCTATCTGAGAATTTATATTTTCCATCTTTGAATTATCAGCTCGATTGGAAATGGTCATTTAGGCTTTGCATAGAAGTGTAAGCTATTCTTATTAAGTAATATACCTACCACCCATAACATTTTGTTATGTAATTAAAACATACACGTTTTTTCAAAACTTTATTAAAAAATCATACAATTTTGATTAAAAATTTATGCAATAGATTATTTATTATTAATATTTCTGTTAGCAGTCTCCCGGAAGGAGTTGTATTCAAACATAGAATCATGTTTAATTGAAGAATACGCCTTCATTGACATTTCAAAATTCCTTGCCGTTTTCATTTCTATTCTCAAACCCACCGTTGCGTCCTTGATGTTTTTAAATCGTTGGCGACAGTGGATCACAAATATGGGTAATTTCTTAAACTTGTTGTAATTCATTACACATTTATTAGAAATTCTATTCGGGTAATATTTTCCATAAACGCTACAAATAAAATGGAGGCTGGTAAACAATCGCTCGGTTCAAAGTCCAGGTACATGCGGCTTTGAAGAACGCACGCGAGTTGAAAGACACAATATTAGTTATAGGGGTATTCGTATCATTGTTATCCTTTCTGTCTTTTTTTTCTATTTTGAAGTGTTACTAATATCCATCTTGCTTTTTCTGTTTCGTTTGATATTTTAATTCTCCACACCAGCGACTTTGTATGTGATAACGATGTTAATTCACGCAATTCCCATTTCCCAACTGCTGGTATTATGCTCGATTGATCATGTATTTCCGCTAATAATTAAGCTTTGACAATGTGCGATATCCCCTATTGTATACATTGTATATTGAATACCGAATGTTACAGTATCTTCAGTAGCAGACCACATCAAACTTAGATCTAATTAAAATCAGTTCTCGGAGTTTGTTTACAGTAGCTTTCTTGTAATTTTTGAAGAACCCCAAAATGATTTTAAACTGTACATCACAATTAAACCGTCCATCTTGGAATATGGTTTCATACCTCCAAACAATGTGTGCAATGCATTTTCTTTCTGATTTTTCCTTGGACTTTAAACCGCTAGTAACTCAGGTATTCGCCAGACAGCAACTACTTGATTATTGTCAAATTTATATTGGATTTATTCAAACAGAAAGTACGGTGCATTTCTAGCGAATTCATATGATGCTGCTTTTACCGGGTCTATTGCAGCTGTTGCTGCCTTCAACTGTTCCGCGGACATAGGCACACCTAATAAATATGAAATTCTATCACTGTTTTGGATTTCTATGGAAATGTGTTCAATGTGTTACGGTATTCCGCGCAAACACGAAAGAAAACAGTAAAAGTCAGTAACGAAATCGTTTACGCCGAATACCGCAACAAAGCAGAGACAGAATGGTAGAATTCGGGTCAGCTCAATAACTTGGTAGAGTGGCATGGGTGAAATAGCAAGAACGCATTGAAACCTCAGTAAAACTATTTTGTCAACATACACTCTCGAAAGACTATTTACAAAACAACAAAGAAACCAATAATTTGCGTAATTGTTTGTTACAGCATGATGGTAGACAAAGCGTCATAACATAAAAATATAGAATTGGTAAGCAAATATAACATCTTTGAATCTAGATACTTACTTAATGCTTCACCTTAATTATATACAAAAGAAAATAAAACATAATCTTTACTGTAATTCCAGGAAAAGAAATATACATAATTTATATATTCTGCATTGTGAAGTGCACCTTCTCAAGAAATAGTGTAACATTAAATTTATACACCCTAACTTAAATTAATCAAGTGTTAACTACTTATTAATTGATGCGCAAGCTCTTTACGTTAATTTCTATGCAAAAGGACAAAAGAAACAGTAAAACAGGCTCTAACACAAACTTTGATTGACTAATTTTTAACTTATAGAATGACTACATAGTCGCTCGTGTATTGTGAACGTGAGTTTTGTAACGTGGCGGTGACAATTTACTAGATTATCATGAGTAATAAGATTATAAACAGCAAATGAAATGGCTATTCTTCACAGCAGCATCAGAAAAAAAATTAACGTAAACAGAAAGCTGTATCTTAAGCTATTAGTTTCTTGCTGGTCTCATCTTATGGATTAGAAAATGCGGCTGCAGTTTTCTATGGGCTGGACGCTAAAACCACCAACTCAACTCATACTAGCATTTTTGAATAGCGCAACTTTACCGGGTTCTTTTACGAAAAGGGGGCTCGGTGTAGAATAAAAAGTTTTCAAAATATGGTCTCTATTTATAAGAGAAGAACCATGTAGGGGGTTAGATATTTGGCATTCAAAGATATCGCCGAAAAATCAAGTCTGCAGAATTCTCAGACGACAGCTGCAAAAATCTACAGCTTGCCAATAAAGAGATAACGCAATTAACAAAGGATTTTTAAACAATGGAAATCAATCTTATTACTTTGATACATTTTAGCAGCTGCAGGAAAACGGATAACTTACAGATAACAAACCCATTGTAAGTGTTCATTTACTAGGCAGATGGTTAAGTGGCCTTATTTTTTAGAAGAAAGCTATGCATTTATGTGCAATTTTAATTAAAATGCAGCAGGTGGTAGAATTTATTTGTAGCGACTTTGTAAGTTGGAGTTTTTTAAGCAGTTGTTTGATTTTATAAGGCAAACTTTTATATAAGGTATTTACATGAGTAATTTTATAAATTAACACTAATTTCAAAGGGTGCGACATCGAACTTGTTGAGAAATTTTAGGGCGTTTTAAATAGAGGTAAGATAAATAAACATTCATGCAGAAAAAATTATTTGCAGGATTTCGAACGCAACAAAAGGTTAAGGTAAAAGAAAAATAAGTAAAATAATCTTCTACTATTATCGTTTCGTCCAATTTATAATTTCCAAACACATCCAATTTAGATAAATCTTCATATTTTAGTCTTCCAAGTTTGAAATGTACCTCGCTGTGGAATTTTAAGCTGCGTTTACTTCTGCTATCCATTATTTTACTAGCGGCAATTGCTATAACGGCAAATTATTGCTAAAATTGTTACACCTTCTAATTCAAGAAAGCCAAATTTATAGACCTTTCTAGAGCACGAGACAGTGAGTAATATTCATGGGGGTGAGGGAGAGGTGTTTGGTTAACTTAACGGTATCAAAAAGAACCCCAAGTTTACTCAAATTAAATCTGTCCCTTCTTATAAATAGATACATATAACCAAATGCAGTAGTTGCAAAGTCCCAAATAAAATATAATCTATATGAGCATAGAAAATGAGCGCTGACACAATTAATCATTAAGAATTTTTTTACAACTTATAACAAGTAATTCACTCCATTAACATACAATTGATAGAAGAATTTTTAGCAAGGTACCTCAACAAGTTTTTATGTGCGTTATCGACTAGATTTTTTGGATCCAAAACTGGCACGTAATACATTTGCTATTAGACGCCGATAGAAAGGCAAGGATATATACAATATCACTCGGTCTCTGCTGCTGGTTGAAGTCTTCAGAAACTGAAGCATTCTCTCATGCCTTGCTATCTCCAATCCTTAGACACAAGTGTATCTGTTTGGGTACGGAGATCAAAGATGTGATAAGCATTTCCTTAGTTGCATATTCCTCTGCTTGAGAAAAACATAAAACGACGTTAATATTGTAACAGTTTTAATTAATAAAGAACACGCTTTGAGATTCTTTCGTAACGGAGGAGATGGAACAACAATTCGCGGCTCACGATGAAAGCACAACGGTATCAGTTTTCTAACGAATTTGAAATCTTAGAATTGAAACGGTTATAACGGTGATAAAATTTTAATTAACAAAGAATACCTGTTATAGTAATAGTGCATGTGAGACACGGTAATTCGGAACTTCAAAAGGACTTAAAATTTTTACGCCTACAAGATGGAACAATAAGAAACTGTTGTGCCGACTATTAACTTAGCCTTACCCTATGGCAGATTGAGAAAAGGACAAGGGCGAAATATTATTTGTTAAACGAAAAACAAAATTAAGTGAAGTTGGACGCCACTGTATCTAGCATAATTTTAGGGTAGATACAGAAACCCTATCGGAAGAGATGATTTAAAATATTTAGTTTGATCGTTTTAGAAAAACGAACATACTATAATCAGAAGATTTCTATTCTATAATAAATAATTTGTATCCAATAATAATTATAAAAATAAATAAATAATTTTACATGTTTTAGTCATATAAAAAATCATTTGTTAAATAAAATTTCGTTACTTAGCATTTAGATGAGCATCAGATCTAATAATCACGTACAATTTAATCAAAAACTGTAATTTAGACAATCATAAAATAGTCAATAGTAAGAATTTCAAATATATCAAAGTTAGAGCAAATATTCCTTTCAAGAAAATATATTTTCTAAGTAAAAAAAAAATTAAATAATCTACAAAAAATATTATATTGATTCAGTTAGGTGCCGAGTCCTACATACTGAAACGATGGAGGTTTACACGGCTCTAAACGGAGTTGCAAAATTAAAATTCGTTTCGAGATTAGGCACAAGTATCTCACCCTTAACCTCTGGTCGCTAGCTGCTACTCTTAGATTGGTTGAACTCAGATTCCAGCTGGTTGCTTGCAGTGACAAAGGCAATGTCTGCAAGCTGATGCAGTAGTACGTGATGAGCAAACTCGAGGAAGATGGTCGGTTCATAGATGCTTGAAGAATAATGATGTTAGTTAACTTGAGAGTACATGTAGGGTAGGGGTTATTTGCTGATTCGACCGCGTTTATTGGTTTTAACGATTTTGCATGGTCTATGGAATTTTATAGGCTTTAAAGAGTTGTTTGGCCATACGGGATTTTATTGACCCTACAGGATTGTGTTGGTCCTACAGCAATTTGTTGGCCCTCCGGAATTTGGACTGAAATAAAAATAAATTAAGACACTTAATTTTTTTGCCACTAAATCTCACTATCAACGATTTCCCATCCTACTTGACTCGAAGATGATGTGGAAGTGAGCGGATTGATAAAATGACGTACAAAGTCAGTTCAACTGGGGGAAGTCATATCACCACGCGCAGTGTGTTTGAAACAAGTTAAAAACCTCGAGGTACGTTGTGAACAAAAAGTGTTTACACAGACTTTTAAAGATCATATTGCTATTTATGGCTTTACAAACCAGGTTTCAAAACAGCTGAATGGTTTTCTACATGATTGTGGGTACAAAATAACTTAGCTTTAAAATTTAACCAAACTAGAAAATAACAAATCGTATGTTGTTTTCCATATGGAACCAAAGACTTATTAAAAATTCGAAAATCTATCTAAATTTGCAAATAAATATTCTTGTGCAAATTTTTTCATTTTTTTTATTGCCTTAATACCTCAATGTTGTTTTGAATAGCAATTTTCTTTATATAGCAACAAAAAATTGTTACAATATTTCCAGAAAAACATAGTTATGTTAGAGATATATAGTGTCGATGCTATCAAACAGATGAAAGAAAATATAAAATAGGAAGTGTTCAAGAAAGTTTTGTAGAGAATCCTTGTCCTTATCTCCCTGACAATGTAATAATGCAAGTTTAAATGTTGTTACGCAAACTGAAGCATTGTTGTTTCGTTTTAGTATAAAATGCCTTTTCTAAAATTCAGTACTAAATATTAAATTGAAGGATTCTCATGAATTCATTCACCTCGATCGCGTTTGTTAATATTACGTGCTTAACAAAAAATGCTGTTATTTGAAAGGATTTTTTGCACAAGTTTTATGGACATCATTAGTAATCGTTGCAGAGGATTACTGTAATTTCTTATGGAATGTGTTTTATTCAAAAAAGTTAATTCTTATTCCATCCAGTCGATGGAATTTGTATAAATGTAGTGAAATTAGTAACCGACAAGTTTAACTTCTTACCTATTTATTTTATTAGCAATTGCATTGCATACCTAAAACTTAAACGTGCATTTGCCCTTAAGGCGATTTAAGAAAATACGTCGGTAATGGAAATATTGTTACATAACCTTAAACAAAGATGATACAAACAATCGCGTGATTTTTATTTGTGTGCAGAAATATGTTGTTATAATTCTATAACATATTCAAAAAATTTGCTACAGAAAACTGCAAATCGTTATAATTTGGAAAGGTATGAGCTAAACAGAAGAACTGCTTAACAACCACAAAAGAGTAAAATAATGGCTTCATCATCATTTTGTTTTCGACCTTACTTAAGGTCGGATTGACGCAGCTCTAACTTCTTTTCTATTCTGTGCTAATCTAAAAAGCTCTACATACCCTTTACAACCTAAATTTCTAATAATTTGACTAATATAGTTTGGTCTAGGTCTTCCTATATCCTATCTTTTTCCTATCCACGTGGCTCTACATAGATATTAGCAACCTGATGGTTGTTAAAGAACTCTAACATGTTTACATGATTACCATTTATAAGGAAATGAAATATAACCTGGTTATCCGCTTCAAAAAGGAAAAGTGTTAAATTATATGTTATGATAAGGCTTAAGCAACGAAACGCTACCAACATGCCAGACCGCTAACTAATTGTGAGTTATGTCATGGTGACATTTAGTTAACTGATTTTTATTTTTTTTTGTTTTGTTTTCGAACTTACTTAAAGTCGGTTTGACGCAGCTCTAAATTCTTGTCTATTCTGAGCTAATCTAAAAAGGTCTGCATACCCTTCACAATGTAAATCTCTAATAATTTGACTAATATAGCTTTGTCTAGGCCTTCCTACTATATTTTTATTTGGTAGTCTATGATCTAAGACTTTACTAAATAGTCCCTCATGTCTTAACTGGTGCCCTATCATTCTATCTCTCCTGACTTTTAATTGTTTCCACATACAGGGTTCCTCACCTATCCTTCTATAAACTTCCTCGTTTGTTACTCTATCTGTCCAACTAATCTTTAACATTCTCCTATAACACCAAGTTTCAAAAGCTTCTATCTTTTTCTTATCTACTTCTTTAATTGTCCAAGTCTCACTACCGTATAGTAGAACGCTCCATACGTGCGACTTTAAGAAACTTTTTCTATTATCTAAACTAATACTATTAGCTATTAGTAAGTTTTTCTTTTTTAAAAACATTTTTCTAGCTTGAGCTATTCTTGCTACTATATCCCTTCTGCTACGTCCATCCTTTGTAATTATACTACGTAAATAGCAAAATTCATCTATCTCCTCTAACTCGGTATTACCTATTTTTAATTTTGGTTTAGAACTAGGCTGTAACTCACTTGTCATTATCTTTGTCTTTACTGAGTTAATTCTCATACTATAGTTACTCTGTAGTATCTCATCTAAAATATTTAAAAACTCTCCTAACTCTTTTCTAGACTCTGCTATAATGGCTATATCATCTGTAAAACGTAACATGTCTATTTTCTGTCCCTGTACACTAATACCTATCTCTTTTCTCTCTCCTAGCTAAGTTTAAAGATTCCTCAATATAAACATTAAAAATCAAGAGAGACAGCATACAACCCTGTCTAACACCATTTCTAATCTTAGCTTTCTTTTCTATTTCATCAAATCTAATTACTACGCTTTGGTTTTTATATACTGTAAATAATTTTTCTATCCCTATGAGAGATTCCGATTTTTTACAAAACCCTGAACATAACAATCCAATTAACCCTATCAAATGCTTTTCCTAAATCTACAAACGCGAAATGAGTCTTTTTATTTTTTGTAACCTTTTTTCGATAATTACCCTAATCATAAATATCGGTTATCTAGTCCCTCTGTCTTTACGAAAACCATATTGGTCTTCGCCTAAATAATTCTCAGTAAAATCTTCTACTCTATTTTTAATTATTATTGTTAGTATTTTGGAAGCATGAGAAGTTAAACTAACCGTTCTAAAATTCTCACGCCTATCAGCTCCAGACTTTTTTGGGATTGGAATAATAATATTTTTTTCGAAATCTATTGGAACCTCACCTGTGTCATATATTACTTTTACTAGTTCATATAATCTGTCTAAAGTTTTCTGACTTGCATATTTTATTAATTCTGCGGGAATATCGTCTATCCCTGGCGCTTTATTTAGTTTAAGATTCCGAACAGCTCTATCAAATTCCTCTCTTAATATTGAGAACCCTATTTCTACATCCTTTTCTTGGTCGTTCTCTAACTCATCCATATCGTCTCCCTTATATAAATCTTCTAAATATCTTTTCCATCTATCTGCTACCTCAACTTTATTTATTAGAAGCTCATTATTCTCGTCTCTAATACCATTATATTTTTTCCTATCTTCCCCAAAAAACTTTTTAACTGTCCTGTAAGCCCTGTCTGTCTTACCTACTCTCAAATCATCTTGTATTCCCTTACAATTCTCCTCCATCCATTTATTTCTAGCTTTTCTACACTCATGTACTATCTTATTTCTAACTGTATTATATTTTTACTTACTTTCACTATCCATTTCTCTGAAAGGTTTAAGCTTTCTTCTATTCTCTATTAAATCTAATATCTCCTTTGTTACCCAGGGTTTTCCCGCTTCAGTTTTTTTCTCACCTATAGTCTGTGTTGCTGTATCATGTACAGTCAATTTTATTCCTTTCCATCTATTTTCTACGTTCCCTCCTACAGCTATCTCTTTGCTCTTATTATCTAATACTTGTTTATATTCCTCTTTTACCCTACTATCATTAAGCTTACCTAGATCCCATCCCTCTCTTTTAGCATTTCTCAATTTTTTTAATTTTAGTTTACACTTCATTTTAACTAAGTTATGATCGCTATCTATGTCAGCCCCTGGATAACTACGACAGTTTTTAACTTGGTTTCTAAATCTTTGTTTAACTAAAATATAATCTATTTGGTATCTAGCCCTATCACCTGGCGCTTTCCAGGTATATCTTCTCCTAACATGTTGTTCGAATAGGGTGTTTACAGTTACTAATCTATGTTCCTGGCAAAACTCAACTAATCTTTCTCCTCTATCATTTCGTCTGCCATACCCAAATTTTCCTACCATTTTTCCCTCACTACCTTCTCCCACTGACGCATTAAAATCGCCCATAACTATTAAATTCTCATCTCCTTTTACTTTTATCACTATACTATTTATATCCTCGTATACCTTTTCTACTTCCTCATCCTCGTACTGAGTTGTTGGCATGTAAACCTTTACTAAAACAGTGTCTGTGGGTTTTGTACTCAATCTAACCATAATTATTCTATCACTAAATTGTAAGTACTCTTTAACTTTATGTCCTAATCTTTTACCTAACACTATTCCTACCCCTGCCTGTCCATTAGTTGAAGAAGTTGTAATTATTCTATAATTATCTTTCCAAAAGTCATTACTATCTGGCCATTTCACCTTACTAATACCTAAAATGTCTAGCTTTCCCTTTCTCATTTCGACTAATAAATTCGTTAACTTATCTACTCTAAGTAATGACCTTACATTCCAAGTCCCTATCACTAAATCGAACTGTTGTTTTATATTCTTACGATGACGAGCCCCAAGTACCCCCTCCCGGAGATCCGAATGAGGGAGTATTTTACCTTCGGACAAGAATTTTACTTATGAGCTTTCCATCATATGTATTTCGTGTTTTAGGCCACGCACACCTGAGAAATATTGTGGTAGGCTCCCATATCTTTCCACAACGCAGTTTTTAAAGATTTTAGCAGAAAGCCGTATCCGTCACGGCTAACCCCTAACAAGCTTGTAAATTATTGAGGATCGCCCAAGACCAACCGACCCTCCTCCAATATCTTTTAGCCAGCAAGGCTGCTGCCCCTTTCTGCGCCTTTTAATCGCCTTTTACGATAAGCAGGCTTATTATAATAGTATTCTTTATCCCCTAATATAGGGAGGAAAAATAATGGCTTAACTAGTGATAATAAAAGAATCCTAAATGCACACAATTAAAATTTATAGTTATAATAGGAACCAGGAAGGAAGACATATACGTCATAAGCGTCTGAGTAAATTCACAGCATGCATTTAATGTTTTTTAAACTCTTAACCATACACATGATAAAGAGAGCAATACCACTTGTGTGTGTGTGTGTGTATGTTGTGTGTGTGTGTGTGTGTGTGTGTGTGTGTGTGTGTGTGTGTGTGTGTGTGTGTTTGTGTTAGGTAAAAATATATGTGAACGCATTCATTGGAGAAAAACATAAAAGGTTGTTACGTATTTAAGTTTTTCTACTGTTACTGGTGTAACAATTTCAAATTTGACTTGTCCCGACCGGGTGGACACCACGTAACAATAAAAGGAGTGCGTCAGCGAACTGCAGCGGTCGAAAGTGGTTTCCTATTGGGCAAAGACAGAAAAAATATAAAAACTACAGAACTAATAAATAACAAGTTTTCCACTAAAATTCTGCATTACATTATTACTTACCCTAAAAGATCCTATCTCTGATACTATCGGGGGGCGCCAAACAATAGGTCGTCACAAGCCTGAGTGATGTCTTTGTCTATGCGCAATACTGTTACTACGCATAAACCCTCTTGCTCTGGTATCCTACCTTTGATGGTCACGTTTCTTGTTCAAATCAACTACTTTTTCTAGATACAACACTCCCTGAGGTAGCTGGAGCTCCTCTAAAAATTACTATATACACACCTATTTCCCTAAATTTTTAAAATAAAAATCCACCTACAATTTACCCTCTATCGACATAAAAAAGTAATTTTATTACACATACACCTATAAACACGCTCTCCGAAAAGTAACTTATCTGTAATCTGCCCAGGGGATGATGAACTAAATCCTAAAATATCGTAAAGCAACTTAACCTAATCCAGCAACAAAACTTTGTTCCACGTTTCCCTGCTTTCCTATCTAATGGTTGCATTTATGAATCCCAAATAAATGGTAATGTCGTTCTTTAAACACGAAAACAGTTCAATTCCAACGTTACATCATATAATTGTCCATTCCAAAATATTTTACGTTTAATACTTTTACTTAAACTTTACTAATAACTCACAAATTACTAATTAGTCTAGTGAATTAATGACTGCCACTTAATTACTGTTTTATTACCAAAACATACAATTTCAAGTTAAAACTTCATAATATAGGTTTTTTTCAAATGTTGAGTACTCACAAAATTTCCAACCAACATCAGGATTGCTCCAAGTTACTCAATTAAGGGTTCAGGCACAGCAGTTCCCTGATTCCTAAAGACGCCACAACAGTTCCTATTTAATGGAGGGAATTTCTACCAACCCCTTTGTAAAACAGTTTTACGATATTAAATCCGCACTTACGCAATTGAAAATACCTTGCCCCTTGCAAAGGTATTTCATTTTTCATGTCGATCGCCGCACATTCCCTCAAGGAATTAGCCTACATTTTTTTCCTTAAAGCTCTGTACAATCCCCCGATCGAAACTTACTATAACCCCATTCTCCTTTAATTAACCCCTTATGGGGATCCAGCATTAAGAACTCCTTTACCGATTTAATTAGATTACCAAATCTCAAAATGCTTTCAGATAACCGACTAATTTAAGACTTACTAACTCAATCTCAAACAGTTTCTATTATTTTCCCCTACTATGTTTTCTAATGTCTCGGGGGATTTCACATTATTACACAATATTGTGAATGCATTATTATATATATCAAATAATAGGTAGAAGGTCTAGATTAAACTGTAATTTACGTAGGCGTATCTGTAATTTTCTTTTAATCTGAACCTTATAGCAGCCTAAATGTATAAAAGATATTTTCTTTTGTGTAATACTATATTCTGTATTTTGCTTACTTAATGCATTGTTAATACTTTGTATAGGTTTTTCCTTTATGATAATTACTGCAATGTCTATTTAAAATGATGTCATTATGCATAGAATTTATTTTACTAACTTCTTAAGACTCAAATTTAAAGATGCATTTTAATGAATTTTTCAACAACTCTGAAAGTTTTTAAAAAAGAGCATGCAATACTTTTACTATAAAATTTGATGATTAATATATAATTGGTTTATTTACATTCTTGTGGTTTTAGGGTAATTTGGAATAAAAATACGGATTTAATTACCAAACTTGATTTGTAAACAATACTTAATATGAAATAAAAATTCTACAGGGTACTCGCATAACAAATTAGTCCATTCAAAATTAAATATTATTTATTTCCTATCTAATTGATCTTGCGTACCGCCTCGCGTTACAAGGTTATTTGTCCGTTTGTTTTGGAACTAAACGTTTAACATGCAAATAGGCTTATTTTTACTAGGGCGGTAAATCTAATCTATTAAATTAAATTTTTTTAAATAACTTTTCTAGTTTGATTTTAATCCTACTGCTTTGTTTACGCTTATATTATAGATTTTTATTGTTAATTGGCTGAAATTAGCGAATATTATTTTAAACAGTTTGTATTAAAACTTACAACAGTTCAAGTTTAAGAAAGAAGTCAATCGTCGTACGCTAATCGAAAAACAATCTATCGCTAAAGCAAGGCTGACATTTTTGAAAGCACATACACGTAATATGAACTCGCATGTTAAACGATTTATAGACAAAACATGGTTATCTTCTAAAGGAAACCCCAGTGCGTTCATGGCAAACTGATAAGATAGAAAGTGTTCACAAACCAGCTGATTATGATAGCAAACACTTTGTAATTATACATGCTGGTTCTACGGTAGACTTTGTGAATAATGCTAGAGTAATATGTGTATCTAAATCATAGAAGAAAGATTATCATGAAGAGATGAATGGTAAAATGTTTTTGAAATGGGTAGATAACCAACTAATAAATAACCTCGAAAAACCATTCTTGATTATTATGAATAGTATGTCCGATCTAACATGTATTTAAACGAGTGTTAATAATTAATCGACTTTAAATAAGAACACGTTATTTATTGACTTTTTACAATTTTTTATTTTACATCAAACCACCGCTTAAGTGCAACAACATCGGCCATCATCGTCTACATTCGTTCTGGTGCGTTCCGAAGTGTTGACTCAATACACTACACTCCCCCTTATTTACATTAAGGCACGACTAAATACTAAGTAAAATAATTCACAGATGTTATAAATCTAACTTGATAATTGGTTTCTTAACTCTGTTAAATCTCCTAAGAGCTGGTGTGGAAACCTTTATGGAAGATTTAATAGGGGATGTTTTAGTCTCTTGATTAGAGAGTAATTCAGGTTGGTCAGAATTGTCTACAAGCACATCCGCCTCAACATCAGTCAAATTCGGTGGTTGGTAACTGATAGTTGAGCTACTCTCATCTATAGAAATGACTGGAGGTAGATTATCTTCTTGCGTTTGACATCTGTTTCGTTTCAGTTAGTCAGATGAACTAGCTTTACATTATTATTCACCATTACAAGATAAGTGATATTGCTCAATTGATTTGTTATTTTCCCAGGTTCCCATATCTTGTTTAACTTATTATAAACTAATACAACTTCCCTTTCGGTATAATAGCGAATACCCTTCTCATGATTTTTTTTCTAGGCATAATCTTCTGTTCGCTTACATAAACCGATTTCTGGTTTCAAAATACTTATTTTAGTTCTTGGAAGTCTTTGTAACATTTCTTCCGCAGGAGATACTTTAGTAGTAGTTGTGGAAATATTCCTATAATTGTACAAAAAGTCGTCAACAATATGTTGCGTATCCAAACTGGTATGAAGTTGCAAGTTTTCTAATAAACATTTCTTCAGCATGTTTTTTGAAACATTAACTCTCGTTTCTACACTACCATTCGATTCAGGATGGTAGGAAGGTGTGTTTATTAAGATTATTGCATTTAACTTGCAAAAGTTTTGTAACTCCTGACTATCAAATGGTGGACCATTATCAGCTACATGTATTCATGGCAGACCCCATATAGCAAATTAATGTCTCAGGTTTCTTATTGTGGCATGTGCATTTGTGCTGCGCATAATATAAAGGTCAATCCACTTGGTAACTAATAAAAAGTTAGTATCCTCAAGTTTAAAAAAAATCAACGTGCACCCGATTCCAATTCTTTAAGTTTTTGGGGCAGGGAATGATGTTTTCATTTTTGTTCCGAGCGTTGTAACGTTGGCATGGCTCACATTGCTCAATATGTTCTACAATGTCTTGGTCGACGTTTGGCCACCATAAGACAGAACGTGCTCGAGCTTTCATCCGAATAATAACTGGATGACCTTCATGAAGAAGTTCAAGTACACGAGGTCTCAAACTGAGTGGAATAACGACTCTGTTTCCCCAAGTGAAACATTCACTTTCTAAACTCAGTTCGTTTCTACGAGATAAATACGATTTATATATTTTATCAGTACTTTCAAAGAATCCATGTTTAATAAATTCGACGACCATACACAAGACGGTATCCTTCTTGGTTTCTCTCGAGATTTCTACAGGTAGTATGGGTAAATATATTAAATGATTAAAATAAAAATATAATTATTTGTCGCTTCAGTCCATGGTAAACGGGACAACCCATCTGCGTTAGCAATTTCCGAACCATTTTTGTATTTTATTGTATAATCGTAAGCACTTAATATTAACGCCCAACGTTGAATTCGACTATGTGCTAAAATAGGTATTGGTTTGTTACTCGCAAATATGGATTCTGAAGGTTTATGATCAGTTCTAAAAAGAAATTTTCTTCCATATAAGTATTTGTGAAACTTACGAATTGCATAGATCACTGCTAAAGCTTCCTTTTGGACGTGTGAATAGTTTAATTCTGCTGGACTTAGGGTACATAAGGCAAAGTATACAGGTCTTTTAACTCCATCATGATTCTGACTTAATACTGCTTCTAGGCCATACGACGATGAATCTACAGTGACAACGGTTTCCTTGTTTGTGTCAAACAAGGTTAGTATGGAATTATTATTAATCATACCTTTACTAATTTGAAATGCTTTATTACAAGCATCTGATCATGCAAATCTAGTATTTTTATGTTTCAACAGGTTTCAGTACTATCAACAAGTTTGGTAGAAGTCTTACGTTTACAGGTAATTCTTACAATCCCGCAAGCGCGGTATAAGTGACGCAACGGCAGTTGGTAGCTCTAATCGTTATACAGATTTTAGCTCGCCCATCTGTCAATGACGTCACACAATATGCAAATTAAAACGCGTAAATGGCGAAATATATATAGTGTTAGAAATGAAGTATAGAAAACCCCACACACCGGGAACTTACGTGAAAATATAAGCGTCTCACAGGATAGCTTCCTTCAGGGTTGCTGGGACCCCCTTCCGGGTCATTTACAGGTGGAGCGCATAGCGTCCTTCGGGATTGCTCCGGCTAGCTTCTACAGGGCTCCCTGGACTCGTTCGTTCTAGGGTCGTGGACTGCTCCCAGATTATATTCAAATTATCTTTTTCCTATGTAGCGGTAATGACAGGAACGGGTAGAGGAACAAGAACATGATAAGGCAAGGATATCTACATAAAAAAGACAAAGATACGATACGATACGATACCAGGCACGACCACTCTATTCGAAGTTCAAAGGCAAAAAGCCACGTTTTAGCGTCTCTCGGAAACTTTCTATTTTTGTTCTCCCGCCACTCGCGTCAGCGCGATCTGGCGCAAACGCACTCTGACGTGACGGAAATACACGCGCCAAGCCTTTCAAATTTATGGCGCGAAGTCCTGCACATCAAGACTAAACTAAAAAATGTTTAGTGCCAAATTTTTGGCACGTAATAGAAGCTTGAAGTAAAAATTAATCAATCCTAAAAATGCCTTTAACTGTTGAACATTTTTGAAGGAGTCTCTTGAATGGCATTTGCTTTGAACTGCAATGGTCGTATGCCTTGATCGTAAGAATTCAACTTCATCTTTATAAAATACACTTTTATTTCTATGTATTCTAATATTGTACTTTCTTAGACGTTCCAGTACAGGACGAACATTTTTATAGAAGTTAGCCAAAGTTTGGTCTGAGATGATTACATCGTCTTTATAGCAGCTACAATATTCTAGGCCATTTGCTCTTGATCTATAGTGAATTGGAAAATAGACGGAGCAGTGGTTATACCATAAGGTAGACGTTTGTATCGAAAGATACCTAAATGCGTGTTTACTGTAACAAGATCCTGACTCTCTTCAGAAATAGGCACTTAATTAAACGCATTTGACAAATCAATGACAGCGAAAACATTTCCATCATTACACGACTGTAAGACATCTTCGACTAGTGGCAATGGATAATGTTCGGCGTCTACATACGGATTTAATGACTTTAAAATCGGCACAAATACGGATCCCCCCAGATTTTTTTGGGACGATGACTATAGGACTAGCCATTCTACTGTGCTTGACTGGTTCAAAAATATTACAATCAACGAAACATTTAAGTTCAATTTCGACTTGTGGTTTTATAGCGTATGGCACGTTGTATGGTTTGTGAATCGACAATACTGAATGTGGAATTAAGATGATGGACGCTTTGAAGCTTGTTACGGGTTGACTAATATCACCATCAAAAACTGATCGAAAATCTCCTTCCAAAGACCTGACTGTTGGTATTGCATTCTGTGACTACAGACTTACTGAACCCACATCTTCAATTGGTACAAGATAAGACTGCCAATTGGCCAATGATTGGTTCAGCCAGTTACGCCCTAATAGAGGCAAAAATTTTGCACTAGATCTAGATAATAATATTGGTAGGTTAGTTGTTACATTTTAAAATTAACCTTTACTAAAGCTTGACCCTTGATTTCTAACTTATTTCTACTACAAGGGCAATAACTAAGTTTACAATTTGCAAAATTGTTTAAGAATTCTTTTTATGACATTACAGATACACTAATACCTGTATCTAATTTTAATTGACCTATCCTGTATATTGACTTCTAAGACTAAAGCATCAATAACATTTTTACCGCAAATATTATTAATAAAAATTTTACTCATTTGTTGTCCGATGTCTTCATCATCTTTATCGTAATCTACATTCTGGCCGTCCATCTCTTAATAATTGAGTGCACGACTGGATCGATTGGATGATCTACATACCTTGGAAGTATGCCCCTGCGCTTGCATGAAAAACACTCTCAATGTACAGCTGAACAGTTCTGTAGATTGTGGTTCCTGCCACAGCGATAACATTTAGAGAAAGACTTTCTTTCTCTCCTGACCGACTTTTGGTCTTGCTTTGGTTTCATCTGCTGTAGATTGGAAACTTTTTTTTATAGCACCTTTATTTTTATATATCTTGTGTAGAGCGTGTGATGGCTCTAATAATTTAGTTTGTATTTCAGACAATTCCATTGTTAAGGCATCTGTTTGCCTTCGACATAACAAATATTACCGATATCTCTATCCATATTATTGTTGCACATTTTTTCTGCCAGCAGCCACAATTCAAATCGCTCATTTGTTTATTTCACTTTATTCCCAAGAAGTCGAGGAACGTTAATCACCTTGGAGACGCTTATATTTACCGTTCCAGCTACATTATAGGGTGAAATTGCCTTTAGGTCAGGTTAAAATCAACCTAGGTTGGATAGCAAAAACTGTTCCTAATCAACAGAATGTAAGCGATATGCCGGTGCCTGACATATTCGGGTATCTTCGGCAATCTACGCCGTTAGATTAGGTTAGTTCGACTTGTTAGGAGTTAGGTTAACTATTGTTGTCTGGAGTTAGGTTAGGTTAGTTGGACTTGTGCAGGAAAAATTTGGTGACAGATATTGGTAATATTTGTTATGTCGAAGGCGAACAGATGCTGACTGATGGACTACACACACCAACTACAGAACCATTTTGTGACAATATAATGTTGGTTAAAATTTGTGACCTTTCTGACTCCGAGCAAACATCTGCAAACAAAAGGATGTTTATCCAAATAAAGAAATTTGTGGTGCATTTAACAGCTATCTACGAAGAAAGTTCGATCGATTTGTTTCCGCTAGGCATGGTGTTAAAGCTAAGCTTCCGTTTTCTCTGGAAAGCTCTAACAAGATGGACCAGGGAGTAAAAGACATTATCGGAAAAGAAGGTCTCGAAATCATTAATAAAAAATTCCAAAATCCTATATGTGTTCCGTACAAAGTGGAACTAGCAGATGTTAAGTTGGAAACGTTATTGGAAGAACTACCAGATATATTAGACGGACTCAAAAAAGATTATTACTATCTTTTTGAGATGGATGTAACACAAAATTTCGCTGGCATATTTAGCAAGATGGAGATGTGTAATTATTTAGCTACAAACCATAACTTTTGTTACAAGAGCGAATAAGAAGAAAACTGCAATATTATAGTTGACAACGATAAAACTGTGGGAATCGATTGTGTAACATGGCTAACAACCAATGCAAGAATTAAGATACAACAAATCTGTGTCATATAATAAGTCCTGGTGTTAGTACACAACTTGGAAATCATATACTAAATTTTTTACGTTGTCGAGATGCACGTTTAAGGGAAACATTCGCGTCTACTTTGGTCAAAGAACATGGTATTACGCGATTGGAAGCGACTATATACAACTGTACAATTGGAAACTAATATGTTAGTGCGGAACAGGTGTATAATCCCTTAAACGACTGTTTAACCTTATTGGAAGATAGTAAGTTATACTTCCTAAAGGCGTCAATATACTCGGCACCACTTGCCATAATGTGGAGTGAGCTATCGGACTAGCTACAAAATAACTGCTGTTTAGTGTATACTAACCTACTACAGTACGTGTATTAGAGGAATAGCAATACAAAGAAATTGACTGGCTTGCAAATTAAGTTGTCCGAAAAATCAGAGGAAAGGGAAAAATTGATAAAGTATGTGTTTTCGGCGTTTACTTTTAACTATTTACTTGTAAATTATTTGGAGATAGTAGAGGAGGAAGACAGCCAAGATAAAATAAAAATATTACACAAGTGCTACATTAAAGCGGTAGTTCATATTTAACACAATCTGCAACACCATAAATACTCCCTGTATGTTTGTTGTGGTTTGTTTAGCATTCTTCTTAATCTTCTTTGGGAATTAAACCACTCATAGTTTTTAAAATATACTTTATTTACGTTTCGATTCATGACCTAGCATCGTTGTCAAAATAATAAAATTTTATTATTATATTTATTATTATATCGAAACGTAAATAAAGTAGATTTTAAAAACTATGAGTGGTTTAATTCCCAAAGAAGATTAAGAAGACTGCAACACCATATTCTACAATTCCAAAAGAAATAATCATTTCGGAATTGGGGTTGATAAATACGCTTAACATTCGTCCAAAGGATGTACGACAACGCGTAAATATTGGCAGTAAACTCAATCCGTTTACGCTAAAGGAAATTGCCACATTATGCACGCCATACGCTGTAAGTGGAAGAAAAAGACAGCTGGAATTAGCGGAAATGGATGCAAATAGGTGAAAGTTGGACTACATGGGAAACACTGCGAGAATACGCGAACAATACAATGATGTGTTAGAGAGAATGAGAAAGAATTAAAAGATTATTTTGTGTCGATGGACTGACTTAGATACATCCGGGTTCTACAAGCTGTATGCATTTGTAGTTAGTAAGTGATGTAAAGGCCCTTGCGGAAAAGGATGGTACTAAATCCGTATACTTTTAAAAGGTTATTCTAAAAACGTATTTATGAAAATGGCAAATAACATAGACAAACTAAGGAATGCGGGTTTCGTAACCTTGGCGTACACCACACGCAAAGGGGTTCCGCTAAACATTGTATATTTGCCTAGTAAAGAACCTTTTGGATCATTTAAAACCGAGGGTCCTACAACCTATAACGACCATATATTCTCAAAAGTGGTGGACATGCATATGCAACAGTGAGTGAGAGAATAAGGACTACCGCCAATACCGACAAGAAGAAGTCGATCAAGCTAACGAGATACGTATGCAGGATATAGTGGGAGAGCCGCGAGTAAAAGATTGTCACAAGCTGCAAGAATTACACGAAGGAATGGATCTGGTTGTCGATAGAATCAAAGACTTTATATATAGAGACAAACTTCTGTACATTTTACAATTCGAAAACCTAAATGGTCCCTATGTATCAAACTATTGGCTAGAAAAGGAAATAGAGGACTTGGGTGTCGATTTAAATTTTAAGCTGCGAATAAAATTAGATAAAATTAAAACCACTCCAAACAAACAAAGAGAAAGGACTGTTTTCTGTGTATAACTTTTTATTAAAATTAAGTTTAAATGGCTTCATGCTTGGCATTAAATTTTTTTAAATTTTGTTATGTATAATGTCGAAATAAAAATCTTAGAATAGTATTACATTGCTCTTTATTTGAAAAAGGCTATGATGTCACGACGACCTTGGAAAAGTAGTCGAAACTAGGTAGCCAAGAGCATAGCGAAGTGGTGACTTTACCTTTATAAGGATGTTAAGTGTACGCTGTATATTTAAAATTAAATAAAATTGTTTTAAAGGAATGTGTACTACTTTTTTTGCTTACACCAATTTTATAAATCGAGTTAGCCTAAGGTTAAATTAATGGTAGATTCAAACTTCCAAGAAAAATTATATCGGTATTACCATACACGATTAGAAACTGTTTATAAATAAAAAGTTATAAAATAGGGGGCTGTAACTCGATAAGGGTTGATGTTAAGATAAAAATTAAAAAATGTGGGAATACAAAGGTCGTGCGGTGCATTTTAGGATTAGGTTTTCGATTTTTTAGAGTATGGATGGTGAAGGTGTCTAAGCAAGGAGGGAAGCAAGGAGGGAGCAAAGAGAAAATCCCTCTCGGTAAATTCTTCCTTATGGAAATTGTAAAATCTAGGCCGGGTGGATAGGTGGATCGGTGGATCTGTTTTCGGATCATTCAATCCTACTACTATCGTTGTATCGAAGAAGTGTGCAATGCATTAAATGTTCCGGAAGTATTAAGTAGGTATATTAAACTACCACAAATCTTAGTGGAACTTCGAAGAGTACGCAGAGGAAGAAGTAAGGATTGTCAAAAACTAGCCGTTTAATATTATTGTTTTCTTAAATTTAGTGAAAATAAAAATTTTCCTTGTGTAATAGGTTGTTTAGACTGCACACATGTTGCTATCTAACCGCCTAAAACAAATTACGAGTTGTATCCTGAGCCTATCTATGTGAACAGAAAATGATATCATTCTATTAATACTCAGCTTGTACGTATAAGTTATAATTTTTATCTTTTCAAAATACTTACAAATGTTATTTTAGATATGTGACACAAATTCAAAAATTATGAACGTGTGCGCCAGGCATTATGGCAGCACACATGATAACTATATAGGAATAATTGTCAAACGTTTCTTTACATTCAAGATTTACATAGACGTGATTATAACTCATTTTGTTTATTGGGTAAGTATTGCCTCATTTTTTTTTGTTTACTAGTACTTATCCAAAATTGATCAGGTGATTCTGGTTATGGAATACGTCCAAGGCTTTTGACCCCAATCATGAATGCTGTCCCCAATACGCCTGAAGAGAATTATAATGTTCAACACCGAAGCACCAGAACCCTGATCGAAAAATGCAATGGAGTTTTAAAGCTTAGAATCAGGTGCTTATTGAAACAAAGTTCTTCACTATGCACCTGAAAAAGCGTCGAAAATCATCAATGCTTGTCGTGTTTTACACAATATATGCATAAATTCAAAATCCTTGCAGTTAGGTTTTGGGACGACCCCAAAGATGCGATTATGGTACTTGATGATATTGATTTTGATTTACAAGTTCCCAATGAAGCTGCTGATGAAGACTTTATTGGTGGCAGAATAAACCTAGATCTAGTAGCTGGTCAACGGGTACAAAATTTTATTGTTCGAAATCATTTTAATATTTTAAAATTCTATGTTATATAATTATGTTATTTTATACATAACTTTTGTTATAACATACAGGCATTAAATTATATGGTATTGTTAAAACTACTGATTTGTTACTAATTAGACAAAAAAAAGTTCTTTTAAAATTCTATAATTAAATACTAAAATAATGCCAACACCAATAACATGAAAAATAAGTTAAAAAAATTTTCCCCGAAGAAACTTAAGGATATGAAATAAAAAATCTAACATTATAAACTAAATTTTCCAGAGCGGTCGCTATTCTTTTCTTACAAACAATGTCTTCTGCTAACAATTCTAATTTCTTTTTATAATATTCCCCTTTTATTTTAATTTTCCGCTCGGTTTGGTTAGCTAACCTATCTGTTAGTATGCTCCAGCCGCTGAACACGTCTTTTACCGCACTGGTGAGTCTCTTAAAGCGCTGGAGAGTGTCGAGTTTTCTCAAGTTCTTTTTCTATCCATTCTAATTGGTGCTAGGCAGAGAGTTTGCATTGTTAGCTTGACTTTCATCAATTATGCTAGAGATGGAATTTGCTGCAAGGTTGCTGAAGTGGATTGCTCAGTTTACTTTTGCTAGTGGATGGTAGAAGGTCATATTCATCAAAACTACTTTTTACAGTTTCTTCGTATAAAACTGAAGGCGTATAAAGCATATGATCAAAATTTGATTGAAGAACTTCGTCCTGCGGTTCAGGCTTGCAGAATATGGACTGTGATTCCGGCACATTTTAATGTCCTTCAACAGCTACTTCTCCTATCATGTATAAAATAGTGTGTTCATCCTCGGTTATTTTTGTTTTAATAGGTGATCGGTCCACCACCAGTAGAGTTTTGGTGAAATTCAATTTTTGAAGTTTTAGATTTTATCGCAAATTTCATGTCATGCTAAGTCTGTAAATAAAAGAAAATTTGTTAAAAATATAGGTAAATTACACATTGGAATTCTTATAGTCATAAATTAAACTTGGACAAACATTACTTCCAAACTAATTAAAATTTGCCAAATATTTATTTAAAAAAAAAGTGTTTTTATATACCTTTCGTCATTTATGCCAATCCTTCCTAGCACCGAGTAGAGCGTTTATATTCCCAGCACCTTCTCCCACTGGGATTGGACATGTCTTGCAGTAAAATTATTGCGGATTTGCCCGATTGTAACTGTGGGTTTTCTGTACAAATTCTAGTATTTCTTGTTTTTGTTATTGGGAAATGTTACTCATTCTCTCGCTTTTCTCAATTACAACTAATTTAAAAACAAGTTCACTTCTACAAAACTTAGATATCATGTTTACAAACGTATTTTATTGTCAATTTTAGATTTGCTAGTAAATTATAATTAAAAATTTGCTTATCTTAAGCAAATATAAATAGAACAAAATATAAGGTTATCATAAAGTAAGGGATATATTTTAAATTATGATAACTTTTTAACAAATTAAGTTAATAACAAGAAATAAATGAAATCTAATTGCTTATGAAATGGGATTTAGTATGCCCAAAACATGTTACGACAATTGCTCAATATGACCTCCGTTTTGTTGTTGTAAGATCACCATCCTTACCTCCAAATTGTACACAGCATTTCGTAACATTTCTGGTTGAATTGTACCAATTTGCTCCGTAATACTGTCTTTTAATTCTTGTAGCGTAGTTGGTCGTCTTCTAAACACTAAACTTTTTAAATAACCCCACAGCCAGTAATCCGCTGGGTTTAGATCAGGTGATCTTGGTGGCCATGAATTTACGAAATGTCTGCTTAACACGCGATCTTGAAAAACGTTGGTTAACAATTCTTTGACTGGTCGAAAAATGTGCGGGGGTGCTCTATCCTGCATAAAAATGATGTTTTCAATTCCGTAGTGCTCGCTTTGCAGCTGTGGAATAACATAATTTTGTAACATTTGCAAGTATCGTTCACCATTTACAGTTACAGATACGGCTTGTCCATTCTTCATTTCCTCGTAGAAATACGGACCAATAATAAAATCAGCTGTAAAACCGCACCAAACGGTGACTTTCTTGTCATGAAGACCTTTTTGAACGATTTGTTGCGGATTTTCTGCAGACCAGATTCTACAGTTTTGAGTATTGACTCCACCATTCAGAGTAAAATGTGCCTCATCTGTCCATAAAATACGGGATAACCATTCGGGTTCAATTTCCATCTGAGCCATTACTCGCAAAGAAAAATCGTACCTAGTAGCCAAATCTGCGTCCTTTAATTCAAACAGCATTTTCAGTTTATATGGATACATGTTTAGAATTTTGCGTAAAATTTTCCAAATCGTGGTATACGGCATTTGCAATCGCTTGGATATCGCATTTGCACTGCTGATTGCGAGTGAATTGCTTCTGGCTATGTCTTGATTTTCATGAAGAACTTCTGCAACTTGGACATCACTAATTATTAGTCTTCCTGATCTTGGTAAGTCAGTTACAGACCCTGTTCCTTCAAATTTTTGTATCAAATTGCGGTACGCTTTCATTTGACAGGGTCCCGCTCTCAAACCCATTCTCGTGCGAAATCTTCGTAATCCAGCGGTGTAATTTCTGCCGGATTCATAATAGCACTGAACTAAACCAATTCTTGTTTGTAAATCCATGTTATTACAGTTGAGTCGTTTGAACTCAACGTTTACTTGAGTTTTAATTTAAAAATAAAACTTCAAATTGAATAATTTCGTTTTGACACTAGTGTCAACAATTGTTATGACAACGCTTTTGTTTCTCATAGATACGGTAAAATCCCATTCATTAAGCAACTAGATTTCGTTTATTTTATGTTACTAACTTAATTTATTAAAAAGTTGTAATGATTTAAAATATATCCCTTACTTTATGATAACCTAGTATAAGAAACACAAGAAATGAGAGCGTTATGTACATAACCTAAAGCGCTGCTCTTTCTATTTGACATATAATGTGTAAGATTTATGGATTATATATATTTGGCAGCAGCGGGAGGAATGTAACGCTGCCTATGTTCTAACTTGAACACTCGAAAAAATCGAAGCAACAAAATCAAACACAATTCAAGGATTCACTATAAAATGCGTATACGAAAATAGGATTTTTGAAATATTCGTATACGAATTAAATTCGAACGGTTTCAAGAATTGATCCCCTGGTAGATGAGTTGCAACAAATCCACAGGCATGAGGTTTTGCTATTGCCACCTTATCGTCGCGAATTTAATGCGATTGAGATGGTGTCGGTTAATGCTAAGAAATATTACGAAAAAAAACATTGGTCGTGATGGTTATGGCGATGACATGGTTGTGACAATGTGAGAAGAATCACCAAATGTGTGTACCGGAAATGTTTGGCAAGCTTGTGTCAGTCACGCGAAAGTAAAAATGGTTTACATAGGGAGCGGGCGCAGCTTCGCTATTGGACGGGTGAAGATCCCATCTTTTGTACGTACTGTGACAACCTTAATAAGGCCGTCTTTTCCTGGCTGAGTTTTTTCAATTACTTGCGTTGGCCACTGCAAAGGCGGATAGTTATCGTGCTTCACTATAACAACTAAACAAGTTGCGGATAACAGATTGACTGGACCATCTGCGTTCAAGAGGAAACAATCTGCGAACGGCTATATCCAGAGAACCCTCAAACTTGGGAAGATTCTTTGGGTTTTTGAAAGGCAGCTTGTAACAATTTTATTTCTTGGTTATTAAATCCATCCATAAAAGTGCAAAAATTATAAAACGCTTTTATTAAAATAATAAGTAAAATACATTTAACAACTTTGGTATTACGCTAAAGCTGTATCTATATGTAGCATTCTATGTATAGTCAAATATCTGTGCCTTCGATAACTATTCGCAAGCGCGTTTTGGTTGAAAACCCCCTCCTGGAACAGGCCGTTCGTCCGAGCGAGCGTGATAACCAGTAGGCCATGCGAGATAGTAGAGTCAAAATGTACGATAGGAGGCAGGCCGCCAATTTGCGGTTACATTTTAAGCAGTCGAGACCCATCTTTAAATAGCGGTTGGTATCCTACGAACGTTATTTAATTGTTTAATTGAGATATTTTATTTAGCGCAAAAACCACACTAAAATGCAACTTTGAAAACAACTAATCCAGCCACTGATGTTAAAACCACTTTGTATTACAACCTGTAAAAAGCAACTTAGATGATGGAATATTTGACTAATTTATAGAAGACCATTTTATCACAAAACGTAAAGATGTTATTTGGTAAGGCAGCGGGGTTCAACATATTACAGCAGCTGACGGATGTATGGTGATTACGTTTGATATTACAACACCTCTTCACAGCTACAAAACGCAGCTTTGGTTCGTAGATAACTTTAAGTAATTTTTCGTGTTTCAAATTAGAAACACGCTATTTTGTTTAGTGCATAAAAGCACGAATATTATAAAATTTCAATTATTTGTTGTGCTGGAATTTTCCAGTGTTAAAATTATAATTCACAATTTTTAATGGTTTAAGAAACCATACACGTGGTTCATTTTGTACTGTTAGTAACAGCGACAGGTGTTATTGACGTCACTTGTTTGTCTGCAATATACTGCTGACACATGTGTTCTAGAAAACATATGCTTCGAACAGCGTTTGCCCAAGTTGAGTAAACAAGAATATTTTTGTGATCTGCTTTTTTTATTTGAAATTGAAACTAATACAAATAATTTAGAAAAGGAAAAACTTGAGTAACAAACAATGTTTTAAATTGTAACCTTCTTGTACAGATCTGCACGGGTCGGACCTTTTTTTGTGTAACAAGTTCACACTAAGCTGTAAAATGTTTGATTATCAACTATTTTGATAAACCTTAATTTAAAACTCATGAACTCATTTAATTATTTATGAAATTTTTTTGCATTGAATTTTGTTTTAAAAGAGAATCTTTTGAGTAAATTATTGGTTTAAGATTAAAGTTTTTTATTTTGATCAAATATGGTCAAACCTAACAACAGGAAACTAATATCCTTAAGAGTAGAATTTTGATGTCAACTTTATATAGAAAATATTTTTTTAATATTTCTTTAGGTATGTTTGTGGGACACAAATAGTGTTTCACCCTTCTATTAAGCTAATTATTGCAATTTCTTACAGGAGCAGCGTCTTATTCAGTTAAGACGGGTTTTTGTCATCGAAGGCGATTTTTTTCTTTGGGTTTCCACGTCCGCCCCTAGAAATATACCACGCAATTATCATAAATAAGTCAGGACTTGGTGGCGCCTATTTGTTTTGGATTAAGTTCAACTTACAATCAGAATTCGACTTACCCCCCCATTTCTCATAGCTCTACCCAAGGAATAGACCCCTAGTTATGTCGGAAGACTTCGTTACACTTGCCCATGCGCGAGGATAGTCTTGTAAACGTTTAGAAAGGAATAAAAAAAAACCAGTTTCAAGCTTAATACAAAAGCGACCTACGTGGCAACAAATGAATTCTATGCTTGTTGATCGTCAAATGAAATATTTACTTTCGACGGAATCTCTTCCAAATTTTAAAACTTTTTTAATGTGTCATCAAGATAAGATTCTGTTGAAACAAAAAATGAGTTAACTGGTGCGGGTGCGAGTGCGGATATTGCGTCTATAAGAGCACACCAAATTGTATTTATCCCTGCTAGTTGAACACCATCGCCAGGAATAAAACCATCTTTAGTGATAGATGCGAAAGCGTCTGCCTCTAATAATATATCGATTGGACCCGGCATAAACCATGTTACGGGTCTGACACAAGTCGTAGTTTGGGTGTCTAACAGCCCCAAATCCGTAGTAAACGGTAAACAGTATAGATTAGAGATAGGTTTTAACGATAACAAAATCGGGTGGGCACCACCAGTAATGACACAATGCTAGCTATAATCATAAGAATCTCGTTACTGGTCGAGAAAGCTTTTTAGCACTTGGTAATAATAATAAAGGAACAATAAAGAGAAACTCACGGTGTAGAATGCTCTGATTTGCCCTACTTCCACATGCAATCTTAAGTGAAATGATACACCTTATCTTCGGTTGCTGGCTCTATTTCTACACATAGCTGTAAGGATTACATTAATTGACACAGATATATATATATATATATATATATATATATATTCTTCTGCCTACAACTTTTACTTTTGCTTGTTTACTCCACCCCTCCACCCTTTTATTTTTATTTATAATAAATATATCTGATTATAAACTTTACTACTTTATTTATTTAAACAAAATTTGCTACACGACTTTTGTCGTCGTCCCTATTTTAGTATTCACTAAATGACTTATATTCGAGGTGCTTTAGCAACGTTTGGTTGGTTATCTATTTACTGTTTACTATATATTATGCCTCGACTATATGAAACCTTAATCTCAGGGTGTTCACCTTACTCACCGTGAGTTCAATCGTGAGTAGATGTGCACTACCCAACCAAACTGCACACTCGTTTGTTTTACCACTTTTTTTATGCACTGATTTACTATATATGCCAAATTTTAACAGATCAATGTTGCTTGGTGCCAAATTAATTTATGTATACTATTTATGACTTTAATTTTGACGTTTTAAGATATTCACGGTACTTACCTGAATTATACCGCGCTGAAGGCCTTCTTTACTGCTGGCTCAAGATCGTATTCACCGTACGCACCTTCACAAGGATTCTCAATCGTAGTCCACTTGCGTATCGCCTCCAGGTGTTCTTAACCAATTTCGTTGACCCCAAATCTGAAATAATTTTACCCCAATTTAGAATTTAAAAAAAACCGTTGTATCTACTTCCCCTGCGTTAATTCTTCCTCGTAGTATACTGCTCTCCTGTTTCCCTACTTCGTATTCCAATCAATCCTCTCCTTGCTCAATCCAAATCAATCCAGCCGTCCTATTTTAAATCAATCCTTGTCCTGCTATTCCTTTAATATCCACACGATGTCCTTACTGCCGTTAATCTGCTCAAATCACTCCAAAAATTATCAATATCGTCGTTGCCTTATGTATCCACTCAAATCTCCTACTGCCGTTAAACCAAATCTTCCCAAAACCAACACCAATCTTGCTCAAACCTAAATAATCGTCGCTTTTCCCGTCGCACTAGTAACCACTCTAAATCTTCTTTAATACTCGTTGCCTTTATACTCTCGATGCTTCTTATTACTCTCACTTTACTAAATTAGACTCTTTAATTCACATAAACTTTTATTTCAATAAATATTTGTACAACTTTTAACGCAGGTTTTGTAAAACACGTTTTTATCTGAACATAATCGAAATTAGAATTTTTATTTATTTCGCTTAGCAATAAGATCAACAACCTTAGCTTACTTGAATTACAATTCTAAAACATACAATATCCAATAACAATTCGTCTTTCCTTTCGTGTCCAAAATACCTTCACTACAGTCTTTATAATATTCTTAATTTCTACTATTGGTCCAAAAACACTTCACAATTCTCCAATAACCTTTTATATTTCTATTCACTTTTAATTTTGATTTTACAATTCGTCCAAAAGTTGATTCTATTAAAAGAAAAACCAAAATAATTTACACACGACCTGGACGCTTTGTTGGTTGCATATATACATAAATGCGTTCGGCTTTCCGACGGCAAATGTACTTTCACTGGCTCATAAATTATCAACTCAGTATAAAACCTTAAGTACCGTGCATTTTATCAACGTCATAAAGTCATGTTGTCTACCTTTTGGCACATATGTTTCAAACTAAAATGGTACATACTTTAGCATATGTAAAGTACAGCAAAATATAGTTTTTTAAATTATTAGATCTGATATATTAATCCTATTGTTTGGCATACACCCCTTTTAACACAAATCTACCCTTAGAAGCCTTGTACCCCTCCCCCCCCTTACATAATAATATATATACATTTGAACAAACATACGGCGCCGACTAGTACGCCTTAAATGCAACAGATATAAACAGTAACTTATTATTAAATCGACGTTCGCACTGGCCAGAGCTATCAAAATAAACTCTTATGTACAACTTATATTTTTAAACAAAGTAGGGATGGATGTACCTGGATCTCACGCTGATGCGGCTAATCAATTTGACGACGTAGGTTATGAACTGGAACCCGAAGTATCATGCGTTTTGATCCGGGTGCATGCAAAACCTGCTGTATCTAGGTGGATACTAAACGTAGGACTAGTTGAATAGGTTTGCTTTACACATATTATAAACTTGCGACCACGGAACAAATTACAAAAGGGGTAAATTACCTTGAAAAGGCTCGTAGCTTTACAGTTATAAATGCTAACAGTGCGCACACATCTATTTTTATCCTACGTGGCCGACGGGGCAGCGAGGATAGAGTGAATATACGACAAAGCGCACTTTTCTAATGTTGGCTCCACTGACACAGATTGTCAACAACAACTTATAGTTTTGGGGAACAAAATAGCTCAGTGCCAACGTACGGAACTAGTCTGATCACTAAATAAAAATAGTAACAGTTCAACGCTTACCTTGTGGGGTAAATCAAACCACTGTACATAGTGAGGAGTCGTGTACGTTTTAACAAACTACCAACAAGCGTCATTACGGGGTGTGTGCTGTTCCCAAATAGATTGGACAATTACGGCTTACGGCATAGGTAATTTAAAGGTCCTTTCTTTCTCGTCCAAATTAGAAATTCCCAATATGGATTTGTATTCTATATATATATATATATATATATATATATATATATATATATGGATATAGATAACGGCAAATAAAAGTGGACAATGAGTAGACCTGCAACAAAAAGATTAACACACCCGCACCATAAAATAACACAAAAACTCTGACGTTCCTTAATGTCAATTCCTCGCCTGCTTTAAAATTAATATTCGAAGTGCGTCATTTACTACGCTTGCTATACGATTATAATATAATGAATGGTCATCCAAACGGAACGTTACAACCATTGTGGGTCTGCGAGTTTCAAATTAGAAAATAATTGCTGAGTAGGCAGCGGAAAACTTGCCAACTCCAAACAGATGTTAGGTAAGACCATTGCGAAAAATCTACGTGAAAAATCGGACGATTCCACTGGGTAAATTTGGCATTGTATGCCTCCACATGAAGAAGTTACAGCAACTTGACGTTAAATAGGCAATTCTAAACGTTTGCGGTAACGATTACTAATAGAAATTGATTGAATTATAGAGTTACAAATTGTTCTTACAAGTTGAAAATTATCCCATTTATCGTTGACCTCAAAAACAACTGTAGCTATCAAAATTGTGTGATTTAAATACAAATTGTTCAATCCTCCAGTCGATAACATGGAAATTTGTGCGGGTTGCGAAGGGTTTTGCTTCGTAGCACTCTCTACGGGAGGTACACTGGGAGTAACATTGGAAAAGTGTAATAACGAGTTTTGTTTAGCTCAACAGCGCCTACAAGAACACGTCGACTTACATACGTTTAACAAACGACCATCCGAGGCGGTTGATGCACCAAGGTGCTGATTTTACAATATTAAAACGTTCAGTGGATGGCGATCATAAAAAAAATCACATTTATAAATTAAATGTGTTGTGACCTTGCTATGGGCACAGTTTGATTTTGGAGCTTCACTGCCGGTATAAGTTAAAAGTACTTGAAAGTACTTGAACGAAGGTTTGCCAACGGTACTACTAGTGTTGGAAACACTAGTAGACGCATTCTTTTGTAAGATACGAACGGCATCTATCTGACAAAAATTGTCTCAAATCTTCAAAAGTGAGGAATTTCACATCTGCGACTTTTATTTCAAAAGCCTTGCGAGAAGAATTGTCCACTCGTGGTATTAATCAATTAAAAAGTGTGAAATCCCATAGATAAGTGCGGTTAAATTTTTATTCAAGGTGTTTAATAGATTTCGTAGTGATTGAACGTAATCGCTATTGCATTTTGGTGTCTTAAAAATCGATGGCCACTACATGGTAGCTATAACTCGTTCACTTTGATACCTATCCAGAAACGATTTGTACGCAATCAAATAACTCTCTGAGCTCAAGAACAAATGCTTGACAATAGATAAGAGCTCCTTAGATTGAGAACTGATTAAATACTGTAACTTAGACACTGGCGATAAACTGTCACTATTGTGAATAAGCGTATTAAATAAATCAGTGTTGGGAGGCCATTCATTAAGTAGCTATGAAAAATGAACCAATTCAATTTTTGCAGTTTTACATTATTGGTAGGTAGTGCAGTTTCCAATGCCACCGATTCTGCGGAATTAAAACGAGAAACTGTCACTTGCGTTTCCATCACCTAAGTTTGAACTGGACATTGTAACTTTTGAAGGTTTTCCTTAATGCTCATATAAATTATTTCTAATTGACAAAATAATAGATCAATTTCGGAAATATGATTATATACTTCAGTCTAACTTTCAGAGGATTCATCGAAGAAAGCGATTACTGCTCACGTTCCTAACAAAAACACAAAAACTGAATAAAGGATCCATTTTCCAATAATCTTGTTTTCTATTTGTCCGTATATGCCCTATGTACAATACTATTGCTAAGAACACTAATCACTCATCATCAGTAAGCTTTTTCCAGGTAGTCATCCATCAATTCTTCTTGGTGTGTGGATGGAAAAACACTTCTAATGCATACTTGTTTCTTTGCTTTCTTATTGTGTTTAGCAAATCATGCAGTGAGTTTAAAATAATTCAACACGAAAAACAAGAATTAACAATTCTTTTCTTGTAGTAAAGGTATAATGTTTCATGGAACTTGCATCATCTTCCCATATTATAATTTCCGGGGAAGGCAGACCTGCAAGATTTTACTCATGAACCATTTTTACTGGCACAGCTGTTGCTTTTTGTCAGGAGGTGATTTTTTTATTCTCATCGTCACTGCTTTGAAGTGAAGCATCATCTGATGGAAAATATTTGTCTTCCGTATCACTAGCAGAAAATGATTCTTTATGGAAAAGGTTGGATAAATCTCGTTCTGCAACATTTACGAGCTCTATTATTGTTAATATTCTTACATAATCGCATTTTTGCCTGTTAGGACGTAACGGCCCAGCCTGATTATTATATTTTTCCGCTATACCAATACACAATAGTGAAATTCAAAAATTCAAAACCGCACATGCAAAAACGTAATTTAATACTTTAGGCAAGTGCTCACACAACCAACCACGTTCAATTCCTGGACAAAAAAACACATGCTGGTTGGCACGTGGCTAATTACTATGATCACACACCAGTATATGCTTAGCATCCAACATGTAAGTAATGTCCTTTTGTTGCAACTTACTCTTTTCTCGATGTTATAAAAAGAGTAAGTGCACGACGAAGTATAAGAAATACTTCGGCACAGCTTGCATCGACCTTTATGGTTTCGGAGGCTGCATGAGACTTGAAATCACAGGGTAAGGGGAATGTTTAGAGAATATCTTAATGTTAAAATTTAAATATCAAGACACTTGTTTACACAACTGTAAAATAACTTAGAGAAACAAAAGTTAAAACACGATAAGAGAAATTTGACTAAATTTGTATATTAATACTCGATTATTACAATTCCAAAGGCATGTATAAGATATACGCTGGTGTCATTAACATTGTAGACATAGCTATATATTTTAACACGATATAATTCACATACTTAATAAACATACACGAGAAAATTTCTATAGAGAAACCAAAATAAATAATCTCTGTTTAGAAACTCAAAATTTTACTTAATGCGGGAGTAAATCAAAAAGTGATCCTAATTGTAATAATGTCATGTAACAAATTGCACATGAAATGAAAGTTCAGGTAATAAACCTTTTCACCATAAGAAGCTTCATGAAGTTCGAATGTTTACATATTTTTAGGTTAGGTAGTAGAGAATTATATTTGAAATCATTTAAGATAAGTAAAATGTAATTAATTATCAAAACAAAATATTTGTAGTGACAAAGACAAATTTAAATAGAGGTTAGGCCTCTTTATTTTAACAGAAAACGGTAAGGTAAAAGTTTTAATCTCATACTACTTGTAGTATCAGTAACTGAACTAATACTAAGTTACTTAATTTATAGGAATCCTTCAATATCCAGGAAACTGAGACATCCTGCGTTAGAGGATTTCCTAGTGTAGGTACAAAACAACATGTTGTCGACTTCAAATGTTGTCTTTAGCAGACTTCTGTTCCATAAAATTAAACTTGAAGGTATTTTTCAATAAGATATTAACTGAGCATCATAATGTAAAGTAGAAAGAAACGAAATATAAAATTCTTGTGATAAGTATTTATTTTACATCATCTGGTTGTACGAATTGCACGAGCAACTTTTTCATGTAAAAAATCTAAATGAGAGAAACACGTTGCCGTGACATCGGTAACCCGAGCATATACAGGAGCATATAAATCCACCGGAGCAGCATATGTTACAGGAGCATATATCACCACCGGAGCATACATGATCGGAGAACCCTAGAAAATTCAGTTGTGTTACAAAAGTGAAAATCTAACACGAGGTGCAAAGGAAAATTAAATCCATTAATATCTTACTATTTTTATAAATATTTGATGGGCTTAACGAATAAAGAACTTCTTCATCCATTATACAATAGATCTAGAATTATATTTAAATGTTAATTTAGGATTTATGATTAGAAAATTTACATACCAGGTAAGCACATGAGGCAAGGTAGAACTTCAAATCACAAATGTTCAACAGTGCCAGATAAGCAATCAGATAACAGAGAAATGAGAATTTGACACTTCAAATAAATTATTTTCGGCCATCTTCGGGATGGACGATCTCTAGCGATTATTCTCAATAATACAGAATTTAGAACCACACCAGTTGTGATTTTGGAATACATACTTCAGAAATAACCAATAGGAAAATTTTATTTAGATATAATTATAATACAGAATTAGAACCACACCAGTTGTGCTTTTAGAATAAACACTTCAGAAATAACCAATAGTAACATTTCATATAGATATATTTATTTGTACTTATGTAAACAAATTAGTAACTTGTGGATTAAAACTAATAATCCAGGATTGTGCGAGATAAATTCTTATAGAAAATATTATTATATAATAAAGAGAGTAATTTTATATTTAAATGTAGGTATAAGCATTTATATGCTAATAGTGCCAAGCACAGATGTAACATGCTAAAATATACGCAAAAAGGCATGTTACATTGTATATTAAATTGAGTTTTCTTTGTATTTAATTATTTTGGTTTTACCTTTATTATTAATTTTTATTTGGCAACTATCTAATAGGCGTTTCGTCCAAACTATTTTAAATCGCTTTCCTTTTCTGTTACGTTTGCCATCATCCTAAGTATTTGCACTGTATGACGTCAAATTAATTACATATAACAATCGCGAAGAACTTTTCCTGCAGTTTTGTCTTTCAACTTGCTTTAAATGTTTTCGAATTTTACAAATCTAACAATTTCTGATTCTCACTAGTTTATTCCAAACTTCTTCCATAATGATTAATTCTTTCAATTGTTATAGTGGATCATTTTTTTCTGTAAAGTTCTTAACGTACTTCCATCTAAGTCTTCTCTATAGCCTCTATGAATTTCACACCCAGATAATGTTTTATAATGTTGGATAATGGATTGTTCATAAATAGGAGGGTCGTTCAATAAATGCCTAGAAAAAGTAGAAAAAAATTTTTTTGGGTAGATTTTTAAAATTTTTTAATATAATCTCCCTTCAGCTCTATACATTTTTCTAAGCGTCTTTCCATATTTTTTAAGCCGTCCAAAAAATAGAATTTCGGAAGATCCTCAAATATGCATTTGTTTGGGCGACGATCTCTTCGTTGGACGTAAACCTTTGTCCGCCAAGCCATTTCTTTAAGTTGGAAAATAAGAAAAAGTCACTGCGGGCCAAACATGGCGAATACGGTGGATGTTGTAATTGGAACTTTAATTCCATAATTTTGGCCATTGCAACTGCGCAGGGGTACACCCGTGCATTGTCTTGATGAAAAAGGAACTGTTCCGTTTCAAATGGGACGTTTTTCCTTAATTTCTTCGTTCAGCCGGTCCAATAACGACGCATAATACTCTCCTGTTATCGTTTTTCCCTTTTCTAAGTAATCGATGTAGATGATTCCGCGTGTATTCCAAAAGACTGTGACCATACCCTTGCCGACCGATTTCACCGTCTTCGCCTTCTTCAAAGCCCGTTTGCCTTCAAAAATCCAATCTTTTGTCTCTGGAGTGTAGTGATGTATCCATGTTTCGTCGACAGCTATGTATTGACGCAGAAAATCCTCGAGATTGCGACGGAAAAGCGCCAAAACAGCCTCAGAATCGACCACACGTTTGCATTTATTCTCCACTGCGAGCAAACGAGATTTTTTTGCAGCCAATTTTTTGTGCAAAATTGAAACGACTGTGCCTTGCGATATGCCTGTTGCCTCAACTATTTCGCACACTTTTATTCGGCGATCATTTAAAATCATATCGTGAATTTGTCAATCATTTCGGGGGTAGACACTTCCACAGGGCGTTCGGAAAAATGTTCATCTTTTGTGGATGTACGACCACGTTTAAACTCAGTCACCCAATTGTAAACAGTTGCAAACACAGGAGCACATGTGCCATGAACTTCATCCAACTCAGTTTTGATTTCTTTCTCCGTTAGCTCTTTTAAATACAAGTGTTTAATCACTGCTCGAACCTCACTTTTATCCATTGTTATAATCAAATGAAAGCTTTCAGTTCATTCAACAATAAAAATGAAACTACGTGATGGATATTGCTGAAACTAACAGCTAACTAGTTAGGAGTTCTGTTTACTGCAAAAAATTTATTTTTGGTACTACGAATGCCATCTCTTGGGTTTTCTAAGGATTTGTTGAACGACCCTCGTACTTAAAAAAGCTCAACTATTGTTATACATAGCTTCGCCTATCGAATCACTATAACTTCTATCACTCATCTTCTTCTATTAATATTGATAACCAATGCTTTGTTACATGCAACTCCATTGATCCTAATTTTAAATAAGGTGCCCTGCTAAAGCTACTTTCGTCGTCTATTATGTACCGAAATTGCTGTAAATTACCATTAAACAAAATTTATTGCATTTTTGAAACACTTCATCCTAAAATATTTATTACTGACATTTAACTTCATATAACGATGTATCAGTCCACACTATTGCATACAAATAATGAAAGATATAGGCTGTGGGAATTTGAGGGAAATGTGTATGTTAGCTCAGAATAGGAAACAATAGAAGTACGTATTTAACCAGTTAGAGAACGGAACCTACTGATGAAGAAGTAGTTGTACTTAAACCTGATGATTATTAACTACAGGTGTTGGTTTTGCAATAACCTCAACAAATGTTGAGTGTGCAAAAAGAGTAATTGGAAAACTATTGATTCGGCGAATATCTAAGTGGTGGGATCTAGGTTACTGTCAGGTTGCCTAACCCCCTTCGGGTACCACTGAATATCGGTGAAAAAAGTATATTTTTAGAAAATAATAGAAGGAGAAAAGTGCAAGAGATATAAAAAAGGGTTAGTACAAGGTTGGGCTGTATCTAACAAAAAAAGCAGCTGCTATATTCAAAGAACAAACATAGAAACAAGAAAACAATTTTTCATAATCTCCTTTGGGAATTAAATCATTCATAGTTGTTAAAATCGTCTTTATTTACGTTTCGATCCATGACCTAGAATCGTTGTCAAAATAATAAAAATTTCAAGTTTTTTATTATTTTGACAACGATTCTAGGTCATGGATCGAAACGTAAATAAAGACGATTTTAACAACTATGAGTGGTTTAATTCTCAAAGAAAATTAAGTAAAGTAAAGGAAAGAATTGCTGAAAGCATATGTGTGTAGCACGGTACTGCACGACTGTGAAACATGGACAGTAGGAGAAACAAACAAGAAAAATATAAAAGCCTTTGTGGTGCTACAGATGTGTGATAAAGATATCTTGGACATACAAAGTTAAGAAAAAAAAGGAGAAGAAAGATGTCTGTGTAAAACAAAAAAAAAATAGGAGCGATAGGATTATAGGACATACTCTAAGGCATGAAAGAATATTGCAGGATATATTAGAAGCTGAAAAAAAATGAGAGGTAGATATAGACCTAGATTAAACTACTGCACACGGATAGTGAAAGATAGAGGCTGGAGAATTTTAGGGCAATGTGTAGGTTAGTCCAGAATAGGAAACAATGAAAGTACGCATCCAACCGGTTCCAGGACTGCAAATCTAACGATGATGAGTTAGAAGCAACTAATATTGCTAGCTACAGGTAAAAAGCAAAGCAAATATTATTCGAAACCTATATTGTCTTCTTTGGTTTTGTAAGTTTGGTATTTATACCTTATATAATTATTTCATTTATTATTATTTATAATAATTCAAACACTAACTTGGTCGAACAAACAATTGTAAAATAAAAGTGATCTCATACCAGCTTTAGTCAACAGGAATATTGGCGTTTGCAGTGACTTGTTTACAAACATGGTGAATTGCAAACAAGTTGATATCAAATCTATAAATATAATTTGTTTCATTATTTTGTGTGTTCTTTACCTACAATCATCAATCCAAAATGTAATAGACAAATGGTCATGCAAAATACAAATTGAATCTTCTCTTGTGTGAATATTATAGCAAATTTTATTACTTCACTACATCTGAATATCAACAGTACAGTATTGAGTATTTGAAATATGTCTGTACTCACTCTTCTATGAACCAATTATATCTATATTGCTTATTGCAGGAGCATTTGTTAAATACGCAAGCTGAGAAAAAAGATAAAGATTTATTATATTTTTAAGCACGTAAGAAAAATATTTTAAATATCCAACTACATCAAAACTTTTGTGTCGTCTAATAAAGAAGATAATGATAGAATACTAGCTTCATATAATATTTCACTATTGATCGTGAAAGCGAGAAAACCACTAACAATCGGAATGAATCTTGCCGTCAGTTAAGTAAATAATAAACACTATGCTTTATACCTGCATCAGATATCAGTAAAATCCCTTTAATGAATAATTGAGTGCAAAGAAGAATTAATAACACGTTTGAAGACATCGAAAAATCATTGTACAATTATTTGAAAACAAGCCAATCTAAATAACTAATCAATAAACTGTAATTAAAACTTAACGCTGATTCGGTTCAAAGTACCAAAAAAAGATGGTGTACTTGCGAATTTCTTACTAGTAACTAAATGAGGATAACAAATTTTGTAAAGATGAACTACCAAATATGACTTCGAATGCGAAACCGATAACACTATGCATGCAAATGTTAATGTACTTTACAAGCAGCAGCTCTATGACGAACACTGTTGTAAAAACGAAAACTTGTTTATGTTTGAAACTATGACTTCACTCTTCGAAGACTGAACTGTATGGATGGACTTCATGTCAGCAATTAATCGCTCACTGCTTTTCTTGAAATACCACCACTTAAGAGTTGCCAATTGTAAAACGAGTATGAGTCATAGAGGGCATATCACGCACTCACGTAGTGGTTCTATGTTAATAACAGAAAAATACAGATAAGGGGATTATGAGGATGAAACAGAGGGTTAATTGTAAGTTTGTAATAAAAAATTATTTCTTGCTTGATTTTTTATTATTAACTTTATCCTAGTGACTATCAGCTAAAAAATTACACCTTAAATTTCCTAAACCCTAACCTGATATCACAAGGTCGAGAATTTCTTCTTATTAATGTAAGCCCAAGGTAAAGTTGGATGGAGAATGGCTTGAGATAAAGAAAAACTCTTAAGACATAAACGGCTAGTCGAGTGTTAGCTCTGGGTAGATCATGAGCTTGGGTCATGGGTTGTTAAAAAACCAAAAATATATTTAATGAGCGCCACCGTATTTTTCAATACAATAACCAACAAAATTTAACTGTGTTTGTATAAGGCGAATGCGGAAACCTTATCTTAACACCACTAACATAGCCATAAAACCTGAATTTCACTCTTTAAAACACACTTACCAAGACCTCAAACACCAGATGTCATACATATGTCTCGGCTTGACCTGTGAACAAACAAAGGTACAACATCGACACCATTTGTGTCCTCAAAAATATTTGCCAAAAATAAAATAATAGAATTTAGGCTTCTAAAATATATACCCAGGGAATTTGTTTTCATTACACACAATTTCTAATCGGGGATGACTTGTAAATTTTTTTTTTTAATTCTAAATAATAAAAAGTCATTCAAAAACAAAATAGATTCTATTTGGATAAATTTCTGGATTCAAGTAATTATAATATTTAAATTCGTATCTCTATAAAATTTTCTCTAAATTATTTTTGTAGAACAGAAATATACTAGTAAAGTTTTGCATTCAAAATTAGGAACATCTCTGAATGGATCTTTTCTATAAAATTTAAATATATTGACTTGGAATTTCTAAGTTACTCATAATACATAAATTTCTTTAAATCAATGAAGTACTTCCTTGATCTTCACGATAAAATTTAATTATTAAAGTGCGATATTGTAGAATGTAATTACTCTAAGTTATTTTTATTTAACAGTGAGTACGCGAATTTCACATGTCGATGAAAAATGCAAGTTCATGACCTCAAAATGTTTAAACATATTTTAAATTAAATTAAGACGACATGTGACGTCTAGATAGGACAACTGAATCTATGTTTTTTATATATCTGACATAAAATGTCATTTACAGCTTTACCAAATGTACACTTTGTGTACGGGTAAACATTCTGACACACAATAGATTTGTTATTTTATTTGCTGTTTCATTAAAAGCTTTTTACATTATTCAAATTCTTAATGTTATATTCTTTATAGCAATATAATTAACGTTCAAAGTGATTAAATCCTAAGGTACCCTCACGTGCTACGAAACTGCTTTGAACGAAAGATATGGGACCTTGACCTCGGCTGTCGACAATTTCCATAACCATCGAATATCAAAGTTCTTCGTAATACAGCGATTACAAAAAGAAACCAACCTCAGCTTGATTGAATTTAATTCTCCAACAAAATTTTAGCTCCAAGGTTTACTTGTCTGATGTTATTTATTGGTGAAGTTGAAATATATGGAACACATGTAATTGCCTTCTTAAAATATTGCCTTAAGATACTGCGTCAGGATATTGCGTTACGATATTATATAAGATATTATACAAGATATTTCCTTAAGATATTGTATTACGGTATTGCACTAAGATGAAAAATATTAGTATAATCTATTTAATTTATACCAACTGTATTAATGATGTCAAAAGGAGCTTCCATCTCAATCAATTAATCTTCTTTTTTCTAACACTGTTAGAAGCCACATGCTTACACTCGGCCATCTCGACTCCAGTTATTCTGCAGAGCAGCTTGCTCGTTCGAACGCTGATAATGAAGTGCTCAAATTGACAACTCGACAGAGCTTAGTAACGAACTTTAGAGCATAAACGTAAAAGAATCTATGTGTTATTATCAATTTTATGTATTAATTTCTATTGGACGGTAATTCACAAATTAAATATTTTAAATTATAGCTGTTTTATTTTTATTTTAAAGAACAAAGTGTAACTAGAAAAAAAATACGTTACAAGTTATTATATCCGCCAGATACAAAACCTCTAAGAAAAAGCGTTAAATAGGGTCTAGACGCAAGCGGATCCAGAAAAATCAAAAGTAAGAATAAAGGATCGGGTTATAAAATTAAGATCGGATTAAGAAGATTGCGGCAGTTATAAGTCTGTCCAACCTTCCTACTGTTAAAGCTGGAGAACGCTTTCATTTTGAATTATACGGTTACAGTGATGTGAAAAGTAAGAAAGGCATGCCTTTAAACGTCTGTAGATATGCATGCTTCAGAAAATCAGCACACAAGAGTAAATTCAACATTGCGTAGCTACCACCAACAAAAGCAGCAGCGCGACATTAATTCCAAACTTATTACCAGGTTTAGTAGTGGTATGGGAATGAACAAAATGCGGAGCAATTGGCATGGAATAGAAAAAAAAATGGGCTAATTCCTGTTTCGACACTTGAACCCCCAGCTCCAGAAACCTTGTTAAACTTATCTCTTGTCAATGCAAAAACGGATGTCAGAAAGCCTGTGGATGCAGAAAAGCTGTATTAAAATAACATGTTATATGCATGAATTATATTGGTGCTTGTAATAACTTGCAAGTTCCATCATATGATTGCGATGAAGAGGATTAAACGGAGATTATTTTTGAGCAAATGTATGATGGAATCAAAAACGAAGAGGATTTGTGATGAGTTTGATAATCTTATCGCAGATTATGCGGTTGAAATTTCAGTCCGTGACGTCTCGATCAATACTGAAGACGAACTCGCAATGTTTGGTCCATCAGGAACCGTAAGGCGAAGAAGATTGCGCAAAATATCGAAATTGTGCATTACATGTAGATTAGACCTACGAGGACATCACGGTAAACGCGTCGCTAACTCTACCTCAAGGTGATGTGGAAATGAGTTGTTTTAGCCAAACGCATATTGAAGTATACTTTGCGGCGTTTGTACGCTAAAACTTTTGATTTAAAAAAATTGTTAATACATAATTTGTAGAAAATACATCATCATTTTATTTTTAACCTCACTTAAGATCGGTTTGACTAATCTTTAACTTCTTTTCTATTCTTTGCTAATCTAAAAAATTCTACATACCCTTCCCAACCTAAATTTCTAATAATTTGACTAATATAACTTGGTCTAGGTCTCCCTCTACTCTTCTATCTTTTTCCTATCTACCTGGCACTACATAGATATTAGCAACCTGATGGTTGTTAATCAACTCCAACATGTTTACATGATTCTCATTTATAAGGAAATGAAATATTACCTGGTTATCTCCTTCTAAAAATAAAAAGTGTTAAATTATATGTTATGGTAAAGCTTAAGCAACAAATCGCTGCCAACATGTCAGACGGCTAACTAATTGTGAGTTATGTCATCGAGACGTTTATTAAGTTATATGTTATGGTAAGGCTTAAGCTGTGAATCGCTGCTAACATGCCAAACCGTTAACTAATTGTGAGTTATGTCATGGTGACATTTATTTAACTGATTTTTATATATTTATTTTTTCGTTTTGTTTTCTATCTTACTTAAGGTCGGTTTGACTCAGCTCTAAATTCTTTTCTATTCTGAGCTAGTATAAAAAAGTCTACATACCTGTAACAACCTAAATCTCTAATAATTTGACTAATATACCTCCGTCTAGCTTTTCCTGCTCTATTTTTATTTGATAGTCTATAATCTAAGACCTTACTAAATATGTCTTAACTGGTGCCCTATCATTCTACCTCTCCTGACCTTTAATTGTTTCCACGTACAGGGTTCCTCGCCTATCCTTCTATGAACTTCCTCATTTGTTATTCTATCTGTCCAACTAATCTTTAACATTCTCCTATAACACCAAGTTTCAAAAGCTTCTATCTTTGTCTTATCTACCTCTTTAATTGTCCAAGTCTCACTACCGTATAATAGAACGCTCCATACGTACGACTTTAAGAAACTTTCTCTATTATCTAAACTAATACTATTAACTATTATTAAGTCTTTCTTTTTTAAAAACATTTTTCTGGCTTGAGATATTTTAGCTACTAAATCCCTTCTGCGACGACCGTCCTTTGTAATTATACTACCTAAATAGCAAAATTCATCTACCTCCTCTAACTCGGTATTACCTATTTTTAATTTTGGTTTAGAACTAGGCTGTAACTCACTTGTCATTATCTTTGTCTTTACTGAGTTAATTCTCATACTATAGTTACTCTGTAGTATCTCATCTAAAGTATTTAAAAACTCTTCTAACTCTTTTCTAGACTCTGCTATAATGGCTATATCATCTGCAAAACGTAACATGTCTATTTTCTGTCCCTTTACACTTATCTGTTTTCTCTCTCTAACTTTAAAGCTTTATCAATATAAACATTAAAAATCAAGGGAGATAGTATACAGCCCTGTCTAACATAATTTCTAATCCTAGCTTCCTTTTCTATTTCATCAAATCTAATTACTACGCTTTGGTTTTTATATAGACTGTAAATAATATTTCTATCCCTATAAGAGATTCCTATTTTTCGTAAAACGCTGAACATAACAATCCAATTAACCCTATCAAATGCTTTTTCTAAAGCTACAAACGCGAAATGAGTATTTTTATTTTTTGTAAACTTATTCCGATAATTACCTTAATCATTAGTATCGGTTCTCTAGTCCCTCTGTCATTACGAAAACCACATCGGTCTCCGCCTAAATAATTCCCCGTCAATGCTTTTACTCTATTTTTAATTATTATTGTTAGTATTTTGAAAGCGTGGGAAGTTAAACTAACCGTTCTAAAATTCTCACACCTATCAGCTCCTCACTGTTTTGGGATTGGGACAGTAATATTTTTTTCGAAATCTACTGGGACCTCACCTGTGTCATATATTACTTTTACTAACTCATATAATCTATCTAAAGTTTTCTGACTTGCATATTTTATTAATTCTGCAGGTGTATTGTCAATCCCGGGCGCTTCATTTAGTTTAAGATCCCTAACAGCTCTATCAAATTTGACAACTCTATTTCTACAGCCTCTTCTCGGTCGTTCTCTAACTCATCCATATCGTCTCTCCTATATAAATCTTCTAAATATCTTTTCCATCTATCTGCTAACTCAACTTTATTTATTAGAAGCTCATTATTCTCATCTTTAATACCATTATATTTTTTTCTATCTTCCCCGAAAAACTTTTTAGCTACCCTGTAATCCCTGTCTGTCTTACTTACCTACTCTCAAATTATCTTGTACTCTCTTACAATTCTCCTCCATACATTTATTTCTAGCTTTTCTACACTCATGTACTCTCTTATTTTTAACTCTATTACATTTTTGCTTATTTTCACTAACCAATTCTCTGAAAGGTTTAAATTTTGTTCTATTCTCTATTAAATCTAATATCTCCTTTGATACCCAGGGTTTTCTCCCTTCTGCATTTTTTCTTACCTATAGTCTGTGTTGCAGTATCATGTACAGTCTTTTTTATTGTTTTCCATCTATTCTCTACGTTTCCTCCTATAGTTATCTCTTTGATCTTATTATCTAATACTTGTTTATATTCCTCTTTTACCTCACTATCATTAAGCTTACTGTTCGGCGTGTATCGTGGGAAGAAATGTTTGTTGAACGAAGAGGTCACGGTAGACCTAATTTAAACTAGTTGCCTTCACACTACCGGTGTAATGCAAGCCCGAGGAGTGGACTGTATATCGAGAAGCTTACGAAGCTTGCTGTGATTGATAACACTGACATTCAAAAATAATAATGAATTTATTAATAACTGAACACCAATGTTACGATTTACAATTGCGGGAGCGCGTCTTTTTAAATGCTTCCTCTTTCGCGGTCTAACAACTTCTCCTAGCTTTAACACTGCCCAAAGGTGGGGCGAGACTGATTGTGGCGCGCAGGCCGTTTCAATCAAATGTTTGTAAATATATATATATATATATATATATATATATATATATATATAAAATACTCATATTTAGACCAGGGTAGAAAATTAAATAATCACATCAAATAATTTTAATCACCGTGTAGAAGCTTTGGGAAAAGGTACGCGTTATTAAAAAACCGTGAAGCATAAAAATTCATTCGTTTTATTAAAAATAAGAGATTTAAATTATTTATAAGACGCTTTATATAAAAGGAAGCAGTATTAGAAAACTCTACATGTAATTTAATTATTCCTAGTAAAGAAACAAAGAGAAATAATGTGCAAAATTTATATTAATTAACTCTATTTTAAGTAACCGGTATTAAACAAAATGTACTGATAATAATTGAATATTTAATTAGGATTCACTAAAACTAAAGGGTATTATTTTAATTGGAGTTAATTGAACCGTTAGTAACAGACAATATCTATAAAAACTTGTAAAACCCAATAAAATACCATGAAATAAAGCTCTGAGAAGTAATATTATGTTTGAACACCTGCGTATTTTTAAAAAGCTCATTTTGCGTAAATGTTGCAGATAATTAATGGTTACAAAGAATCTTGGAGAAACCGTGGCTTAATATTCACGGGAAGGCGCGATACGGGGTGATTTAATCCAGATAGTCCACATGGACTGAAATAATCGATAATAAGGAATATCAATTTGCACTAATAAGAACAGGGTAGATAGAGACAGATAATATGCGCAAGACCGAGGCACATATAGTAAAAGGCGTGAGTAGAGCAACGTCATAGGGTTGCGATTGGTTGAAAGTAAAAGGCAAAATTTGAGAGGTAAAAATAACATTTCTGTATAAAATTCAATTAGTTATTTCCAGACGTTGCGTGCCGTGTTGAAATTTTTGAGATTTAACTGGGGCGAGTGCAAAATTCGTAAAAATCGCATGCCGGGCTGCGGAATGGGAACATAGCAGGCGAAATTCTTTAGAATTGTCCGTTTTGGAGACTCGACCGACAGACAGGCTAACCTCTATATATACCCAGGGGAATATGAACAAGCTCTCTGAGATCTTCGACTTGATTCAATGCGTTAAACAATGCTTTTTAGTTTTCCGGTTTTGATTAAATAATTTTAAACAGTTTGCTCGAATATTTTTGTGATGTAAAACAGCTTGTTCTTTACGTGCTACAATAAATGTACTTTAGTGCACTTAGAAAAGAAGATACAAGGTAATAAAGTTAGTATCACTGTACCAATTAGTAAAATTTACAACGACAAATGAATACACAAAAGTAGGCAGTTTTGGCGTATATTGGTGAAAGAAGTATGAATTTCTTTGCTATTTTTCGGGGGTATTAATAATTAAATGGTGCATAAACGTGTCTGGATCCACAAAACAAGGTTCAGATATACACAGATGAGTTCCGGAAAAGCCCTGAAACAACTTTAGATGGATGGTGGTGGAGAAATTTTAAAAGCGTTGAGAATCAGAAGCCGTAAATATAACCCAGTTGGAATGGTGTGATTAACAAAAGGGACGAGGTACATTGAAGCTACGAGTGCAGTAACCTTCAGGTAAATTATACTATTTTGTTTGAACTTTGATGTTTTCGTGTGTGTTGAATAACTTTATAATTTATTTACTTAAAATGGACAGTAATGAAGTTGTACTAACAACAAATTTTTAATTTTAAGGTGAAATTTTCTTGTTTAAGTCGAAAGGAGTATTTAGTATTTATGTTCTTGATGAAAATTTGGGTATGTCTTTGAGCTCAATTAGACGAACCTGGTTAATTAACGTAAAGGGTAGATGCTCCCTTTGTACTCAGACTCAGGTCTGCATATATTGTTACATTAATTAGTAGGCATCCTACAAGGACTTTAATTTTGGATGCACATTAAAATAATAACAAATTTAAATCTTGAAATTTTCTGATACTGAAATTTATGCTGAATTTTTAATTTTGAAATTTTAATGTATTGTGAATATTGATGTAAATAGAGTTAACGTTGATGTTTGTGGTAGGAATGTGTTTGTTTTTTTTATGAATGAGGATGAAAGTTATCTAGAGGAGCAGCCGAGGCGATTAACAGAAGAAAGTCAATGGACCAACACAGTTAAGGTAATGAATAGCTTTTTATAGGTTTCACAGCATTCTTGACGCCCAAAAGTGGGGCTCGATTATAAAGCGTAGTTCACGGATTTTGTAGGTTTCACAGCATATATATATATATATATATATATATATATATATGTATATATATATATATATATATATTTTCCTACTCGTGTCGTAACACTTACGTAGATTCCGTCCCTTTCTTTAAGCCTTTCTCAATTTTTTGAATTTTAAATTACACTTTATTTTAACTATGTCAGCCCCTGGATAACTACGACAGTTTTTAACTTGGTTTGTAAATCTTTGTTTAATTAAGATGTAATCTATTTGGTATCTAGCCCTATCACCTGGCGCTTTCCAGGTATATCTTCTTCTATCATGTTGTTCGAATAGAGTGTTCATAGTTACTAATCTATGTTCATGGCAAAACTCAACTAATCTTTCTCCTCTATCATTTCGTCTACCATACCCAAAATTTTCTACCATTTTCCCCTCACTATCTTCTCCCATTAACTCATTAAAATCGCGCATAACTATTAAGTTCTCATCTCTCTTTACTTTTTTCACTATACTATTTATATCCTCGTAAACCTTTTCTACTCCCTTATCCTCGTACTGAGTTGTTGGCATGTAAACTTGTACTAAAACAGTGTCTGTGGGTTTCGTACTCAATCTAACCATAATTAGTCTATCACTAAATTATAAATACCATTCTAAACTGTACCAAGCTATTTAAAACATTGTGGATCAAAACCATACAAAAATCGTTCAGAATAAAAGATTTAAGCATTATAAACTAAAGCCTAATAAAATTACAACCGGAAACTCTTATAAAATATCATATTAAATACGAAAAACTGCGTTTAATTATAAAACCAATTCACGAAACCTATAAATAATTACGATACTGAAAAACGCATATTGCAATAATAATAATAATTAAATACTGCAGCAATTAACAGGACATAAATTTCATTATTCCATTATTCATTGACGAGATAATTAATTATAGAAAAGACGCAATCTATTCAAACAAAAGCTTTCAGGAAAGATAAAATAAAGTATAAATTGTATTAAATCACAGCATTTACTAAATAACACCTACGGCATATCTAAATATAACCTTGCAACAGAGACACTGACGCAAACAATTGACTGAAGAGCAACATCCTACAGTAGATTACAACATTGTAATAAAACGAGACCATTGTATGCAACTTTGAAAAACGCAAAAAACGACACCTTGCAAACTTATAATTAACACTTAAGTTCACAAGACGAGAAGCATCGCAGACACCTTATAAATTACATAAACCCACGGAAAGAGATAATTATTACGGACAGAATTAAAATCAGCGGAATTAAAATAGAAAAGCTTTAACTGACGCAAAGCAAGCAAAGTTAGATAGACTACCACAAAAATCACTCAGTCGCATTCAAACTTCAGAAATCAAACCTACAACAAAATTGACATCGGCAAATTAAAATAAACGTAACCAAGACAATACCAAGCGTAAAACCCATAAAATAATTACAACACCGTGCAATTAAATACAAAATAAGCAACTCAATTCTTTAAATAATCTGAAACGACCCAAGCTAAAAATAGTAAGTAATCCGACGCAATCTAAACGGAAAATTAATAAATCCAAACAAGAAATAACGATACAAACCAAGAAATAAATCCAAATCGGAAAATAATCAAAGTCAAATTAAAAAATTAATTACTAGAACATTCCCCCAGCCAAAATGAGTGGAGATATGAAGATCTACTTGGAGATGATTCCAAATTTTAATGGAGACCATTGGTTTCTTAGTAATTTCATAACAGCCTGTGAAATATTTTAAAAACATTCTATGAGCCCGGTGCCAAACAAAAAGAACGTTTTACTCCTACGTCTTATTATCAGTAAACTAACCGGAAAAGCACTAACATTAATTGCGAGTCGAAATGACTTAGACCAGTGGGATGACTTCCGCCGCGTAGTAATTGCATATTTCGGCGATCAGAGAAACCTAAAATGCCTAGTGCGCAATTTAATAAACCTTAGAATGAAAAACAACCAATCCCCCTACCCATTTTTGGAATAAAATTCCAAGATGTAAGAAGCTTAATCTTGACAAAACTAAAAATTGAAGAATCCGACCCAAATGTCAGACTTCTAAAAACAAAAATGTATGCCGAAATGGCATTAGACACATATCTAAATGCACTACCCGAACGACTTTTAAACAAAATTAGATTTCAACATCCCCAAGACTTAGAAGAAGCTATGAACATGATAATCGAAGAAGAAAACGTAATGTACTACAGAAACAGACTATACAACCCCATCGCGAATAAAGGTTATACACCAATAAAAACCATACAACCCGCGAGACAAACAAATCCACAACAAAAATTCACCTCATTCAATACACAAACAAACCAAACGCTAACCAATAATCCACAGTTTAATAACTCAAACTTTAATAACCAATATAAACATTTTTCAAAATGAACATTCAACCCAAATTTTACGAAGCCCGCATTTCAACCAAGATTCAACCAAAACGTAAATCAGCAAAGACCAGCATTCAAAGCGAATCCTATTAGAAACTCACCAATGACAACTAGTAATAATAATCTCAATAACTATTATAAACCCACACCAATGTATACCTCATTTGGTAATACCAGACCAAACACAAGAATAACACACATTCGACCGAATCCTAACTAAAAACGCACTTTTACATCGGAAGAACTATTTCATCAAGAAATAGAGGAATATGAAGATGACCAGAATAATTGCATTCGACCAAGTACAGACAATGAATAAAACCATTCGAACAATTATGAATGCGAAGAATCATACGAAACTTACGAGGACGACGACGAAGAAAACGCGTGGTCAAATTTTCAGATAGACCGATTTATAACCGACCAAACGTAATAAACTTAAAAAATATGAATCACCTTGTACTACTTTATATAGAAATACCCCACGCCAAATTCAAACTACTAATCGATACCGAATCCTCAAAAACATTAATTAGCTCGCGAACTGTAAAGAAATATTATTTAAACTATGTAGAAAGAGAACCGTTTAAAATTAAAACAGTCCATCAAACAACCCTACATTACATGTGATTTTCCAATGCTCCACCCGAAGGTACTACATTGGCCAGGAAGCGAGTTTTTTTTACCTGGAAAATTTTGAATTTTGCCGAATCCTTGCTGTTCCAAGCAAGGTAGGGGATCTTTAACGTGCGTGACAACACTCACACACGGGACCTCCATTTTACCTCTCATCCGAACGAGGGTGTATTTTTTGCGAAAAATGCTCGCCTAACATTTTTCAAGCGGACCGTGTCGGGATTCGAACCCGGGACCTTGGGCGTAGTAGTCACACACATACCACTACGCCACGGAGCCGCGTTAAACAACCCTACACCAATTCGTAGCAAACATACTCTTAAAACATTTAACGTAAAAATGAAGCATAAATTCTGCATATTCGAATTCACCGACAAATATGACGGACTACTAGGAATGGACCTTCTAAGAAAATTAGGAGCCAACATCGACATAAAAAAACCGTTTACTAAGAACCAAATATGGACGAATCCCCATTAAATTTCAAAATACCCAAGTTGAAGAAAAATACACAATAGAACCCCGAACAGAAAAAAGATAAAAATCCCCGTAAATTCAAATAACAAATTAGGAATAATAAATCACAAAACTTTTCAACAAGGAGTAGAGACCCCAACCGCATTAGTACAAATAAAGGATAATTATGCCACAACGACAATATTAAATTCAAATGACTACATCGTAGAACTATCATTAACCAACCCAATTAACGTAAAAGAATTAAATTTTAACGAGATTGAATTGAATTGAAATGTCTTTATTATTTAACTAAATATACATTATAAGATACAAAGTTTTGATACAAACTGCATCAAGCGCGATTAGGGCCATTAGGCCCTGTCTTACACCTAACTTGCATACAGCTGTACTCTTGAATAAGGTAAAAAAAAAATAAATAAAAGAAATCACTACACACACGCACACACTCTCGCACAAACGCACCCTACGTCACACACATGCACACACAACTCTCTCTCACACATACAAACCCACGCACACACTCATCGAGCATCAGTTTAGGAAAATGCACTTGCCTCTACACCTGAAAGTTTAAAAGATGTTCCTGCAAGAGTTTACGAAAACGTTGCACGGTCGGAGCCTGCCTAATATCAAGAGGAATAGTATTCCACAAGAGGGAACCGGAAACAAGAAAAGACAAATGGAATGTATGGGTATGGTGTATGGGGATAGATAGCAAGTCATCTCGCCTAGTGTTATAGCGCCGATTTGAAAGAAAAGAAAAATGTTGGCTTAGGTAGAACGGGTTGCGGTTAGAAATAAGTTTATAGACAAGCACTGCCAAGTGAAGTTTTCGCCTATTGTTTAGTTTAAGCCACGACATTCTTGTGTAAAATGGGTGACTCTTTCCCAATATTTTAGTTCGAAGATAAACCGTACACAACTATTTTGCGAGCGTTGTAGACGTAAACTTAAATTAGATGAAAGATTGGTATATAATGCATCGCAATAATCGAAATGTGGAAGAATTAATGATTGTACTAACTTTAACTTTAATTTAGTCGGTATAAACCGTTTTAGACGCTTAAGAGTATGCAGAGTAAATAGAACTTTTCTACACACGCTTGATACCTGATCTTTCCATCTGAGGTTTGGATCCAACAGGATACCTAGATTTTTAATTATAGGTAAAAAGTTTATGTTTGATTTACCAAGCATTAACATGGGAAGATCCACGAACTGAACTGATCTAATTAAATTTTGTGTTCCCAGAAGCAAAGCTTGGCATTTGGCCGGATTTATGGTTAATAAATTATTTTTACACCAATCGTCAACCCTTGGTAGATCATCATTAACTGCCTGGAACGCTTCAATTATTTCTGTTGGAGAAAAATGGAAATAAATCTGCACGTCATCTGCATAGCAGTGGTAACGACAAAACTTCAATGTTGTGGAAAAGTCTTGAATGTACAAGCTAAACAAAAGAGGACCGAGTACACTGCCTTGAGGTACGCCTGTAACCAGATCAACAGATTGTGAGATGTGACCATTTTCATCTTTAACTTGCTGCGTGCGTTGTGATAAGTATGATTCTACCCAAGAGATTGCTGACTCTGAAAAATTATTTAGACATTTTAATTTAGTTAAAAGGATGTTAAAGTCAACACTGTTAAAGGCTGCACTGAAATCTAATAAAATCAGTAAAGTAAGTTTTTGACAATCCATGGCCTTTCTGACATCATCAGTTACCCGCAAAAGCGCAGTACATGTACTATAATTCGCACGGAAACCCGATTGGTATTTGTCTAGTAATGTGTACTGTTTTAAAAATAACAACATTTGATCAAGTGCTAGGTATTCAGCGGATTTTGAAAGCGCTGGTAAAATGCTAATCGGACGATAATCATCTGGACCTAAAGGGATTGCTTTCTTTGGTAATGGCCTAACTATGGAGTGTTTCCATACTAATGAAAAACGAGCAGTGCTAAAAGATGTATTAATTATACTTGTTAAAGATTCTAGAGCAATTGGGCAGATTTGTGTAAGCATTGAGCTCGATATTTTATCAAAACCCAAAGCTTTTGATTTAATGCGCAGAACAGACTTGTGGACATCATCGGTCGACACTTCAGTAAACACAAATTGTGGAAATGAAAGGGGCGGTATACTGATTAAGCGTTTGATAGTATTCAGTTTAGCTGTATTGTCTTGCATCTTTAATGCAGAAAATGTCGATTCAGTGTATCTACATGTATGCTGTAAGGCATCTGCAATAATGGTTTTCCTATACCAGCTTTCTTTAAAGCAGCCCAAGTCCTTCGGGAATCGGTATATGAAGCTATAGAATGATAATATTTTAATTTAGAGTTTCTGATCAACTGCTTGGTCCTATTACGTATACTTTTGTAACGGTCATAATTCAATGCAGTATTAACTTTCTTATAAAATGCAAGTGCACTGTCTCTCATTCGTCTCATTTCATTAATTTTAGGGTTAACCACGGAGATTTTGGTCTAGTTACCCTAACTGTTTTAAATGGAGCATGAATGTCAAAAATATTGTTAACAAGTGTATTGAACTTGTGGAGTTTAGCATCAACATCTGCTTCCTCATCGATTTCATGCCAGCTCGCACGTTCTATATCTGTCTGTAGAAGTTCAGAATTAACACTCTTAAAATCCCGGTAAGTAATTAATTTAGGTTGAAATTTATATGTTTTAAGTGAATATGATACAAAAATAAGATCGTGTTTAGAGATTTCTCATATCGGTATTTGTCCAAAATTTAGTGCTCTGTCCTTATTCGAAATTATAATATGGTCAATAATCGATGATGAAAGAGGCGCATGGTGAGTGGGTTCAAGTGGTAAAATGCTAAGATTACATGCATCCATCATAGTTCGAAAATAATGGACCTCGGATGTATCATTCAGTAAATTGATGTTCCAGTCTCCAAGCACGATTATATCTGTATAATGCGGGCATATTGAAAATTACCTCCTCAACATCAACCAAAACCCAATTTTGGGGCTTATAAACAACTCCAACTAGAACTTTTGCCTGCGCAGCTACCATCTCAAGAAAAAGAAATTCCGGACGCGCCTTATACATGGAGGGGGAAGATGCAATAAATTTACAATTAAGATCATTACGAACATAAAGAGCCACCCCTCCACCACTTTTCCCTGTTCTGTCGTTTCGTATAATTTTATATCCTTCTAACTTGACCAAGGAATCAGACAAAGTTGGTTTCAGCCACGTTTCTGACACAGCAACACAGTGTGGAAGACAAGACTCAAAAAGGTAAAGAAACTCATCTAAATGAGAATGTAGTGAGCAGGCATTAATATGACAGCATTGAAACGATTTCGGATGACGAGAGAGTGATTGACAAAAAAGAGCGGAACAAGACGGGACAGGTGGCAGGGAGTAGGGTTGTTCTAGATCAATACCAACAACTCTTTCAAGAAAATCCAACTCAATTAAGCATAAATCAGAAAAATTTTCAGCCATTAATAAATTTCACCCAGAAATAAAAAAAGAAGTATTTAAATATAGGGCAAACCACTTTACCAAACAGTATAAAGCAATGCATCCCTGTAACTAAGCTCGAACATTCACACTTATACACATACCCGCACACATTCTTAACTACAAATACTAACCGTAACAAACACTTAATACTAAACCTAATCATAATAATAAACAGACAGTACAAACAAATAAGCGCCAAAAGCAAAACAAGATATAATGCGATATAAAGGTAGCCAGCCTATACTATATAGTTAGCTCACAAGATCAAAATCAAAATCAATAGCAAATATCAAATATCGAATGACAGTAAAAAATACAAATGTAGTTGAAAAGAAACGCCAGATTATATAATATTATAGAGCACCCTATCTTATCATATAGCTATCAAAATAAGGCGGTAGATACCAGGCATACAACTTAGTTACTTTTACTTTGACTTCGAGTACTATATTTAACTCGTTTAATTGCAGTCTCATTCTCACAAACTTGGATGCAAGAATTTAACTGTGACAAATTGATAACACTCTTTATACTGTTATTAGGCAGGTGAATAAAAATTCGTCCGTCTAATGTCCAAACTTTTGATGCACCAAAGTGTTCTTTAGCAGTATTATACGAGATGGAAATAGACGAAAATTTAAACGAAAATTATAACCCCGACGAAATATTAAGAGAAAATTTAAGTAATATTCGTTTTAACACCGACATCAATCAGGAAGAACAAAGAGAAATCAAAAATTTATGTTTCGAATACCGCGACATATTCCATTGCGAAGGAATACCCCTAACATTTACGAATACAGTCAAGCATAACATTGAACTAACAGACAACAAACCCATATTCACAAAAGCATATAGAGTACCCCAGGCAAGTCAGGAAAAAGCTGATAGACAAGTAGCCGACTTATTAGATCAAGATATCATACAACACTCCAATTCACCATGGAGCAGCCCCGTATTAATAGTACTAAAAAAACTGGACTCATCAGGAAAACGAAAATATAGAATGGTAATAGATTACACAAAATTAAATGAAAAAACAGTAGACGATAAATACCCGCTACTAAGTATAACTGAAATTTTGGACGAATTAGGCAAGTGCCAATATTTTTCGACATTAGATCTAGCATCAGGATATCATCAAGTAGAAATGGAAGAAAAGGATACACAAAAAACAGCCTTTAGCACACCTAGAGGACATTATGAATGTAAAAGGATGCAATTTTGACTAAAGAACGCACCCGCAACTTTTCAAAGAGTAATGGATAACATACTACGAGGGATACACAACGAAAAATGCCTTGTGTACCTAGACGATATCATAGTGTATTCAACATCATTAGTGGAGCATATAGAAAGATTAAGAGGAGTGTTCGAAACATTAAGAACAGCACAATTTAAAGTACAATTAGATAAGAGCGAATTTCTACAAAAAGAAGTAGCATTTTTAGGTCATATAATAACACCCCAAGGAGTTATGCCGAACCCCGATAAAACAAATGCCGTATTAAATTACCCCATACCAAAAACGAATAAAGAAATAAAAGGATTTTTAGGACTTAGTGGTTATTACCGCAAATTTATTAAAGGTTATGCTCAGATAACCAAAACCCCTGACAAATTGTTTAAAGAAAGGAAACAAAATTGTACATACCCCAGAATTCATTAAAGTCGTAAATAAAATCAAAAGCATATTAACGAATCGCCCCCTATTAGACTTTTCGAAACCTCTTATTACACTTTTATTGGTGAAAGTTTATATGGTCGGTAAAACAGTTACTAAAGTTCATAAGATACATCGCGCGAGCGCAATGGATAAAAAGCAATGCAACGCCCTGGCGGAGGAAAGCGCGAACCTTTTACAGATTTGGCGCGATCTCTACCATGACGTCACCAATAATTTATATTGCGCCATAACCGGAAAATGTACACAAAATTAAGGCAATAAATAATACAGAATTAAAAACAAATGGTAATACGTTATTACTTACATAAGGAATCCGGCATCCGGCAGGAAGTCGCGCTACGGTAGGCCTCTGCTCCGGGGCTGTCGGCTGAGCTTGGACATCCAATTTGTCTGAGTCCAATTTGCCTTGAGGTGGCTGCAAATTTATCTACCTAATATGCAGGGAGCGGCAGGATCAGGTTTTATAGGGAACGACAACAAGATAAAACAGAAGGGAAATTTACATACTAGAGATAAGGCACACTACGATACCTGACCGACCACACACCTTGAAAGTTCACCGGCAAAAGGCCGCGATTTAGAGCGTCACGGAAACACTTCTCCCCACCCTTTGTCTAGTATTGCTCTACCCCTCTAGGGATAAGCACACTGCGCGAATGCACTACTCTGACGTACGGAAGTACCGCCTAGTCCATTAAAAAAATTCCCGCGTACCGCGTATTTGAAAATATGCCGCGAAACTTCCGTACACCAAAAACTAACCTAAAAACACTGTTTAAGTGCAATGGCACGTAACAATCGCGACAAAGCCACAAAAGAAAAAACTTAAAAAAAGAAAAAGTCTGTTAGCACAGTAACAGCTTAAAATCTAAATCCTAACTACCCTATATAAACCCTAACTTAAAACCTACAAAATGTTTATATAAGGCGCCACCTGGTTTTTTCGACCGATAACACGTATACCGAAGTACCAGGAAACGGAATAGGTAGCCCGATAGTCTTTGACTACACCAATTATCAACAGCACAAATTTGTCGGGGAGCATGAAACACTACTTAAACTAACACGGGTGCGACAAGTCGCCTAACCTATCTAAACCTATCTAACTAAAGCTAACATAAAAGTTCTTATGTGCAAACACACATGAGTGTTGCATCAAAACTATTCTCCTTTTTGGCAAGAAGTGCCCAAATTTAAAAATGTTCATAGAGTGAGTCACTCTGCACTCTAGCAAATTTTGTTACTGGTACTTTGGTTTTCTACGATGCACATTTAAAACTTGTCCATGACATGTTGTGAATCAACAAATTTACCGAAAGTACCACCTACTAAATCCTTATATGCTAACCTGACAAATTACATTTCTAAATCGGGTTAGCTTTTTCACTTAAATATCAGAAAAAAATAATTCCCACGTCTGGTCATATATACCACACGTTAGGACGATAAAAGGATAAGACAAGATCTCAAATTGATGTTAAAGATAATAGATAAGATAATGATATTAAGCTTAAGTTGTTATCCTCAAAGGTAATGAATAAGATAACGGTATTAAGCTTTAGTTATTATGTGAGATACTCGATAAGATAACACGATATTAAGCTAAAGTGATTATAAGAGATAGTAGGTAAAGTAACACGAAATTAAACAAAAGTTATTACTAAAGATAACCGGTAAGATAACGCGAAATAACTCGAAGTTATTACTAACGGTAGTCGGTAAGATAACGAGAAATTAAACCAAAATTATTACTAACGGTAGTCAGTAAGTTAACGAGACTAAACTAAAGCTATTACTAAAGGTAATCGGTAAGATAACGATATTAAAACTAAGGGTATTATCAAGGATAATAAAGAAGACAAAGATATTGGCCTAGTTATTACCCAAGACAATGAATAACAACAATAGAGTGGCTCCAGTAGAACCGTTTAAATGGGATTGACCCGTGCCCTCTAAAAAGAGAAACCTGTGAAGCAGGTCCGTTCACACGAAACAGCACGAGAGACCGGCAAAGACATTTGGGTGCATTCCTGCACCCGGCGGTAATCGATATCGGTGAAACAATCACCCGATATCCACACGGTATATAACGATATACACATCCACTCACACATTCACACACTCATACATACCTTCACTGCCAGAGCCCATGCACTGACAGCGGCACCGCATGACCCCACGAAAGATTCGCAGAGACATGGTCCAGGTGTCTGTGGAAACTTCCCGCGCAACCACACGGTGACTAACAGAAATGAAAGGGCAGTAGAAATAGGAAAGGTAAAAAGAAGGAGGTTGGTTTTTTGGAATGCATTAGAGGCACTTGCAGGTAGAAGAAAGTAGAGTAAGGGCTCGCATTGAGCAAAAGCGACAGAGGGAAAGGTGGATAGCAAAGCGCTACTCAACCAACCAGTGTGGCCAGTAGCTCGGAATGAGGGAACATCATTCTTATGTGGCAGACGGGTGTTCCGGGACAAGAACAGGTCCACCAAAAGAAGAATAAGGCATAGCGGAGATAGCGGGTTAAGAAAAAAGTATAGTTTTTGGACAAGCGTCCGAGAGAAGGTAGAGAATTGTCCCTATTAAACACAGCGCAGTCTGAAGGACTACCTGCGATATTGATCCGACAAGATAAGGTATACACATTTTTAAAATTCACTAGACTCCTAAGAGAACTAAACTAGTACGATCATTTTCCTAACGAGTGCTTCGACTACGATAAGAAAATCAGACAAAGGTAGACACGACAACTTAAAGGTATCATTACAGATACAAACACACGAAAACAAACTGTTTTAAGGTAGTTTCTCAAAACGGTAGCACCCTAAACACACAAAAATGCCCAATTATAAGCAGTTTAATACAGATACACTGTCCCAATATGCTAAACAACCGAGAGTTTAATAAGATAACAATAAGAAGCAATAGCGTCTCACCACAAAGTTCAATAAAAAACAATGAAAAAAAATGTTTATAAGTTATGCTGATTTAATAGAAAAAACAAATAAAGATATAGTATAATGATGTAGTATAATGTGGGCGACTGCAATAATTCAGAAGAAAAACACATAGAATAGACAATCCTAGTTTTTGCAACTGCGAATATGAACTATTTCTTTCAATGGCATAGACTGCGCATGTTCTATGTGAGTCCAAGGAAGAAAGCATTCACTCTAACATCAGCTAAAACCAATCATAAAAATTCAATGAGTTATTGCAACCAAAGTTACGACAATTACCACACAATTCAACCATGTAAAAAAATACTAAAAACCAAATAATATGTAGTAGGAAAAGTTCTAGGGTTAATTAAATGAAACGACAGAGTTATATTGGGAGGTGTAGAGAATGAAGTGATATATATCTAACGGTATGGTCAAGGGAAAGTCAACCAAAAGAAAAAGATAGCTAATTTAAGGGAAGTAAAGTTAAACGTGTAAGAGGTTATATACTGTACGAGAGAGGGAATAAGTGATTAAAGTTAACTAATTGATGGTGAGAACAAGAAATATTAGGTAAATAGTAAGGAGCATGGAACATAAAAAACTTAAGTAGCATTTGGGTCAGCAGAGAATGGCTTAAGGTCTTTAATATGCCACCTGCCTTGGCGTTTTCCTTCAGCATCCTGAAGTTCGTAGATAAGGGGACTAATGACACGAATGACCTTACAAAGAATGAATTTAGGGGCTAATTTTGAAGAAAATTTCTTAGATGCATCCGATAAGACATAATTCTTTTTCCAAACTTGTTCGCCCAAGGCGAAGGAAATATTTCGTTTACGTAAGTTATAATGGTCCTTGCTCTTTTCGTAAGCTTTTAACAAATTTTTTCTAACGTCGTTAAAGATAGAAGGTAATGACTGTTGGTCCTTGTCCCAACGTACTTTATCGTCAAATTCAATTACGTTAGTATCGTCAGGCACTAAACCATAATAACTCCCATCGATTGGGGTATATCTTCCAAAAACAAGAAATGACGGAGTGAATTGGGTTGCTTCGTGTTTAGATGTACGCAAAGCTTGAGCAATTTCAAAGATATGTTCATCCCATGTAGTATGGTCTGAATTAATATAGGAAGAGATAGCGGTGATTAAGACTCTATTTACTCTTTCGGTAGGGTTTACTTGGGGGTGATATTTTGCGTTAAACCAAATTTTTTGTACTTTATAACTTTTAACGAAATTCTGAAAATCTTTAGAGATAAATTGTGCACCATTGTCACAAAGAATAATCTGTGGGACACCAAAGATAAGAAAGACATTTTGTTCTAGGAATTTAATTATAGCTGCGGATGTAGCTTTACGTAAGGGTTGCACCATAACAAATTTAGAAAACCAATCGGTGACAACTAAAAGATATTGATTACCTCTTTTCGATCGAGGGAGAGGTCCTAATAAGTCAAGCGAAATTAATTGAAAGGGGTAAGATACACGCTTAAAGTTACCCATTAAACCAGGGCGAGCGTCTTGTGAACTCTTATGAGAACCACAAATTTTGCAGCTCTTGATATAACGACAAACAGATTGCTTAAGTGTGGGCCAGTAATATAATTCAGATATTTTAACGAGAGTTTTTGTAACACCAAGGTGTGCAGCTATGGGATCATCGTGACATAATATGAGTGCAGTGGGCACGACCAGTTTCCATTCAGGGATATTCGATATTTTATGTGGGGACGAAGATACAAATTTATATAGTCTATTATTAGTTACCCGAAAGGTAGGAAATTTGTCGGGGTTATCGGAAACTTTTTTAATCATATTGAGGTACCAGGTATCCAGAATTAAATTTGGAAGGTTAAGAGAAACGACATCACGAGATAAGGCATCAGGTACGATATTTAATTTGCCAGGCCTATGCCTAACGTCAAAAGTAAATTGAGATATACGCAAGTTCCATCTTGCCAAACGACCTGCGGGCTGTTTCAAGTTATTAAGCCACGTGAGAGCTGCACAATCAGTGATTACGGTAAAGTGCGTACCTTCGACATATCCTCTAAATTTCTCGATGCCAAAGATAACGCCCAATAATTCTCGTTCGGTAGCAGAGTATTTTTGTTCGGCAGAAGTTAAGGCACGACTCGCATAAGCGATTGGATGTTCTAAACCATTGTTTACCTGGAACAACATTGCACCTAAACCGGTAAGTGAGGCATCGGTTTGTATATAAAACTTTTCATCGAAATTGGGTGAAATTAAGATAGGTGCTGAAGTGATTAACGTTTTAATTTGTTCGAAAGCCTGTTGGGATTCTGAATTCCACTCGATAGTTTAGGATTTCTTTTTATTTTTAATTAAAGCGGAAATGGGTGCAGATATAGTTGAAAGATTGGGTAGAAAGATGCGATAATAGCTAATCATTCCAATTAAACGTTTGATTTCGGTAACAGTTTTAGGTGTTTTGAATTTAGTAATAGCGTCGACTTTAGCAGGATCCGCTCGTAAGCCAGTCCCATCGATAATAAAACCAAGAAATGTGAGAGATGAACGACAAAATTTAGACTTTTCCCAGTTTATCTTAAAACCTGCTGCGTTTAAACGTTCTGCAACTTCATCTAATGTGGCGATATGTTCATCGAAAGAACTAGAGATAACTAAGATATCATCTAAAAATACAAAGGCACGTTCCTGATGTAAGATAGGACCTAACGTTTGATCCATAGTACGTTGTAAAGTTTGTGGAGCGTTACAGAGACCAAATGGCAAAAAATTATATTCGAAAAGACCTCGGCCTGGAACACAAAAGCAGTTTTTTGACGAGAAGATAGGTCGAGAGGTATCTGATAAAAAGCTTGTCTAAGGTCAATAGATGAGATAAATTTTGCGTCACGAGGCCGGCTTAAAATCGAGTCAGTTCTTGGTAAAGGGTAAGTGTCTGAAACAGTCACAGAATTCAACTTTCTGCCATCGAAACAGACACGCCATTCGTCATTCTTTTTCCGAACTAATAATACGGGAGATGTCCACGGTGAACTTGAAGGAGAGATAACACCAGATTCTAACATTTTGTCTATTTCAGCATGTAAATGCTTTTGTAATGCAGGCGATAAGGGATATTGACGTTGCTTAAAGGGAAAGGCATCACCTGTAGAGATAACGTGTGTTGCCGTTGTAACACAACCAAGTTCAGAGGTATTAAGTTTGCGAAATTTGTCAATTGTAGCGTTAAGAGTTACATTTTGGGAATCAGTAAGAGAGATTTTGTTAGATATTCCTGTAGATGCACAAGAGTTCGTTTTAAGAGAGGTTTGCCATGAAAAATCCTGGAAATAAAGTGACAGATTAAAAAGTTTACAGAAATCAACGCCTAGTAGAAAGGGATAAGCTAATGCAGGCACAATCAAAAATAAAACGTCACGCTCAAGAGATTCTACTCGAATTTTTAACTTAAGGGAACCGGTTACATGTATTTGATTATCGTCAGCCAAATTTATGGAAGTTTTTTCGGGAATAATTTGAATTTTGATATTTTGTTGAGATAATTGATGTAAACCTTCGTTATTTATAAGGGAACATGAAGAACCTGTATCCAATAAAGCAACTACATTTAAGGAACCAATTGAGATAGATAAGTGTGGACGGTTATCGAAGGGTTTTTTAACAAGTTGTGAAACGGCAGCAGTCTTTTTATGGTAAAAGGAATTGACGGTTTGTAACCACTTAGACCACTCGGATGGCATAGTATAGCATAATTCCTCTAATGAAGGTAAGGCATTTTGTACATTAATAGTAGCGGTATTATTGTTAGATAAATTTAATGACGGTACAACGTTAGAAGTAGTTTTATGATATGAGTTTATTGGCGTCTGGGTCCGTTGAATGATTGGTGATGAGGGCGATTTTGGATTCTTGAAATATTCACACCCTGATTTGAAATATCTCGACGGGAGTTTCCCGATACATTAGGATTACAGTTGGTGCAGTTAGATTTGTAGATATTTGAGCGGCCACAACCATAACAAAAAATATTTCTAGGGTATGTGCAGACATTATAGTTATGTCCACTTCGCTTACAGTTCCAACAGGTAAGTGAGTTATTAGTAACGGTAGAAGGAACGTTAAGGGTAGATACTTTACGGGAAGCTCAAACTTGGCAAGCTAAATCGGGTTCTAAAAGACCAGATAGTTTCTCGGGGGGCGGCCGATATTTGTTAATCGGTAACTTCACTTCCTGAAGAGAACGACATAGGTTTTTAAAGTGGGCTAACGAAGAGATTTTTTGTAATGCCAAACGTTCTGAGAAATAGGGGTTTAAATTTCTAAGTAACTGATCGATAATTTCGGATTCTGAAGGTTTTTTGTCGAGTCTGCTATATAAAGCTTCTAATGAGGTAATAAAAGAAACGACATTTTCGTCAGGACCTTGGGTTCGGTTACGTATTTCGTTCCAAAGGTCGTTAATATAGCCGTGAGGTAGGAAGTCTCGTTTCAAACACGCAACTAACTCCTCCCAGGTAGAAATTTGGTCTCGTATGTTTCTGTACCATATTAACGCAGAGTCCGAAAACAAATCACCTGCTGAGACAAATAGGTCCTGGTCGGTACACCCGCGAGAGATTTTGAAATAATTAATACGATCAAGAAAGGACGATAAAGGTACCTGCGAATCAAACTCTTCGAAAGTGAGACCCCATTTGTATACAGGTATAGATTTTCCTAACGGTTTAGGTTGGGCAAGTACAAGATTTGAAAAGGGTAACGATATATCTACGTCTGCATTAGGATTAAGTCTTTCAAGAATAATTCCTTCAAGTAATAATACTTCGGACAACAAACTTTGTTTAGCTTGGCTTGCTTGGTCGTCGTCATATAAAGATAATAATTCGACACGTTGTTTGACGTGCGTTATTCTCGAAGCCAATCTCCCTAACTCGATATCACTAGCACCAGGATCTGTTCTATTTATTATACCCGATATGTCATCTAAAGACAATCTAATTTCCGATTCGTTAAGAGGCCAATCGCCAACGGGTTTCTTTAAGATAGCAACGCCCTTCATTTCCTGGGCTAAAATTGCTCTGAGCTGAGATCTTCTATCGTTTTGGTTACTAGCTGCAATAATATTCCTACACTCAAGCTCGTAAATCAGTTCTAGGGATTTTAAATGAGAAACATTCATCATGAATAGAATATTTGAGACACGATATATATAAAATATGCGATTCTGACGCAGATCAGAAGGTTTAACCACAAGGTTTTCTTGTAAAGGTAATTAAGATATTAGTTCAATAGGTAAATCCATAATGCAGTTTTTAGAATGTAACATAAAAGTGCATTTAAGTTTCAAAAAACGGTCTTTTAATGTTACGAAAACAAGCAAAAGTTATATTTTAATAGATAATTTTGTAATAACTGTATTTAAAGATATCTAATTAAGGTAAATAATTATTTGTATACTTACATGAATAAAATTAGGATTTTTTAAGTGAGAAAGCTGTTAATACATTATATTTTTATAAAGTAAATTATTATAACCTAAAAACCAAGAAAAAACCCCCTAACGTCACCACGTTGATAAGGGCGCCATTCTTATTACACTTTTATTGGTGAAAGTTTATATGGTCGGTAAAACAGTTACTAAAGTTCATAAGATACATCGCGCGAGCGCAATGGATAAAAAGCAATGCAACGCCCTGGCGGAGGAAAGCGCGAACCTTTTACAGATTTGGCGCGATCTCTACCATGACGTCACCAATAATTTATATTGCGCCATAACCGGAAAATGTACACAAAATTAAGGCAATAAATAATACAGAATTAAAAACAAAAGGTAATACGTTATTACTTACATAAGGAATCCGGCATCCGGCAGAAAGTCGCGCTACGGTAGGCCTCTGCTCCGGGGCTGTCGGCTGAGCTTGGACATCCAATTTGTCTCGGGGTCGTGAAGTCCAATTTGCCTCGAGGTGGCTGAAAATTTATCTACCTAATATGCAGGGAGCGGCAGGATCAGGTTTTATAGGGAACGACAACAAGATAAAACAGAAGGGAAATCTACATACTAGAGATAAGGCACACTACGATACCTGACCGACCACACACCTTGAAAGTTCACCGGCAAAAGGCCGCGATTTAGAGCGTCACGGAAACACTTCTCCCCACCCTTTGTCTAGTATTGCTCTACCCCTCTAGGGATAAGCACACTGCGCGAATGCACTACACTGACGTACGGAAATACCGCCTAGTCCATTAAAAAAATTCCCGCGCATCGCGTATTTGAAAATATGCCGCGAAACTTCCGTACACCAAAAACTAACCTGAAAACACTGTTTAAGTGCAATGGCACGTAACAAACCATTCATATTAACAACAGACGCATCAAATGTAGCATTAGGCGCAGTATTAAGCCAAGGAACAATAGGCAATGATAAAACCATCAGCTACGCATCCAGAACCCTCAACGAAACAGAGCAAAGATACAGTACAATAGAGAAAGAATGGTTAGCCATAATTTGGACAACAAAATATTTTAGACCATACTTATACGGACGGAAATTTTATATATACGCCGATCATAGACCATTAGTATGGCTATGCAAACTCAAGAAACCCAATTCAAAATTACAACGATGGAGAATCCGATTAAAAGAATATGACTACGAGATCATATACAAAAAAGGAACTTACAATAATAACGCAGATGCTCTAAGTGGAATACAAGTCAACGCACTAGAAACGGAATCAATTATAGGAAACGTAGACGAAATGGAAATTAGAAAAAATTCAGACGAAATGGACACCATACATTCAACACAAAATGACGAGCCGAAAACCGCAAATTTTAAATGAAGCCATAGATATGAAACTCAATCAATTTATAATCACCAAAGTTTTAACCGACCCCAACCCTGTAAAATATACGAAAATAGAAAACAAAAAGATATACCAAATTCAAATAACCAAAGACGACAATGAAGCACAAATAATTAAAATTCTAAAAGAATACACCACCGAGAAAAACGATTTTACTTTTACTTTAACACGGAAAACTTGTATAAACGATTTTCGGAATTATATGTTAAATTATTCAATAACTCTGGCCTTGAACTTATAAGATGCACAAGAAAATTACACATTAGACGACCCTGACGAAATAAATGATGTGATCAGAAACCAACACGAAGAAAAAACAAACCATCGTGGAATTAATGAAACTCTAAAACAAATTATGAGACGATACTATTTCAAGAACATGATGGAACTAACTACAGACTTTATTAACCAATGTGAAGTATGTGACAAAGCAAAATATGACAGGAAACGCCCAAAGATACCTTTAATGTTGACTAAAACACTTGATAAACCTATTCAGAAATTACATGCCAATACTCTAGTAATAGAAGCACAAAGTTATTTAACAATCGTAGACGCATTTACAAAAATAGGCCAAGCAATACCAATCATCTCTAAAAATAGCATTGACGTAACTCAAGGATTTTTACATTATTTTACATTTTAGGGAACGCCCAAAACAATAACGTTAGATAACGGCAGCGAATTTAAAAATGAAACAATACCAAACACTTTGGAACTACACAATATAAAAATTTATTTTATAACTGAAAACTACCCTGAATCCAACGGACTAATCGAAAGACTACATTCAACCCTACTAGAACTAATCCAATTATTAAGAATAACCTACAAGTAGGAACACATAACTAATTTGATGTCATACGCACTAATCGCCTATAATAACACAATTCATTCATCATCCAATTTTACACCATTAGAATTAACCCTAGGACATTAAGATTCACGCAACCCTTATGACATACATTACAACAAAGAAGTTTATCAGCAATACGCCAAGAACCATAAAGAAAAACTGAAAATAACTTAGGACAAAGTAAAGGATAAGTTAGATAACGACAAAGAACGCATTACCGCGACCTTTAGTAAAAATACTGACGTAAATAAATTTTCAATAGGACAAACCGTGTACGAAAAAAATTTCCAAAGCAAAAGACAAAACGACACCTAGAAATTTAGGCCCCTTTAAAATTAAACGAATATCCGACAGAAACGTAGCCGTAGTAGACAACGGCAAGATAACAAAATATATTCACCTGAAAAATTTAAAACACCCTGTACTTTCAGATGGACAATCATCACCCTCACTGTCAACCTCCACCCAGGTAGAACGGACATTACATGTGATTTTCCAATGCTCCACCCGAAGGTACTACATTGGCCAGGAAGCGAGTTTTTTTTACCTGGAGAATTTTGAATTTTGCCGAACCCTTGCTGTTCCAAGCAAGGTAGGGATCTTTAACGTGCGTGACAACACTCACACACGGGACCTCCATTTTACCTTTCATCCGAACGAGGGTGTATTTTTGTGAAAAATGCTCGCCTAACATTTTTCAAGCGGACCGTGTCGGGATTCGAACCCGGGATCTTGGGCATAGTAGTCACACACATACCACTACGCCACGGAGCCGCCTTGGTAGAACGGACACCAAAATAATAATTGAAGACATAAAAAATAACCCCGGTATACTATCAATAAAATTAGGCAGTATGCAGAATACCATAGACTATTGGACCTTTGCACAAAATTCGACTTAACGAAACGTTAAGAAAATTAGTTAGAAACCAAGATAGTATAGGAAATCGAATACAAACCCTTGAAAATAACATGCAAACTACCATGTTAGGCATGCGAGATTTAATCAGATTTAACACGATATACACCCAGATAATATCAACCCTTACTTTAATTCAACAAGTATTAGCCACGTTAGAAAACGCAGTAACATTTGCAAAATTAAATACCCTACATTCCAGTATCATAGAACCAATTGATTTATTAAGAGAACTATTAAGAATTAAATCATTTATAACCAACAGTAAATTACCTTTTGATGTAGTAGAATCAAACATTTTAATATTTGAAAAAATAGCTATAGTTAAAGGCTATGTGAAAAATAACGATATAACATTTTTAATAGAAATTCCAATAGTAGAGATTAACAACTACAATTATTATCATTTATTTGCTTTTTCAATGAAAATGACTAGCAGATACCAAGTTATTATACCCAAAACCAAATTCCTATCCTTAAATGAACTAAGATATGGTTATACGAACAAAAAATGTAATTAAATCACACCAAATCAATATTTATGGCAATCATTGACAACGACAACAATTCAAGAAGACAGTCTTTGCAAAGTACAACTACTAAAATTTTGGAATTACTACGAGAATTGTGAAGCCAAACCTGTACAAATCACCAATATGAAAATCCAGAAAGTAACGGAAAATAAATGGATAGCCATTTTTCCCACAGAAGTAATAGCAACAATCCACTGCAATCAAGACGAGAACAACTTAGCTTTAACCGGAAGTAAATTAATCACCCTTAAGGAAAATTGTTATTTAAAATTGAAAAATGAAATAATTAGAGTTTACCAAAATCCCGTACAGACCAAGAAATTAGCAAATTTATTCGAACTACAACTCAAGATAACGCAAGACGAAGACGAAGAAATACTTCAAAAACCCATGCAACTTGAACACCTGGAGTTAGACAACCTCAACCACGCCATGAAACTCATGGAAGATTACAAGGAACATCTAAACGAACTTAAAACGCCCAAAGTGCACTACGATAACATTAGTGTATGGACTATTGTATTAATTATTTTGACTATTTTATTGATCATTTATGTAAATTACAAAATGTATATTAGGTATAAAAATAAAGGAAACAGGTTTAGATTTAAGGCAACCAAAGAAACAAATGTATCATTAGAAAATATGAATTTTAAGAAATGGAATTAAATAAATTTTAAATTAAAAATCAAGAAAAGGAAAACCCTTAATTTTTAATGTACGTCGGGAGGAGTTATGTATCCCCCAATTGAATTATACATAAAGAAATAGAATAAATTAGGAAATTATTAGAAATATTAAGAAATGTTAAGTGAACCGCAACAAAGTAAATCAAGGACAATTTTATACAGTTTATTAACGTTCATGGTGTAACGTAAATATATTCTATAGCACTATGATCGTAAGAACCGCTTCAACATAAATATATTCTGTGGTATTTAATCCTTGTGTTTGAAGTTATAAAATCTTAAAGGAACAATTCTATATGAAAACAGGAAGTCGTGTTCACTTAAAGAATTTAAATGTTTTGTACGGAGATATTTAGTATTTTTATAATTATCAGGAAACGTATTTATATGGAGTTTGGTAGGTTGTGTTGTCTATCTTTCAGGCGGATATATCTTATACATTCGTTACAATCAGTACAGCGCGTGTGCATACCGGTCACGGGATACGACACGCTGATGATGTGTCGCTAAAAGGGGCGGCCATTGTCCATATAGATGTAGTCGCGTTGGCATTCTTTTGCTTGTTAAAAGAAACAACATGAAAACACGCCATTCCTTAATGGTCGCGTTGAGATTTGTTAATGGTAAGCTCCCTTCAAACTAAATAAATTATAAAATATTTTTATCCCCTTTAGTGTATGACATTACAGAATGAGTGAAATGATGGTTTAGAAGATAGATGTTGTAATTGAATCCAAGATTAGAGAGCAGTTCATTTGTCGAGGCGATTAATGTTTAGTAATAACCAGTTGAGAAGCAGATTTTTGGAACATGTGTGCTGGTAATCAATGATTAGATTTGGAAGCGACAAAACCTACAGGTATCAAATCTTTCTTTGTTCTATTTGTGAAGATTCATAAATGCTCGAATAAATAAATTTCGAAGTCCGTTTGATCGAGTTAAATTTTGTATGCTTAGAGCAGTGTGAAAGAAAACAGTTAAAAATTAATACAGTAATAGTATTATAAATTTGCATAAAGTCACTTGTTAACAATGTGATAGTTCAGTCCACTTTTTTGCCTTTAAAATATTTATTTACTTATATTAAAATTTTTATAAGCCTCTAATACCAGATGTAAATGAAAAGTTGTTTGCTTAAGTTAAACACATGTGATTCGTTTTTAGTAGAAATAATGTTTGTAAAACATGTAAACCAGAACTCAGATCTGAAAGCTTGGTACTAAAACTTGTTTGACACATGATTATTAATTTAAAGATCTGTCATGTCAAAGACATATATCGAAACTTAATTTTATTTGTACAATTTATTATCACATTTAAAGAAACATTCAACAAAGAGAAACCTTATTAAATTTCATTTTTAGACTCAAGTTTTTTATTCCATGCATATTTAGATTTACTAAATTCTTAAAGTATATGACTTTGTTAATCTATGAAATTATACAAGGCTGAAGTAATTTAAAAAGGCCCCTATTTGCTTCAAGTGGTTTGTTCTAGGTATTTATTCCTGATTTAAAAAGCTTTGGTGTGTTAATCTCAATATTATCCACCTATAATTATTGACAGGTATTTTTATTGGGAAGCACAAACTGTGTTTTCCTAATAAAGAATTTGTTGTGTATTTTGTTCCAGGTTCATCGAGATCGGAGAGGTTGTAAGTATGTTCCAGAGATTTCCAGATACATCAGTTTTGTAAGTTGTAAGTTTTAAGTGCATTTATATCCCGTGAGTTTCTGTATCTTCTCATAGGAGTATTGAATCTTTAGTGTAACCGTTCATACAGATACAGTGGCGCTCAACCCATTTTCCTTTTGTTAGTTTATCGTAGAGTTTAGACCATCACCACACCCTTTTCTCATTGCTCACCCTTGGGGTAATTCCCAGACTTAGCCGCGAATAGTTAAAGCTTCACTTTATCCATCAAAGAGAAGCGAAAATATTGTTTCAATGGGAACGGAAGCGCTACTTTGTAGCGCAGACGATAGTGACACTGTAGATGTTAGGTCACAGGCGGTCACCGACAGTCAGGTACCAAGATTACTTAGAATTAAGATCGCAACAATGTATTTATGAATAGAATTAAGAATAAGCAGACATGAGATATGCAAGTTTCCACAGCCATGTGAGGGGGGTAGGGATATTATAAAAGGCCCGGGAGCCCCAGTCGACAACAGTTAATCCATCGTTCAGCTTTAACATTGCAGTTCGTTAGATTACTCACTTTAGTACAATTAATATTAATTTCGGACTTGAATAATTTTAATTCAAGATTGTCAAAATTCCAAGACAACTCTGTATAAATAAATAAAAATTGTTAAGAAGTTGGAAATGGTTTTTTAAAAAGGCCGCTCCCAGCCACGAACCTTAACTCGCATACTTAGGAAATATTGCGGTAGGTTCCATATCTTTCCACAACGCAGTTTTTAGCAAAAATCTGTATCTGTAACGGCCAACTCCCAACAACCTTGTAAATTATCGAGGATCGCCCGAGACCAACCGACTCTTCTCCAATATCTTTTAGCCAGCAAGGTTGCTGCCCCTTGCTGCGCCTTTTAATCGCTTTTACGAAATGCAGGCTTACTATAGCAGTATTCTTTGTCCCCTACTATATGGATATTTTCAATTTACTAGAATTTACTGTAAAGTAATTCAAATAGACACACTAAATGTAGGTATAAGTTATTGTAGGTATTATCTGTTCATGTTTAATATTGTATAGCTTGAGTCATTTCGGCTTCTACATCTACAGTCATCACAAATACACCAGATACCTGATTGTACATTAAAAATAAAGCGTTTGCTATCAAAGTTGTTTCCCTTTTGTTCTGCTGGAACAAAATTCTTCAAGATTTAGGGCTGTAAATGACTCCAATCCTAGCTACGGTTGCAGCTGCGTAGCATGTAAAAGACCTAATAAGGCAGACAAAATGGTTGCGTGCGAAGGAAATAATCTTAGTTAAATTTTGTATATAAATATTTTTATCGTAAAATGAGTAGGAAAGGAGATATAATCAAAAAATTGTCATTAGGCGCCATTTTTCCGATATGGCTGCATGAGCGGCGAAGTTACGAAGTAGCAAAGTTGAAATTCGAAAAGACGACATCGAAATCTATAAAATTACTAATTTTCAAAACTTCCGGAAAATTTTCCAGGAAACCTTTTTTTTGAACAAAATGACAACTATTTTGCTAGTAGTGGAATACTAATCCAATTTTTAAAATTTATACATTTTGCTTGAAAACAATTTGAACTTTTTCAAATCGTTGTTATCATTGCTATAATAAATAAATTTTGGGTAGATTTTTTTGTGTTTTCATAAACCTAAAAAGCGGACGCATTTAAAAAATCTCTTAAACGTTAACCGCTTTATTACCAAAATCGACTACTCCTTGTTTAACCTAAACAATCCGGTTTCAGTTAAATAAGAAAATTTCAAATGTTAGGTTTTCACCAGAAGCGTTTCTTTATATACAAGTTTTAGGGTAACGCGGTTGTTAATTTGATTTATATTCATAATGTTTTCTTAAAAATACTGTTTGACTCTTTAATTTTTTTTTGAAGTTTTAGAAACATCTTAGTAATAGTGTTTTTACCTTGAACGTTCTGGTAGGACAATTTGTTTAGTATTAGACATCTTTAATCGCCACTTTTCAGCCCCATTGATGTTTTTATCCATATCTAGAAACGCGTGGCAACATTTACATGTATAACCTCGTTGCGTTCAACTATTTAGTATTCCTGAACTTGCACTATTTTTTAAATTATTTGTATTTACATCTGGTATGTCTTCACCTCATACAGGAAGTATGATGAGTTTAATATTAATTTCTCAGGATAAGATAGATCAGTACGAAATTTCTTTTCTCCAATTAGGGAATACCTGAAATTAAGTTTCTCCAAAATCCCAGTTACTACGTTTGAATCACACATGAAAGACATGAGGTGTTGATAAATGCAAAACTGGGTCACTGCTGTTCGATTACTAATAGTTCTAACTGTTCATATCCTCTCCAAATTTTTGCAACTTGAAGATATCTGAATATTTTAGACTCCTGTTTCTCAACTGCAACTGCAGTAAAAGAAGTTGCCTATAGGGTCGGCGCTTACAAAAATTTATGCTCCACATTCATCGTTACACCTGAGCAGTGATGGGTCTTCCAAAGCAGATCATTAAAAGTACTAACGGTACATCCCCCTCTTGAGTACCTGCAACAAGCAATAGCACTGTCTTGCTTAAAGTTCGACGACCGGAATCGTACTCCAGGATAGCAGAAGTCTTCTTCAAGAAGCAGTCCCTCCTTAACACCGGTTAAGTGATGAGTGCAATCATGAGGATACCATGAGATATTGATACGCGAATAAGATCGAACTCTGATAAATATTATGCAAAATTCGTTCGGGATTTTTTCGCGTTAATTAACTAACCGTTAAGATGCGATAATATTAGTGAAAAACGGGGTTACATATTATTTTGTTTGGTATTAATTTAATTATTGTTACTTAATTTATTTTAATTTATTTATAATATTTATTAATTCCGTCTATTGTTTAAATATATCTAGTCGACAAGCACAAGGTAAGTTGTAATAGAATATAGAACAAATCAATAGAATTCCGTTAGATATCGATGTAAATAAACAAAATAACGATGATGGGTTATTTAGTTCTTAAAAAATAATCTCTTGCTTTTAATTTCTAAACTGGTTAGGTTGCATTTAATACAATTAACGGTAACGATGTGGTTAATTATTTAAACACTTGTCAGAAAACCTAGTCTTAGATATTACCGTCTTAGGAACTAGAAAACTTGCCACTAATAGTATTAAATTATCACCAATAATTTGTAAATTACCGTTTTGGGTGCCGTTTTGGTCAAGGCTTCTTAAAAATGGGGTTAAAAATAACTTAAGAATCAGAGAGAACACGAGATGTTTACAGTTCGAAACTGATTAACTGTACCTTTCATTACCGAGCAAATTACAGTTTCGTATAAATTATAATCTCATGCATTACATATGAAATTAAGGCAATTTTCTTTTTTTGACTGTCAGGGTCATTTATTGGTACCGTGCATACCATATGTACAAAAACAAGGTCAAGTGATGTTTTCTAAATCATTATTGAGCATTGACCTACCAAATACTTTAGGTAAGTTACCCTAAGCGACCGCGTTTTCTTGTACAGTTATATCATCGACCGAGATGACGAAATAGTCGACATATCGAAGAAATTGAAGATTACTGGAAATAGAAAGCTGTGCTGTTGTTAGAAGTTTTTATCGACTAAAAGTGAAAATTTTTTATTACGTATACTAATGAAAGAGAGTGACACACATACCTGCAAAATTTTAGTATTTCCGCATCTGAGTCAGTGGGTATTTTCCAAAAATATTATTTAAATTGAAATGAAGAAAATTGTACAAAGTAAAAGCTTAAAAATATATTTTAACTTAGCAGATATAACACCAACTACGCGTTCACACAATACATATACATATAAATGTCCGGGACCTTATATTTTCCATCCTTCAATAGCTCGATTTGAAATGATCATTTGGGCTTATTTATTTATTTATTTCATCTTATTAACTATAATACGTTAGTATTTATGAACTTACTTTGTGTAATTAACATAAAATATTTATATATGTATGTATGTATATATATATATATATATATATATATATATATATATATATATATATATATATATATATATTATATATATTGCTATGATAATAGGGTTATTAAAGAGGTATATTGAGTCATAAGGGTCGCACACGACATGTAAATAGTAATAGAAGTTAGAAAACTAAATAAATTTATCATAGAAAATACGTAATTCCCAAATTATGCAAAAAGCAAACATTTAACACCCTGTATAACGATCACAATTGACGTTAATTAAGGCCGGGAAGCATATTCTTCAAAAATGCAAACACATTCAGCAAGATGGATAACTCTGTATGCAATCAAACTTATTATAAACCAGAAAACATGCATGAATTCCAAATAAATACACATTAAATGCATCAAAAGCTAGAAAATCGTGATACAAATTCTGTTAAAATTAAACAAGCAATAGGGAAAGGAAATAGCAAAGCACTCTGATAAGAAACGCATCTTTCAAAACAAATACGTATCAGAAATGCAGGATGTAAATAGAATCATTTTAATTTACGTCATTTCATCTACGTGATTGTTAACACGAAGTATACTCAAAACCTAGAACGATATCTTCACAAACAAAAGCCATAAGTTAAATAAGTGAGAAGGCGGTTTAGAAATTCCTACAATAACACCAAAACAGACGAGTACAAATGCACATATTTTTAGAAATTCAAAACTAAAACTTGTATTATACGTGACCAAGAACATTGTTCCGGCAGGCTATTATTAAATGATACCTGTAAAAGCCCAGGGTATTTACAACATCTTATAGCACGTCGTAAACTTTGAGCAAACAAGGCCGATAGCTAATGGTTTTCGATAAGAGCATTCCTTTAAAGATCACTCAAAATTGATAACAAGCAGTCTTTATTCAACCTGAACACGCTTCCCATCAGTTTAACTTAAGAAATTACGTAAAAGTTAATAATGAAAGTTAAATAATTAAATATTTGTAAAAGTAGTGATAGAAAGTTTCTAAAGTAAATGATAGTGAAAAATATATAAGAGAAGTTTTGCCGTTAGCTGAAAAACATGCGTAAAAGCTTATTAATTAAATAATTTTAATATTTATAAATTAGGGTTCTAAGTGACAGGTAAAAAACTAAGTATTATTCAAATGTAATTATTGTCTAAATAACAAGCTGAAATCTGGGAAAACTTCTAGATATAACTCATCGGAGCACAAAGACGAATGACGTATTTGAACGTGTTTACTTATTTATGCGTTGATATTTTAACGATATTATTAAATAGCCAGTATGCCAGGTTGTTTATCTTCACCGATTACGTGTTTATTTTGATGAAACTCGATGCGTTTAAAACTGTATTTTTGCTCGTTTCTTTCCAATTCTGGACTTGTATATTTAACTTAAAACGTATTATATGACAAACACATTATTATTTTTGCTAAATAGTAACTGATTATTAAATAATGAGCTCTTTTCTTATGAATTAAATTGGTTTCACTATTGACTTCAATGCTGGAATTGTGTGGTTTTCTTAACGTTAATTATATTTATATTTATCTTACGACCCCTATGACTTAATATACCCTTAAATTACTTTCTTATCATACCAATATGTATATAAATATTTTAGGTAGTTTCTTACACAAGGTAAGTTAATAAATAGTAACGTATAACAATTAATACGATGAAATAATAACTTAGACTTTTATGCAAATCCCAAATGATCATTTCAAATCGAGCTAGTAGTTGAAAGAAGGAAAATATAAAGTTTTGGACAAGATTTGAATTTGTATTTTAGTCTTTCCGGGACTGTGCGTTTACCAATTACGCCACAGAGACCGATGACTATAATTCAAAAATTTACAAATCCAAGTCGTGTACACAACTATACATAAACTTAACTTTCAATTACGTATTATATTATGTATAGTTGTGTATACGATTTGGATTTGTAAATTTTCCAATTATAGTCAACGGTCTCGGTGGCGTAATTGGTAAACGCATAGTCCCGGAAAGACTACGATACAGGTTGAAATCCTGTAGAAAACCTTATATTTTCTTTCTTTGAATTACTAGCTCGATTTGAAATGATCATTTGGGCTTTGCATAAAAGTCTAAGTTATTATTTCATCTTATTTATTGTAATACGTTACTATTTATCAACTTACCTTGTGTAAAAAACTACCCAAAATATTTATATATTTAATACTTGGCTTATAGCCGTAATTTTGAGCGTTGCTTCCTGCCTATAACTGACATAAGTCAAAAACTTGACAATGTCAGATATGATTGACAAAAATGCTAAACGTAATTGAAAGTTAGGTTTATGTATAGTTGTGTACATGATTTGGATTTGTAAATTTTTCAATTATAGTCATCGATCTCGGTGGCGTAATTGGTAAACGCATAGTCCCGGAAAGACTAAGATACAAGTTCAAATCCAGTTCAAGACTTTAAATTTTCCTTCTTTAAATTATACTTTTAATCATACTGCATCATTTGATGAACATTCATCGTCGTCAACTCGAGAAAATACGAAAAAATTTAAAAAGGCCAAATTACTAGACATTTATTTGTATACAAAACTTTTGTGAAATGCTTGGTATAAAATGTATCAATACTTAAAAACCGTGACTTCTCTAGAGCTTAATCGTGTTCAGATAAAAATATAGGTATTTATTATGTTTGACGTATAAACGTGTGTTTGTTGAGATTTCATTCATTCAAACCTCATAAGGCTATTAAAAGATTTCAGTTTTATAGGTTAATAATCAATTTGCGTTAAAATGCATAAAAGAATTTTCAGTTGCAATTAATAATTAAAAGATTCTTTTAAAATTGCATATTTTAAGTGGAAGTTTCGTTTAATAACAAAGCACAGTGTGTTAAATTGAAAAGCGCATTGCTTTAAGTTTTAACCGTTCATTTAATAATTAATGAATTAAAAAGCGGGTTTATTGACCACATGTTCTAGAACCTTTAAATATCGACATAAAACATATGTAGACGTCGTATATAGGCCGAAATCGAAAAAAGCATACTTCTTAAGAACCTTATTCCTGCAGCATTTATACAACTAACATGCTTCTTCTACCAGACCCAAGTTTCATTTCCATACAGAACAGCTTGTACACACTATTGTAAATGACCAGCTATGCATTTATACTCAATCTCTCATTCCAGTTCATTGCCCAGGTACTTCCACGCACTTTTCTTCCAGAAATTGCCCTTCTTTTTATTTCACCATCCAGCTTTCCCCTACTGAGAAACTTTCTACCAAGGTACACAAAGTCATTCACTTTCTCTATCGTGTTCTTATACATTCTAAATACAAAGTCATTAATTGCGACATTTCTGTCAAAAACCATACTTTCGTGTTATTTATATTCACTTTCAACACGAAATATACAATTTCTTTCAAGAGTATTGCTTTTTATTTTGGGGCACACTCAATGAAGGGTCATACTCAGGGACAAACCCGATTAACTACGTTACACTCACGTTATGTTATATAAACAGCCATCACTCCCTTCAAAATCACTCTACATTTTTTCACCCTCCCTTTCTCAGAGTTGCTTTTTGCTTGCCGTCACTACTTCTTTCACATACCACCTTTTTTCTTATATACTATATGAAGTTGCTCTTTTAACTCAACATTTATTTTCTGCAATCATTTTCTTATACGCCATCTTCATTTCCCCGAAAACTTTTTTGATCTCCTGCAATTTTATTACATGTACCAATCATTGTGGCTGCACATACTTCCATAGCACATTTCATCACACTGTTCTACCAACAATCCCACGCTTTCTCCACATCTTCAGACTTCAGAGCATTCTCCCATTACTATTTGCAGTCATAGATCTCCCTCTTTAATCTAGTGGTATATTCTCTTTGAGTCGACTCTTCCAACAAGCGTTCTACTTTCACTCTTGATTATCTCACATTCTGCTTCCTTCTCCACACCCACTTTCGGCTAATATCAATTCTGAATACAACCAGAAAATGACTGGTCCCACACTCAGATCCGCTCATTACTCTTGTGTCTTTTACCGGTTCTCTTAAACTTTCATCAAATACAACCAAATCAATTACACTTCTCACATTTCCCTTTTGTCATGTGTACTAGTGTGTGTCCTTATGCTTATACCATGTGTTGAATAGAAACTGTTCTCTTTCCATTTATATACTCATTAATAAATCTTCGTTTTCGTTCGTTCTTGGATCACAAAATGTACCTACCATATCTTCAGCATTTTCACTGTGTACTCCGACTCAACTATTCATATCACCTAATATAACCATACGGTCATTCCTTTTGTATTTGTCTAATACATTTTCCAACTCATTCCAAGACTGCTCACACTTCCTATCGTCATTAACATGCGCTACGTACCTAGACGTAGTCGGAAGAAACGTAAATATCAGGCTTACTACCAAACGCGGAGAGTGGGGGGATTCACATAAATACCAAAAAAAAAAAAGCACGTCGCCCACGATTATGTATTAACAAATACAAATAAATAAAGGATTCTGTACAAACAAGCAAAAGCAACAAATTAAGCGTTACTATTTTAAAGCAAACAATTATGTGATATGAACAATTTAGTACATTAGATACGAAGTGCGCATCTCGTATTTTACACAAACTAAAATTAATCAGTAGTAAATAAACATGTGAGAACTTTTGTCAAGCGTTTTTAAAATTGCACCTAATACTTTTTGTAAAATAAACTAATCAGTAGGAAAGAATTAACATGTAAGAGCTTTTGTCAAACATTCGTTTAAATTGTACATAATACCGTTTGTAAAATAAACCAATCAGTAGAAAAGAATAAGCGTGTGTCTGTCAAACATTTTTAACAATGGTACATCACACCTGTAGAGCGATAATATCGATTCGCAGCAACAAACAATAGTTCTACAGTGTCACGTTTCTTATCACGCAACTACACCAAACGCTGATACGGAATATGCCCTTGATATACACAAAAGAAAACAAGTTGTATACCTGATGTGTCTGGATACTTAGCATGCAATCCATCGGGGGTGAGTCAGCACCGCATCGCAACGGTCGTCGGGATCTGTTTACCCTGTTACCATAACGGCACTAACGATCTACAGGCAACGGCAGTTGATCTGTGACAAAAAGCAGTAGGGCCTACATACAAAAAAGAACCAATTTGGCCTCCAGCTAAAAGCAATACACGCAAGATACCTCCTACTTGTCGAACAAAAACGTGCATTGCTTTTGAAGTATTGTGACGAATAATGTAGAAAAGTATTTCAACGCACAAGCCGAAGAATCAAATTCAAAATGGGTTCAAATAACATGAATTCAAACTGCAATCCTCACGTTATCGAAAGTGCAATTAACAAACTGGAAAACACACTATCAAATAATAGTAGGATCTAATATTTGGACAAGTCTTTAAATGGTAAACACAAGAGAAAGCAATTATGCGTTATCGGAATGTTTAACAAATTACCGGATACGAAACAAGGTATTGACTATTTGATTTATCGAATAAATTTTCGTTTTAAAAGCAAAGCGGATTTGAGTTAAAATTATGTTAACGCGGGCTTAAGAGGAACGAACAGGTAAAATAGATAGGATATTGTTGGAGAATTTAAGAATAGAACGGGAATCTATGTAAATGAAACAACCAAATACCGAATACGGTTTTACTGCCGGAAATAAACGTAACAAAGGAGCATAACACGCTACAAAAAAGATCTTTCTGAAACCCACGTTTATTCTAACCCATTAGATGCGAGGAGACATTAATACATATTGTTTCATGCACGCATTTGGTTGATCTTTCAAGACCAAATCAACACCCTTCTTCCCGAACTCATTGCTCTCTACTCCAGATCACAAACCCAACATACCGTCATCTAATTTAACAGCATCATTTCCCTTCTGCTTCGTTTCACTCACACACAGAACATCCATGCGCCTTTCTTTCATTTTATTCATGATTTCATACTTTTTATCGTACACTCTCCCGAAATTCCAAATATCAAATTTCTATTACTGATTCATGCGGTCGTTACCAGATTGGCCAGATGTTTTCCGTCTCAGTCGCCCATCATGATTACGATGGTCCGAGGCTTTCGCACAGATCTTGTTAGAACCAGGTTATCAGCCTAAATCGCAACCGTGGCGTTCTAGCTATCCCTACAACCGCTTACGGAACCCTACTGTTCAGTGTTGGCATGTTTATCTCCTCTGCTACAAACGTCACCACGATTTCCAGTCCTTCAGGTGCGCGTAACGTCTTTCAATACAAGCTAAAACTTCCCCTTCCAAAGGGGTTACCTTGAAAGATACCAGAAGGTTGCCCGCGTTACGACCACTAGGAGGTACATGCTGTGATTGACACATATTGAGCGCCCTAACTCAACACAATCCACTTATTTGAGCTATTCACGTAAGTAGGACTTTTATTACGATACACACGGATTTTCAAAATCCCACGCGCGTAGAAATATTTTTTGCCAAAGCTGCAAGTAAGACTCGCGCACCCTTTAAAATTCTTTCGCCAAAGAAGGCCACGTTGTATACTTGAAGCTGGTTTTGATTGACGTTACTTTTAACTTAACCGCATATCAACTTGCAATCACGCGATCACGTCCGCTTTATTACGTTTTGTATGACTACATCTTCAAAGTGTTCATTTTCCAGGTTATTGAATGATTGAGTTTCACTCTCCGCCGGGTTGAACCACTGTTATTCGATTCCACACTCCCCCCAGCCCCCTCTCTTTCTTATAATCAGTCCAAGGATTTTTGTCATAGTACCGTCTTTCTATTGCGTTTATGGAATAAATCCCGGGAATGCATTTGTAGTATCATGTGATTCAATTAGGTTAAACTTCGTGATTCCTTATGTCTTTGCAATGAAATGACTAAATTATATCTGCAGTCTGATATGCGTGAATTTTACTAGTCAGTTTTGGGTTTTTATATGGTATTACAGTGTGCCTGGCGTATTTTCAAGTTATTTAACTAAAATTCTTTAAAACTCCCCTGTATTTGAGATGCATATCAATGGATTTACTGTTATTTACTTACTGATGCTAAAGCTTTCTTAAAAGAGATATGATTCCGCTGTGGAACTTTATTACGTGACGTAGTTGGTATGCACGCAACTACTATGCCGAAGGTCTTGGGTTCAAATCCCAACACGGTTCGCTTAAAAAATGTTATGCCAGCATTTTTCACAAAAACGTTCGGATAGGTGGTAAAATTTAGGTTTCGCGTGTGAGTGTTGTCATACACGTTAAAGATCCCTTGCTTGGAACAGCAAGGGTTTGACAAAATTCAAAATTTCCAAGTAAAAAATCCAGCTTCCTGGTCAATGTAGTACTTTTGGGTGGATCAGAGTTAAAAGTCAAATGTAGTGTGAAACTTTACTCACATAATTTTTATTTAAAATAATTTACGACCTTAAGTTCTGTCCTAATTTGTATTTGTATTTACTGAACACTACTGTACTCGAAATCAGAATTGTACATGATGCTTCGTTATTTATGTCCGTTCAAGATTAATTTTGCTTTTTGTGCCTCCGGTTCTTATTTACCGTAACGTCTACGCGTTACACTATTCCAAAATTGTAAACTGTCAAGTAGTGATTAATTCTTCAAAATCGTCACGCAACAAGTGGGTCTAAAGTGCACATTAACCTAAATGTCCGTGCAGGCGCCTCTGAAACTGTGAACTATTTATCTCACGACACTTATTTTTAACTTTTAAGTATAATTTGTTGCATACGTTATCAGGTCCACGTTTTTCTCTTAGTATAAACATAATAATATTTGATCTCTTTCGGTAACGTGCATGTAGAACGTCTATATCAAGGGCGTCTTCAAATAAAACATATTTGAAGAGGGGTTTTTAATAAAGGATGGTTTGCAGATTTCCGCTTAGGGTGCCGTTTTAGGCACAATCTTAAAAATATGGATCAAGATAACTAGTAAGAATTAGAAGAATGTTTACAGTTCGAACCTAATTAACAGTACCTTTCATTACTGAACAAATTACAGTTCGTATAAATTATAATCTCATACATTAAATATAAAATTAGGGTAATTATGTTTTATTGTCAGGTTCATATATCGGCACCTTATAGACAAAGAAAATATTACATTCTGTTTTTTAAATCACTATTAATCATAGACTAATCGATAACTTCACATAAATTATTATCCGAAGCAATCGCATTTCTTCTATACAATGATATAATAGGCCGAGATGACGAATAGTTGATATTTCGAAGAAATTCAAGATCATTGGAAAAAGCATTGAGGTGGTTAGAGATTTTTATTGAATAAAAGTAGATTTTTTTTTCTTTTTATTACATATCTTAATGGGCACGTGACACACTTACCGGAAGTATTTGAGAATTTCCGCATCCGAGTTACTGGTTTGATTTTTCAATGCTCCACCCAAAGGTACTATATACGCCAGGAAGTAAGTTTTTACCTTTGCTGAACCCTTGCTGTTCTAAACAACATGCGTGACGACACTCACACACGCGACTTAAATTTTAGCTCTCATCCGAACAAGGACTTATTTTTGTGAGAAATGGTCGCCTAACATTTTTCAAGCATACCGTGTCGGGATTCGAACCCAGAATCTGGGGTTTAGTAGTCACCCACAAATCTATCTGATCCACGTAGACTCCCGTTTTACCTACCATAAAATAGGGCCAAGGTGTCATATGGCAAACGGCTTCAGAAGAAGATAAAGAGCAACCACGACAATCTTCCCGCACGAGCCCTGCAATAATCACCAGAGTAGTACTATGTTTATTGGTTACATGGTTAGCTAATAAGTGTCTGGGAATAGGAGGGCGCTACTACGACTAATGCTCCTACATATTAGAGGGAACAATGCAGACAGTGAAAGGCAGACATTCTTATGCTTAGGACAACAAAACAAACACCCTACGGACACTCAATAACGGTTCTCACTAAGAGGGACTGCAACTGAAAAGAAAAGTTACAATTAGTTAATTAGTATATACAGTGGAATCACTATATGTGATCCTGAAGGTATTAGAAGAATTAAAAGTTACTAACTTTTAATACCTTGTGGATAACAACCAAAAATGATAAGAGTATTACCGAATAAAGTATTTCTATTTCTCAGATAAAATAAAATTTTATTTTTTAATTACAGGTCTTAATAAAATGTATACAATAATAATCCAAAAAAGTCCAGTTTTGATTTGAAATAACGGCCGAGTTCATTCTTTTAATTTAATTATTAGAATAAAGGAGGTACATATCGTGCGTATGAGCCCGATTAGCTTTCGGATCAGAACACTGCAGATGGTTATTAAGATTTTAAAATTTTTAAGATCAACATAAAGGCATTAATAAGGTCTTTGCTTTAAGTTTTCATTTCAAACATATGCATGTCAAAAAAACCTGAATTATTTGTAACTCAATTTAACATTTGTTGGAACAAACAATTTAGTTATCTAAAAACAATTTTTTCACGAGGACAACTGGTTTTGCGTTGGATGATATTTTCTACAAAAGCAAATTATTTTATCGATTAACAATATAATTCATTAAATAACAAATAATCAATTCTGTATGAAATTTCAAGACATTGAAAATTAAATTTTTGTTCTAAAATTTTAATGCACTAATCAACGTGATGAGGTATTAAATCCGCACCAACATGTTTAAAACAATTCAGATCATAAACCAAATATGAGTGGTCACATAAAACTACTTAGCTTACTTTATTAATTAAAATAAGCGAGAAATGTTATATTTACTTTACCAGATTGTACTCATAAAGGGTCAAAGCTAAATTCTTAGTGATGGATGACATTAACAACCAACATCTCTTGACTTCCATTTAATTATCAAATGTATACTTGAAATTCCACGTGTATTCTCGAACGAAATTATTAGCAACAGCTGCTTTAATATTAACTAATCGATTTATTATTTCCAAATTTAGCACATTAACGAAGAAATCGATTTTATAACTAATTAAGATCTATTTCACCACCTTCTTAAAGCAATCGTAGATTGCATGCTCTCCGTAAGAAATTGAGCATCCTTTCGAGACTTAAAAAGGATGCACAATTACATTAACTTTCGTTTCCGGGGAACGTTAATTTTGGACGCAGGCGTGAAAATACACTCCTTTGACTGTGTTTAAAACGACATACAAATATGTATAATAAGGAATCATAGTGCCTGCATATCACACAACCCACGATACGTACAAGTATAACTTGAAAGTTTATGATTTATCTTTGCTAATAATAAGATCTTAAAAGATATGAAATAGTTAACTTCGATGATTAAATAAAAAATATTGCAAATTAAAGGATGCAGTAAATAAACAGGCTACAATACATTTGCTGTTACTAGAATTATTCCTGTTATTCTACAAACAAATGAAATAATTTAAAAATGAATGTGCTTAATAAAAATTAGTAATTGATAAACTGTTTGCAGATGTTAGCTGATTCTGAGACATAATTAATAGACTTGCATATTTTAAATTAATTTAAGTAGTAGAAGTATTTTAGGGCTTCAAATTCTGTCAAATTTGTATGCAATTTTACTTAAATGCGACTTAAGTTAATTATACTCCAACTAAATCCGTAGCAAATTAGTTTTTTGCCTTTGTACTGGGAATGTCGTGTCTAATTTGGTTCAGGAAACTATTACGGTGTAAAGAATGTTTATGTTTGAAGTTTGAAGTACCGGAAACAAGCGAATCAGGAAGAATTTCAAGTCATCAGAGTTTTTTTCTCTTTGGGTGGTAATTTTCCATAGAATTGACGTTAAATGACCTCTCGTGGACTCATTAAGACATCAATATATTATATATTTTATATATATATATATATATATATATTGCGATGAAAAGGCCCGCATTGAGCGTCACTAAAAAAGTGCTGTCATAAGGCTGCACTTTGGTACGTTAATAAAAGAGTGCTGTGATGAGCCCGCGTTGAGAGTGCCGCTAAAAAAATGATGTCACAACGGCTACCGCAATTTGTAAAACATGAAATTATTCACTTACCTTCCTTTTTAATTTTGCCTAGCTCGATGGAACTGACGGAGTTTTTTAAAATGAAATCAAACACAGCAATATTACAAAGCATTTATGATGTATTAAATATTCTCTCTCATACAAAAGCATTTAGAACATTTACAACATTGTTTCTTTCAAACATAAAATAATTTCTAAAAAGTATTGATTACAAACAAAAATTGTTGCCTAACTTATTTTAAATTTACAGAATTAAACTTATTCTTTTGAGGATGGTTTACCTGGTTATGATTATTTCCATGCTTGTTAGATTTGTTTTGGCGAGAAAAGTTCTTGACAGATAATCTATTAAAAGGTCAGAGTATTTCGAACTCTGATCACAAATTCTCTTGGTTTATGTAAAATTATTATATGAATAACACTTATTATTATACCTTACATTAAATATAAATCAGTTAAAAATAAATCTAAAAATGATACTTGCAGAATCCATAAAAACGTTCTTCGTAATAAAATATCTTCTTATTTTTAATTGACGTCAAATCAGCTTACAAGATTTTCCATATTAAAAATTCTAATTTCAAACAGCAATTACCAAAGAATATTTCTGGTTAAATCTTTCTCTCGATTATTTAATACATTCTTTAAAAATAGCGTTATCTTGAAGAACGTTCCCTCTTGTAATTAATAATTTTTATTTTTCGTTGTTCGTTATGTTTAAAACATTGATTCTTTATTCTTTACAACCTCGCCGCTATTAAATTACAATATGCTTACTGCATACTCAAATAGTATTTCCGCATAGCACCTGCTTGCGACTTAAAATAACATTTTGCGCTCGAATCAAATTACGTAATGAACTTCTTGAAATCTAATGAATGAATGAATGTTTTATTTGATAAACGCTTCTTTATATAAAAATTTATCTGTTTCCAGAATTTTACTAGAAAAATATGGAACATTATGATATACTGTTATTGTGAAGTCGTATACTAATGCTAAAATCATAAATTATTTTAATCAATTATTCCTGGAATTTTGCAGTTTTTTTTTAATAATCGGGCCGCTTCCAGGAATAAAATGTCTATTTAATAATGAGTTTATACGAATTTGACGTATTTTTAAATACCAATGACTCATCCTTTTATGTTCTAGAAAATTCTCATTGTAAAACGAATTGCTGTTATCCACGGGGTAATTAATTTAAAATTTAATTGCTTTTTAATGCAAAAGAAGTTTTAAATACACTTTGATTGTAGTTTCTTAAACTAAAAGCGTAAAGTTAGCACTCTTTTCTGCTATTTACAGCAAATCAAATGCATTTTTATCAAAATGTTTGGTAATTAATAAGTAAAATAAATGGCTTTGTATTTATCATAAAACGACCGATTTTTACGTTTGCATTTAATGCGTTTTACAATATCTTACAATTAATTATTTTTACATATACGACTTATGTTACTTGCTATTTATTAACAGTATACTTATATCATACAGGGTGAATATATATTCACGTGCAATTTACGTTTTTGCATTGTACATAAATGAATAAAGGTACGCTTGTATTATAGAGAGCGTAATAATGAGTTTACAGAAAATTCCATTTTTTCCTGATTATATTATATTTTGGTGGGATTTATTTTTAGAATTTGAGGTTTAATGACCTCTCGTGACCCCTTATCACGTCAATATATATATATATATATTTATATATTTATATATATATTTATATATATATATATATTTGTATATATATTTATATATATATATATACTGCTATGATAAGAGGGTAGTTTAAGGGTGGATTAAGTCATAGGGGTCGTAGGATAGATATAAATAATTTTAATTTTAAGAAAACCAAATAATTCCATCTATTATAAAAGTAAATCGACTATTTTGGAAAAAGTCAATTGCGAGCACACTGTATATATAGTACATTTGATTTAATGCATAAGAAAGAAGCTCATTTTGCAATAATCCGATACCATTTGGCTAAAATAATAATATGTACGTGGTGTAATATGTTTTAAGTATAATTTTCAAGTGAAGATAAGGTTTTAAACGCAACTAATTGCATCAATATAAATACATTATCGGAAAGATAGGTAAACTGGCATTCTGGATATTTAATCATTTCATCGAAAATATCAACGCATGTATAAGAAAACGCATTCTAATGCGTCATTAAATACCTGACTAGAAATAGTACATTTGTTTAGAAAACCAACATATTTTAATAACAAATAAACACCAGACGGTTAATTGTACGATAATGTTTAAGACTTTTAAACGACAAATAGAAATACGTGACAGAATTGCAATAGATATTTGGAAATTCTAAGAAGATGCTGAGATATATTGATTGTAGACGTGCTGAATGGAACGAAAACACAACAATTGAAACCAGGAAATTTGAGAAATCCCAAGGTTTTACAGAGATAGGCGGAGATTATCAATAACCACGCGACGCGCAAAAATTAAAAGCATTGATAGGAGAACTTATAAATACAATGGGGAATGAATAAACATTTAGTTCATCTATAACAAGGCAAGAATCGCGTCAGTATGCAGTAGAAATTTACGTGACAGTATTAATTAGTGGAAAGTTTATAATTTAGTATAAGTAAAAATTTGAAAGTGAAAAATTTGTGCAAGGAATAATAGCCGATCTACACATAGACGTAAGTTAAACTATTAAATAAAATTTATTCTAATATTTTACAATTCAGAGCTCTAAATCAATATTTTGATACTGCTCTAAATCAATATCCTGACACTGATCTAAATCAATATTTAATAACTTGATACTGATCAAAGCAAATATCGTCAGACATCTAAATTAAATATCTGAATATATTTCTAAAATTACATTCAAAAGGAAAATATAAAAATATCTCTGAAAATACGACTAATTAAACAAAAGTAAGGACACTCATGGAATCAGAGGGAAACCACAAGCAATAAGTAGAACGAGTGTAGCAAGGGATGCTGAACACAGATACTCTGAGGCAAATCCAGTAAAAAAGAAAGAAAAACGCAGGTTAGCGATCTTAAGTATTTTATTAGTTAAAGACTATCAATTTTAATATTTGCTATATATTGTATGTCTGTAAGAATCAACAAAAAGGTCAATTAAGAATTTGAAAACAGGGAAATCATCTTAGAACGTTCGAAGATACTTAAAAGTAATTAAAAAGATATTTTTACTGGCTTTCAGGAAATCATAAATTTGGTAAATGTTATTGTTCTATTCTGGGGCTAAATTTTGAATTTACATAAAATTGTACATGCTATTATCAATCATTATTTTGTGTAATCTTTGGATTGCTTCATGTAAATTCATTTAAATTTATTTAAGCAGTATAGAGAAAGGGTTAAACAATATTTATCGTCGCACAATAGGAATTTCATATCAATTATAATGAAACTAACAATTGGGGAATTTCACAGCAATTAAAATCGCGCACAAACGTGGGGCATAATAAGGTATTTCACAGCAATATATAGCTCTGGATTCCTTATTGGAAGGGTTCCAAAATTCGCGCCCCATACTTTGGGCGTCATAAAATACTTGCTGAAAATAAGAACAACTCCACTAATTTTTACCTAAATCAATTTTTGAGTCCAAGCTTTCATTACGAAGTGTTTTAGTTGCGTACCTTCTGAAGATGTTTTCCAAACTGACATTCCACGGCTGGCTCTGCTCCCCTGCTTCTTCAGAGATACTCACCACAACTACTCATTCTCTCGACAATTTTTATAATTAATAAAAAAATATTAATTCGACAAAAACGTGTAAGTTAGAGCACTTTATAATCCATTTTATGACATGCAATAAGTTACCTAGAACTTTATATAAATATGAAACCTAATTACTTTATAAATATTTATGGGTCCGGGTTGGGACCGTGTCATTTTATAAACTAAGGTTGACGTTTCGCCCACTTTTGTAAGGGGCTTTATCAGGACAAAAAAAGAAAATAAATAATAAAAATAATAATAAAGATAAGAATGATAATATTAAGTAGACAAATTATAGTGTAAAGATTTTGTGAAGTTACTTCACCAGCCCATTTAAGCCAAAAGGTGTCTTGTGGCAAAGTTGACATAAGTTTACTTTACGAATCCTGCAACAGGAACGGTAGAGGTGCTGTCAGAGAATACAAAGGAGATTTACTGAATGTCGGAACCCCATTCATCCAATATTTGGATCAGTTTTTAATTATATAATATTATAATCTATTCTAATATATATTTTTATTTTTAGTTTTACCGTTGTTGTGTTTTTAAGTTTAGTTACTTTTATTTATACTGTACTGGCTAATTTATTAGATTAATTCACATTTTATGCCTGTGAACAAAAATTAAATATATTCGAAAATTTAGGCAACAAAAAAGAGTAATTTCTTATTTACCAGCTGACCTAAAAAATATAAATTAATAGTAGCAATGGAATAAAATTTAAAACATCCTACATAACAAGTACAATTCCGCAAAAATTAAATAACTTGTTTAACAACAAGGTCAATACCAGACGTATGTTTACCAAATACTAAAATTCCATAACTGTAACGAAAATTATATTAGTAATTAGTACTTGCAGTTAATTGAAAAACGTTGTAAATATTTGCATACTGTAATACATATGTTTTTAAATGTTGCTTGTGTGTATCTTAATAAAAAATTTAACGTGTAATTCAGCTGTAAGTTGTAAGCAGTAATTTGACAATAGGACAAAATTAAATTTTCCTAGTATTAAAATAATTTTAATTATATTAGCTAATATGCTTTTTGTTTCAAGGTAAGCAATAAAAAATTAATGTATATGTGTATATAACAACGTTGCAGATACCACTGATAAAGGTCTGATACTAGGTTGAAACGTCTGGTTATGAATTGGCTAAGTGAAATAAATCAAACATGGAGTAGTAATTTGTTCTATGTAATGATAGTAAGACCTATATCCCCTTTATTACTATTATTATTGTTTTTTTGCTGGGATAGTTGTATTTGGTATTAGTAGATAAGCATGTAGACTGTTGTCAAACGTACTTACTCTTTTATTATGCATTTAGGAATTTTCTGGTTATTGTGCATGTGTCCAGTATGACTGATTTTTGTAGATGTGTGAATGTGTTTGGATGTAGTTGTAGTTTTTGGATGTTTTAGTGTAGGTTGTTTGGTATGACTCCTATACTTGATAATGTGATCGATATTATTTCTACTTTATGTTGCTGCGACGTGTCTTTGATTTCTGCAGCAAGTTGTATGTATTTTTCTATTTTTCTCCTGTCTTTTTCTGTATATTAAGTATGTTTGGGATAGATATTTCTATTAGTTGTGCGATTTTCTTTTGCTTGTGTATGAGTATAATGTCTGGTTTGTTGTGTGTGTTGTTTTGTTAGTTATTATGCTTTTGTTCCAGCATAGCTTATGTTCTGTGTTTTAAGTATGTTTTGCGATGTGTATTTGTATATTGGTGTATGTTCCTTTGAGAGTTTGTGTTGTAGGGCTAGTTGTTGGTGTACTATTTTTGCGGCTTTGTGATGTCGTTTGACTATTCCGTGTTTGCTAGTATTCGACATCCGCTTGTGATACGTTCTATTGTTTCTATTTGTTGTATTCATAGTGTACATTTGTCTGTTGTTGTGTTGGGGTCCTTAATGATGTGTTTACTGTAATAGTGTGTTGATTGTCTGGTCTTGAATCCCTATCTTGAATCCCTCTGTTTGACTTTCTTGAGCCATGTGTTTGATGCTTCTTGTTTGTTCGATATGTGGTTGTGTAAGGTAGCGTGGATGTTTCCCATGCAGTTTTCCAGTTTGCTTGCTTTGTGTGCTGTTGTGATTTCTTCTATAGGATTGAAAGTACTGTTGTTAAGCTGTAGTGGCGTGGCTGATGTGCATGCGTGTATGATCGCTTTGTGTATGTTTCTCGCTTCTACTCTTTTTATGAAGTACTTCTTAAATTATCTATTTGCTTAATACACATGTTTCTTATATCAATAAATCCTCTTCTTCCATTTTTTCTATTAAGTGTGAATCTTGCTATAACAGAACGGATGTGGTGTATTCTAAATTTGTGACATTGTGATCGTGTGAGTGTGTTGAGTGCGTCTACATTAGTATTGCTCTATCTTATTATGCTGAAAAAGTAGGTTAGTATGGGTACTGCATATGTGTTTATTGCTGTTTTGTTTCTTGCTGTTAAGTTTTGTTTTAACTATTTTAGTGGGTCTTTGTTTGTGTCTGTTTCAGTTCTTTTTTATTTCTTGGAAGAAAGCATTATGTTACTTATACCAAAACTGTAATCCCATGCCAACCTAAGTTTCGACACCTTAGTTATAAATGCCTCGTAAAGTATAAAATGAATAGTGTATAAATAATTGAATTTACGAGAAATTATACTTTGATTGAAAGCAGTAATTTATTACTGCTTTACTGTATGTATTGCTGAGAAAAAAACGCTATTTTAATCTTTAAGGGTTAAACACCAGCTGTAAGTGATTAATGATAAATGAGCAACTTTTTTAAAAGCCTTTGGTGGTAAAAATGCGCTTTATATAAGTAAATTGAGGAATATTTATGCACATCCTTTCATTCATTTAGCACTGAAGGTTATTAACAAGTATGAAGAAACAAAACTTTTATTAAAAACTCGTTTTATTTTGGAGAAATTGAGTAACAATTACGGATGCTTTTCATTCATTCAGCATCGAAAATCATCAGTGGGATAAACGTATTTATTTAAGCTGCAAATTGCGTTAATATAGAGAAAATCAGGCAACAGTTAAATTGAAAACTTTAAATTTTTGTTATAAACGTAATACTGGTCTAACTAGTTACGTAGGAAAGCAATTTTTCGTTGTATTGATAATGGCGTTATCAGAACAAATTTGTTATTTACATTATTTCGTTACGCAGTTAATTGAACCTAAAGATTAGTGGAAGTTAAATTGAAAATGGTGTCGAACAAGCGAAAAATAAGGCATTTAGCAAACAGAATCCAATACTTTTAAAATAAAAATTGATCACTGGTACACGGTGTTCGTGCCGTTTTACAAGTTTAGCACGAAACGTGGAATGAAAATTCCTGGAACAGATGCTCAGCAATCTGAATTAAAAATTATACATAACAGTAGATTTGCTTAGAGAGAGCGATTCTTGATTTTTCAGTGAAACAGTAAGGAGTAAAAATAAATAGTACTGCGTTAAATAAGAATTAAAAGTATTTAATGTTTGAAAATAACACTAAAGTATAGTACGACTTAGGTGATTAAAATTGGTAAGTAGTATTAGCATGTTTGAATTGTTTTGGTAATGGAATTAATGTAGGGTCTTTAGACACCACCTTAATTTTTGGAAACATTCCTAATTTCTAAGTACCACCCTAACTTCCGGGCTCCACCTTAAGTAGTTCTGGGCATAACCTTTAGTATTTTGAGCACCGCCCTGAGTAATATTTGGAGGATTATTTATGTAAGCTCTTAGATTACAAAATAGTTTCAACAGAAGGTTTTAAATAATACCGCAAATACTTCTTTAAGAATTATTATTATTATTATTATTATTATTATTATTATTATTATTATTATTATTATTATTATTATTATTATTATTATTATTCTCTTTATTGAACATTTTCTCAAAATTAATATACATTTGTACACATACAATTATTTACAATTTTCACAGCAAATATTTGTTCTAATCTAAATGGTTTAGTGCTGTTAAAATAAGATTTGATGTATTTTGGGTTTGAATTTAAAAGGGGTGTCTATTTTGTATAAATTTGTATGGAGATTAATCCTTGAGATAGACGTCCATAATCCTGTTTGACTGGACCTAATTCTAGACTACTGCAATCAAGGTCGGACTAGTTTTATTTCATGTTTTCTATAAAGAACAATTAGAAATGTGGAATGTGTATTTGATAATTTTAGGGTAAAATGTTGTACATCTTATTAGTTCAATATTTATTTAGGAAATAATTTATAACCAAGAAGAATTTACAAAAATCTTTAGTTCAAAGATAATTTTTTAGTAATAGTCGGAAGTAAGTACTCTATTCCTGAAAGGTCATTATAGGTATATGCCAAGTGTAAATGGAAACTATGATAAACTCTTTGAATATTTTATGAAATTTGCTTTTCTCTGCTTTTTAGTTATGTTCATTATTTGTATTAACTGTGAATAATTGTACTCCTGAAATTTGTGTGACGCTTAATACACAAACTCAGTTGAGAAGAGTTTATGTTCAACCCACAAAATAGCTGTGTAAGTGGTTGTTTTAATTTAAATAAACATTATTTACTCAAAACGTTATAACACAATTGCGAGTATTGATGCAAAAGTGAGTTTCTTTTAAAGAAATAAATTTCGGGGCGGTTCTAGAATAAATTATATTTATGTTAACAAAAAGAAAAATACGGAATTCTTTCGAGAGTGTCTTAAAGGCATAAATCATTACCAAAGAACAGCTAATTATTTCTGATTAATGAATATACACGGATTAAAAGAACGCGATAACATCGAAAGGCTATAAAACCAGATAAGATAACGAGTATTGATGGTTTTAGTTGTTACTTGAAATGCAATCTTTGCATCGTGTGTCCAAATGTTCGGCACGTTGTCTTTTATTTTTCCATTAAGTTATTGCGAACAGCTTGTGAACGGGTTGTTTGTGCCTTGAATTGTCTGTACCAATTTGATACAGCCAATAATTGCCAGCGTTTCTAAGTCCAGTTTCTTTTAAGTTTTGAAATCTGCAGTCCTTATTGTCAAAAGTTTGATTTTTCTGTCGGAGACTAAGCGGTCTAAGAATTTGCTTTTCAGCATTCCAAAAACGCACTTTTCTAGTATACGATCCTAATATTTACTTAGTTATACCAGGGCACGAGTAATCTGCCCGTTTTTCCACGTGGTTCTTAATTTCGCGAGCTCATGTTAGAGTTCCATGGGTTGGGTTCAATGGCATTCTAGATATAAAATTGTTGTTTAGTTTATTGCATAATAAATATTTATTATTTGTCATTTTGTGACTTGTCATTTTTTCGGGAGTAATCCGCTCTTCTACTTAAACTGAAATCAAAGCGACAGACTCCTCCATCAATTTCTCGCGTTACTCTTCACTTAGTTTGTTCGCAATTACCCAGTCTTTATATTTAAAAAAATCCTTAGTAACTTCTTGGTTTACATTTTTAAATAGAGTTTTAAAAAGTGCATAGGATGTCACATATGCGCGTTAAATAAACCTTTAAAAGCAACCTAACTACCATTTTGATATATGGACCGTTTTAAGATACCTCTGGTAGAATCAATTTATCATTTCCATTCACTACACCAAGATTATCTTAGCTGTCACATCTCGAAAATAAATAAAACGGTGCATTAAAGTGGTAAGATTCAATGTGCTTCCGCTTTCATGAACAAAGTCGTGGGAACTATATTCTGCGATTCCAAAAAGGTCTTTGGTCTTGTATGTACCGAGCAGTGTCGTCGAACCACCGTCGTAATTAACTGTTGCCTACAGTATACTAATTAGATGTCCAAAGACAAACGGCGTAATACTATTTCTTCTCCAACTACTGCATGATCTACGACTCTGTAATAACTTTGTATTTTGTGTTTAACCTCGAATATGAAATGTACTAGAAAGACGAATTAAATGTATTTAAATATGTGTCAACACACAAAAGATATTTATTATTATCGATCAAGAATGCAATATATTCTTAACCTTTGGGTATTATATCTACAATATAAATAGCTAAAATGGTTTGTGCAGCCGAATCAGTCGTGAATTATAACGTACCATTTATGGCACGCTGAGTACTAATAACAGCACTTCAGATTATGTTTATTTTTGTTACTTATGTCTAAAAATATTATTTTTAATTGTTGTACCATACAAAAATGTAAAATACATAATTAATTGATACAGCAATCTTCTGCAAGCAAACGACGATATTCTTGATTCTCCTGAAAACAAGATCACTCTGTTGCCGCACTATACAGTTCAATAAATGACTATAGCTGTATTATTATTATTACACTATTCTTTTTTAAACACGTGTGAAGGAACTTGAAGGTCGTCTTGCTCCGGGATTTACTGTACAAGAAGCTCTTGATATATTATTGGAAGATGAACATAACGCAGCTAGTGTTTACGTTGCTCCACCAGATTCTCATTTGTTGACGATGAAGATCTGGCGACAATGATGCTGTTGAAGTTCTAGACAATTATAGCAAACGACAAGTGTTTGCAAATGTATAGATAACATTTGTGGATGGGCGAGAAATAGTACTTGAAATAGAGTGTACTCCACCTTTAACTTAAAAAAATATACCAATTTGAGTACTATCTACACTTGTGCCGTATCATCAACATGCAAAACGTGTCCTATGGATAGGTGGGCGGTTCCGTGGCTTAGTTGGTATGCATATGACTACTAAGCACAAGGTCGCGGGTTCGAATTCCGACACGGTCCTCTTGAAAAATGTTAGGCGAACATTATTTTCACAAAAATACGCTCCCGTTTGAATGGGAGATAAAGTACAGGTTCCGTGTGTGAGTTTTGTCACGTGCCTTAAAGAACCTAACTTTGCTTGGAAGAGCAAGGGTTCGGCAAAATACAAAGTCGTCAGGTAAAATAAACTCGCAAGAAATAAATACAAAAAGCCATTTAATCCGCATAAGAAGAACGGAAATTTATTACGTAAAAACCAATCTTTTTTATATAATTATTAAGATGCAATCTTTTTGTATTTGCAAAATCGTTAAGAAATTAATTGAAGCTTTAATTAACTAAATTGAATTCAGTGTGTGTCGAATTATCATTTAAATAAAAGATTCTAGAGTTTTCGTGATTAATAGAGAAAAGTGCGTCATTCTTTACTATGAAATACTTAAATACCTAATTAATAAATAAACCCGTATTCAAGGAACTTGGACGGCCAATAAAAAAGCAACAGAATCGCTAAGAATTGTTTTATAGATTTCCGTATCTCAATAAAATTGATTGAGACGCGATCAGTAATTTTAATTATTAGAAATGGATAAACGGTACGCTTTACTACAAACATATTAGTTGACACTAATTAGACCGTTAAAACCGTGGAATTTTCAAAAAATATTACATCACGTAGGCGACTAAGATTCGAATTGAATCACGATAGATTTAAAGAATGTGACGTAGTTAGATAATTTTGTATATAAGATCGGAACTTGATTGGAAGCATTTATTCATTAATTCGCTATTCATCGTCAAGAAATACCTAAGATTCACTTCAATTTACGAGATCAACCATGTTATTTTGAGTAACGTCATTCATCAAGTATGCGGCATGCGTACAAACGTAACTCTTCCTTAATATGAAACATAGATAATTTGTAATACACTACGAGAAGTGAACAATCTTTGACATATATAATCCTGATACAAGAGCTACTCTGAAGTTAATTAATTGAAAATAAAAAAAATGCACTTTTGCTAACTGATGTTCCATATGGAGATTTGAAATATAAAATGAAATCCGAAGCTTTTAATACCATTAATTACGAGCTGGATAAGCGCTATTTGATTTCGCAAGTATAAATTTACATTTCTTTTTTTGTAACTGATAAAAATATTTAAGTATTTGGTCATTTGTAAGCTAGAATAAGTTTTAATCATATAATTTTTTTGTAAAAATAATTTACAAAAAAAATTTGAGGTCAAAGTTTGAAGCATTTTGATCTTCAATAGATAATATCTCAAGGATTATTTGCCAATCACCCATGCAAGCGTGTTAATAAAAGATAGGTAGATTATCCACAAGCGAAGAGATTTGAGTTCTGTAAATATTAACAAAGATTAGGTAAGGACTATTTAGTAATAATTTAGGAATAACTTTATGTATACACTGAAGTTGCAAATTGTTCTATATTCTTTTGTATGAAAGAAAATTTGTTTTGGAATGTATAGATGTTTTCTTGAAATTGCTGTTTTATTTCATTTAGTAAATTTCATAGTAAAACCTTTCGTTAAGCTAGTCTGGCAAAGTAAAGAAAAGGAAGGTAAGGTAATAATTTCAAATTTAGAATTTATTGTACCGTTGTCATCGCACCGTTAAGAAAGCAATTGAAGCTATAATTAGCTAAATTGACTTCCGTATGTGTCAAAATATCATTTAGATTCAGTTTTAAATAAAACATATTCTAGAGTTTTCGTGATTAATAGAGAAAAGTGCGTTATTCTTAACTATGAAAAACTTAAATAGCTAATTAATAAATAAACCTGTATTCAAGGAACTCGCGAGTAGAGGATAATTGGGGGTTCTGCTGCCTCATTTCCTCCAGAATTCCTCATTTCCTCCAAATTTACATGTAAATTCTCTAGAAATTTTTTAGATAGCATCATCCCCCAGGGAGCTACCCCAATTTTGAGATTTTTTTACCGCTAACGTTCTGGACTAAATAGTTTTTTTCGAATAACCATTTCCACCCACGAGATAAATATATCTTGTTTGGTATCAATTAATATTAGATTTCTCTCAGCTACCCGAATCTTTAGGAATTTTTTTAGATTGCATCATCCCCCAGGGAGCTACCCTTATTTTAAGATTTTTTATCAGCAGCGATTTCTAACCGTCCTTATAAATTGTTTAGCCATGCAATACATCAAATTAGTCTAGAATTTTACGCAGAATCCAAACCTGTAAATAGATTTAAAATCGAACAACCCCTTACCGTTTTACACACATACCCTCTAAATTATAACTTTTCTGCAGCTCATACATCATACCTAAAAGAAAATCTAAAAACCATTCTTAAAACTTTTTATTACAGACAATTTTTACTAATACAGTTTAAATTTTGTAAACCACATTTCTAAATACATATTCACAATTTTTATTCCTAACCTAGAAAATCTTTGGAAATTATCAGAACGGGAGCGGGTCGAAGTATAAGTTAGATGGATGATTGACCGAGTTTTTTCTACCTTTTACTAGGAAATCGGAAGTTAACAGACATCAAGCATCTAATTCTCTATTTGGGTGGTATCGAGTACTTGCCGGTTCTAGATATAATTACGTGCTACCGACCGCTATGCGGAAGATTTGGTTCTAGGAATTGAGCAACCTACAAAAGTACGGAATACTCGGTATTAATGCTAACTGGTTTAGTAACCGCGCTTGTGCACTCTTCGAGTGTCCTTGGCAATCTTCGATTGTTTCCAAAATGTATATAAACCATGGCGCTATCCATGTAAGGTGGTCGAAGAAAAATGTCATCCGAAAATATTTTTAATTGCAACTCTTGTGGTGCTTCCTATACCTGGAAAAATGCTCTCAAACGGCATCAGAACAAATGTCGTGGTGTAACATCGTCCACAGTTAAGCTTATACGTCCGTCAGCTACAAAGTAGTTAAACTGTGTGTCTTGCGGTATCGCTTTTACAAAAAATGGACAACTTGCTGCGACACAAGGAAAAACAGCACGGTATGTCATTAAGCCGTAAACGTTCAACTCCGCCAGCTGTTAAAGGGTCTTGTACAAAACAACCACGAATTATGTGTAAAGTATGCGATATCGAAATGGAAAAGACTGCGCACGCCGCACACTTGAGGAGCAACAGACATAAAAATGCAACAGTTACCGCTACTGCCGAAGATTTCATAGAAATGGTTAGCACAGCGTTTAACAATCGCATGGCCAGCTATCGCATAAAGAACGCCAGTGTCGACGATGGAGTGTCCGAGTTTCTTTGAAAGCAGAAAGAGCGGTTTATTCGATTACTTAATAAAAAAAGAACACAACATACAGCAATAAAAGTTAATTGCGAACTCTACAGCGTCTACACAAAAATGGGAGAAGAGACTACCGATGTGAAATCCTTTAACACAAAAAAATATGGTTATAACATCTAGTAATCTGAAAAATATGTACGAGGTCTTAAACGAAACCATGAGAACAAAATCAGAAGAAATTGAAACACTTGGGTCCGGTTGGTCTTTGGAAAAGGTGCTCTATTTAGAAATAAATATTAATAAGTATAAGCTGATGTGAGGAGTTCTAGGTTAGGAATAAAAATTGTGAATATGTATTTAGAAATGTGGTTTACAAAATTTAAACTGTATTAGTAAAAATTGTCTGTAATATAAAGTTTTAAGAATGGTTTTTTGATTTTCTTTTAGGTATGATGCACGAGCTGCAGCAAAGTTATAATTTAGAGGGTATGTGTGTAAAATGGTAAGGGGTTGTTCGGTTTTAAATCTATTTACAGGTTTGGATTCTGCGTAAAATTCTAGACTAATTTGATGTATCGCATGGCTAAAAAATTTATAAAGACGGTTAGATATCGTTGCTGGTAAAAAATCTTAAAATGAGGGTAGTTCCCTGGGGGATGATGCAATCTAAAAAATTTCTAGAGATTCGGGTAGCTGAGAAAAATCTAATATTAATTGATACCAAACAAGATATATTTATCTCGTGGGTTGAAATAGCTAGTCGAAGAAAACTATTTAGTCCAGAATGTTAGAGGCAAAAAAATCTTAAAATTGGGGTAGCTCTCTGGGAAATGATGCTATCTAAAAAATTTCTAGAAATTCAGGTAGCTGAGAAAAATCTAATATTAATTGATACAATATAGATTTATCTCGTGGGTGCGGTGCCAGTAGGCACCGAGAAGTATCTCGAAAATTTTAGGGGTTAAGTAACCGATTTTTTAGGGTAGGGATGGTTGGGGTAAAAATCCCACAAAGAGATCCACAAGGAGGGAGTCCCTCCTCCTCAAATCCTCCTTATGGGAATTTTTGTAAAAAATGCTCACCTAACATTTTTCAAGCGTTCCGTGTCGGGAATCGAATCCGGGACCTTGGAATTAGTAGCCATACACGCACCTATCTAATTCACTGAGTCGCCACTTACCCAAGCCGTATGTTCTAAACAGTTTAGGATTCGAGCGTTAAGGTTGACTGGTCGACATGTAGAGAATACTCGAACAGTCCAAGGAGAGAGAGGTATCTCGTAGGAACTAGTTTGGTGATGAAGGGCGAAGAATTTATTCTAGGGGAATAATAGCACCAGAAATAAATACCCTAGAAAATATTATTTTGAAATTTCGTAAAAATAAAATAGAGTGTTGACCTAAGTAGAATTCACACTTGTTCAACCGGTAGTATGAGGTTTCTTCTGTTGCAAAGCACAACGTTATTGGAGCATTGCCTACTACCACTTGCAGAGTTCATCACACATTTTATTACAAATGCAAAGTTTCAAAAAAGAAAGTCGTTTGAAACTATTTGTTAACATGCAGGTTAGGAGGAAAAGAACGAATTTGCGCAAATTATGTGTAACAAAAGTGGGGAAAGATAGAGAAAAAAACAAATTTTGCGCTAAACACAGTTGGAGATTAGGAGGTGGGGAGTCCTAAAGAACGAAACCACAGGACACACGACCCAATTCACCTTTTGTAAAACATCTGTACCCGAAAGCATTATTAAACACAAAAACACATGTAACCTATAACTCTAATAAGTAAGTTCTATAAATTTAGATAGCAAACAATATTGAATATTAATTATATCTAAGTAACAATCACACTGAATGGTGTTTTGTAAATAAAAGAACTATTTCGTAATACATCCCTTACATATTGCCGTATAATATAGGATAACAAAGGTAAGTGGCATTTAACTACTGTAATTAATAACAGTAAAAAAATATCATACATAAATAACTAAGCAAGAATTTTACATAATTTGATTATGCCAGGAACGTTGCAGATAGAACCTACTAACACCTAATAAACAAAATACATATTTTCGATGATGTCTTTACGGGCAATCAACATTAACAGCTAATCAAATACTACAACTGATGGATAAGTATTAAGTCTATCTACAATTGCGAAACGGATGATCACTGTAATCCATCAATATAAAAATAATATCACACAAAGTCTACACTAATATCCTTATTCTAGAAGATAACAGTATTAAATAGGTAAATATAATTTGCTCACTAATTTCTTAATATTTCTGTGACACAAGTTAACTCACGTACCATAAGTAAACAGAGCTATTTGTTACCTGTTGCTTTTGATTATATTCCATCCCGTAGGCGATTAAGGGTCATGGGTAATCTAATCATAACTTGATCTACACATAAAATGTACTGTAACGGCAAAACGAGACTTTCTGTGTCAAGACCAAGCAATCCTTGATTTAAGGAATCTAAGAAATATGTGTTACGTTGAAAAGAGGAGAAACGTATATAAAAAACCAGTAAATGAAATCTAGATAAACCGGGCTAGCTACGAAAGCGGAGAGTGGAGTGAGTCAAGGTGTGTCAAATTTTTTTACTTCAAGAAAAGCAGGCGGCATCTAGGTATATTTACAAGCTATAATTTGCACAAGAGAAATATGTGCTATAAGCAAATAAAATAACGAAAATCAAAATAATCAGCCCGCGACGTGAATATTAATTCATATAGGACAAATTATCCCGAAATTACGATGTTAAATCTTGGTTGTCATAGGCATGTAACCGTTTATGAGTAAATTGAAAATAAATTACGTCCGTGATTTTCATGACCACCAGCAGAGGAATGCACTCCGGCCGCCAGCATGCGTGGTAGTAGTATGTCTGAAACAGGTCGCATAAGAGAAAAAAAAACTCAAGCGGTTAAACGCAATTGCTACAATCAACAACAAAAAGAAAACAGAAGGTGACTTTCAGCCTTTAGGACTTGTTTCTTTCCCAACAGCAGTAGACTAAGACAGAAACTGGTAGAACTTCAGCTGTAATCGGATTTGCTGCCTTGCCAACAGCAGATACACGAACAGGAGCAGGTAAAATCTTCCCACCAACTGCAACTAGCACCATAGATCTGGGTTCACTAACTGCAAACCGGAACTTTTCTTTTAGCATTACACGTTGCCATCATTTTAGCTACATCTATCGTGTCTGACACGACGAAAATTCCTTTGACAGAATCATTTCGGGCGACAGTGACAAGCTTTTTAGTGGTTACAGTGAAGAGTCAACGGGACCTATAATTAAGGACAGATCAGACTATGCCAAAAAGCTAAAAGAAAAAACCTCGCTAGTATGAATTAATGCTCCAGGACCTACCAATGCATTCAAAAAGATCTCCTTGTTCGTGAAACCGCAAAATGGGCGCACTTCTCCTGCAGACGAGAACGGTGTTAAACTCTGTAGAGGGTTGTGTATTTCACCACTGAGAGCAGGATTGAAAATTAATGAAATTCAGGACCACGAAAAGAAGAGCAATCCCCATATTGTACTAACATGTGTTACCAAAACACTTTCAAATGTCGTTGTTAGATAACCAAACCTGCAAATTTGACTACAATTGCGCTCGTTAAGTACTTTTGAAGGAATCTTGAAGTTTTACTTTTTTTTGATATTCACGGTTTAGTCTGGGAAATAGCCCAAGGGTGAACAATGAGAATGGGCGTGAATATAACGTAAATTCAATTAAGAACCAGCATGAAAACAAAAAAAAGGGAAATTGAGCGCCACTGCATCTATATGGACAATATAAGAAACACAAGTGTCCTCTGAGAAGATACAGAAACTCACAGGATATAAGCGTTATAAAAAACTTACAACTTATAAGAACTAACACATCTGGAAACCTCTTGAACGTACCTACATCAGTTTCTATTACAATGACCCTGAAAGAAAATGTTAAACAACAAATTTTAATTAAAAAGACGCAGTTTGTGTCTTTTGACAAAAGAGTATAACGATGCGTACACACTAATCATCTTGACATTACCACACCAAAGGTGTCTTACTTATAAATTAGATATCAAGAATAATTCAAGTACTTCATGTCTATAATTTTATACTGTTTCAGCATTCCTCTAATTTCCTCACTCAAAATTTATTTTCTCAATCGTAGTCTTATTAAAGTTAACCACTCATAGAATAAAAAACTTGAACCAAAAATGTAATTTAATGCCATTCCTTTTTTTTTGTTAAATAAAATTACAAGTATGATATTCAGAAAAAGTAAAATTGACTTCTGATAATCCATAAGTCTCTCTACATGGTGAGACCTTATTGTTTTGTTAAACTCTAAAACAAAATTCTTATTACCCAATTGACATCTGTGGATTGGTTTACATATGTTTGAAATGAATTTAGCTTGTATTTATTATAAAAAAAAACCTAAATCACATGTAGCTAGTTTAAATCAATAAAATTTTTAATTTGTCATAGTACAGAAATGACACAAGAACCCTACTACTAAATATCGGACATACTATAATTAAATCTTTTTAAATAGCAAGTGAACTTTATAACCTTTTTGTCTTTGAACACATGTATACTCCACGTCTCTTATAGAATAACTTTAGATTACTTATTAATGAGCCATATTTTTCTTTGTTTCTATCTATTTAACACAATTTAAGAAAATAATCCTTTATCAAGTTAAGAAAATATGATTACTTCTACGATCTTTTATGTTGAACTTAAATGCAAAATTAATTCGTTCATAAAATTTAGCATCATTAACTTAATCCTCTACTAAAATTTGATATCATTTATCGATTGAATGAGCATTTTCAAAAGTCTAGAAGACGTAGGAGCAAAGCTTAGACCATAACTAACACAAAGTGGCGTAACACTCGCCAAGAATTGACTGCTATGTCGATAAAAGTTTAAATAGCTGGACTTTGCGTATGTAAGAAGGCTGTTTCTTCCAAACGAACTGCGATGCACAAATTCAGGGCTTCATTTGCTCAACAAAACTTCGCCGACGAGGATCTTACATTGAACGACCAACATCCTCTCATCACGCCTTCTCAAATAAACCTCTATGAACGACCTCAAATATTTTCATAGCGAAAGCTGCTTATTACTATAATTACACTAAAACGCTAAGAAAATTAAAGATCCTTTTTACCATAAGAATTACTTATTAATTCTAATCTCACCGTTAATAGACGCCAACGAAAGATAGCCACGTTGTCACCACTCAAAGTATTTTGGTTGTTTGGCCGGAACCTGGGGAATTGTTACGTCCGGGTCCCCTAAAACGACCGCAAACTCTCCTCCTCCAAATTGCTATCCGAAGGCACCATCGGACACGCAAACGTGTCTTCATCTTCCCACCTACTCGCTTCGTTCACGCTGTTTTCGAACCACAATGGCGGAATTCCCTGTTAATACCTTCCACGTCAAGAACAGCTGATCTCTTCTACGCGTCACCTCGTGACACTTTTTGCGCAAGAGCTATATTTACTTAATTTTAAAAGTGGATGTAATACGCCTACGCATTAGGCAACACAAGTGACTTGTTCATAACGTAATTCTTTTAAAAGCGTTTTCCAAGTATTTGTTACTATTAAATGTTTTCTTGTGATGAATCTAAAGCTAATTAAATGATATTAAAGTTGTGTTCTATTGTGAAATTGTTTTCTTCTGATATTATTATGCTGAATGAAAAGGGTTAGATACCACATAGCTGTAACAAATAGAAGCGGCCACCAGGGCCAGTACCACAGAGTATATATTTGTTACAATCTTATGTTATTCAAACTCTTATTCCTGTTTAAAAATAGAACGAATGCATTCTTTAGAAATCACCAATTGTAGATAATTCAATATATTTGCTAGAATAATACTCCTGAGAACCACGTTTTTGATTAATTAACTGTTGTTGTATTATAAGCGCAATGGTTATATTCACAAAATATTAGTTCTACAAATTAAAACATACAGGAAGTTTAATATGCATTTGTTTCCTGCGTTTTAGAATGCGCTTTAAGGAATAGATTGATATGTTTAATTAGTACGTATAGTGAGGGGTATTTCTTATGACAGGTAGTTACGGAATATGGAAACGAAAACGCGGTAGTATTTATAAGGAACCTTAAAATAAACAAAAACCATACTACAGAGTGTAATTGAACTTAAAATCCGAAAAATGTTGGTTACAAGCCTGGGCTAAATATATTAAAATTTCTATTGAAAAAACACCACCTTTCAATTACCTACCAGTCACTTAAAAAAGGAAAGCACGTTTTTCATCATAAGGATTTTGTAACTGCCTGATTGACTATATTATTTATTATAGAACAAACAACTCTTGCATTTATACGTAATTTTTACATAACCGTCGACGCGGTATATGCGACGCAACGGCAGTTGATAACGCTAATCCATAAAGTGGAAATTAACGCGCCCATCTGTCAATGACGTCACACAATATACAAATTATTACACGTAATGACGCAATATGTCAATTTCATAAAAGGTATTATAAACAATATCCCACACACGGGGTACTCACATGAATAGGTCCAGCTTCCTACAGAATCCCTTCCGTCAGGGTTGCTCGTGGACCCTTTCCAAATTATTTAAAGATGGTGGCTGCGACCTCCATCAGGATTGCTCCGGCTAGCTACTGCAGGCGTGGACTGCGGTTCGGCCAGGTTGTATTCAAATTATCTTCTACCTATGTAGGGAACGATAAGGAACAGGTTTATAGGACGACAAACAAAGATAACAGAGAAAGGGGATCTACATAAATAAAGATACGATACGATACGATACCAAAAACCCAACCACTCTTCTGGAAGTTCAAAGGCAAAAAGCCACGTTTCAGCGTCTCTCGGAAACTCCCCACTTTTGTTCTCCACTCGCGTCGGCGCGAACTGACGCAAACGCACTCTGTAGTGACGGAAATACACGCGCCAAGTCTTTCAAATTTAAGGCGCCAAACTCCCGCATATCAAAACTAAACTAACAAAAGTCTAGTGTCAAATTTTGGCACGTAACGATCGCGACAAGGCCATAAAAGAAAAAACTTAAAAATAGAAAAAGACTGTTAGCACAGTAACATCTTAAAATCTATATCCTAGCTACCCTACGTAAATCCTAACTTAAAACCTACAAAATGTTTATGTGAGGCGCCACCTGGTTTTTTCGACCGATAACACGTCTTCCGAAGTACCAGGAAACGGAATATGTAGCCCCATTGTCTTTGACTATATTAATAATCGACACCACAAATTTGTCGGGGAGCATGAAACACTACTTAAAGTAAAACAAATGCCACAAGTCGCCTAACCTATATACTAGAACTAAATCTAACATTAAAGTTTCTTAGGTGCAGACGCACATGAGCGTTGCATCTAAACTGTTCTTTGTTGGCAAAAAGTGCCCAAATTTAAAAATGTTCATAAGAGTGAGTTAGTCTACACTCTAGCAAATTTTTGTTACTGGTACTTTGGTTTAATAACGATACACATCAAAACTTGTCCATGACATGGTTGTGAATCAACAAATTTACCAAAAGTACCACCCTACTAAATCCTTACATTGATAACCTAACAAATTACATTTCTACATCAGGTTAGTTTTTTCACTTAATTTCAAGAAAAATAATTCCCACGTCTGGTCATAAATACCAAACGTTAGGAAGATAAAAGATAAAACAAGATCTCAAATTGTTGTTGAAGATAATAGATAAGATAACGATATTGAGCTTAAGTTATTATCAACGGTAGTAGGTAAAATTACGATATTAAGCTTTAGTTATTATTTGAGATACTTGGTGAGATAACGCGATATGAAGCTAAACTTATTATTAGAGACAGTAGGTAAGGTAACGCGATATTAAACAAAAGTTATTACTAAAGATAATCGGTAAGATAACGATATTAACTAAAATTATTATTATAGGTAATCGGTAAGATAACGATATTAAACTAAGGTTATTATCAAAGATAATAAATAAGATAAAGATATTAACTTAAGTTATTATCAAAGATAATAGATAAATATAACGATAGAGTGGCTCCGTAGAGCTGTTAAATCGGAATTTCTCGTACCCTCTAAAAAGAGCGACCTGTGAAGCAGGCCCGTTTGCAATAAACGGCACGAGGGATCGGCAAAGGCATTTTGGTGCATCCCTGCAACCGGCGTTAATTGATATCGGTGATACAATCACCCGATACCCACACAATATATAACGATATATATATATATATATATATACACATGCACTCACACATTCATACACTCATACATACCTTCACTGTCAGTGCCCATGCGCAGACAGCGGCACCGCATGACCTGACGAAAGATTCCCAGAGACGGGGTCCGGGTGTCTGCGAAAACCCTCCGCGCAACCGCACGGTGACTAACGGAAATGAAAAGTCTGAGAAATAGGAACGGTAGAAAGAGGGAGGTGGGTATTTGGAATGCATAAGAGACACTTCTAGGTAGAAGAAAATACAGGACGGGCTCGCATTGAGCTAAAGAGACAGAAAAAGGTGGATAGCAAAGCACTACTCAACCAGCCAATGTAGTCAGTAGCCCGGAGTGAGGGAACATCACTCTTATGTGGCAGACGGGTGTTCCGGGACGAGAACAGGTCCACCGAAGGAAAGATAAGGCAGAAACAGAGACAGTAGGATAAGAAAAAGTAGAGTTTTTGGACAAGCGTCCGAGAGAAGGTAGAAGATTGTCCCTATTAAAACACAGATCGGTCTGAAGGACCATCTGCGATATTAATCGGACAAGATAAAGAATATAATAAGTTAACAAAATCACTAGACTCTTAAGAGAACTAGTACAATCATTTTCCTAACGAGTGCATCCACTACGATAAGAAAATCAGACAAAAGTTGACACAACTTAAAAGTATCACTACAGATACAATCACACAAAAACCCAACTGTTTCAAGGTAGTTTTTTAAAACGGTAACGCCCTAAACACACAAGGGTGCCTAATTATAAGCAGTTAAATACAGATACACTGTCCCAATATGCTAAAACGACCGAGAATTTAATAAGATATCCATAAGAAGCGATAGCGCCTCACCACGAAGTTCAACAAAAAACAATGAAAAAAAAAAGTTTATAAGTTATGGTGATTTAGTAGGAAAAGAAACAAATAATGATATAGTATAATGTGGGCGACTGTAATAATTCAGAGGAAAAACACATGGAATAGACAATTCTAGTTTTTTGCAACTGCGAATATGAACTATTTCTTACAATGGCATAGGCCGCGCGTCTCCTATGTGAGCCCAAAGAAGAAAAACATCCACTCTAACATCATCTCAAACCAATCATAAAAATTCAATGAGTTATTACAACCAAAGTTACGACCATTACCACACAATTAAACAATGTAAGAAAAATACTAAAAACCAAATAATACGCTGTAGGAAAAGTTTGAGGATTAATTAAATAAAGCGACAGAGTCATGTTGGGGGGTGTAGAGAATAAAATGATATACAAGTAACGGTATCGTCAAGGAAAAGTTAACCAAAAAGAAAAAGATAGCTAATTTAAGGTAAGTAAGTTAAACCTGTAGAAGGTATATACTGTATGAGAGAGGGAATAAGTAATTAAAGTTATTAATTAATTGATGGTGAGAACAAAAAATATTTGGTAAATTGTGAGGGGAATGGAACGTGAAAAGCTTAAGTAGCATTTGGGTCAGCAGAGAATAGCTTAAGGTCTTTAATATGCCACCTGCCTTGACGTTTTCCTTCAGCATCTTGAAGTTCGTAAATAAGGGGACTAATGACACGAACGACCTTACAAAGGATGAATTTAGGGGCTAATTTTGAGGAAAATTTCTTAGATGCATCCGATAAGACATAATTCTTTTTCCAAACTTGTTCGCCCAAGGCGAAGGAAATATTTCGTTTACGTAAGTTATAGTGGTCCTTACTCTTTTCGTAAGCTTTTGACAAATTTTTTCTAACGTCGTTAAAGATAGAACGTAATGATTGTTGGACTTTGTCCCAGCGTACTTTATCGTCAAATTCAATTACGTTAGTATCGTCAGGAACTAAACCATAATAACTCCCATCAATTGGGGTATATCTTCCAAAAACAAGAAATGACGGAGTGAATTGGGTTGCTTCGTGTTTAGATGTACGCAAAGCTTGAGCAATTTTAAAAATATTTTCATCCCATGTAGTATGGTCTGAATCAAAATAGGAAGAGATAGCAGTAATTAAAACTCTATTTACTCTTTCGGTAGGGTTTACTTGAGGATGGTATTTTGCGTTAAACCAAATTTTTTGTACTTTGTAACTTTTGACGAAATTCTGAAAACCTTTAGAGATAAATTGTGCCCCATTATCACAAAGAATAATCTGAGGAACACCAAAGATAAGAAATACATTTTGCTCTAGGAATTTAATTATAGCAGCAGATGTAGCTTTACGTAAAGGTTGCACCATAACAAATTTAGAAAACCAATCGGTGACAACTAAAAGATATTGATTACCTTTTTTCGATCGGAGGAGAGGTCCTAATAAGTCAATCGATATTAATTGAAAGGGATAAGATACACGTTTAAAGTTACCCATTAAGCCAGGACGAGCCTCTTGCGAGCTCTTATGAGAACCACAAATTTTACAGTTCCTAATATAACGACAAACAGATTGTTTTAGTGTGGGCCAATAATATAATTCAGATATTTTGGCGAAAGTTTTTGTAACACCAAGGTGGGCAGCTATGGGATCATCATGACATAATTTAAGCACTTACTTCACTGCGGTTAGCGGTAGGGACGACAAGTTTCCATTCAGGAATGTTAGATATTTTGTGAGGGGAAGAAGATACAAATTTATATAGTCTATTGTTGGTTACACGAAAGGTAGGAAATTTATTGGGATTATCAGAAACTTTTTTAATCATATTAAGATACCAAGTATCAGGAATTAGATTTGGAAGGTTAAGAGAGACAACATCACGAGATAAGGCATCAGGTACGATATTTAATTTACCAGGCCTATGCCTAACGTCAAAGGTGAATTGAGAGATACGCAAATTCCATCTTGCCAAACGACCCGCTGGTTGTTTTAAGTTATTTAGCCAAGTGAGGGCTGCACAATCAGTAATTACGGTAAAATGTGTACCTTTAACATATCCTCTAAATTTTTCGATGCCAAAGATAACTCCCAATAATTCTCGTTCGGTAGCTGAGTATTTTTGTTCGGCAGAAGTTAAGGCACGACTTGCATAAGCGATTGGGTGCTCTAAACCATTGCTCACCTGGAACAACATTGCACCTAAACCAGTAAGTGAGGCATCGGTTTGTACATAAAATTTTTCATCGAAATTGGGCGAGATTAAGATAGGTGCTGAAGTGATTAATGTTTTAATTTGTTCGAAAGCCTGTTGAGATTCTAAATTCCACTCAATAGTTTGAGATTTCTTTTTATTTTTAATTAAAGCGGTAATGGGTGCAGATATAGTTGAAAGGCTGGGTAAAAAGATGCGATAGTAGCTAATCATTCGGATTAAACGTTTGATTTCGGTAACAGTTTTAGGTGCTTGGAATTTAGTGATAGCGTCAACTTTAGCAGGATCTGCTCGTAGACCAGTTCCATCGATAATAAAACCAAGAAATGTAAGGGACGAACAACAAAATTGACACTTCTCCCAGTTTATCTTAAAACCTGCTGCATTTAGGCGTTCCGCCACTTCATTCAATGTGGCGATATGTTCATCAAAGGAACTTGAGATAACTAAAATATCATCTAAAAATACAAAGGCACGTTCCTGATGTAAGATAGGACCTAACGTTTGATCCATAGTACGTTGTAGGGTTTGTGGTGCGTTACAGAGACCAAATGGCAAAAAATTATATTCAAAAAGACCTCGGCCTGGAACACAAAAAACAGTTTTTTGACGAGAATATAGATCGAGAGGTATCTGATAAAAAGCTTGTCTAAGATCGATAGATGAGATAAATTTTGCGTTTCGAAGCCGGCTTAATATTGAGTCAGTTCTAGGTAGAGGGTAAGCGTCAGAAACAGTCACGGAATTCAACTTCCTGCATCAAAACAAACACGCCATTCGTCATTCTTCTTACGAACTAGTAATACGGGAGACATCCATGGTGAATTTGAGAGAAAGATAACACCAGATTCTAACATTTTATCTATTTCGGAATGCAAATGCTTTTGCAATGCAGGCGATAACGGATATTGACGTTGCTTAAAAGGGAAGGAATCACCTGTAGAGATAATATGTGTTGCAGTAGTAACGCAACCAAGTTCAGAGGCATTAAGTTTACGAAATTTGTCAATTGTAGAGTTAAGAATTACATTTTGGGAATCAGTAAGAGAAATTTTATTAGATATTCCTGCAGATGCACAGGAATTTGTTTTAAGAGAAGTTTGCCATGAAAAATCTTGGAAATAAAGCGACAAATTAAAAAGTTTGCAAAAGTCTACACCTTGTAGGAAAGGATAGGCTAATGTAAGTACAATAAAAAATGGAACCTCACGTTCAAGTGATTATACTCGAATTTTTAATTTAAGGGAACCCGTTACATATATTTGATTATCGTCAGATAAATTTATAGAAGTTTTTTCGGGAACAATTTGAATTCTAATATTTTGTTTAGATAATTGTTGTAGATCTTCGTTATTTATAAGGGAGCATGAGGAACCTGTGTCCAGTAAAGCTATTACATTTAAGGAACCAATCAAGATGGGTAAATGTGGACGATTATCAAAGGGTTTTTTAACAAGTTGTAAAGCAACAGACTTTTTATGGTAAAAGGAATTAATGGTTTGTAGCCAATTAGACCACTCTGACGGGGTATTATAATATAATTCTTTTAACGAAGGCAAGGCATTTTGTTCATTGACAGTAGCGATATTATTGTTAGATAAATTTAATAACGGTACAGCGTTAGAGGTAGTTTTATGCTTTAAATTTATTGACGTCTGGGTCCGTTGAATGATTGGTGTTGAGGACGATTTTGATTCCTTGAGATATTCACGCCCTGAGTAGGAATATCTTAACGAGAGTTTCCCGATACGTTAAAATTGCAATTCGTACAGTTAGATTTGTAGATATTAGCACGACCACAACCATAGCAAAAAATATTTTTGGGGTATGTGCAAACATTGTAGTTATGTCCACTTCTTTTACAATTCCAACAGGTAAGTGAGTTATTTGTTGGGGTAGAAGGAACATTAAGGGTAGATACTTTATGAGAAGTTTGAACTTGACACGCTAAATCGGGTTCTAAAAGTCCAGATTGTTTTTCTGGAGGGGGACGGTATTTATTCACCCTCAGCTTCACTTCTTGAAGCGAACGACATAAATCTTTGAATTGAGCTAAGGAAGAAATGTGTTGCAACGCTAGACGTTCGGAAAAATAAGGATTTAAATTTCTATGTAACTGATCGATAATTTCAAATTCTGAAGGTTTATTGTCAAGTCTACTATATAAGGCTTCTATTGAGGTAATAAAGGAAATAACATTTTCACCAGGTTCTTGGGTTCGATTTCGTATCTCGTTCCAAAGGTCGGTAATATAACCATGGGTAAGAAGTCTCGTTTTAAACACGTAACTAATTCTTCCCAGGTAGAAATCTGATCTCTAACGTTACGGTACCAGATCAACGCAAAATCGGAGAACAATTCACCCGCTGAAACAAATAAATCCTGGTCGGTACATTTTCGTGAGATTCTGAAATCGTTAATCCTGTCAAGAAGACATTAAAGGGATTTGAGGTCGAAACCTTGAAAAGTTAAACCCCATTTATAAACAGGTATAGATTTTCCTAATGGTTGAGCTTGCGAAATTACGAGATTTGATAAAGGTAGCGATACATCCGTGTCTGCATATGGATTGAGTCTCTCAAGAACTATCCCTTCAAGTAATAAGATGTCTGATAGAAAAGTTTGTTTAGCTTGGTTCGTTTGTTCATTGTCATATAAGCACAATAATTCTATACGCTGTTTAAGGTGGATTATACGAGAAACCAAACGTTTTAATTCAATATCACTTGGGCCGGGGTCTATTTTGTTTATTATATTAGTTATATCCTCAAGGGATTGTTTGATTTCAGAGACATTTTGAGTTGATTCGGAAACAATTTTTTTAGAAATAAGTAGGCTTTTTGTTTCCTGGGCTAGTATGGCTTTAATTTACAATCGTCTATCATTTTGATTAGAGGCGGGGGTAATGTTTCTACATTCAATTTCGTAAATCAGCTCCAAAGACTTAAAATGTGTAATGTTCATTTTGAAATAATATTTGAGACAGAAATATACAAGATATACATACTATAGTAATGCACACGACAACAAACGTTACACCTAACTTCAATTCACTACGATAAGTTTATTCAAAAGCAAAATCTTCCTTTTTAAAAAAGGCATCTATAAGTTACAGCTGTTCAAATTACCAAGGAAATACATTTAAAACTATATCAGAGCAAGATAATGTTTAAGAAAAGAAATATATCACGGTTAGGTTAATATGACGCTAAAAAACACACTAAAAACTCAAGTTAATTAGAAAATCTATATTTGCGAGATTGAATTTGCTTTTTGGAGGTAATTGTGAATTGTACTTAATGATTTTGGTTATAAAAAGACACTCAAAATTATAAAAAGATACATAACATGTGTTATTTAACAAATACAATAAGATTCAGTTACTCTAACGTTTTAAGAGATATTCTAAAAATTCAATTCATTACGTTAAATGTTTTTAAACACAAGGTTTTTTCAAGTAATTTGTAAATCATAATCAAATATCTGAATACTAGAAAATACTTTTTTTTTAAATGTTATCAAGCAAGACAGTGTTTATTTACGATTTTAAAAACGGTTTTCAAAGTCGAAAAACAAGCAAGGGTTATGTTTAATCTAATATAAATAGATATTTTTCCTAATAAACAGTGAATAAGGCATAAATTACTTAATTATTTATTTATTTATATGTAAGTGTACTTACTTGTGTAATTTAAAAGTGAGGTTAGGCTGTTAAGAATCACTCCTAAAAAAACTTGTAGTTCTATTTAAAACAACTAATTACACATTCAAAATAATTTCAGTTGTGAAGGACACTACATTTAAAATTACAAATAAATTAATTAAATTAACAAGACGTTTTAAGGACAAAAGCTATACATTTCAATAGCCCCAAAATGGCGGTTTACATTTCGTTACTATAACTGTCTATAACTGTCTTGACATCTTAGGAATTTAGTGAGTTCCAAAATACCAACATAAATTTTTGGGGTTCATAGATATTAGAAAATTAGATAATTTATTTTTTTAAGTAAAAAAGTTATATATATATATATATATATATATAACGATAATTAATACATTATATAGTCATAAAAGAAATCATACAACCTAAAAACCACGTTGAGGCGGCAATTCTTATTTTTAAGCGAGATTCTTACATAACCGTCGACGCGGTATATGCGACGCAACGGCAGTTGGTAACGCTAATCCATAAAGTGGAAATTAACGCGCCCATCTGTCAATGACGTCACACAATATGCAAATTATTACACGTAATGACGTAATATGTCAATTTCATAAAAGGTATTATAAACAATATCCCACACACGGGGTACTCACATGAATAGGTCCAGCTTCCTACAGAATCCCTTTCGTCAGGGTTGCTTGTGGCCCCTTTCCAAATTATTTAAAGTTGGTGGCTGTGACCTCCATCAGGATTGCTCCGGCTAGCTACTGCAGGCGTGGACTGCGGTTCGGCCAGGTTGTATCCAAATTATCTTCTACCTATGTAGTGAACGATAAGGAACAGGTTTATAGGGACGACAAACAAAGATAAGAGAGAAAGGGATCTACATAAATAAAGATAAGATACGATACGATACCAAAAACCCAACCACTCTTCTGGAAGTTCAAAGGCAAAAAGCCACGTTTCAGCGTCTCTCGGAAACTCCCCACTTTTGTTCTCCACTCGCGTCGGAGCGAACTGGCGCAAACGCACTCTGTAGTGACGGAAATACACGCGCCAAGTCTTTCAAATTTAAGGCGCCAAACTCCCGCATATCAAAACTAAACTAACAAAAGTCTAGTGCCAAATTTTGGCACGTAACACAACACGAACTAGCGCTAGAAATATAGTGAACTTATTTAACCAACGTATATATGAAATTGTTTTTTTGAGAAATAATTACGGAAATTCCATATAGAAAGAAATAAGTTTGTCCATATTTCAATCTTTCTAAGATAACCCAGTCGCTTTACCTAATTACAATTATATTAGCAATATTCAGGAAATTCTAATCAACTACGTGCCTAGATCAGAAAACAGAAAGTGTAATATAGACACGTGGACTTGTAAATTAGATAAGGGATGAGCACAGTGAGTTGTCTAACTGAGCTAACTTGAAATAATAAAAGTATAGCAAACTCATATATTCAAATAAATAGAAATTGAAGTGGTTTTTAATGAAAGAGGTAGTAAATTTACAAATACGAAATGGAACATAACATATTTCATTTGACGGTATACAAACTAGCGGCTGAAAAATGTCTAAAAGCTTGCTCTTTGCTGCTACAATAAAATAAAAAACCGTTTAAAGTTTTACACTGGAAGACATTTATCTTTATTTTGCTACGGTAAAAAAGTGAAGGTTAATTAAACATGAAAAATTTCATTACAAGCAATTTTGGATTCTCTAAGATAAGCTGTTTACGTTCCACTTAAAAGTATTTTCTTTCCCGGACTAATATTTTTAATTAAATTGTGGGTTCTAAATTTTAACGACGCATACTTTGTTTTGCTAATTTCTTTAAAAGGTTTTTGATGCGCTTCTACCTTCTTATTACGCTTCATGTAAATTGTAAAGCTTTCAAAGTTATAATTGTTTGCGGGACGTTGGGTTTGAGTTTAATCAGTTTCTTGAGGGTTTGAGGTCTAATAAATTAAATATTTATAGCATATTATGGTTTGAGCAAGTTGCGGCTAAACTCAGATTTTGTAAGTGATTACATTGTATTTTGTAACGCGTTCAACGAAATTGCTAACATATTTCAGGTTTAGAATGTTAACAAATGAAAGATCAGGAGATACATAATATTTTTTTATAGATATTCAGATTCGAATTTTTCGAAATCTTTCCTAGTTATAAATTTAAAATAAACCAAAAGGCGCGATTTGCTTTATGATTCGGCTTGTTATCAAATGCAAGAGCCAGGTGATTTCTATACTTCGTTTTACCGGAGAATAAGGCGATGAAAAGCATAGGGGATAAAAATCTCTAATTTCATTGATTGAAATACGAAATAGATTTATGTTACTTAAATATTATGATTTTGATAATAAGTTGTGATACAAATATCACCGATGGGATGCGGTGAACTTGGAATACTGCAAAAATGAAGTCCCAGGTTAAATGTGCGACTAACTTGGAAATTACTTCAGGCGGTAGGTATGAGAATGGGCATGGGTTTATTTTGTTAAATTTCATTAAGAAGGAAATTGCGTCACTGCGTTTACGGACACGCAAGCTATAATTGAAACAAAGGGTAACGCAGAACCGCAAAGTACTACTGAGAACAAACGACCAGGATGTCTTGTGGATGGCCCTACAGCCTGAGTATGCAGACAATATCGAATTAAGTCTGAAATAAAAATACACATAATTAAGTTAAATGTTTAGGACACCGTTTGTGTTCTGTAAATCACAATAATTAAATATCATAAATCGAATTTATCTACGACAACGCAAAACAAATAGTGCTTCGCCTTTTCAGCGCTAACCATAACCTTGCTGCCATTAAACCTGAGATACCTGACCAATATATAATAATTATCTTATGTTTTGTTTAGGGAAAAATAAAAGAACGTATTTCACTGTAACAATGTAATGAAAAATTAAAATATTCTTGTATAATCATTCGAGTTCGGACCATGGCGGGTTAAACATAGTGGCTACATCGCTCCTGCAAACTATTTTATTTCACATGAACAGTACTGATTATTAATTAATTAAACCAAATACAATCGTGGTAGTGAAACTTATAGTGCCAATTATCTAAAAGGTATGTGATAAATACTAGTTTTAGACATCTATATTGAACTTATTAATAATCCCGATCGTATTTGCAAAAGGCGACAATTTAAACAAACTATTCCGGTTACTTATCGCGTTCTCTACACATTGCGACGTTACTCTGAGCTAATACGTGTATTTTAAGTTGTGCATTTACGTCTCTATTATTTGGATTAAATAGATTCTGCTATCACTTCCTTGGAACAGAGGTTCCTGAATAGAATGACGGTGTTTGAAAAATCTCTGCAAGGAGTTGCTAGCGGCAATAGCATGAAGAGTGTGACCACACTTGAGGCACTTTCCAGTGATTTTTATTTATTTAAAACTGAATTAATAGAACTTCTTTCTGATTTAAAGCTTTATATTAATAACTTATTTGACAAGGTTGAAGCACTGGAGGCTTATAGTAGAAGAAATTGTTTGGTTTTCCACGGAGTTGTGGAAGAAAATAAAGAGGATATTAATTATGTAGTATCACAATTTATTAAAAGTAATTTAAAGCTCCCATCTGAATTTTCCATGCAAATGGTGGACCGTTGTCATCGTATTAGTAGAAAAAATCGTAATTCTGCTGCGCCTAGACCGATCGTAGTAAAGTTTATTACCTATTCGTACCGAAACTTGATATGGAATGCTAAAAAGCAATTAAGAGGGACAAAACTTCTAATTACTGAATCACTAACAAATCGTTCAAATGAACTCTATAAGGCAGCCAAAGCTAAGTTTGGCAGTAAAAGTGTGTGGACGTTCAATGGTAAAATTTTTGGCGAACTCCCTGATAATAAAAGGTTTTGCATCCACAATGCTGTTGATATTGATAGAGTCTATATGGACCAGCAAAATGCACCTTCAAAAGAGCCGATTAGTCATCGTCTAAGATCCAGTAGTCAGAAATGATTTACTCAATATCTCATAACAATATTGTTCATTTTCCTTTTTGAATAAATTTTAATTTTCTTGGTTTGGAAGCAACGTAGCTGAACCTCTGCCTAGTTGGTTATTATAATCTGAACTTAGTTTTATTATTTTTGTATTTATTCGGAATTTAGTTGCTATATCTTAGCTGTTATTTGTACTTTTATAATTTTACGCTGCATATAATGTCATCCGTATTTTGGTCTCCCCCGCCTCCTAGTCCAACCTCCATATCCAATTTTTTTGTAAATATCCTAGTTAAGCATAATGAAGATGAAACATCTACCTTGGTTAATGATGAAGAATCTAAACACCGCGTTAATTCTGAGCCTCTTTCTGAGTTAGCAAAATTCCCAAACTATCTACAATTATGCCACATAAATATTCAAAGCTTACCTGCTCATATAGTAGATTTTCAACTCTTATTTGAGAACTCTATTATTGATGCAATACTTGTTACTGAAACCTGCTGAAACCATCTATTCCAGATACGCTGATATCCGTGCATAACTTAAATATAATTAGGTTTGATAGACTATCTAGTAGAGGTGGAGGGGTTGCTATCTATCTTCGCAATACATACGAATTTAAAATTATTGCTCAGTCAAATCCAAATAACGAACATTCGTTTGAGTTTCTATTTATTGAGCTTCCAAAGTTCAAATTACTTGTGGGCGTCATTTACCGTCCGCCTGAAGCAAACTACTTTGATGTTCTTGAGGATACCTTCGAGCAGTTGAGTGCTGAATATTTAAATTGTATTATCACGGGTGATTTTAATACTTGCCTTCTAAAAAATAACTACCGCGCTGTCAAACTTAAGAATATTGTTTCTTCTCTTAATTTATTCATTCAATCCTCTGATCCCACATATCACTACAGCGAACACTCAAGCTCTCTTTTAGGTCTAACCATTTGTTCGGATCTTAGTAAAATTATGACATATAGTCAAACTGGTAACCACAATTTTTCAAAACATGGTCTTCTCTATGTAGCTTATAAAGTAAAATCCATCCCTCACCGATCTAAATTCATTCAATTTCGAGATATCAAAAACATTAATATCAACTAGTACAGATCCGATGTAGCTTCAATTTGTTGTGATCATATGCTACTACTAGACACAATTGATTTAAAGGTGGATTGGTTTACAAATGTAATATACGCAATTTTTGACAGAAACGCGCCTCTCAAAGGTGTAAAAATTAAAAACAAACTGTTACCTTGGATTACAAATGCAATTAAACAATTAATGAGTATACGTGATAAAGCGAAACGTAAATATCTTCAGCAAAAAACTGAAATACGATGGAAAGAATATAGAATTCTACGTAACCATTGTAATCAACTCTGTAGGAACGCCAAAAAGAAATTTATTAATGATTCCCTATCAGAAATCCCAATAGGGAGTTATTGGAAATTTTTTAATAGGTTGGGTGTAGGGAGTCAAAAACGTGACATACCTATAAATATGTTTGAATTAAATAAACTAAATATTCATTTTGCACAACCTAAAACAATCCTGGGACACGAAATAAAGGCTGCTACTATTAAAAAGCTTGGTTCCGAAACAATTGCCACAACTTCTGTTTTTTCGTTTGTAGAAGTAAATAATGATGAAGTACTACGTGTTATGCATGAACTTAATAATGAATGTAGGGTTATGATGGCATAAATCGTGAAAGTATTTTAATTGTTGTCGACATTATTCTTCCCATTATAACCCACCTTGTTAATTTCTCTTTGTCCACTAGCTGCTTTCCAAAAATATGGAAGAAAGCGCATGTCATTCCAATTCCAAAAATTTCAAATCCGGGCTTAATATCTGACTTTAGACCAATATCAGTGTAGTCTTTTCTCTGACGTTGTTGCGAAAAAATAGTCCACAAGCAGTTGTCTGATTATCTTGAAGTCAATAACTTATATAATCCTTTGCAGTCAGGTTTTCGTAAAAACCATAGTACATCAACGGCGCTTATTAAGGTTATTGATGACATTCGTTATGCACTAGACAATAAAGAGGTTACAATCTTGACCCTACTTGATTTCACTAATGCCTTTAATTTAGTTGATCATGACATCCTACTAGCTTATTTAAAAATGTATAATTTTTCTGTGGCTGTCATTACATGGTTTGAATCCTACCTAACCGAACGTGAACAACGTATACAAGCCAGAAGTGGATCTTCTAATTGGGTAGTAGTCACTAAGGGTGTTCCCCAAGGTAGTGTACTTGGGCCGTTGCTTTTTAGTTTGTTCATTGCCTCTATTAGTAAAGGTTTAATTTATCATTATCATTTATTTGCTGATGATTTTCAAATATACAGGCATTCAGAGGTACAGCATATTAATACTACAATTGGTCTAATAAATAAAGATTTTAGCAAAATAGCTGATTGGATTAATAGGCATGGTCTAGTAATTAATCTTAAAAAACCCAATCTATTATTATTAGCTCACCTTATAATAAAGAACACCCTTACCGATATAAAATTTATTGACACCGTAATACCTTTTAGTAGTGTAGTTAGAAACCTAGGTATCCATATCGATGATACTTTATCCTGGATTTCACATGTAAATAAAATTAGTCAAAATTTCTTTTTTACCTTCCATAAGCTAGCATTATTAAAAAATTTTCTTCCGTTCCAAGCTCGCTTACGTTTAGTCAATGCACTTTTAGTTCCAAAAATAGAATACGCTGATGTAGTATTTACAGATATGGCTGGGTATCTGCGTAACAAACTCCAACGGTTATAGAATGTTGGAATAAGATTTGTTTATAACTTACCTAAATTTGATCACATTACTCCATACAGGAATGAACTAGGTTGGTTAACCATGGACGACAGACGTAGTATGCAATGCGCTGTATTACTTTACAAAGTGGTAAAAACACATACTCCTCGGTACCTACAAACTAATTTTCACCTTTTGTCAGGACAGTACTCAACAAGATCGACTGATAATGTTCGTTTTACAATTCCAATTCATAGAACTAATTTCTACAATGATTCATTTACTGTTAAAGCTATTCGACAATGGAATTTGCTTCCGATAGTTATTAAAATATCTAATTCAATTAGTATTTTCAAAAATAAAATTAAACTGTATTTCTTCAACAAGACCTAACTTTCATGTGATATGCTTCCTATTGTTCCCCATTCCCATCCGTTTCCGTCCTTCCCCATCCCTCTATGTTTTTCGTTTAAGGTTCAAATAATTTTGCATTTTTATTTAATAATAGGTATACAAATCCGATTACTAAGTTAATTTTTCTATTATTTATTAACTTGAGGTTTCGCCAATGGTAAATTGGAAGAAATCGCCAGCTGGCGATAAAATTCACCATTTGTGAACTTTGTAACTAGATTATTATTTTTTTTTCTATTTTATGTACACATGTAGAAATGTACAAGTTCTCAATAAAGAAGTCATTATTATTATTATTATGTGTATGATAGATTCTACTTTAACATAAAAAAACAAGTATCAAATATTTGCAGAAAAACGATTATTGCTCTTTATGCGCTTAAACGCCTAAAACGATTTTTGCCTGTAAAGCTAAAACAAATATTGATTACATCTTTAATCTTTCCACATTTTGACTATTGCGATTTAATTTATACTAACCTATCAATAAATCTCAAGATACGAGCTCAAAATAGCTGTATCCCTTTTATTTTTGATTTGAAGTATCGGGACAGGGTAACTCCGTGGTACGCTAAACTAGCATGGCTTAAGCTAGACAAAAGACGTAATTTACATCTGGCAATTTTTACTTATAAAATATTTCTTAATCAATCCCCATTTTATCTACTACGTCTATACTTACCTCTATCTAACCACCATTACAGTACAAGGCGTAACGATCTATTATCTATTCCTATCCATCACACTCAAACATATCACTCCTCCTTCTTAGTTACAGGCTCGATTATCTGGAATTCGATACCTTTGGATATTCGAAAGGCAACGTCTCTAATCAGATTCCGTAAACTCTATCATGAATATCTATTAACTAGTCAAATTTCATACTAAGAGCCATGGCAATGGTTCTACATACTCCACTCAGCATGCGGTGCGCGTGTGTGTGCGTGTGTGCTGTGTGTGCGTGCGTGCGTGTATGTTAACGTAAGTAGTTAGGTTTGCTTTTAGGCCCATCAGGCCGATTAGGAATGTTTATTGTTCATTAGGAATGTTTATGTTTATATCTAATCTTTTACTTTTTATTTTTGTTTCTATCTACTTATTTCTTTTTTCTCTGTTGTTTTTATGTTATGTATCTACATTGGCAAGTTAGATGTAAGAAAGGGCCATATGGCTGTAATCTCGCTTGTGTAAATAAAGACGTTACAATACAATACAATTTTAGAAAATGTTTTTAACAAAAACCAGCTAATATTTCATGACTAAAAATTATTTCGAATGTATAAGTTGTCTTAAATTGCTTCAATATTAAATTATATTAACAAAGGATATTTCAATAATTGAATTGTTTTAAGTATAGAGATGTTTTACATGTTAATTTGACTTCACGTCAGATCTGAAGTTCAATGCATATTTTAAATTTATTCTTTCTTAATAAAAAATTCAGCACAACAAATATCCAGATAGGATGATGTTTTGAACAAGTGTCTTTCAAATATTTCAAACACACGCTATACTGATAAATCACAAATAACATTTTGAGCACAAATAAATTCAAGGTTTAGACCTCATACAAATAATTAATCTGGTTGTTACAACAAAAACGATATCAGCTACAATATTATAAGGCCGTACTAGACTATAAAACAAATTTGGCACTGTAAAAATTTACTTAATAATAGATCCCTAAGTTAAGAAATTTAGAATAAATTAGAAATTAAAATTTCACTAAAGGTATTAGACAAATATTTGCCCAATATGCCAATAGTCGAAAAGGCAAAAAAACATTCTGCAATTATTTAATACTTGTATATCAAACAACAATATTCTTAGAACCGGTAATTTGAAAAAACAAACTTACCATAATAAATCGATATTTTTAGAATATCTTGCTTCAACTCAAAATGCAATCAACAAGGACAAAAGCAGCACAACCTTGAACTGAAAGTTGACAAAAAAAACAGCCGGTCAGGGACCAAGAACAACTGCTCAGCAAAACGCTCTTTACAAAACATATGATCACGTAGGCACCATCTCCAGGTGTTGTTTTAATTCTTCCAATATGTTCCAATACGTTACGAAAAAATTACAATCAATACCACAGACTTTTATATTAAAACGAAATCAACACTCAAACAATAATTCTTTCCATAATTTAAAATTAAGACTTGTTTGCATGTAACAACTTAATTACCAAGCATTCACGTGGACCGCGAATTTGAAAATGTTAATCTCGGGTCAGAAAACTTCTTCTACTAAAACGCTATTAACATGCCACCGCTATCAATTGGACTTGATACGAAGGAAAAATTCCCAAGCTGATAGCTTAAGAGACATTCTAAAGTGCTGCCAAGATCTTACAGCTTTTAATTATCTAATCACCAAAAGCACACCTCACTACATGCTAATGAATATAAATTATAACAAACGATCTACAGGGAAGTTCTTCGCGTACGCGTTACAAATTACGCATGCCTCTCCAACCATTCTAATTAATAACAAGGACACCTATATACTTAACTAAAGCTATAGATTTACACTGCGAAATAGTGTAAATGCAAATAAGGACTTCTAAATTTTAAAGACAATTTAAGAAGGACTAAATGAAATATAGAGTAATATAATATTCACACAGATTTTATATATGCTAGGAAAATAAGTACGGTACAGGGTATTTGTAATTTTAAATTTCTATAAATTTTAATTTCGATTAATAGTGTAGAGGATAACTTACCATTAAACCAATAAAGTAGAAGATGGTACAAAGAATAAAACAAAATTCTTCAGTGACCTAATAAAAAGATCTACCAATGTGGTGATTTGTAACATCGGATATCAAAATAGTGTTTGAAAATTTTTGTGAAACAAGCTTGGAGCTAATTTAACAAACTTCTTGTTGAAATCCATCAAAAGGGTCTACCAGTCACATGTCTCCGTCGTAGATCTTCGCAATATACAAATTATAGCATACGCTTTCTAGTTACTTCTAATTCGTTATGTTTAAACTATTATAAGAAATTAAGTTAAATCCAAAATTAAACTTTATTATTAGAACAATTATTTAATTTTTCTAAGAAATATTTTAACTGCAAATTTAATGTTTATTTGAAGTAACATCCAAGGATTATATCATTATTATATTATTTAAAATGTGTCGTTTTTTTTCTATTTCATCGCACCGTAGGTTTCATTTCGGCTTGCATCATTTTTAACAAATTTTTCTCATTAGTTGATCAAAATAGCCTAAACTTTTTTTAAAAAGAGAAAGAAAAGTTTTAGTTTTATCCAGGACCGGTTAACCAATATTTGTTTAACTGGTCTCTGCTTTTTGTATCCAAAATTGGTGTGGCCGTGAAAAGCTTGAACATCAAATGTCAAATTTAGACCAGTGCATATGTACCAACAATTATCTATAATTTCATCCATTAACGTAAATTTTTCATTTCATCGCGTTTTTATGTCAGCTATTTTGGATACGAAGAGTGACCCTGTTCTTTTAATTTTTTGATAATATGCGAGAATATATTGTGTAACTAGTGGATGTAATTTGTTAAAAATAAAATACTTAATAACTTCTATTTAAATAAATTTTTCTCCAAAACACATTATATACATGAATTGATCCGTCGATTCAGTTATATGGTTAGCTGTCGGATACGTCGCCAAATGATGAAAATGTGTTTCGTATTTATATATAATATATGCGTTTACCTCAAACCGAACAAAATAGCCTTGGCAACAGTGCATTGCAATACCAATAGCAGAATGGTCTAAAATGTAATGTCAACACAGTATATCTTTTTACACGCATTAGCATGAATTTGGCTGCTTGAATTACCTTTTATGACGACATGGTCTTGATTCGGTGGATCAAGTATAGTCGCGGCAATTTTAATTCAGTAGCTCAATATCACGTTGGTATGGTTCTGTCGTAATGGTGGTAATAATGTCAAACAATGACAAGTGAGAAATTTAGTTGATACAATTGATCATGGTTTCAATAAAATGAATCGTTCTAGCAATGCTTCGCGGGAAGAAATTGATTGTGCTGTAAATTCTTGTACGCCTTCGAACACTGTAAAAAGTAAATGTTATTGTCTCATCCAGACCGCTTGTAGTCTGCCCTGTTGGGTGTGTCAGCATGTCTCTCTCAGATTTTGAAAAGGAACTCTTTGAAAACTTTCTTGGAGCACGGATCGATTTTCTTCCAATGAGTTGACTCGAGCTCTAAGTTGCTCATTCTTAGTTGCTAATTCTATGTTAATACCGTAATCAAAATATCTTTTATTCCCCACAGGAGCAAGATGTTTATTAGATACTGTAGTCTCCCTACCGTCAGGTAAAGGTATAAATAAATAGTCGGAATTAGCTTCTATAAACTCGACCTTTCGTACGATAGGTTCAAATTTATTAGACCGAGCCTAACTAAAAGTGGTCCAGGCGCCGACAACCAAGTGGGTAAAAAATTGTCTGTTCGAAGTACACCGGCAGAGAGAGAACATCCTTTCATGAGGCGAATTCGTCGCAGTGCAAAGCAAAGGCTTAATGGAGTGTAAAATCTCGTATAAAACTAATTCTCATTGCGTGATTTTCAAACTTTTAGATTTAAGAGCGAGTTCTGTGGTCTTCCAAATAATTTCATTTTCTTTCCCTATCTGACCATTTTCTTGAGGGATTATAGGATTTTGTCCGACTGGTAGCAATACCATTAGAGTGAAGGAACGCATTAAGTCGCTGAGAAACAAAAACAGATCCTCTGTCTGAATAGATGAAGCTTGGAAATCCAAATGAATAAAATAATATTTATTAACTCAGCAGATCAGATACGTTCAGTGTTGGAAAAGTAAAAAGGAACCTGTCATCTACCACAGGCAAAAGAATCTTGTTATTAGTGGTTGATGGTAAAGGTCCTTTAAAATTAAGTAGACTCTCTAAAGGTTTAGTAGCCTTTATTTTGTAGAAACGAGGTTTTATCTCACAACAAATAAGACACGATAGTGTCATCATCCTTATTTCGTTGATGGAGTAAGGTAGATTTTTCGAGCGAATCCAATGTGCTATTCTAGTTATGCCTGGATAACATAGCGACTGAGGTAATGCAAGAAGTTCTTGATTGGCCATACTGGCACATGCGCTAGAGGTATTCCTAGAAACCATATCGGGTACAGTGTTGTCCGCTCCAGGACGATAAGTAATATCATACATGAAATTTGATAGTTCTAAATGCCATCTTACAATTTTATCATTTTTGATTTTCCCATTATGTTTAACGTCAAACATAAATGATACTGATTTCTGGTCGGTGACAAGCCGAAAAGGCCGGTCTAGAAAATGTCTCTATTGCCTTAAAGATTCTACTATGGCATATGCTTCCTTTTCTACTGCAGAATGTCTTCTTTCGCTATCCGATAGTGTCTTCGAGAAGAATGCCACAGGCCTATCGTCTTAAGAAAGAGTATCAGCAATAACACGATTTGGGCGTCATTAATACTGCGAAATCTGCGGTCTCTAAAACATGAAATGCTACAAACCCTCGATGCTGCTTAAAAACTTAAAATATCTCTAGTTCGCAACGAAGTATGCCACGGCTGCTCAGCTAGTTTTCTGTAAATCAAACTAACTACTAAAAAAATTTTGCTACGATAAATCGCATAATTTATTAACATGTTCATAGAAAAGACACGCCATAATCAACATAAAACTCCTTATTCACTCACTAATTATACATTATATACATCCTCTTTGGTAAAATAACATATTTTATAAGACATTTTGAAATTTATAATTACTCAAATAAATATTTACATTTATATTATCATAGAAAGTAACAGGGCTTTACCATCATCATTCACTTTACCTCTGGTTTAGTACGAACTCATAATAAACCTTAATCCTTTTGTGCCTAATTTTGCACATCAATCCCCCAAAAGTACCCTTTTACCTTGTATATACCAAGTATGTTAATACCACAAATCATTTCTACACCTAAATTTTCACATAAAATGTACAATAATGTAACAGAAAAAGTTCAATCCATAACTCTTCCCAAGTTTATCTTTTTAGTTTATACATTATACCTACAATGCACAAAACACCTGTTTATACACAAATGCAAAAAGAAACAACTGTTACCTGGATTCTTTCACTGCTTCAAGGACTGCCATCAAACCATCAACGACTGCTGCCTACAGGAATACCCAATCTGGATTGCAATCACTACGACTGCTAGCTGGTACCATATCACAAAAGGGTTATGTCCTTTTTCACCTCCATACTGCAATCAGACTCCCAAACCTCTTCTATAATGTGTACCTACAGATTATACAAAACTTCAGAGAGACTCCACAACAACGTGTTGGGGTTTATATTCTCTTTCTCAGCCCACAAAAGCCTGTCAATACAAACACTGACTTCTAAGTAAAACTTTCAACCGTCCAGGACTCTTAAAATTTCACTAGCTAATGTACACAAACAACCTCAACCGACATCAAAATCCTAGAAATATTCTAACGTACGTTCAAAATTCCTCGTAATTTCTGTAACCGACACGATTTTTCAAAACATTTCTTTGAAAATCCCTTTAACGTTTACAACCCATACCCTTAATCGACTTGTTTCTCTGTCTTCAAAACCTCTCTCACCAATCGTGTTGAGTATTTTAATACGCAACTGACAAAGTTAACATTTAATACGTCCCTAACGCAACAAGTGTAGTATTTATCTCACTCCAACCTAGACCCCAAAATCACCTCTTTCTTGTTTTGTACTCACACCAGTTTGTATAAACGAACGTTAAGCGTTCAATCTACACATATCTCACTTGTCCCTATTTTCATCTAATACTCCTTCTTCGTTTCTTTGTCGGCAAATTTATTGTAACCGTCAACGGCTTTTCCCCATTCTAGCTATAAATTTATTTAATTGACAGCGATAGCCAACAACTCCAGGAACTTGCTGTTGTTTGTTCAACGTCTTATCTTTAAACGATACTCAGAAAGCTTCGTTTGAATATAACCGCCACCTTCAATATTATAAACAGAATGATTTAAAATGCTCAAGATTTTAACACTCTTTAAAATATACCGGGAAAACTTCGACAAACAGCTTCAAACTAAAAAGGTTTCAAATGCTAAAGCTTTTCTATAATTTAACTCTGAAGGTTACCTTAGTTTATAATTAGAAATTTGCAATGCTTTATACATCTTAAATACTACAGTAAATATATGTTTATGATATAACGCACACACTAATTTTTAATAGTATTCATAGTTAACGGATGATGCTAAATCAACTTCTAGCTTACAGATATTATTCCGTAAAATTTATTGATTTCTATTTAAAAAAAGGCGTTTCACCTTGTTATTTGTATTTTCTACTGAATCCTGAAAAAATTACCCAATTGAATACTAATGCTATTTTAACCCCCAAATATTTCATATATATATATATATATATATATATATATATATATATATATTGCTAAGTACTCTATAAATTATTCGCGCCCCATCGTTTGGGCGACCATATTAATTATGCTATGTCCCTCTAAATTATTTGCGCCCCATCATTTGGGCAACCATATTATTATTGCTATGAATAAACAAGAATTGTAATTATCTCCTCCGACGTTGGACCATCTTATTAATATTGCTATAAATTCTCTCCAGAAACTTAACTGGATTTTATCTTGAACCAACCTTGTCTACCAATAACAAAATTTGATACGTTACCGCCTTACTTGTTATCAATTTCCTATTCAACTTGTAGCTCCTCCTTGAACTGTTTAAATTAACAAATCACTCCCATTAACTTTATTTTATGACCTCGACTAGCATTTATTTGGAATTATAAAATTCAATTAATTTCGATTCTATATAATGAAACAAATATTATGTACAGTTTTTGTAAATTATTTGAAATACACTTTTCAATTAATTAATGTTATAAATCTTATTTATTAAAAATCATATACTTTTTACTCAAAACCAAAAGTCACCAAAAAACCTATTATCTTTATAAACGAAGTGTAGAACGTTCTAAACCTGTTGTCATATCACGCACTATATACGTTTTCAAATCCTCTTTTTGTTGACTTTCACATTCATATTATATTAAGCAAATTCAATATTCAAAAAAAAATATAGAAAAATAAAATGTCTTATAACTAAAATCTGACCTGGTCTATTTTCTTCGCATTGACGCATCCATTTGAATAAAAATTATCTTCCCCCAATTCAGGATTATTACATGCCTATTCTAAATATTGTCTATCCACACGCTTGAACCATTGCATTTAAATTATTGCCATCACCCTCTGGACTACCATTATTAACTTATGCACCCCAATTTATTGTCGTTTCATTTTAGACTTAGAATTACTTCTTATCAATTTCCCCAAACTTAGAATTGGATTATCATCATTTATTTTCCCATTTATTCTCTACGTACTCGAATATCGTAGTTTATTTTCTCCCCTTACTCGTAGTTACATTTATTCTCCCTCGATTCAAAGATTGAATTTTCCTCCCCATACTCGTAGCTCCTATTATTAATATGTTTTAGTTTAAAATAAAATTCCCCAAAATCTACTTACGTTTAATCGGCAATTATAATTTTCATATTGGCACTTATACTATCTTCCACTTTAAAATTATTACGTATCACTTTATTTCATAGCGGCGCACTTCGGCCTTTGTTGAGTTGCAAACTGACTTCGTTATCACTGTACCTGTTAATATATCTTTTCTCTCCTACTCCGTGAGTGGGTATGGTCTAGCAACTCGTCGCTCATTTATAACCAATCAAATAATTACATTCAAAGTAGTTTCTGATGTAATTTTCTATGTTTTCCAATAATTGTAAGCTGGTCGCAGCTGTTTTCGTTATCAACATGCGGTGTTTTGATAAATCTAATTGCTTTTCGATAAACAACTGATGCAATTCGACTTTTAATTTTCATATCTGCCTGTTGTTTACGCAATTTTTAATCTCCTTTCTTTATCAAAGTTCTTAACTACTTGTACGCATTCACATTATGCTTCCTGAAGCTCTATTTCTATCTCCGTATTTATCTAAACGTTTGGAACTCTTTTCAATGCGTGTCTTTATTATGTTTACATATAAATATACGCGTGCTGCCATTGAAAAATATCATTACTTGCTTTACCTAAATTAACTAAAACTTTATCTACAGGGTATTAAATATTTACTATTTACCTAATGCATGTGTTCCTGGTTTCTACGCTAACTATGCGTCTTCCTGTGTGTATTTGCGCCTCTTTAAACTATTTATACTTTATATACAGGGTGTTGACTGCTTTCTATTTACAAACTATCATCATTTCTCAATTCTTTACTAAATAAATGCAGTTTTCTGCTGCCTATGGTAGTTTCTCATTTCTAAATGACCTTTACTATAAAGCACACCCTTAAACAACCCCTTATCACAGCAATATATATATATATATATATATATATATATATATACAATAGACACACATGTACGAACGCACGCACGCAAGTGGTTAGTACCCGCATACGAGATCGCATGCACCGCACGCGCGTGCACACACACACGTACACACATACATACACATAGGCATATTATTCATAAATTCATCTATTCGTTCATTCTCTCATTCGTACTTTATTTATTTATTTATCCGCTTATTTATCTATCATTGCTTTAACCGTTTATTCATTTATATATTTGTGAACTTATATCTTTTTCTATTTTGTTTCAGATGGTGCCTTTAAATATAGTTGTGATAGTGAGTTTTATACTTAAATTCTATACGTCTACTACCGTATACAGCATGCAGCCAGCATTAATGATTGCCAATCTAGGTAAGATCCTCGTTAACTTGAATTTTTAGGTAAGAAATTTTTTGAAATGGCATGGTTTCTCTTTGCATATTTGGTAAAATATTACAGGGCATACACAGTACCATAGTATTATAAAGTTGTACTCAACCGTATAAAATTTAAGGACCACGCAATACAGTTAAAGATCTAGTTTGCTTTTTTCGTGCTAAGCAAAACGCTTGCTATGTACTGCAAGAGGTTTTTTTTTTATTAAAATGCAATGTAATGTTTATATTAAAATTATTGAATAAGTTCTAACGATGAATTGGAAGATATTAAATCAAACTGTAAATGAATTTGACAGTAAAAACATCAATAGTCACAGATAGTGAAGAAAGTGAACTTGATTGAGGATTATTAAATAACATTATCATCTTCAAACATAACTATCGGGGATGCTTAGACCTAAAAAATATCACGATTTTTTTTAGTAACACCTATAATTATACAATGCGTAGCTTAAACGTTAAATTGAGAATAATATTAATATAATATATACAAGAAATGAGAATATTACTTACAAGCTTTAAATTTAGTACTAAAATGAATCACATACATATATCAGTAATGAAAAACTGAGAAATTATTAAATCATGTAAGTGTCACCCATACTTGGTCCCCAAGCTGTTCAGCAATTGTAAAGTAGTTTTTGCCACTTGTCTTATTAAAGTCAAAGATTGCACTAAACGTTCTATGTTTTATTCGCAAATAATTGCACATTTCCCCCTTGTCGAGTAACCCATAAAATTTGAACTCACATCTAGAACAGGTAGATAGTAGTCTTCGGTAGTATTAGAAACATGTACTATATTAGAAACTAAAAATATATAATTAGGAAAGAATGAGTAACGCTAAATTGAAGAAGGAGGAAAATAGATTGCTCAGGCAAGCCAAAGAGAAATGAGTGCAAATTAATTGTGATGAAATGGAATGAGCACTACAAAAAAGCAGACCCTGCATATTCTAGCTAAAAATAGGAACTACTAGAGAGGTGGTAATAGAAATAGAGTTGTTCAAGACGTACTACGCATAATAGTAATAAAAACAAAGAATATATTGGAAAATTGTAAAAGTATAAAGCTTTTTATTTTGCTTAACAGAAGTTAACCAACATGGAAGACATAGATGAGATAAAAAAGCAGAAAGCAAATTGCAAGACATTAGCAACGTAATTTTAAAAAGTAGACAAGCAAGTAAAGCTTCGTAAGAAACATTATAGGAATACATCAATTATCAACAGAGCTCATTAGACATGAGGGTGAGGCAATACAAAACATAAACGTGATAAACAGAATTTGTAAAGGAGTACTACCCTTACACTATGCAAAGGGTAGATTATTTACGTTTCTAAAGAAAGTGGTATCAAAGCAATGTAAAAGTTTTACGACCATTAGTTTGCAAAGCCATTGTTCAGAATAGCACTAACGTAATATATAACATGATACTTAATAAAATAGAATGAAGATTAAAGAAAGATCAGTTTGAATTTAAAAATAACAATGGTACCAAGGAAGGAATCCAAACACAAAGGTTATGTTAGAAAAAAGGACAAAAGTAGGAAAAACTGCAGCAATCGGTATTATAAATATGACCAAACTTTTGCAAGTGTAGATTGATTACTCAGTTTAGAAAGTTAAAAAACTGAAATAAATTACAAAGAAGGTGTGAAATCTAGAGCTTATGTAGGCTACAATAGAAATAGGTAATGAGATTGCAAAGGCTAAAACTGGGAAACATAAGTATTGTAACGCCCCGCCGATTGGTCTACTTTTGAATGTAATGATGCGCCGAAAAGTAAACAAATCATCTTACTCAAAGGATGATTGATTGGCCCCTTCTCAAAGATGGACTTGATTGACAGGTTACAAGAGCTTTTTAACAATACAATAGGAAATCTTAAGATGTTGTTTGGATTAAAATATACATTGACGTGATGAGCGTTAATTAGTTCAGTTCTAATTGAAACATCGATTACAATATTACGTTTTTACTTGAGTTATAAAGTCGTAATATAAATTAGTGAAATGATCGATTGCAGTGATAATAAATTAATCATAATCGACATAAGTAATTAAGAAGATAGCATTATAGTTTCAGAAGTTAGCCTTTATACTGTTAGCGATTAGCTGGAAAGAAATTGTTGTAAGAGCTTTTAGAATTCCATTGTAACTACGAGTTGTTGAAACGGCTTGTATAATCAGTTTGATAATAAAGAACTGTTGTTTGTTCAATTAGAGTTTTTGCTACAGTGTGCATTTTATCACGAATCTTATTTAACTTATTTGTTGAGCAAGAAATAAATAAAATCAAAGAAGTAATATAATAAGAAAAAATTTAAATACCAAGGTACGTGGATGTGATAGTTGTATTTCCATAAACAGAAACTTAGAAATAGTAGTAAATAATATGAAAAATAGGAATAAATTTAGCAATACCAAAACAAAAATGATAAGATATAGTCAACAAAATAGATAGGCGATACTAAAAGATTGAAAGAAGTTAGTGTTTTATTATTAGGAATTTTATTACAAGTGATAATCGAAAAGAAAAGAATGTATAAAGTAGGGTATAGCCCAGTAAAGTAATACTTTTTCTGCTAAAAAAAAATGCAAGTGAAAATTTTTTCCAGGGATTATCTTTATTTAACATAAGAAATAATGTCCATAAAGTCATATACAAAATCACGTTTTGGTAACAAAATATGAAAAGCCAAAGTTTGCAAAAATGGGTTTTTCGTAAATATCTCGTAAATTATTCGTGTTACGTTAACAGAAGCTCGTATAAAAATTATTTATTGTTTCATTTTTTCATAAAAAGGTTCTATACAAAATTTACGAAGGATCAATAGTTCTCGAAATAAACGGCTGAGAATATTGGAGTAAGACGTATACTCCATACACGATTACATATAGTATTTGTACATTGACGATATGAGGTCTTAATTTTTAGAAAGGTTATTTATACACACCTCTCTTAAAAACATGGGCTATAAATTAAATATAATATTTTATTAGTAAAACACATAAAGACATGGGTCATGAAATTTAGCAATCTTTTATTAATTTTAAGTCGCTTTTAGCTTCTTCTTCTTCTTCGTTTTCGTCTTCTGCTTCTCTTATTTCCTTTTCTTCGTCTTCAATAATGTTGTAAAACCAGTGTAGGTTTTGAAGCTTTGGAATGCATTGTGCGTGACCTTTGACGGTTTGCTTTTGTACTAGTCCGCGTAACTTACTGCAAACTAGTTTAAAATAACACAAAACGTAATCTTTTCGTGTCTAGACAGGTTGTTATTAAAGTAATAATTAACATTTGAGCCATTAATAAGTAAAGATTTAAAATTGTATTTTTTGCGAATTACTTAAAGAAACTTACAACTATTTGGATGTAAAAAGGTTAAAATTTTATATCTAATAACGCCTTCAGATCTTGTGTTTAACACGTAACCTATAAATAATTAATTTTTGTAATTAGTCTTGTATAGATGAACTTATTTTGAAATACTACGGTGTTTATTTCAATATTGTTTAATAAATAGCATTGACATATCTGTAGTTTTTTCCAATAAAATCTTTGTTTTTTATTTTAAAGTATACTTATCGTTTATGTAAATTTCTGTAGGATCATTACTCCTAATTTTTAATATGGTTTTAAAATATTTAAATTACAGTGATTTTTACTTATCCATTTAAGATTTCGGCGTTTAGTAATCATTCGTTTCCCGATTGAATAAAAAATTTTTTATTTAGATATATTTTTGTAGAAAAAAATTGTTTTCAATATTTTGCTTACTTTGTTATTGATTTAACCTATCTTTTGATAACCTTTTTTCGCCGAGTTACTAATGAAAACGTGTAAATTAATTTAACTTTTAAAATGAATTACTTACCTTTAAAAGTGAAAAAGAATTGTTTTGTCTGATGCAGCTAAAACAGTTTCTCCTAAATTAGCCCCAAAATCTTTCTTATGCCTACTTGTCTATGAATTTGAGGAACTTGACGGTAAACTGCAGAATACTCCAATGCCTCATAATGTATGTTGTCGTTTTCTTTTGCTTGTTTTTCTTATTACGTCACGTTACAAACCTTTTCTACCTTTGATATTTAAATAGGTAAAACGCTTTAGTTTTTCAAAATTTTTTTATTCTTTTGATAATTTGCATTAATTTTTTTGTTCTTCTGATTTTGATTTTTCATTTGTACAGTATACCTTTAATTTTTTATTTTTTATTTATTCTTAGATAAATAAAGTAGTTTCACTAACTTCTCTAATACTTTTTCAATTACCAGTTCCTCAACGAACTTTCTCCCTTTTCTCCATTATGATTGTTATACCTTTGGCATGAATAACGCAGTAAATCTATACGATTCGTAGGAGCTGATGTTGAGTTGATATTTTTTACATGGTGATCGACAACCTTGCAGAAAGCCAATATTCGCAGTTACAAAAACATGAAATTTCTATTCCTTGTGTTTTTATTCTGGAGTTTTCACTCATTATACTATTCTGCTTCCTCCTTTCCTTTCATTTATTTGTGACCTAAAATGCCATTGAATTTTTTTGTCTAACATAGAGGTGAGATGCTGTCGCTTTTTATACTGCTTTAGATTATGGTGGTGTGAATTTACCGTATATGTCTTTCTCTAATCGATTTTTGACGTTTTTGGGCTGAATATGTTTACTTGAGAATAGCAGGGCGTTTTGTTTTTGTTTCTTTTACTAGAAAGGGGAGATTTCAAACTTCTAGTTCCTTTTATCTGGGGAGATTTCTCTCTATCTCTATCTTTATCTCTCTCTTTCGCTCTCTTTCTTTCTCTCTATTTCTTTTTATAAAAATTATAATTTCTAGGTAGATACAGAAACCCTTTTGGAGTATATAATTATATAATTTCTAATTTAACCTTTTGGAAAATTGAACATACTAAAATCAGAATGTCTCTATTCTGTAATAAGTAATTTGTATTCAATAATAATATAAAAAAAAGAATAATTTCACATATTTTAGTCAAAGAAAAAATTAATAGTTCAACAAAATTTAATTACTCAATATTTAGATTTGCATCAGATCGGATAATCACGTACAAATTTAATCAATAACTGTGATTTAAGTAATCGTAAAATAGTTATTAGTGAGAGTTTAGAATATAACAAAGTTAGAGCAAACTTTCAAGAAAATACATGTTTTAAGTAAAAGATTTTAAATAATTAATAAAAAAAATACATCGATTCAGTTATGTGCCGGGTCTTACAGACTGGAACGATGGAGCTTTTGGCGGTTCTAAACTTAGCCGTTAGTGAGAAAGGGGTTGTGAAATAAATTCGTAGTGGTATTCGGCAAAAATTACTCACCCTTAACATCAGGTTGCTGGCTGTTACTTTTAGATTGGATGGGGCTGGATTCCACTTGGTTGCTTGAGGTGGAAAAGGCGATGGCCCCGACTAATTTCGTAGTACGTGACGGGTGAGCTCGAGGATGATGGTCGACTCAAAGATGCTTGGACATCGATTACGTTAGTAGGCTCAAGGGCACATTTCTACTAGAGGGTACTTACTGGCTCGAAAGAATTTTCATGCTTCTTGTAATTTGTCGACTCTAGGACTTTTGTCCGCCCTACGGGATTTGCCGGCCCTACGGAATTTGTTGGCCCTTTAACATTTTTTGCTGAAATAAAGAGAGATTAAATCATTTAAATTTTTAACCACTGTCTCACCATCAACGACTCCCCATCCTGCTTGATCCGAAAATGATGTGAGAGTGAGCGGTCTGAGAAAATGACTTACAAAGACAGTTCAACCGGGGGAAATCTTATCAGAACAAATGTTTAATGCCACGCACCGTGTGTATGAAACAAGTTGAAAACTGTGAACAATAAGGTGTTTACATAGACTTTTAAAAGATTATATTCCTATTTATGACTTTACAAATCAGGTTTAAAATACCTGAATTGTTTACTATATGATGGTGGATACCAAATATAGAACTTAGCCTTACAATTTAACCAAAATAGAAAATAACAAATTGCATGTTATTTTCCATATGGAATAGAGAACTTATTAAGTATTTGAAAATCTGTCTAAATTTGCATATAAATCAACTTGGAGATTTTTTCAATTTTTCATTGCCTTAATAGCACTATGTTTTGAAGATAAACTTTTTTTATATAGTAAAAAAATTGTTACAGTCTTATATTAAAATATTTATACTTAAGAAAGTGAAAAAATAGCCAGTTAAATTAACTTATATCTTAAGACGTAAAATTCAATTTAGAACTGTAGGATTTTAGATTTAGAAAAATCTTTTGCTTTTTGACTAAGTGTGTTGCTGACGGGAATTATAGCAAAAAATAGCCGACAATATCGAGGTAGTATATTAATTAGTGGCTACTTTCCTTTTCTGTTTTCTGATTTAGTGCGGCGTGTTTTAAGAAAAACCAGGTGGTGCCTAAAAACTTTGTATAGTGATTAAGGGCTTAAGCTATGAGTATCTGTCCGGACTTGGAGGATTAGGAGAACTATTTTTTCTCTTTTCTTTTTGTAGATTTGCTGCGATTTTTAGGTGTTAAGTGAATTAACCTGTAATATGACTTTTTCAATTACTGGATAACCAGTTTCCATTTCTTATATTTATTGAATTTACCGTGTTTAGCATAAAAGTAAAAAAATCCCGTTATTTCCTAAATCTGGTTCTGGTAATTTTATAAATTATTAGTTGCATTGTAAGATCAGAATCATTTTAGCATGTATGAATAAGTTTAGTTATTTTTTATCGCTCGCGCGGAATATAATGTGAAGCCGCATTATTGAAGTGTCGAAGTTACTTATTACAGTTAATTGCAAGACATCAGCCAATTTGAATAAGCCAATCACGAGAAGGACAAAGAAGTGCAGGCACGATGGGTGTAATGTATATGAACTTAAATTAAACATTTCGATACCGGACTTGACGAAAACGATTGCGTTTTCGGAGTACCGTCCTGGTTTGCGTCAATGTAGTGTCCAAATTACCCTTCCTCTTTTACTACCTATCCCTAAAGCACTACTGAGAATTGCAACCATCAACGCAAACAGAAATCTGAGAAAACCAAATCACAAGAACCATGAGGAGTGTTGTGTATCTGGAGGCTGGAACCGTAAGTGATAAATCTTTTATAACTGTTAAATGAAAATTTGCACGACTAAACTGTAACATTTCATTAAGTAAAAGGGAATGTATACCATGCGATACTGTAAGAGAATGTTTAATATCAGCTTGTAAGATAAACTTGGTTAGTATTTGAAGTGTTAACGAATGTTACAACAGTATGTAAAAAATTGTTTTCTAGAGAGAAAAACGAAGCTCTCACTAATTATGTAATTAAAATTCGTGCATAGGCATTTATTACAGACTGTAAAATGAGTCGCATACACTTTTACAGTACTGAACACCTTTCAATTTGTAAATTTCTGAAAGGTAAATTGCATAAGATAATGCATCCTCGTTAAAAATGCCATTTTTATGATTTTTAATAAAGAATAGCTTTATTTTAAAGAGGCACTTTTTGAAATAATTCTAGAACAAATTCTATTTACGAACAAGTCATTTTCCTCAAGAGAGTTCGACAAAGCTACTAAAAATGCTAATTATATTCTATTCATAAATAAACGGCTCAATTCAAAAAAGCGTTACTATCGAAAACGTCATAAAACTAATAAGAGGACGAGCTCAATAAGCTCTAATTATATCACAAGAAAAAGATAGCAACTCTTGATCTCGTGCGCTATAGAAGTATGCAAGATATTTTTTTACTATAGCCATAAATTATATCAACTGAAATTAATTATAAATAAGGAAGAGAAATTGCGGTGGAATATTGCATCACCTGGATGTGTCATGCTTCGAGAACATAATCAAAGATGACGTATTGAGTTGATTTTTATTATATAAAGAGAAGGTAACTAGGGAGAATTTATTCGTTAATTCATTTTACGACATGCAACATATAAGGTACGAGTAATTTATAATTCATACAAAATTGGTAATCCATTCTGTGAACGTTTCCACATACAACATAAGTTATGAAGCATAATTATTTTGAAGAATACAAAGAAAATTAAAATCTTCAATATAAATTATCTTGGTACGAGGTCAAGCATTAACTACGTATACTTCGACGGATGAAAAAATCAAGTAAAATTTAAAATGGAACTAGGAAGTATTCAATGCCGTTAACTACAATGAAAATATTTTAATAAGCGCTAGAAAGAAGAATTTGATGATACCAACTGCAAGTATAATTTTGTTTATTGTAACCTAAAATTTAACTAGAATAAGATTTTATTTTTAAAAAATTATTTGTTAGCGGATAATTTATTCCAGCAATTTTGAGGTTAGGGCTAGAAGCATTTTGACCTTTACAAAATTTTCTGTCCAGCGTCTTTGGCCAACTATACTGACAAATGGGGTAATACAAGGATAGGTAAATTAATTCGAGAATTTTAAAGAGAATTTTGTGACTCATGTATAGGATGTTTTAGATTCTGTACTTGTTAACAAGGATTAGGCAAATATTATTTTAATGAGTAAGTAAGGTAAATTTTCTGTCTAAGCTTAAGCTGTAAATTATTTTTATAAGCGTTATTTATATCTGTTGAATATAACAGATTCTTAGATAATGTGTATAGGAAAATGTTTTTGAATGTATAGAAGATTATTCAAAGATGTTTCTTGAAATTCCGGTGTTTTGTTTCCTTTCGATGAAATCCACAACATATTTTCCGCTGAGCTATCCAGGCAAGGAAAAGGTCACGGCAAAATAGAAATTTCATTATCCTATTGTATTCTTATATATTAGACAGGGCGGCTGTTTCCCAACATTTAGGCAGCCGAGTTACAGCATCTTTTGTGGCTCCCAACGTTTAGGCAGCCGAGTCACAGCATAATTTGTGGCGCCCAACGTAGGCAGCCGAGTCACAGCATTAATTTACGATGTCCCTTCTTAGATGCCCAATTAAATTGTTTGAAAATTTAGTCTCTTGTTTCGTAGGCTTTTATGGAGGTTTTCTCTGTGTAATATATCTGATTGGTTTCAAGTTGACTGATGGAATGAAAGAAGTTCATGAGGGTTTGAGAGCCGAAGGAGCGGAAATTGGTTCTCAGGAAAGTGTTTGTATGGAAGAAGTGAAAAGAAGAATCCAGAGAGCACGAAAGAATAGAGTGCAGGAGAGACAAGGATCAATTAAATCTAAATCAAGGTATGCAGAAACAAAACGAAAATATGAAAGAAATGAGTGAAAAGATAGAACGAAGTTTCAAAGAAATGAGTGAAAAACATGAAAAAGGCATAAAAGAAATGGGAGAAAAATTTGATAAAAATACTCAGGGGGTACGAGCGGAATTTGGAGAGAATATAGTAAAATTGGAGGAAAGTTTAAGATTACAAAGTGACAAAATTGGAAAACAGTGTAGGGGATGAATGAAAAACTAACTTCGGGCTTAAAAGAAACTAATAAAACCATAGAGTGGATGAAATTTGAAATTAGAGGAAAGGTGTTACTAATGATAGAGGATAAGGATGAAGTTAAAGAGAAAATTGTTCAAATATAAGCGAATCAGGCTGCGCGTGAAACGGGAACTAGTGGAAAATTCAAAAGTTAGATCGAACAGTAAGCGAAATAGAGGGAAATTGCCAAGCAGATTTTTAAACATTTAGAAATGATTTGGGAAATCTCAAAACAGATTTAACAAATTTTGAAAGTAGATAAATATCAATATTATTGTAAAATCCTTTTTAACCGTTTTACTTGTAGCGTTTTCAGAATTTTGTGTTTATTTTAGAGCTACATTTTAGAAACTTTTGTCCTTTTTGGCAAGTGCACGAGTATCTAAAATAATTGTCTTTTCGATGAAGAATAAATGATAGGATCAGTACTTTTAGTACGATTCTGTTCATTTTTTGAACTTTTGGCACTTATTCCATTAATTTTCCTTGATTAATATTCTGCTAGTTGCTAAAATGAACAAAACCTTATAATATTTAGCCGTAGATTTTGAATAATCATGTAATTATGTGAAAAGCCAGCTAAAACTCTCATATTTTCCCTCCTAGCTCTTATTTAATTTAACGTAGTTCACGTTCGTTAAAGCGTACCTTATTTATTTGCTCTTTCCAGTAGCAATTGTTTGCTTTATTCCTGGCAAGTATTGATCGAAGCTGCTTGGACTTCGTCGACTTTTCTCAACAGATTGGTATTATTACGAAGCTTTGCTTGAAAATTACAGGAATGTCCTTGTAACACTAACCCCGGATGCACAAAATGTAAACGTAATATTCAGGTCATCCGGGACCTACGCTCGGTAAAATACAGTTGTGTACGTGGGCGGACTGTAAAATGTGTGTAGCTATTTGCCAAGTCGTTCTATAGCAAGAATTTCTTGTTGATCTTATTTTAGTATTCAGCCGAGGAAACCTTAATTTCATTTCGAATATATTTCTATAAAATAACTTGAACGTGAGCTATAGAATCATTGCGAGGAGAATGCAGGGTTTTGTTTGTCCTAGTTGCCAGCTACAAGCGTTTTAGGGCACCTTATGTTTGTGTAAACCTGAAAGAGACAATTAAAGTGGCTTTTGTTTAGCCTGTAATAACAGTTACATGAATCTTTTATGTGTGTAACGCGCTTGACAGAGCAGATCGCCCCAAATTTAACGTATACAATCGAATACGTGTTACAAGAAAAAGCAACAAACTAAAATGAAACTTCTCTTTTTTGTAACCATATTAATTACGTAGGAGTACACACTTTTTTCTTATGATTTGTGTTCATAATAAAGTATATAAAGTTGCCACCACAACAGAGGTGGCTCATGAACTACAGAAACATCCGTTCTGCAGGTGTTCAAATTGTAAAGTAATATAAATAAGATTATATTTCTAAATATACCATTAATTTTTTTATAAACGAAATTCATGCACCGATTCTTCTTACTTCCAAACTTATAACGCTCGCACGTTAATTAGGCATCCATTCGCATAAAAAAGCATTTATTAATTCCGGGCAGTTCAGGATCTTTAGTAAGAAAAGATTAAAATTTTGTAAAAGTTTAGATTATTTACATTTAATAAAGGAACTATTTCCATATAGTGTTAAATTAGGACAACTAAATAAACTAAAATGCACCTACTACATTTTTATATAAACAGCAATGACAATAGGGTATTTCCACTAGTCGATTTAATTAGAAAAATCGCCGATAAAAATCAAGGACAATATTATTCACAATTATATTTGTATTAATTCACATGGAGATTCAAGAAACTGCAACAATCATAAAATGCCATAAAATTAATTATCGTTCACACGAACTCAAGATATTGAACTTGACCCTAAGAAAGCTTAAGGCGCATAATATATGAGAACGAAATTCTGAATTTTAACAGGGCTAAGCTGGAATGAAGTTAGTACAGCGAGATGATCACAAACAGAACGCAATTATGCGTCAGTGACAACGGATGCGAATGTAGGCCGTTGGCACTTTGATGAGGTGACCGTCGAGTAAACAAATAAACTGATGTTTAAGTGATAGTAGACTATCGGTGGTAGTAAGGCAAAGGGGTCCTCAACGGTTGATATCGAATAATTTTGAGCTTTACTGGATACGTAGAGGCCAGAGAATTTAAGCATGTAGATTGTGGATTTATATTCGTGTCAGTTGGGGTGATTAACCAGGAAAGAGTAATAAATTGGTTTCATTTGTTAACGGAAATTGGAATTTTGAAGTGACTTATCGTGCTGAGGAAGTACAAACTATGTACATCATTGGCGTCACTGGACATTCTGCATTATTAGTTGTAAGAATCATTTGTATCATTAGAACCGCAAGTACTCTATAAGCTTTCTTTGTTTATAATGTATAATTATGTAGTTGTGGATTTAAAATGAAAATGGCTTGTGTTTATGCAGTGGGAAATTAATATTCCGTTACATAAATATTCTGTTGGTATAAAATAGCGACAGAAATATTTTTGTTTAAATTTAAGCATAATCTTATTAGCGAAGGAAGTTTGACTATTTTAAAAGAGTTGCAAATATGTACATCTAAGCTCAATTCTGGAATTATTGTTAGTTAAAGGGTGTAAACTCAACATTTTAAACGGACAACAGAATGTTCTTCCAATTCTAATTTTTTTCTCTTAATTGATAGTATTAAATAGTCGACGCTGATCCTACTCCTTTTACAGTGCAGGTAAAAGTTTCTTACATATATTAGTTCTTCCTGTTAAAGCCTGAGGTGATACATTTGTTGATCGAATTGTCGAGAAAAGTGTTTTAGGCCTTGCAAAGAACCTGCTTCTAGCTTTAACATGAAAGTTCTATGTAACTGGTACACCATCTTTGCTCGGTCCATTTTCAACAACTTCTATATAATTAATCGGTAAAGAGTTAAAACTGAATGCTGATATTGCGTAATTCATTATCGTGTATTTGTTTTTAATATTGACTGGTAATTTAAACTGTAATGCAGTGACTTTCTTTTTATTACTGTTTCCCCAATTACGTGCCGCAGAATGTTATTAAATGAAACATGGCTACTGTTTTGCAGTAGAGCGGCTCATTTCGTAATTATAAATTGTTGTCTTGTAACACAATTAAGTAATACTTTAAAGAATTATATACATTATGTATCATACAACTATTTTCAACTGTGTGGTTATACGTATATTGTTGCTTCTAGTCTCGTAGTACTATGTTCTTTAGATATCTGCTTTAATCAGATCCGAACAGTTGAAAAAATTCATTATGATTCCCTATCTGCTTGCTAATGTCTGGACTGGTTACTTGGCATATAAACTTGTTACATATCTTAACGTGAATATTGGAATTTACCCACAGTCTTTGCTTAACTGTTTCATCATTATCTAAAATTGCATGAACTTTTGTAACTATTCTGCATGGCAGACAAAATTAAAGTTCTTCGTTAAGAATTCATCCATATCCCCATCCTTAGCGCGGCCAACCCCAGCCCGGCATGCAATATTTCCTGGCAACCGAAATTGTAATCCATCAATTATACCGAATACTTACATACATTTCGGAAGCTACTTTGCTATCTTCCAACAAATTAGATAGTTTCTAATTAAATTATATACATTATTCACTATATAACTATTTCCAACAATGTAGATATACATTGATACCCGTAGTCTTGTAGTTCCATACCTTTTAGCCACACTAGATCTAAACACTTTGCCTAAGCGAGCACCCACACTACCGATTAAATCTGCTATATGGTTCCCTTACACGTTTGCTAGTTATACGTTCAGCATTAGGTCAGTTCCGTCTAGTTAAGTATTCTGACTAAAATTCAAAACTTATACTTCCGTAATTTAATTTTTGCTTAGTAGAATTAGACATTTGTATTTAATACGTTAAACGTTTTATAAGTGTTCCAATACTAAACTTAGAAGTCTGTTTTAACTACCATAAATACTACCTTACATAGAAGAATGCTATCTATACTCTATAAAGCAGGAACCGAAGAGTGTAGAAGGCATGCAAACAAAGTCAAAAATTGCGTTGGAAACAAAAGTAAAATAAATCCACCAGAGCGTAAGCACAGCAATATATATTGTCTTATACATTTTAGAAAAAACGGATGGATGTCAAAGACATCAGAACACAATCGGGAAAACCTATGGTAATAGACGAATTTCGGCGTGTAAATACGCAGGCGCTGCAAAAATATCGAAGGACTGCTGTCGAAGAATACTTCAATCTCATCCGGAGATTGAGTAGAAGAAAAACGAAAACGACCGACAAATTCTGCATGTAAACACGCAAGCACAACAAGATATTGTATTTGTTACAAATTATACGAATCTTTTTTATTCGAGCTAATGCATTTTTGATAGTTCCCTTAGCAAATTCTATAATTGACGTCGTTAGTTGCGCCATACACGAAACATATGGATTAAGTGTACTTCTCGTTCATATTTTCTAACCTTTCTATCTGTTACTTTTGCGGTAATTTCGATAGCTACCAGAGGTAGAGAAAAGTAGAACATGTATACGAAAACAAATGCTAATAATAAAAAAACAGTTATTTCAAACACTTACCCTTGTAAAGTAGCGAAACAAAATATATTTGTTGCATTGCGGCAGTGCAGAACGGGATACGAAAATAGAGTCTTCAACATGTAATTTTGCGGCCGTCTACAACGGCAAGCGATACTACAATACTTTGTGTCTTCTCCAAGGAGGTGATAAGAAGTTCTTGTACATGCGAAAAGCATAGTTTATCGATATCGCGGCACTTAATACTCAGGCGCGGTGTTTGAAGTAATGATACGGTAATGCAATGACATTTAAATACCGGCCGGAGGTAACTAATTAACAAGTTTCAAATGTTAAAAATAAGTAAAGCGCTTATCATATACATGTGAAGTATTATATACAATTATAAACGAAACACTATCCAATAACCTGCTTACATCTACATGTTTTGGCTTTTACGCCTAGTAGGTACAAATTTTTGGGAACTCCCAAGTCGATTATTATTAAAGAACTTACACAGCTCCCTTCCTAAACAGGAAGATTGTCATTTTTGTATTTATTTACTCCCATACAATTTCGATGATTTTAACAATCTTCTTTTTACCTATGTGTTTACCATATTTTGACGTAATTATATTAACATAATTATATTTAATTTTAAAACAATGTTTATTTTCTGCATACCAATTTTCTAATTACAGAAAAACTCGAATTTATATAATTAAATCAAATTAGTTATAATATTTTATCAGTTTCAACTCCATCATTTTTGAAATATTGATAATTAATATAATAAAAAATATGTAAAACCTGCATTTGATTACTAAGTCGATCATTTCGCTTTACTGGCGCAGCGCTAGATTAGCAGGGCTCCGTTATGTACTCGCAACATTTCCGAATATATAAATGCATTTCGGAGGTATAATTTTCCATTTTCAAACAAAGTTATTGTAATGGGCAATGCACATTTTCTCCCATGTAACAGTTTTCGAACCGCATGGATATATATTATTACTTCTCACTTACTCATATTATGTTCCTTAACCAAACTAGATCTAAATGTAGTGTATAATCGAGGACCCAAATAATCGATAAAAATCCACTGTCAGATTCCATATCTGCGTATTATTGGTTGGACAGTGCGGTTGATATATAATTGACCGCAAACTTAACAAATTGCATTTTTAAAATTTATGTTTAATTAAAGCGGGTTATAATACCTAAACGGCTTAAACTCGTACCGCTACTAAAGCCATTGTACCATATTTCGGAAAAATCAATATTTAATACAATAAAAAAATATATAAAAGCTGAGTTCCTTGCTAAGTCCATCACCTCAATTGAATGGCGCAGGCGTTAGACTAGCAAGTGTCAGCTAGGTGCTTACGGTTACTCCGAATACATAGATGCATTTCGAAAGTATATTCTCCCATTTTCCAGCAAAATAATATAAGTTTATCAGAAATTGGGTTTACTCCCGAGCATATACCCAGGGTTTGAAGCGTTTTGGGGTCAATTTTGGTAATTTAGGAAGCATGTTATGTTCATTTAAAAATAATTTTTAGGAAAATTCTGTAAGAAACCGTATGCATCTTTTCTAAGCTGCACTATCTAACACTTAATTCTTCTAAATTGTTTATTAATTTCTCTGCAACACAGTGTAAAAACGTATCCTCATAGATATCACAAGGATTCGACAGAACTCGATTTGGAACCAAACAACAAAAAATATCTTTTACAAAACCTTCCTTTGATCCAGGATGAACTATTACAAAGCGTTTTCTATCATATCCGCTAAGCTTCCCCAGACTTCTAATATTATCGTCTTGCCAGGATCTTGCTGGATTTACTATAGATAATACCACGTTTGGTCCATAAAGACGGCTTGTTGTTTTGTATTGTTTTTATGTACCCTTAAAATTTAATTCTCGAACTAACTATATTTGGTTTTTCCAACAAAGCTGCGCGATTTCATTCTTTTTTTAATTTGAATCCAATTTGAAGTAATACGCATTTCAAATTGGTATTACTTAATGTAACATAGTGTTACGAGCTACTATTAGGCAACCCGTCAAACACACAAACGCCGTAAGCAATGTATATACTACAGAAGCCTAGAATTTTCTAGCATATACTGGAGTATGAATCATCCTATTAATTTAGGGTACATATAAGACTGCTGATGAAGTACAAAGTTAGTCTATATCAGAATGTCGAATATAAATTATATCGTGTAAAGTTAAATAGTTAAGCTTTTGGAAGTCCAAGAGTAAATATAAATTTGTATTATGTGAAAGTGTATATAGTACCGACAGCTTGTAGAATACATAAATAGACAAAAGTGTAATAAATAAATAGTAGTGTTTAGTGTTGTTAATAGACTTATAGTTAAGAATTTAGTTTAAGAAGATATTAGTGCTTGTAAATAGCATTAGTGTGATAGTAATAATGACTTTTATTACTACTTGTTTTAAATTAGCGAAACGCGTTAATAGTAGCCCGCTACAATATTTTTCTCAAAGTTTTACGTTAGTGCTTTTTTGTAAATAATGAACATTACTCTATCGTTTACTTTAAAGTTGTATTAAACTTACTTTGGACATACATTGTATGCAAAACATCTCTGATGTGCATTTGAGCGCTGTCTAGAAGATCCACAGTTTTAGTTCCCTTGTGAGTTCCCGTTTTTCTAGGAGTATGCACAATTAGATTAGCTATCTGCCATGACCTAATACATGTAGCTGTGCTGGAATTAATTTGCAAAGCTGTAACCACTCTCTAAGAGGTATAGAGTTAATTAAAACAGAATTTGTTATTTAAACTATTTACCTCTTATACAACCTGCAGTGAAATTTCCCAATACAGTGAACACCAACTGTTGAGCTTGTGCTCCTAAAGTTGCACTTTTGGCTGGCATTTTGTAACACTGAGTTATAATAGGAACTATTTTTCACTAAATTAATGATCAACACAATGAAATAAGTAAAAATGAACGTGTTGAAAACAACGAAAGTTAGGTTATATTATAACAGAAACGGAGCAACATTATTATTATTACCGCCAAATTCAAAATACTACTCTAGTCAGTTAAGCGTTTGTATATATAAAACAAGCTCCGAAGTATAACATAAAGATTTCTTTATTTCTATGCAGTATAAATCAATTACGTATGTGTATTACTGAAGTAACACGCATCATTTACTAGCTATCCTTATTTTACTCGTTAGAAAATGTAAACATCTTTGAATATGTTTACGTGTATTGTAGAATGAAGTAGCAGTCACGTGATGGTCTTCTTTTGTGGTTCTAACTATATTAAATAAATGAATGTCATATCTTTCTAACAGAGAAACTATAGTCGTTGCAGCACCAAAGTACATACATACACGAACTCACGCACGTGTGCATACACGAACGCAAACACACACGTATACGTAAAAGCACACGCATGCACTCACACACCCAACACACGCAGAGAGAATACCGAAATACGCACACACATTTATATATACACACGTATGTATATATATATATATATATATATATATATATATATATATATATATTGATATGATAACGCCGCACGCCGTTGTAATAAACGTCCACTTTCCTGCTGTCCGCCACCGCTCTGTGTTTTTCTATTATTCTACTTTTAATTCTGCCACGGTTAGCCCAGTTTATTTCACACAGAATGCACAACGTTACGATGATCAAATAATTTACCCCTTTTCCCTTAAATCTTTACCTACTTAGAATGATAAAACGAAATCGATCAATATTTGTATAATGAAAAGAATTAATATCTACACTTCACAGTTTTGTAATCTGACAAATAAACCCTTAAATCAATTAATAATATTTAGATTATTTATCTAAAATTTGTATCCCCCTTTCTTTAATTTAAAGTCACCAAAAACGACGCTTTTACTAAAAAATCTAGAACGTTTAAGACCTTTTTCCTTTTGTACGTAAATTTCTACGTTTTAAAATTATTTTTGTTGACTCCTTACAAAATAGACAATATAGTAAGTGTTAAAATTAAAATTTGAAATGATTCCTTATACTAGTTAGCCCTGACCTGTGATTTTCCTGGTGTGTCCTTTTTCCCCTTTGGTCTGCTGCTACGTATTGTGGATCAACACTCCTTTATTATCTTCAATCGAGTTGCTTCGTTAAAACAATGCTCTGTTTTGTGCTCCTTCACGTGAGTTTGAACCAATAATTTTATTCAGTATTGTTAATTTTTGTTCTCAAAATTTACCTCGTGCTTTACTTGGATTTCTCAACTTGGATTTTTCTTAATACAACTTAGATATCCTGGGTCCAACTTAGAGCTCTACATTATAAACATTTAACCTTAAATTAATTAACAAATTTCTACTCACGTTTTCAGCAAACGGTGAAAGCTTTTTCATATAGCTTCACTATAATTCTGAAATATCATATAACACCACTTTTCACAAAATTTAATAATTTAATTTGAAATTTATTTCGACGCGTAAATTTTCGTATAACAGTGATGCAGCTTCGACGTGGGTCAAATTGAGACTGAGCCTCTTATCAAACTCTGGGCGTTATATAGCTTATGCTATCTAAATTTCATTGGTTTATCTGTACGTTTCGTAGCCAACCATAAGTTGTTTTGGATATTTCTAGGAGTTTACAAATTTAATTCTGATGAAACTATTCCTTGATTACATATTCTGCTCGTATTTCTATTGTTTCACTGCTTGTTTTGTTATTATTACTGGAAATATTAATTTACCTTGGTCTTTAATTTAGCTTAAGGCTTTTGTTTGTGTAGATAAGCTTTTGGGGAGTTGATTAAATAAACTGATGTAACATAAATGATGTAAATCCACATGTTTCCGTTTATAGCTGGTATTTAAAACTTATTTTGAAATGTGCGTTTCTTATCAAAGCGCTTACTATATTACGTGATAACTTACTAGGTTTTATCTTATTCCATGCGTATATATTTGTTTATAACTTATGAACGCATCTTGAAGTAGTTTAATTGCATGTATTATAACGTTTTGCCTTACTAAGGAGGTTATTTATTTTACTCCTATATGGCCAGCTGAAAGGCACAAGGATAGATAACGAGGATTTCCTGAAGATGTAAAAAGCCCACGGTTAGTTTCGGTGGAAAATGGTTCGTAGATGAGGAAACCTCCAAAGGCTAAGCGGCTAGTCGAGCGATTTGCTCTGGGTAGAACATGAGCTTTGGGTCGGGGTTGGATTGCGACCAAAAATATAGTGAATATGACCCAACTTGAGTCTTTTGTATAAAACGAATGCGGAAACCTATACTCAAATACCGCTATACAAAAAATATTACGAGAACCCAATCCCTAAGGTTTTCTTACCTTGTGGCTCGACATTGACCTTTAAAGATGCACTGCTACACCTGTAAACAGATTAAAACAAGGCTAGCACAGTTTGTGCATTTATTTCAAAAAATTCAGAATTAATAAAAATCAAACCTCATTCATTCCAACTAATAATCATAGTCTCGGACAAAATGAATATCTATTCTTTTAAGTTGCAGTTTAAAATTATTTACAAAACACCATCTTTAAAAATCTGACTAAATTATGATAATAAAAAATATGTACATATGTACTTGATAATAATTTGAACATCAATATCTCACAAAAATAGAGTAATGTAGTTTTTTACATGATAAGAATCTAGCAAAATTTATTCTTGTAAGTGTTTAACTTTGAGTTTTAGGATCAATTAAATTTATATTACAAAAATCATTTGGTCTTGGTAGTACTACATAGACTTCGCATTAAATGGTAAAATATTCCTATCATTAATTAATGAAAAGCAAAATGAAACAATTTAGTTCTCTAAAATAGCTTTAATTTTTGTTAATTCTGAAAGTTAATCTTTTCTATCTTTATATTGCCATCTACCATTTTTTGTTAGTACTAATACAAAGATTAAAAGTGAAGCTTTATAGATTCCTTTCACCAAAGTTTAAAAATAACTTGTTTGTCATTCGCATAATGAACTAGAAAATTTCCACGTAAACAAACAAAAACTTATTTGTCTATCATGCCAAAAGTTACAGCTGACGTATAAAACAACACTAATCAGAACAATTTAACGTTCCGTCTTATACAAACTAATAAATGCCAAGCGTGGACATATAATGAGTTTTGCCGAGACGATTTCAAAATGAAATCGACTTTAATCTTTCGGTGCTTCCAACAAGTGGTCTGCAACGCCATGTTCTTTTATGTAAAGAACAATTAACCTTCTCTAACAACAGCTCAGGTGGAAGTGTCCTGTTGACGTATGCTGCCGCCTGACAAGAGTTACGATTTTTACAATCATCAAAAGGAGGGAGCCCTTCCAGTGACGCTAACAAATGGCATTTTCTGTCACCGCGTAATTTATAATTTTATGCTCGCAGTTCGAAAACTTATATTGGATTTAACAATATGTAATATTTATCACGTAGATTGTGTAGCGATATTATATTTGAATTAATTTGAATTAATTAAATTAGGTGTTTGTAAAATATTGCTAAAAAATAAACTTGTTACAGTATAATTATCTCCCTGTTGAATATGTGTTCTATTGTAGAAAAACATGCTTACTGGCATTGATTAAAGTTAATTGCGGTCCTTATACAGGGTGTTAAATGTTAGCTCTTTGCATAATATGCGAATTATTTATTTTTCATGCTAAATAAATGCAGTTTTTTAGTTTATATTGCTATTAACATTTACTACGCGACCCTTACGACTCAATGCACCCCTAAATAACCCCCCTTATCATAGCATATATATATATATATATATATATATATATATATATGTATAGTTAATAAGATGAAATACTAACTTAGACTTCTGTGCAAAGCCCAAATGATTATTTCCAATCGAGCTAGTATTTCAAAGAAGGAAAATATAAGGTCCCAGACAGTATTTGAACCTGTATTTTCAACCTTTTTTGGGATATAGTTTAATAATGAGACAATTGACTAGAAAGTTTTAATCAAAACTTGATGTTTCTGTAGTTTTTCCTACCATTATCAAAAGCTAAAATGGAAAGAAACCGCATCAATAAAAATACATATTAAGACGATGATAACTTACTCTGATCGATCTAAATTTACACAAATAGACAGAAAATTTTAAATGATTTACATAATAAAAGTAGGTAAAAATTAAAAATGCCAGAAGATCACGTCTAATACTGTTGACGGTTACAACGGATAGAACGAATCTAACAAAATTATTTGAAACTGACAAGAAGAACGCTCACAAAAATGACAACAGATACACTTCAATGAGTATTCATTCCTTTAACGATGTTTAAAAATATCATTATCGTATAAAGCGCAGTAAACGTAATGTACTTTTATCAACATCCATTTTGTTATAAATATACAAGATCGATTTCCTTGTTGATATAAAACGATTTTATGAACAACTTGGTCTTATAATTGGGCTCTGTCCAAAATGATGGCATCATCGAATAATGGTGTATGTTCAGTTGAAAAACATGTGAAGAAAATGCACATTTAGTAGAGTTTTTCAACAGTCACTCCTGTGTTGGGTTATGCGACTTTTTATCTACTGACTCGTCTGCCCAATTTAACTATTATTGCAGCTACAAGTGATCTTGTAGACGATGTTACTAGTTAATAATTTTGGAGAACGATCGTTTAACTTTGTGAATAAACTTTGAATGGAATATTGTTGTATTCATAGACAATAGCCACCTTAGGTTGTTTAAGCAATATTGCTAACAACGAAGATAAAGTTTGTATATAAGGAAGTTTTTTATGTCACGTCAGTTTTAGTAGTGTTCAGACTTAGGAAATTATTGTAATTCAACTTGTTTGACATTCCTTTTGGATAACCATTGTTTAATAAAGTGTCTACTAATATTTTCTTGTTTTTCATAATAAATTGACAATCTTATAATTGCTCAATGCGATATAGAAGAGTTTTCACACTTTTGATATTGTGTTGTGTAGAGTAATTGGATTGAAAATTCAGGTACCTACCAGAATTCGTTAGTTTAGTGTACCAATCAAAAATTAGATGATTGTCTGAGCCCCTAATGACAAGAACATCAAGAAAAGATAATTTGCCATCAATTTCCATTTCATACGTCAACTTAAGGCAGATAGGTTCATATCGGTCATCATCCTGCTTATTTCAATAAAGGTGAAAATAATAGAAAATCATATACAGTCATTATAAGCATATGAAAATTATTTATTTGTTGGGAAATCTTAAACAACACAAGTATTGAGAAACTTTCAAAGCGATTGAAAAATCCACCATCACAGTATGCCAAATCGTATATATCCTAAACAAAATTTAGGAGAGAAGATTTTGTTCTGTAATTCAAGAAAGTAAAGATCAGCACGCAAATGTGCGTGAAGTATATGGTGAATTTAATAAAAAATTTAATAAATGAGTTTAGTGAAAGAAAGCTGTTTGACAAACGTAGGAGGTAAGAATCTATTTAACTTATATTTATACAAAATTTTATTGAGCTACAAATAGTGATTAGAAAATGTGGTAATTTTAAATAATGGTCAAAAAAAGTAGTAACTTTAAATAAAGGACAGAATATGTGGTATTTTAAAGAATGAACAAAAATTTGAACAAAATTAAATAATGGAAATAAATTTTGGTAATTTAAATAATTTTGAAGCTTGCTAGAAAATACCGATCAAATCGCTTGTGCTGGTTGAAGTGCTAAGGACAGCAATGGTTTCATACTTGATAATTGTGCACTCATTTTTGTGTTATAAATATTAATTAAGTTATGTAAAGCGAATTTCACACGTATTTGAAATCAAGATTTTTTAATATTATTTTCCTTTTTAAGATTTTTGTACACAAACAAATCCAGCCTCTTAACTACAGTCAAATGTAAGGCAAATTTTAAGCCACAGTGTAAAAACAACCAGTTTAATAATTCAAACTTTATAAAACTTACATTATTTAAATGATGAAAATAACGTTGATAACGTGGCTAACTCTAGAATTTTTTTAAAAAATTGTTGCTTTTTTAAATTATTGATTAAAAACAGACTGTCGAAGCGATGTAACATTTAAAAAAATTGTGGAAGTGCCAAATTAATTAAGACAAATAGATTGCGCTGTACCTTTTGATCATAGAACGTCAAACCTGTAAATTTCACAAACTTTACAAAAAGTTCTCATATCTACCATCTAGAAAGTCAATAAGAATGCCGTGAAGCTTTTGTTAAGACGTCAATAAGAATGTAATGAAATTCCTTGAATTGTTAGCCCTTAAAGGAATTTCTCTGTAGATAGTAGATATAAAAACTCCATGTACGGTGCTTGAAATTTCCAGCTTTAAAGTTTTATGATTAAAAGCTAAAGTCCAATCAAATAGTTTTATATATATGCTATGATAGAAGGTAGTTTAAGGGTATATTAAGTCATAGGAGTCGTAAGATAAATGTAAATATTATTAACGTTAAGAAAACCAAACAATTCCACCATTAAATAGGAGTAAATCAACTATTTTATATAAAGTCAATAGCGAGCACATTGTATATAAATCCTAACCAATTTAATTAATAAGGGAGAAGCTCATTATTTAATAATTAGATACTATTTAGCAAAAATAATAATGTGTACGTCGTATAATACGTTTTAAGTTAAATATACAAGTTCGGAATTGGAAGGAAACGAGCAAAAATAAGGTTTTAAACGCATCAAGTTTCATCAAAATAAACACGTTATCGGTGAAGATAAACAACCTGGCATACTAGCTATTTAATAATATCATTAAATATATCATCGCATAAATAAGTAAACGCGTTCAAATACGTCACAATAGGAATATGAATACGTGACCAAGGGCATTCTATTGCATCAAATCCAACATATTTGGAGTAACAAACAATAAATAACAGGCGGTCCGTGATATATAAAGTTTGAACTATATTCAACACAAACATGAAAGACGTGACAAAATGCAATAAAGTTTGGACTTTCTATAAAATGCCACACAAAATTGAACGTCTAGGTGTGAAATGAAATGTCTGACTAAGAATCGGATCAGGGAATTTTTAGAAATACCAAGTCCTGCAGAGATAAGCGTAAGGTACGACGCCTTCATCAACAAACACACGATGAACACCAATAGGAAAAATAGATAGGAATCTATAAATACTATAGGGACCTCGTAAACATTCAGTATCTCTTCGACCAATGTACTAACCACGTCAATTGAAAGTGAAACATTACGTAAAAGTGAACTTAGTGAAAATTAATAATTATTAAAATAGTGAAAATTAAAAGTGCCAATTTATACAACAAGAAGTAGCCGTTTTGCTCTTAAAACGTAAGGTAAACTATTAATTGAATTTTATTCTAATATTTAAGAATTTAGAGCTCTGAAGGTACCTCTAAACATGTTTCTAAATAAACGTATGAATGTAACTCCAAACATACTTCTAAATAAACATCTGAAACATACTTCTAAATAAACGTCTAAATAAATGTCTAAACAAACTTCGAGAATATTCTAAAAATACTTCTAAATAAGATGTCAAGAAGGCATAAAATAAACGTCAAGATACTAAAATTAAACTGCAAGTAAATTCCAAGTCTTTCCAAAATCCGAAGAGGGAATTCGAGCAACAATTAATTAATCATTCTGGTCAACAAATGAAGAAACTATGCTAACAAGTCTAGCTGTAAAAATCCAAGGGTGCTGATCATCGATATTTAGAGGCAGTTCCCAGAACTAAGCAGGAAAACACAGGTCAGAGATTTTATTCATTATTAGTATAAGACTGTTTTTCAATTTTTAACATTTAATAATTGCTATATTAAATATCTGTAAGGATCATCAAAAATCATTTGAGAATTTGAAAAATAGAAAGAGAATCGTTTTGAACGTTCAAAAGGTACTTAAAAGTAATTACAGTGATATTTTTGCTGGCTTTCAGGGAACATAAAATTTGGTGGAAACAGATAAATATCAATATTTTATTCAGGGGCTAAATTTTGAATATTAAACAAATTGATAAGTTATTGAAATAAAAGTGTACATATTATCGATTATTATATTGTATATTTTTTTATTGCTTCGTTTTCATTTTCATTATTTTAACAGATAGGTAGTAGATAGCAAGGTTGTATAACGAAATAATCGTGGGTTGAGATCACAGCAATTAAAATATCGTACCAACGTTAAAGACTAATTCACAGCAATTTATATAACCCCCAACGTAGGGGCGTTACACAACAAACTTATAAGGAGACACCATCGTTTGGATTTCACAGGAAATTTATATGGCACCAACGTAGGAGCGTTTTATAGCAAATTTATATAACGCCCAATCGTGGGGCTATTTCACAGCAATTTATGAGTCACCAACGTACGGGGGTTACACAGCATATATATATATATATATATATATATATGATGTGGTGCGATGTTCCTAAAGTCTTCACGTCTCTAATTTTATGGATTTATCTTCTAGAGAACCACTGTGAAAATACAAATATATTGATTTGAAATGATACTCTTACAAACAATCCTTTAAATATAAATATAAGGAGTATAAAAATTTTTTTTTTAAATAAATTTTTTAAGTAGACATTTTATAATTATTCTCCTCATAAACAATATTTTAAATAAAAATATACTGACTCCACAAATCTCCGTCGCACAACAATATTCTAACTACTACTATAATGAGCCGCAAGATATTCGTTTTACAGACAAATCGTTTCAATTATTCTTCACATTAACCTCCAATAAACAAACCTTAAACATAGTATCATCACTCAATAATAACTCCTTAACTAAACTTCCCTTATAATTACAATATACACCAATTACCTTTAGAAGTCATGAAATTTAGCACACATTCCCTTAAAAACTGTGTCAAACGTAACTGAATTCAGCATGTTTATTTTCCCTTATATAACAACAAATCCTGTACATGAATTTGTCAAAAATAACATAAAAGTTAAATTAAATTATTTTGCACACACAAATAATACTATAAGTTATAACTACTTAATCAAAAAATGAGTCTTTTATAAATCACTCAATGTAAACAAAATATTTTATTTTTACCTCTATGCATCTTCTCGTTGGTTATACTTTACTAGCGTTAACTCTTTCAAGTATTACAATTTCCAATCTCTATGAATTAATATTAATGTTGCATCCGCTGTTAAATCGTTTTAAGAAGTCCAATATTCAAGCACATTGATCTATTTCTTGTGTACTCGTAATACAATTAATCTCCAATTTGTAAGTAAACTTTTTCTTACGATAGTTTTAACTTTTTTTAATTTTCGATCTTCCACTTCAATATATTTTAAATAATCATTGGTTACCAAATTTTGTCTATTTTGCGTACAAATTTAATTATGTAACATCTCTAGATTATGAAAGGTAGCTTACTGACGTCGACGTTTCAACCAATACTGTTCTGTTACGGCTGCCCACAATGGTTTTAAATAAACCAAACCCTTTTGACGTCATAATTCTAGGAGATTCTAGCAGTTTTCGCCATTAAATGGTTCTTTTCCATGGGTTTACATGTACACGTTTTAGTATATTTAAATATCTGGGTCGTTCGTCGATACATTTGATATCGAACACGTTTTTTGTGCATTTTACTATCAGATATCCTAATTATTCATGCAAGTTTGCCATTATCACATATAATTGAAAATGTTTAAGAGTATTTATATAAAATACAATCCTTCAATTATAAAATATAGAGGAAAACTTCTCTTATAACCACGGTTTATGGGTCAAACGTAACTAATACAATCAACAAGTGTATTTCACAAATATGTTCCTATAAAAATAAATATCTATAAAAATTGTTTCATTCTCGCATTTTCTTAAACTTACGAAGGAATATATTTGTCAAACACTATAATATGAACAAGTTGTAGATAGAAATAGTTTACACAGCATACACAGCTGTAACACTTGTTACGTACGACAATATTGTTACAAAATTCCAAGTTATGGTACATAATACATTTTGGCAACAATTTACAAGTATATAAATATTAAATAATATCATTGTTTATTGCCGTTTTGCCAAAGGTTGATGGTTCTGAAGCAACTTATACTAACATCTCTGTTCTAACATATTCAAGTATTTCGTGCGTTTGTCCTGGAAACATTGACATACCTTTTTTGTGCTAGTTATTTTCAAGGTGTTCTTAAATAACTTTTAGTAGTAATATTAAGCAACTAAAACATCTTTAACGTATTTTTGTAAAGATATGAAAAGCTATATTGTATTAGAAGTAGGTAGAGGCCTGTTAAATCAAATTTTTCTATGTTATGGATGCCTTTTATTAAAAAAGTCCTCTTATCCCGAAGAAATCAATCTTTTTCTGATAGAGCTAACTTCGAATCTATTCCATTTTAGGATTACAAATTACCCTGTATATTCAGATTATTATATTTTTAATAGTTATGTATTAAAAGACTTTTATATAGAATTTTATCTCCAAATCGTCGGTCCATGCTGTGGGTTAGCTTATGAGCGTATCTTATATTCCACCAGTTGTAATTGTTAAATATTTTTGTCGCTCGGCTGCCGGTCAGTGAAGTAATAAGATAACGATTAGTACAATTGGCTTCGGGTTTACCTTATACATTGGTAATTGGTCTCTAATGATCGGTATCATCCACTGCTACAGAGAACAGACTGCATTATATAAAATTAACTCAAATGATCTGTAATTTCTTATAATACTAAGCTTTAGCCTTGAGATTCATCTGGTTAGAGTTTGCCTTGAAAATATCTTTCGCGTTTCGATGACCTGACAAGTGCAATTTTCATAGAAGTAGTATGAATCATAAGAGAAATATTTCTCAAATCATTTACTACATGTTCGGAATTATTTTTGTTTCCAATATTGATAAGCTTTATTCACTTGTAACAAGGTGATTACGACGTGAAACTTTTTTACAAACAAAATGATTATATTAAAAAGCATGATTACTGGACATGCACTAAAAAGCAGAAATTCTTTAAAATATTGTAGAATTAAATTATAAACGACAGAAACAGTTTAGTAAATCTTGTGAATTAGCTTACGGTTAATTTTTTAAATGCTAAGAGAAAGCAAAAATTTAACAAAATTCAAATTCGGTGCCTGTATTACAAGTTATGAGCACCTTAGTGACTAGATATAAATCATAGGCGCTATGCGCACTCTGAATGAATGTGTGAATCATGATTTATTTCTTTTTTAGTCTTCATGTCTTCATAATAATTTATGTCTAGTGTAGCGAATATATACAATATGAGCAATTAACATACAATTGTACATTATTTTTCTTACCATCTCATTTCTTTAGGAAATACATTACTAGACCCTTGTAAAAGATTTATCTTCCTCTCACAATTAGAAATGCTCACACGTATTTTGAAAGTATATTGGTATTGATTTATTAACATGTATATTCTAAGGATTAAAAGGGCTTTAGTGTTATACAAATATTAGTATTTAATACATGCGGTCATAGTCAATTACACCTTGCTTTCGAAAACCCTTTGCTCTATAAATAAACTTGGTACTTGGTTTTGTTACGATCCATTTCGTATATGTAATTTACCGACTCCTTTGCTACACTTTTATTATGTCAGTTAAATCAGTTAGGCAACCAACATTGCTCGCTTTTTATTTAAATCACACACCCACTTGTTTATATCACACTTTCTGGTTTCTTATCTAGACATGTGTTTGATAAGAATCCCTGAATGTTGCTAGTTTAACAGTATTTAGGTAAAGCGGTTGTGTTATCTGTAAAAGATAAAAAAATTGTTTCTATTTTATATTAATTTCCGTGTTTATTCTTCAGAAAACAAGTATATAGATACGCTGATTAAATGTGTTTACTATATTTCTAGCGCTAGTTCGCGTTGTTTCTTTTGTGATAATAACATAAACCCAATCAAGCAGTTACAAAGTCCTCATAATGAAAAACGCGCTCTCTTTTTACGTGACTGGTAGGTAATTGAAGAAGGATAGTTCTTCAATAGAAATTTTAATGTCTTCAACTCGGTTTGTATTCGATATTATTCGGATTTTACGCACATTTGGAGAGGTACATTTTACTTCTTTGAACTAATGCTTACTTGGTTATTCCACAGAAACTTCACATTGCCATAAGCACACATTCTGTTTAGCTGCTGTTGTATGCAAATAAAGTTATGATGAGAAAAGGACCTTGCAGTAATCTAAGACCCACAAAATCTTCGTAAACGAACATCGTTAAATGCCAACAGGTACACTTGCTTCATTTACTTACGATATATAAGTTTGCTGGTAGTAGGTAAATGTTTAGAGATAAGATGAATCACATCGTTATGCACTTAATGTTGCCATTATTAAAACAAGGATTTAGTGTAGTATGGTATAATAATGTTTTTATATTGACGGATAACTGTGTTAATTGGTTTTGCAATTGTACAGCCTACTTGGTGAGGAGAATATCCTTAGGTGTTCCAAACAAATTTAGCAAGGTGTTTATTGAGAAGAATAACTTTAGCCTACTTAGTGAGAAGAATATCCTCAGTTGTTCCAAACAAATTTAGTAAATTGTTTATTGGGAAGATTAACTTCAGCCTACGTGGTGAGGAAAATATCCTCAGAAAGGTTTCTTAAACAACTTAATTTTTTTTAATGCTTTTTATTTTTAAGTCTACTACTGCTGATGACCACATAGTGGTCGAAATACGTATTTAGTTCCTATAAATTTTTTTGTGGTGATGGGGTACTAATTATTTTAATAGTTTTAATTTGAATAAAATCATTTATGAAACTGAATTGGTATTTTATATGGTAAATTGATGATAAATTTTATGCGATTTGGATAATCTTGGTTAATGGATTTGAAAAAATTTTAATCATATGGAATAAGAACGACCATCATAATTTACACGGTAAAATAAAAATCACACCGTTTCAAAATTTTACAAAGGGCATTTCTACTAGTTAGTTAAGTTAAATTACATAAAATTGTGTGTGTATGTCTTTGTGTCAAAGTAATACAAGTGGATAATTTGATTTGAGGGTGGCTGACTTCTGTAGGTTTTGCCAGTATATATAGGAATTATTAAACATAACTGATCAGATACGTTTAAATCCGATTTTAAAAGAAGATTGTTAAAATCGTCAAATTTACTTTATGAAATTTTGTACATAAATTTAAATAAGGAATGATCTGTGAATAAAACCTTAGTTAGAAATAAAATTTTGGACTTATTTGTCACACAATTTTTCAAGCAAAATTTATGTAGCTATAACACTACATGTACCGCAGTTACTCTTTAGATTTCGGTTACCTGAAACTGGAGGTTCTATTTGTCCCACTTGTGTAGCTATAGAACATGTGCCCCTATGCTGGGAAAGGTGCAATAAAAAGAAAATTGATCTGATGTGAATTATTACTTGAAGATGCCCGTATTATCTTGCTAACTTAGATGGAATAAAACAACGAAATTCAACATCATTCACAAACATATTTCTTCAACACGCATTATCCAAAAAGGATATTTACTTACACACCCCATTAAAACTATAAATCAAGAGTACATCGAAGTCAAAACATTTTATAATTAGTATTGATTAATATGGAGATTTTAGCGTCTCTCCCAGACCTTTCTATGTAACTCACAATATGTACAAATTATTAAAATTAAGATAAATAATTGCAATAATTTCTTTTACTTTAGAAAAAGAAAAAAAGCGTGGTTGATAGATACTTTTATAGCCTTTGATAATGCTCGAACTTAATCGAATACAACCTCAAAACAGCTTACGATATCCATTTACAGAAAAATATCTGTATGCCACACACTCGTGGAATTTAACCTACTTAAATTAATTATAGTACACAAATGTTCTTCAAAAAATTTCAACAAAAATATACTGGCGTTTTCAAAATAAATTCTTCAAACTAAGTTGCATCAGAAAATCCATTATTTCCTCTTTTATGGTCATCGATGTCTGCTTTCATTGTATAGAAATCTACTTTATCAATTAATTTGATTGCGTTTCCGTTTGCTTTTAGTAATTATAATAATATTGGGTTTTATACGTCAAGCGTTATAATCTATTAAATTTAACAACACGTCGTTTTGTCAAGTACAAAATATCTACGTGACTTTGCACGCAATATTACTTCATTACAGTTCGTAGTTTACCAACAAAATGGACCGTCGGCAATTACTTTAAAAATAGAACGACTCTATTCGTGGATAACCGACTGACCGTGAATCATTCTCCCTAATTATTTCGGCTTTTATATAATAAAATCATTCCTAGGTCATTTTTTCCCTGAATTATCTATCTTTCTCTAGTTGATACAACGCATAAAGTTGGTGCAATCGCGTCGAAATGTGGCTACCTTACGTTATCTAAATTCGCTAATTTATGAGGTCGTATAGATTTTGCTAACTTTGTTAATTTGTATAGCGTTCCAGGAATGAACGGAAGGATTCGCTCGTTATTGAGGTAATCTTATCTAATTTATGATCTTTACACGTGTTATCTTATCTAAATTATGATCGTAAAAGCTTTTAACTGACTAATTGGGCTATTTTCATTCATGTTGTTTTACAGGAAAAGATAATTAGTTGTCATTTACTTATTGATTTATAAGTTCATACCGTTAACATTGGAAAATAATGTTATAGAATATTACGAAGAAATATTTCAGAATATTTAAACGAAGGTCATTCTATAGTTCCAAAAATGTTGATCCAAATTATACATAATTGAAAATCATATAATATTATTTTTAGAAATATTTCTGCAACATTCAGTGCAATACAGACGAATTGTATTCTTTTTCTTTTTTGCCCGACAATTCGAATGATATTGATCATAGTAGGGCTCGCAAAGACAAAAACGATGGGTTAAATTTTTAGTTAGTGTTAATGGTTTCACGGTTATGCGCAAAAAACGATTTTTTAAGTACTCGACCCCTGAAAAATGGCACACCTATAATGGTACGAAGGCTAGGAACGAGTTGATTTCCACACACTTTTGAAAATAAAGGTTAATTGTTTGCTTCATTTAAAAGTTGATCGCAGTATTTTGCGTTCTTTGACTTTAGTTAAAAATGCAAATGAAGATAATATTGAAGGTAAGGCAGGTATAAATAATGAGGTGTGGGTTCAAGGTAAAACATGTTTTGTTTATTTATATTCAGGTGTTTCTCTAGTACGGTGTACATTTTCATTCAGCTTTAAGCACTTCGCGTTAACAATAGTAATGGGACTACCGGTTAATATGAAGATAAGCTTCGTAACCAAACGCGAACGAAGTAATTCGAACATCGTTGCTGACCCACTGCTCCTATTACCAATGAATTTTAGGTTTATGTATTCCACATTCCTGAACGACACGTAATTTAAAATACATGGAAATGAAATTGTTCTTGAGATACGAAGCATGATATTTTTATCTTTGCCACATTAAAGTTGTTGGAGGTTTTAGAAGAAACGATGAGTCAAAGCTTTGCTGCAACAAAAAGAAATGCACATACTTGAGAGGTGCTATAAAGTATCTGAGCGCTATCTTGATCGCTATTAATTTTATTGCGTATCGATGTTTTAGCTTCGACTGCACATAAGTAATTACCAAATAAAAGTAATAAAAAATAAGCAAATTTATTATATATTGATATGTTAAATATTTGTATAAAAGTTGAAAACTATGGTTAGTAATAATGATATATATCAGTGGGTAGAAATTTTCTAAGAATAATAAAACTTGTTTAACAATGCAAATTAAACAATGTATGGAAATGGAACCGCATTTTGAAATTACACTAGATCATGCTTTTTGGAAAAAAGTTTCTAAGATTGAAATCTAACGAGAAAACTAGGTACAATCCAGTATGTTACAAGAGAAAATCTGATTTTTAAAAAGAAGTGCCATTCTTGCGAGTGATATTTATACCCCAACGTAAAGAATACTTTGAAAAACCAATTATATTTTTTTCGCTCACGTTTTTCTTGAATACGCCTCAAAATTAACTGTTAGCTTTAAAAACCAATAAGTTAGATACAATGCACTTGCTACAATCGACACACTCAGTACTACATTAAACAAACATGCACCATGCTGGTTGATACCTCTCTTTAGTGAGTCTTATATGGTGGTCTTTGGTTCCGAATCGTTGAGCATGACCGGTTGTGCACAAATTCAGAATTTGTTACGTATTAATAAGATGAAAAGCTGATAATGCAGGAAGCAGAATAAGGTACGAAGTAATTTATTTTCCTATGAAGTCTCACTTTCTAACATGATTATATTTAGGCCATTCTTAAACATTGTTGTTTTCAGAAATTTCCTATACGTTTATTCTATATTGTGAAAAAATAAAATTATATATTTTGTAAATTAGAGCATAATTTTAATTCTTGACGGTTCATAACAAAAGCTTGAACTTTTATTGAAAACACACGGTATGTACAACTGCGCTTTGTATTTGTTGAATGCATGGATATTTTAATCGTATCATTCATTCAGTATCGAGGTAAAATTTTAATAAGAAAAATAATTAATTTTACTGAAAATTGCCCGTTCCGAATGGACCTGCACTTTGAAGAAGTTCTAGATTAGTAGAACGGGTAAAATAGCTTGCGTGTTGCAGTGATCTAAAAGAGCCGAACCACAGGTTTTACCAAATTGGTGTGGTGCTTGGCGAGGAACCAGACTAAGACAGGTCCCCAAAAGAGGGCAGCAGCTCCTTCGGTACTCAGAGTGGCAGAGACTATAGGGGTCGGTATGGCATTCTAAAACACACTACTGCGATGTGGAAGGCAACAGGAAACCACTGCATTACCTCCCAAGTACACAGCATACTTAAATTGTTAATTTACGTGATGACATCCTCTAGGGTAAAAGATTCTGAAGTTAAAATAATCCCTACATATGATTTTCCAATGCTCCACCCGAAGGTACTACATTGGCCAGGAAGCGAATTTTTCTTTACTTGGAAATTTTGAATTTTGCCGAACTCTTGCTGTTGAAAGCGAGGCAGGGATCTTTAAAGTGCGTGACAACACTCACACAAGGGACCTCCATTCTACCCCTCATCCGAACGAGAGCGTATTTTTGTGAAAAATGTTGGTCTAACATTTTCCAAGCGGACCGTGTCAAGATTTGAACTTGGGACCTTGGGCATGGTAGTCACGCGTATACCAACTACACCACGGAACCGCCTTGTTAAAATAGTCCCCCATTCGGATTTCCGGAAGCAAACTACTTTGGAGGATGTGATGGGAAAGTTCAGAAAAAGGGTCGGAAACATTTTGCGAGACGGAGCGTAGAATCTCAGAAGTATGAAGCAAGTAGGTAAGCTAGAGAACCTAAAAATCGAAATGAATAGGTTATCACTAGACATAGTAGGGATCAGCGAAGTTCGGTGGCCAGAAGCGGGGGATTTTTGGAGTGGAGATTTCAGGGTAATTCATACAGGAGCAGAGGAAGGAAATTTGGGCGTGGGGATAGTTATGCGGAAAAAGATAGGATACTGTGTAGAAAATTACTTACAAAAGAACAAAAGAGTACTCATGGTTAGATTAGAATCTGAACTGGTAGATACAGTAATAATACAAGTATACATGCCTACCTCCACAGTGAAGAAGAGGTAGAAGCGATCTACAAAGATATCGAAGACATACTAAGATACGTAAAAGGACATAAAAATTTAATAATTGCGGGAATTTTAATGCAGTGGTAGATGAGGGTAGCGAAGGAGCGGTAGTAGGTTTATTTGGTTCACGAAAAACGACAGGGGAAATAGGTTGGTAGAATTTTGCTACAAGTACAATTTAATCATCACAAACATTATAGAAGACGATACATGTGGAAGATACCAGGAGATATCAAATAGATTACATTCTTGTAATACAACAGTTTAGGAATCAAATAAAAGACTGTAGAAGCTACTGAGAAGCAGTTATAAACACTAACCACATAATCGTAATTATGAAAGCTGCTCTTAAATTTAAAAATCTGAAAAAAGGGAACGAAAAAAGATACTTTAACTTCGAATAACTAAAAGATAAAGATATCCACGAAAGATTTGAAAAAAAGTCAAACGAATTGCTGAAAGATATTGGGAAAATTTCTTATACTAAGAAGTAGAAACAGATTGAAATAACATTAAATCCAGCTTAGACATGGCGGCCAGAGATATTCTTGGATATACACAAAAAGAAAACAAGAAACACTGGATAACAAAGATGTCCCGAATTGAATAGAAGAAAGACTAAAATACAAAAACAGATCAGACAAAACAGAAAATCAGAGATACAAAGCCAGAGAATGGGAAATTATTTGCAAATGCAGGAAAGCTAAAGAACAATGAATTGATGAAAAGTACAACGAGGTACAAACTAAGATGAAATAGAAAAGGCAGACGAAGCGAAGCATACAAACTAATTATAACGAATTTGAGGGTTATAAAATCGTATAGCGGAAATATATGTGACACGGAATGAGATATCTGTATAGAAAATGTAGAGAAAATGGAAAGATGACAAGAATATATAAGAAATTTATATGTAAGGAGGAACTAACAGCATTAGAACAGGAAACAGACATAGAAAATGATGACTTGGGATATCCTATACTTAGAGATGAGTTTGAATTAGCATTAAAGGATCTGAAAAACGGTAAGGCGCCGGTTACAGATAAGGTGCAAACAGAAACTCTAAAAGCCGCTGGACAAGCAGTAACGGAACTTCTCTTCCAACTTGTAAGCTATAGGTATGAGACAGGCGAGATACCCAAAGATTTCAAACGTAACACTATAGTCACTATACCAAAAAAAGAGGCACGGATAAATGTGAAAATTTTCAAACAATAAGTTTGACCGCACATGTATCAAAAATATTAACTAGAATTATACAAAGACAAATGGAGATACAAGCTGAAGAAATAGTAGGAGAAGATAAATTTGGGTTTAGGCGAAACATGGGAACACGGGAGGCTATTTTAGCTCTGAAGGTGATAATGGAGAAAACAACAGAAAAATGGGAAAGCGTGTATATAGATCTGAAAAAAGTATTGGACAATGTAAACTATGAAAGCATTGGAAATACTCAAAAAGATTGGAATAAGTTTCTGGGATTGTAAAAATATATAACTAAAGTACCAGTATGTAAAATAAGGAAAAATAAATTAAAACTGGAATATAAGTTGGAAACCAGAACTTACAGAGGTTAAGGATTTCTGCTACCTAGAAAGCCAAATAACTCGAGATGAAAAGAGCGCAGAAAATATAAAACGAAGATTAGCACAAGGCCGTGCTATACTTATCAAGAAAAAGCAACTACTGTGTTCAAAGTCAACAAACATAGAAACAAGGAAAAGATTGTTTAGAACATATGTATGAGGCACAGAACTGTACAGCTGTGAAACCTGGACAGTTGGAAAAGCGGACAGGAAAAAGGTAGAAGCCTTTGAATGTGGTGCTTCAGACGTATGATGAAGATATTATGGACAGACAAAGCTAAGAACAAAAAGGATCGAGAAATTATAGAGAAAGAAAGAAATATGTGGAAAACAGTAAAAAATAGGAGAGATGGGATGATAGGCCACATGCTAAGACATGAGGGAATAGTGCGGAATATATTTGAAGCAAAGATCGAAAAAAATAGAAGTAGAGATAGACCTACGTTAAACTATTGCGCACAGATAATAAAAGATGTAGGCTATCGAAAGTTCAGGAAAATGTGTAGACTAGCTCAGAATAGAAATCGATGAAGGTATACGTTCAGCTAGTTCCAGGATGGAAAAACCTATGATGAAAGAAATAACTGTACTTACACCTGATGATTATTATAAGCAACTACAGGTATTGGTTTCGCAATATTCTCAACTATTGTTAACTGTACAAAAGGATTTACTGGAAAACTATTATTTCGGCAAACGGCTAAGTGTTAGGGGATCTTGGTAGCCACAGGCCACTTAACCCCTTCATATATTCTAAATTAAATTTTTAATGTTCCACCGAAGGTACTACATTGGCCAGGAAGCGAGTTTTTTTTACCTGAAAAATTTTGAATTTTGCCAAACCCTTGCTGTTTCAAGCAAGGTAGGGATCTTCAACGTGTGTGACAACACTCACACACAGGACCTCCATTTTACCTCTCATCCGACCGAGGGCATATTTTTGTGAAAAATGTTCGCCTAACATTTTTCAATCGGACCGTGTCGGGATTCGAACCCTGACCTTGGGCGTAGTAGTCACACGCATACCTCCTACGCCCCCGCCTCCTTCACATACCTTTCATGTGATTTTTCCAATGCTCCATGGAAAGGTACTACATTGGCCAGGAAGCGAGTTTTTTTTACCTGAAAAATTTTGAATTTTGCCAAACCCTTGCCGTTTCAAGCAAGGTAGGGATCTTCAACGTGTGTGACATCACTCACACACGGGACCTCCAATTTACCTCTTATCCGAACGAGGGTGTATTTTTGTGAAAAATCCTTGCCTAACGTTTTTCAAGCGGACCGTGTCGGGATTCGAACCCGGGCCCCCTTCATGTGTTTTACATGTGATTTTCTAATGCTCCACCCGAAGGTACTACATTGGCCACGAAGCGAGATTTTACCTGAAAGGTTTTTTTGAATTTTGCCGAACCCTTGCTGTTCTAAGGTTTATGACAACACTCACATATGGGACCTCCGTTTTCCCTCTCATCCAAACGAGGGCGTATTTTTGTAAAAAATGCCCGCCTAATATTTTTTAATTGGACCGTGTCGGGATTCGAACCCGCGACTTTCCCCCTTAATATACCTTACATGTGATTTTCCAATGTTCCACCCGAAGGTACTACATTGGCCAGCAAGCGAGTTTTTTTAATTTTTTTTTTATTTTTTGTTTTTTTTTATTTTTCTCCTTCACATACCACCAAATCTCGGTGAAATAGGACATAGAATTAGAAAACAATAGAAGGGGAACCTAACTGTATGTAGGTTGTGGGAATTTCAAAGACCTGTGTAGGCTAGCTCAGAATATAAATAAGTGGAGTTACGGGTCCAACCGGTTTCAAGACAGAAAATTTAATGACGAAAAAAAAATAAAATAAATGCACTTAAATCTGATGATTACTGTAAACAACTACAGGAGTTGGTTTTCAAATATTTTCAACTAATGTTGATTGTGCGAAAGGTTATATTGGAATACCATTAATTCGGCAAATGTTCAACTGTTGGGGGAAATTGGCAGCCACAGTCTGCTTACCCTCTTTCACATACCACTGAATATCGTGGAAAAATAACAGAAAGGGAGCCGAACTGCATCTACCAAGAAAGGACAGCCGCTAAGTTCAAAAACAACAAACATAAAACAAGGAGAAAATTGTTGAAAGCATATGTGTGGAGCACCACAGCATAGTACGTCTATAAAATAGGGGCAGTAGAAACAAACAGAAAAACGATAGAAGTCTTTTGGAATGTTGTGTTTCAGATGTATGAGGATGATAGCATGGACAGACAAAGTTAATAACAAATTAGTTATAGAAATAGTAGGGGAATAAAGATATCTGTGGAAAAAAAATAGGAGAATTAGATGGGCAGAATACGTTCTAAGTCATTTTTGGGGAATAGTATAGGATATATTACAAGCAGAGATAGGAAAAAGGAGGTAGATGTAGATGTAGATCAGATAGTGATAGATGCAGACTGTACAAATTTCAGGGAAATGTGTAGGTTAGTTCAGAATAGGAGACAATGAGGGTACGCGTCTAACCAGTTCCAGGACTACCTAATGATGATGAAACCATAGGTCGTTTAATGAGGCTTTACCAATTCATGCTCTGTGTCACCCGAAAATAATAGACAATTTTGTTATTAAAGTTTACAATCTCGTTCACCGATTTATTAACCCATAGAAAATAAAACAATACAGGTAGAAAGGGAAGATACAGGGTGCAGGTGGTGTTCATTGTTCATTGTTTATTTTACTTATTATTATTCCTTGTCTTTGAATTTCGGCAGTTCTTAGTAATAATAACATCAAGAACGCCGTTCGTTAGTCTGGCTCTCGAAACTTTTTTGTTGACCATTTCTTACCCTATAAATTTGGATACGTTGAAGTTCAATAAATTGAGCTTCTTATCATTTGGGTCTCCTTGCACTTGGTCCCCCCACCCACTTTGTGGGGGGCTGGTGCGGGTGTAGTTACGCCAGCGTTCAATGCATAAATGCTATTCATGGGAGAACTGATTTGCTTCGACTTATACGGCATTCTAGTGCCGTTGACTTTTCTTCATATAATCCATTTATATGTTGACGTTCCTCTTTGGCAAATTAGAATAGTGTCTGAGAATAATGTTAAATATTTTCAGAACTAGTGCACTGTTGATATCGATTTGAGCATTTGGAGACGCTTTTGCCTTCTAACGTTTCACTTTCTCTACCATCTACCATAACATATTAAAATTCCATATCTCTCTTTTATAGAAATTAGCCTCCTACATACTTGTTATTCACCATTGAGGAATGTTGATACATAAACCTAAAAATCTATTTCTAAATAGGTTAAGTAGGTCACCAAAAACTGCCAAATTGCTTTGTTTAAATTCACATGAACCGGTAGTTCTATTATTATTATTATTATTGTCAACAATTCGTACGTAAACCTGAATAAACATAAATACAGCTCTAGAAAGATTATTGAACGTATATAGACAGAACCAGTTTTACCTTGACCCTGCATGGGTTGTTTATAACCATTGTTTATCTTGAACTACAGAATTTATGCTTCTAACATCACTACTTAATATAAAATTAATAGTCAAATCAATAAACAGTAAACTTCTACATATTCCTTTGTTAATAGGAATTTGTGTGAGCAATGACTCCCTAGTCTGCTTGCGATTTTAAAAAAATAATGCAACAGGATCAGCCTTTCGAACGGAAAAACAAATAAACATTTTTTCGAGTTATCAGTACAGCTTTGCCAATTCAATATTTGAGTTAAAATCTTATTGCTAATAGGAATTTGTGTTAGCAATGACTCCTAGTCTACTTGCGATTTTAAAAAAATGCAATAAAGTCACCCCATTAAACGGAAAAACAATAAACATTTTTTCGTGTTATCATAGTTCAGCTTTATCAATTCAATATTTGAATTAAAATTGTATTCTACCCAAAGAATCCATTAAATGATAAAAATTATTTGCGGCATGTTTCAATTATTTTTTAGAATTATTATATTGTCAAAAATTACTTAGTAGTTATTCAATTCCATTGATTCATACAACGTAATTGCCGAATGTGGAGAATTATTGAAATAAAATATTAAGTGTTTGAATGGAGCGTTAATTAGGACAGACTTTCAATACGTGTTATGCGCGCTAACTTATCACAGAACTTTACAAGAACACCGAAGGTACTGCATTGGCCAGGAAGCGAGTTTTTTACCTGGAAATTTTGCCGAGCCCTTGCTATTTCAAGTACGGTATGGTCCTTGCGTAACAACACTCACATTGGGGATCTACATTTTAGCCCCCATCGAACATTTTAGTGAAAAATGCTCACCTAACATTTTTCAAGCGATCCGTGTCTGAAATCGAACTTGGAACCTTGGGCTTAGTAGTCACACGGGAACCAATTAAACCACGGAACCGTTTTTACAAGGATATCGTTAATTTTGGATTTATGGTGTAACATGTCTAAACCATAGAAGTAGTATACCTCGTTACCTCACTTAATTTACCGCGGACAAAATTTGGAGGATCCACTTGTCCAATACTGTAGTAGGAGCGGTTAGAACACAGTATGATACAATTTATCCTTGCAACAATAAATTTGTTGATACCTATACTTCTGGGAGAATATTCCAAAAGTGCGGTGTCGAAAACGAGAATGGGACAAACTATAGAAATGAAAAGAAATTATAAAGAGACAGTGATATAGCGGCGGAGGATGCAAAAGAAATTGCTCAGCTTACAGCTAGCTACTTGCGGTAGAGTGGCGTATACAAAACACGCAAGAAACAAGGGCGTGGTAGGCGCCAAGAGTACGCTGTAAAATAAAAGACAGATTTCACAGTCTCACTGCGAAGCGATAGGGCCGTACTCAATCACTAAAAGGAAAAGAACGAAAGAAGAAAAGCAACTCGTTAATAAAGAGAGCGCGTATAACAGTCTTGAACGGTAGTAAATTAAAATGTTTTACAATATTTCATAACGAAACGAGTTTTATCTCTACTAAGTGATATTTATCTGTAAGTATTTCCGAGCAAAGTTTGTAACAAAGGAAAAGTTAGCAACGTTAACCGGAATCATCTACTAATTGACCCATGTGTACTAGTAATAATTTAGTACGGAAAGAATGATTTCAGATTCGCAAAGCACTTCCCGCAGTCTTGACGTTACCAGAACCTTTCAGGTGGATTTTATATAAAATAGTGGTTCATCGTTGTTAATTTTAAGAGAAATGCCCCGCCTAGAGCGCTACCAAATCTATTATGAACTACTTATAAATTAATAATATATGCAAACATAAACAAAAGGATAATAACAGTCACTAAACTACTACATTTTGTTATTACAAATGGATTAATAATTGCTAATATGCTATTTGTATAGTTACGGAATATCCTCCAGTTGACCAACAATCAATGTTCGATACGAACAGTTCGTCCTAGAATTTCCAGTGCAGTAAACTAGTAACGACATACAACTATAATGGAAACAAATAACAGTAAGGTTGTCCCAATACAATAATCATGAAGAGAATACAAAGTTGTAAAGCATGGAATGATTATTGAACAAAAACGGAAAGCACAAAACTTATCTCTAGACGAGAATCTACAAGCGAAGGGGAAAATTTTTAATCTAGCAGCATCCCCATTTGCAACTAAAAATAAGATAATAGCATAATACAACCAAGACAATAATAAAAGATTAACATTAATATATAAGTTGCACCTAACTACCTGCCTGTATGTGTGGAGTGCAACGTCCTTTTCAGACCAATGTTCTCGTACGATCAGTGAAAGCTGCCTTTCCTTTCAGGTATTTCCTAGATTTAAATTGTTTCTTCCAACTGCTTAAATACCTAATACTGCTAAAAACTTTTGTTGTATGTTTCCATCGTGCAATTTCCATACTGTATAATATGCAATACTTGTGTTTTACTTTATAAAGTTCCCTTTCATGTATGATATAAACTGTAAAAGAACTTCCCGTTCACAATTAATAAATGGTGTTACATTACCTTAGAAATAATTATAATTACATTTCATTTTAATAGTTTCTGTATAAGTAAACTCCATCAATAGGATTAGGTTATTTTCTGTAGGAAATGTAAGTTTTAGGCTTGTATAAATTCCAATTTAAAGGAGAATTATTTTGCATCATATTCAATCCATATTCAGTGGTTATAAAAAAATTCATGTCAATTTTAAAACGATTAGAGGTGATGTCATCCTGGAAATTAGTATAGCTTGATTTGTTTTGTTTAGAAAATATATAATGGCTCTGATGATTTCATCATTTTAAGAACAAAGGCAGGTCATATATAGTTTTGTGCTGACCTAGATCTTTGTAAAAATCGAAATACGCTAGTTTAAATAGGTAAGGGGTAGATAGAGAAAGCGACATGAAAGATGTTCAATTTTTATTCATCCGTTCGAAGTTTGCCGAGAATGCCTCGTGCAGTTTTAAAACGAGTAGTTCTATCTTTCAAAGTAAAGACTCAGTTTCCAACATCTAAACTCTAAATATGGCGCTTTGGTAGGTAAATTACTTTAAGTAGAGGTTAGCGAACAAGGCAGAGTAGCCAAGGCAAGTTCGCATAATTCCCTGCCAAGTGAACCAGTTTCTTTAGGGACACTACTGGGTCCACAGAAAGACTCAACTGTTGTGTTGGAATTTTCATGTTGTAGCGGACTAGATCGACAAGATATTTGAGAGAAAGTAAGAGTGCAACTTTTAATGCCAAAATTCATCTCCCGATTACGAGAAAATTGAAACAAAGAAAAAAAAATACTGAAATTCTACTGGTGCAAAGGTTAGTACCTAATTATAAAATGTATATCTTAAACTTATTTACTAGTGCGTCTGTGTTTAGGTTAAGTTAATTAATAGATTTCCGTTTTATGTTAGTAAATTTAGGACGTATGGAACTTTTAATATTTGTGTAAGCTGGTACTGTGTGAACACAGGTGTTATAGAATTAATAGTGTCGCAGCAAATTTTATAAAGATTGTATATTTGTTTTTCCTAATATCGTAAACCGTATGAGTTTTTGCCAAAATAAATTACCTTATAAATTTTGTTTGAAGCCGATTAAATATTTTAGGCATTACTTAACATTTACTTTCAGAAATCTTCTTTGCAGTTAGCAGTCATAAATAGATCTACGTGTTTAAGTTTAAAATAATTGTTGTTAAGGAATTATCAGGTATATTTTAAACCAGAGTCACTCTCTTGATCTCAAGATTTTGGCACCCCCTTGTTAGTCATTCTACAGCTTTTCCCCAGCATCCCTGCGGGATTAAATAGCGTCCAAGGTATTTCTCGATCAAGACCACATTTCATACTCGATAGCATTCTGGAACCCTTGTCAAACACTTACACCACCCGTCCCACTGAGTTAGTCGGCGGAACAACAACGTTTTTGTTCGTACAGTCGAGATTTTTGATATTATCGCCGCGGAATTTTTAGCGGAGTAGTTCACTGAATTTTCTGTGAATTACCTGCTAGATATTCTGAAGGCCAAAAACTGTACATAATCATGGCTTGAACTTTAATCAGAATCTTGTTTACCCAGTGTTAAAATCTAGGAAAAGAAAAAAGTCAATGATTTTATAAATTCCCTGCTATTTATAGGTAAAAATAACGACGCTATAAACAGACAATTTTCAAATTTAACACAATCCTCGATTGATATTATCTAACATGTGAACGGATTCTTAAATTTTTCTAATTTAAGAATCCGACCCCTTTATTAGAGTTTCATAAATACGTCTCTCATTAAAATTTTCTGGAAATCCTAACACATACGTGCAGATTGTCTACGAATATACGAATCTTAAAGTTTTATTGAAATTATTGTTTCTTCATATTCCACGCACAAATAGACCTTCTTAGCTCCTTATTAAAACCGTATTATGAATTTCTAAATGTAGTGTTTGTTCAGTTGACAATCTGTCGTAACTTTTCATTCTAAAAAACTTTTCTTAGTAAGTGTTTTTGATATTTTTAAGAAAAAGTAGTTTACTCTAGACAATTTTATAAAATCACTCCTAAAAAACCCTGTATATGAATTATTTGGTCCCATTTTTTCAGCATCTTAATTAAGACCAAGCAGGGCTGCTCATCAGAAGCTCAAATTTCAATTCAAAATTTTTTAGTATTCACACTCTATGCGAATTCTGTGAATACACTGGGTGGTGAATTTTTCTATGCCCACCATTGGTATCTCGTAAACTATAAAAGGTACAGGAGAAAAGTTGTGCATTTTAATGCTCTACAATTTGCTATCAAGAAATATCTACTACCTTCAACTGTTTTCAAATTATGAAAGAATATCTGAAAATGTGATTTTCTTCAAAAGCTTGTATCTCTCATATCGCAACAAAATTTATAAAACTTAGTAGTTTTATATTTTTATCCACTGCCAATTCAACAGCATCAACTTTCTTTCTTCTTATGGCGATCATCTTGAATTTTTGTAATATTAGATAGCGCGAAAAATTCTCTTTTCATCTATGTAAAACAGCAATGTGACTTTTCGAAACATTTAGCTGGAAATTAAAAAAAAGGCTTTGATGCCCTGAAAAAATATTTGAACGTGAAGCTACCTACCTGAAACACGTTGGTTTGTTGCTGTGTCGTGACTCCACCCAAAATTTGTAGATATTTAATAAATTATTTATTTAAATATTGAAAAATTAGGAACAACGACGAAACCGAGAGAATTAACAAAATCACTGCATAAATTGTTCAAAATGTGCGCCATTATATCTTTTGCAGTACTTATAGTTTCTATAAAACTCGAATCAGTAGTTTAATCTTCTAACAATAATCTAGAGTCCCACATTCTGCAGATTTAAATCTATAACCAGCAAAGTTTTATTTTTAAAAATATTTTACTCATACTAATTATTAAGAGTACTTTTTACAATTTTACAATTTGAATTTTTGAAATCAATGGTTATGCATATTAACAATACGTTTATTTTACTATTATTAAGTCCTATATTGTAAGGTATGGATTCTAGTATTCTTTGAAAAGCAATTGAAAATAAGAAATAATGAGGTTTTTCTGACAGATGTGGTTTGTTAGCAGAGAAATTGCGGTGTTTGTTGACTACTTATTAATAAATTTATAAAAATGTACTCCGATGAAGAAAAGCAGGATCTGTACTGTTACCCTATATCAAACTACACCTGCTGAACATAGAACAAAAGCCCAGAAAATCAAAATCTCCAACTCATATTTTGTGCTACCTTAAAAGTAGCAAATCTATTGGATGCCCATTCTACTAACTTTTTTTCAACATACCCTGCATAGAAGAAGAAAACATATAAATACGATTGCGAATCCAGCAGAATTCAGTGCACTTAGTGGTCTCCATAGCCTAAGAACTTAACTAGCAGTGCTCACCATAGCCTGTCAACCACTTCAGCAAGCAGTACTCCCCATAGAATGCTTAATTTTTGACCAGTTACGCTGCCCGCCGCCGCACCTGGGGCACGTCGCTATAATTCAGTACCGTAAACCACGTATAACAATGCTCCCCATAGCCTGCTTAATTTTGACCAGCTACGCTGCACGTCGCCTCACCTGGGGCACGTCGCTATAGTTCTTATGTTCATTTCATAATTCTTTATAACTCCACATTGTCCCACAAATAAAACACGAAGCCTTCCGAAGAGTCCCAAAAACCGTCAAAGACGTCTGGACCTCTACAAACTATAAATACTTTCTAACTATCGTTATTCAAGTTCTTACTCAGCCTCACAAGTAAATCCGGAGGACTTGCGAAGAGTTCCGAAGACTTCTAAACCCATCAATATTGTATATATGTTCAATGCATAGTTCATATGTTCAGATCATAATTCTTTATAACTCCACGTTGTCCCACAAGTAAAACACGAAGTCCTCCGAAGACGTCTGGACCTCTTGAAACTGATACTTTCTAACTGTCGTTATTCAAGCTCTGACTCAACCTCACAAGTAAATCTCGAGGCCTTCCGAAAAGTTCCGAAGACTTCTGAATCCCTTAATATTGTATATATGTTCAATGTATAGTTCTTATGTTCAGATCATAATCCTTTATAACTCAACGTTGTCGCATAAGTAAAACACAAAGCCCTCCGAAGAGTTCCGAAGACAGCCGAAGATGTCTGGATCTCTTCAAGCCTTCCGAAGAGTTTCGAAGACTACCGAAGACCTCTGAACCTTTTCGAACTGTGTATATATTCGTTTACTTAGTATTTAAGTTTCTACTTGGTTCCACGAGCAGCCACGAAGCCTTCGAAAATTACCGAAAATTACCGAAGACGTTCGATCTGCTTCAAACTGCATAAGCTGTTCATTTTAATTTAACTTGAATATCTGTGTACTTATGAACTTTCTTTATTGGTTTTTGCTTATGCAGATTAAACATAACAGTGTTAAGTCTACATACTTTCAGACGCCGCCCACTCGTACGATAACCGTACGATGTTTATATTCGAAATAACAGAAACACTCTTCTGGCGGCTGAACATTATGGTTTAACTATATCCAGACAGATGGCAACCTGACCGCACAGGTTTTTAAGACAAATAGGGCCATACAGAAGAAGGCTTAATAATAATGAAATAAATGTATTAGTTCAAATAACAATTAATCCCGAAAATCCTGCTTACAGAATTGCTGAAGAGTGTATTATTCATGATTCTTTTGTGCCAAAAATTTTAAAAAAGAATAACTTTCACTATTCTAAATTTAGGCCAGTTTAAACCTGCACCCCGGTGATACTGTCAGAAGATTAAATTTTTGTAGATGGTATCAAAAGCAACTTCGTCGAATGAAAACTCTTCTAGGAAAATCATGTGGACGGATGACTTATTATTTACAAATTGTGGAATATTTAACAGGAAAAATTGCCATCATGTATCTGAGAATCCTCATTTAATGCAAGAAACCAGACCGCAAATTCCATATTCATTGAATGTCTGAGCAGGTATTCTCATCATCATCATCATTAGGTCTTCGGTCCTGGAACTGGTTAGACGGGTACTCTCATTGTTTCCTATTCTGAACTAACCTACACATTTCCCTAAAATTTGCACAGTCTGCATCTATCACTATCTGATCTAGGTCTACATCTACCTCCTTTTTCCTATCTCTGCTTGTAAAATATCCCATACTATTTCCAAAAATTCTGGGCATAAAATTGCCGAAAAGTGCAATATTCATGATTCTTTTGTGCCAAAAATTTTAAAAAAGAATAACTTGCACGATTATAAATTTAGGCCAGTTCAAACCTGACCTCCCTGCGTGACACTGCCAAAAGATTAAATTTTTGCAGGTAGTATCAAGAGTCACTTCGTCGGGATGAAAACTTTTCTAGGAAAATCATGTGAATGAATGAGTCATTATTTACAGATTGTGGAATATTTAACAGGATAAATTGCCATAATGTATCTGAGAATTCTCATTTAATGCATGAAACCAGACCGCAAACTTCATATTCATTGAATGTCTGAGCAGGTATTCTCATCATCATCATCCTTAGGTCTGCAGTCCTGGAACTGGTTAGACGGGCACCCTCATTGTTTCCTATTCTGAACTAACCTATACATTTTCCTGAAATTTGCACGGTCTGCATCTATCACTAACTGATCTAGGTCTACATCTACCTCCTTTTTCCTATCTCTGCTTGTAAAATATCCCATGCTATTCTCCAAAAATGTCTTAGAACGTATTCTGCCCTTTTATTTGTCCTATTCTTTTTTCACATATATCTTTACTCTTTTACTATTTCTATAACCTATTTGTTATTAACTTTGTCTGTCCATGCTATCATCCTCATACATCTGAAGCACAACATTCCAAAAGGCTGCTACCGTTTTTCTGTCTGCTTTTCCTACTGCCCGTATTTCATAGGCATACTGTGCTGTGCTCCACATATATGCTTTCAACGACTTTCTTCTTGTTTCTATGTTTGTTGTCCTTAATCATAGGCGCTGTTCTCTCTTGTTAGATGCAGTTAGGTTCTTCTTCTATTGTTTTATAATTATATACCCAATTTCTCCAACATTCAGTGGTTGTGAAGGGGGGTAAGTTTCCCCAGCACTTGAACATTTGCAGATTTAAAATTTTTCCAATATAACCTTTTGCATAGTCAACATAGTTGCAGATACTTCACAATCAGATTTATGTGCGCTTATTTTTTCGTCATTAGGTTTTCCGTCTCAAAACTGGTTGGACATGTACCTCCACTTATTTATATTCTAAGCTAGCCTACACATTTCCCTGAAATTCCCACACAGCCTATATACAGCTCGGATCCCCTTCCATTGTTTTCTAATTATATGCCCTATTTCACCGAGATTCAGTGGTATGAAAGGGGAGTCGTCGCCGTGGATCAATGTAGTAAGCGTACGACTACGGATTCCAAGGTCCCGGGTTCAAATCCCGACACGGTCGAGTTGAGCATTTTTCACAAAAATTACGCCCTCGTTCGGATGAGAGGTTAAATGGAGGTCCCGTGTGTGAGTGTTGTCACGCACGTTAAAGATCCCTACCTTGCCTGGAACGGCAAGGGTTTGGCAAAATTCTAAATTTCCAGGCAACAAAACACTCGCCTCCTGGCCAATGTAGTACCTACGGGTGGAGCATTGGAAATGTAAATGAACGGTATGAAAGGGGGATCTCCGTGGCGTAGTTGGTATGCGTGTGACTAATACGCCCAAGGTCCCGGGTTCGAATTCCGACACGGTCCGTTTGAAAAATGTTAAGCGAGCATTTTTCACAATAATACGCCCTCGTTCGGATGAAAGGTAAAATGGGAGGTCCCGCGTGTGAGTGTTGTCACGCACGTTAAAGTTCCCTACCTTGATGGGAACAGCAAGGTTCGGCAAAATTCATAATTTTTCAAGGTAAAAAAATCTCGCTTCATGTCCAATGTAGTACCTTCGGGTGGAGCATTGGAAAATTACATGTAGGGTATGTGAAAGGGGTTAAGCGGCCTGTAGCTGCCAAGATCACCCAACACTTAGACGTTCGCCGGATTAATCGTTTTCAAGTAAATCGTTTCACATAATTAACATTGTTCGAGAATATTGCACAACTAATACCTGTAGTTTCTTATAATATTCATCATGTTTAAGCACAATTATTTTTTTCGTCATTAGTTTATCCACCTTGGAACTGGTTGGATGCGTACCTCCATTGATTTCTATTCTAAGCTGGCCTACACATTTCCGTGAAATTCCTACAGCCTACACCTTCCACTATCTGTGTCAATAGTCTAACCTAGGTCTACCTCTACTTCTCTTTTTTCCTATATCTGCTTCTAATATATTCCGCACTATTCCCTCATGCAGTAGTATGTGGCTTATCATCTTATCACAACTATTTTTTTACCGTTTTCCACATATTTCTTTCTTCCCCTATCATTGTTAGTACCTTTTTGTTCTTAACTTTATCTGTCCATGATATCTTCATCATTCCTCTGTAGCACCAAATTTCAAAGGCTTCTACGTTTTTCTTGTCCGCTTCTCCTATTGTCCAGGCTTCACAGCCGTGCTCCACACATATGCTTTAAGCAATCTTTTCCTTGTTTCTATGTTTGTTGTCTTTGAACACAGTAGCTGCTTTTTCTTGTTTAATGTAGCACGACTTTGTGCTAATGTTTGTTTTACATCTTTTGCGCTTTTCCCATCTTGCGTTATTTAGCTTCCTAGGTAGCAGAAATCTTTAATCTCTTGTAAGTTCTTGTTACCTATTTGTATTCTTGTATTTCATTTATTTTCCCCTCCTTTGCATACTAGAACTTTAGTTTTATTTTTGATTATTTTCATACTGTATCTCTCTGTTAGAACAGTTTCCATTTCATTAAGAGTAGCTTCTAACTCTTCTTTGCTAGATGCTTATACCGCTATATCATCTGCAAATCTAAGCATATGAATCTTTTGTCCCTGCATTATAATTCCAAATGTTTTCCTGCATTTGACAGTATTCATTGACTCTTCGATGTACAAGTTAAAAATTAATGGGGATAGGGCACATCCCTGTCTTACCCTTGTCCTAATGTTTGCTTCTCTACGTTCCTGCAGGTATTCTAAACAACAGAATTTAGGACCACATTTTATTATGGGTCGTTTAAATAGATCAACTTATTTAACGTTTTTACATGCCGACTTAGAAAATATGCTTGATAAACAACTTGATAGGCACATTGGGGGAGCAAACAATTTTGCGATATGCATACGTTGTTTGAAGATTTTTCGCGGTAATATTATCGTTTAATATACTTAAGGTAGACACCAGATTATACCAAAAAAGCTAGAAATTTACAATATCTTACATTGATTATTGATTATTTATTTAATAAATATTAAAAAGCAATACTCTTTCGCTTGGAACAATAGTACGACCTACTGGACATCCGTGCGCTATATATGAGTAAGCAGATAATTGCTTTAGAAGTAACAATTTTAGATATGCTTACCTTGTGCTACCTTGAGACTTTAAAACATAAATTGCAATGTGTAAACAGTCTATAATTCTCACTTTTCTTCTTTTAAGTATAAAGTTTAGGTAAAAGTTAGGCGGTAGATAGCATTGTAAACCTTTTTAAACTACTAAATAATGTATAGTGAGATAAAAGTTAGTTCAAATGCAAATACAGGGATCTAAATACCATAAATTATTCATCTAAAGACTCTTACGTATAACCTTTCACACGCGAGTTAACAAGCTACAAATTTATTGAACTAAACCCCTAGAATAGCTTTAATAAGATTTTACGGCTTACGTAATACGCATCTCCTGTGTATCGCATTGAAGCTGGTCCCTAATGGTTAGCTGTAATAAAGTTTGCTTAGTTGAAGCAGCATTGTAAAATTCGAGTGAAGATTGCAGCGCTTCCTGATACTTTTAGAAGGATCAGATACTAACTTCCAATAAAATTCTACTTTTGGTGAAAATTTAATAAGAAATCAGTTACTGAAAATAAATGTTTACTACTTTTTGCACTATTACTTAACCTTCATTCGAAACATTAGAAATTAAGGTGGTGGTTTATGTAAGGAGTGTTACTGAAGAGACATTTTTGTGATGACAATGTTGGTGTGTTACATCATATAATAATGTAATTCAGAAAACCGCAAAAGCAGGAATACGTTACGTATCAAAGCACAAATAAAACCGCCCATCCCTACCTATATTTGGCAGTAATCACAAGACTTAAAAAATGGTGTAACTGGTCGACCTTTAACCAAAAAGAGTATCTTTTTCCAATATAAATGTCCGTCATTCGTTACCCCATCCCTTACACTTTCCCATCTCTTAAATAAAATAGGAACTGAAACATGATTAGGGTATGTAGTCTAACTATACAGTAATTAATCGTGAAAGGTACGGAAATGCGAACATACACCTTCACCTCCATTAAGCTCGTGCTACAAAAAACGTAACTCAGAGAGACCTATACAGCATACTACAAATACACCAAACTGACGTAGACAAGTAGGTATTTTAAAAACCTAACTTTCAATTACTGTTAGCATTTTTGTCAATCATATCTAACAGTGTCAAGTTTTGACTTATGCCAGATATATGTAGACAGGAAGCAACATTCAAAATTACGGCTATAAGCCAACTCTTAAATATATGCATATATTAGGTATATTAATTACACAAGGTAAGTTGATCAATATTAACGCATTATAGTTAATAAGATGACATTTTAGCATTGTTTTTTGTCTATATCTGATATAAGTCAAAAACTTGATACTGTCAGATATGATTGACCAAAAATGCTAAAAGTAATTGAAATTTAGGTAAATGCATAATCCACAAAAGCTTAATTATTAGCTCAATTTAGAATGATTACTTGGGCTTTGCATATACGTGTAAGTTATTATTTCTTCTTATTAACTATAATACTGTAACGGGCTACTACTACCGCGTTTCTTTAATTTAAAACAAGTCATAATAAAGGTCTTTATTACTCACTGTTCACAAGTCTAATTAACAGCATATGCCTTATTTATAGATGTTTTCAGTCCACTTTACAATGAAGCACTATTACACTAATGAATTTACAAGCACTAATTTCTTCTTAAACTAACTTCTTTACCATAGGTCCATTAACAACACTAACACAACTATTTGTTTATACACTTCTATTTAATTATGTATACTACAAGCTGCATGTACATTAGACACAGCATATAACATTTATGTATACTTCTAAAAGCTCAAACTACTATTACTTTACAACGTTATAATTTATATTAGACATTCTAGTATAGACTGACCCTTGTATTTCTTAGCGGTCTTATATATACTCAGATTTAAAGATATGACTCATCTTCTGGTAATTACGAGAAACTTCCCGGTCTGTCGAGAATGAACAGTGCTGGCGGCGTTTTGTGTGTTTGATTGCTAGAAGCATTCTAGAATCCTGAAGACTATGCAGACCCTACAACGCTTGTGTGTTTGACGGGTTGCCTAATAGTAGCTCGCAACACTACCCCCTCTTTAAAACCGTTACGTCTCGTAACTGTAAATACATTTTGGCGCCAATTCGATGAATGATGACGGTATCGGCAGCTATCTCCTCTGGTGCATCCAACGCGTCGTTGGAAATAATAGTCAACACTCTTTTCTTGGTCTTGGTAGGCAACCGGTTGATAACAACAAACAAGGACCTGGACGTTGGTTTCCTGGAAAACTACTTCTAGCATATTTCGGACTATCCTCCAATCTAAGCGATCCAGTCCACAACCTAGCTTGGGCACCGCTAGTTTCGTTACTCCATTTTCCATCATCTGAGCTTTAAGATTCAGCAAAGCCTTCCATAGATGTCCATAACTAGGTCTCTGCCATGAAGATATTTTGGTGATCAGATAGTAAACATAACGATTTTTATCTTGAAGAACCAAAGCTTTTCCTACAGTTGGCTGCTGTTGTACTAATTCATCCACACATCCAAACTTTTTCTTGAAAACAACAGCTATTTCCCTTGACATTGTCAAATCTTGAGCTACGCAATGTGCAAGGGAATACTGTTCTGGTGCTCTAAACAGATCTTGCTATCTTTTAACAACAACGCCAAATCTCGCCTTAGTGGAACCACCAAACGCCGCCATAAAACTCTCAAAATCTGCATTTGGCTCATGATTAATAACTTGTCGAACAACATTCTCATTATTTGAGCCTTCCTGGTTGTTGCCAGCGTAGGATGTTAAATGGTCAAAGTGTACCACTTTCGGTTTACCACGGGGAGATCTTCTGATCCGGTACACTACATCATTAATCCTTTTCATCACTTCGTACGGGCTTTCCCATTGTCTTTGTAATTTTGGCGACAACCCCCGTTTTCTTTGTGGATTATACAACCACACCAAATCTCCAGGTTGATAACCACCTTCTTGTGTTCTCGTGTCATATTGTGATTTTATTCGATCGCTTGCTGCCTGGATATTCTTTCGGACGTTTTCGTGAATGCTATTTGATCTTTCACGAAGCTTACTAACGTAATCTTCACCTGCGATCTCTTCTCCAGGTTTAAATCCAAACTGAAGATCACATGGTAGCCGCAATTCACGTCCTAGCATTACGCAAGCGGGCGAGTATCCTGTGCTGTCATGTACCGAACATCGGTACGCCAGTAGGAACAAATGTAAATATTGGTCCCAGTCTCGTTGATGTTCAGAGACAACTTTGGTCAGGTACTTCCCTAACGTCCTGTTCATTCTTTCAACCATTCCATCCGATTGGGGCGTGGTTCTAGTCTTCCTGATTCCAAGGTGCTTGCAGACGTTTTGAAGCAACGCCGATTCGAAGTTTCGACCTTGATCGGAGTGTAATTCCAACGGAACTCCAAAACGACAAAACAACTCCCTGACTAGTACATCTGCAACCGTCTCAGCTTCTTGGTTAGGTATAGCATATGCCTCCGGCCATTTGGTAAAATAATCCATTGCAACCAAGATGTATTTATTTCCTTTCTCTGATTCAGGAAACGGACCAGCTATATCAATGGCTACCCTCTCAAAAGGATTCCCCACGTTATACTGTCTCATTGGGGCTTTCCGTTTTGAGACCGAGCCATTTGCAGAGGCACACAATTCACATTTCCGGCACCACTCCTTCACATCATCTTTGCAGTTCAGCCAATAGAATCTTTCTCTCACTCTCTCGAGAGTTCTTTTCACGCCAAAGTGCCCTCCGGAAATACCATCGTGCACGTGCTGCAACACTTCCGGCACTCTGCTTCTCGGCACTATCACTTGAAGTCTCTCAGTGCCATCTTCAAATTCCAGGCGTCGTTTCAAGATTCTATTTTCCATCATCAAGGAGTCCCACTGTGCCCAGTATGCCTTCAGGCTCCTACTTAAAATACTAATTTCTTCCCAAGCTGGTCGTTGTCCTCTATTTTCCACTCAATAATACGTCCCAATTCGGCGTCATTCTCCTGGTCTTCTCGTATTCTTTCGAGTTGCCAAGTATCATCGGTTACCGTCATTCTATGGATGACACTTATTTTCTCTTCCATCTTGGAGCAATGATTGCTGTTTACTGGACAAGGTCTCATTGACAAAGCGTCTGCATTCCGATAGCTAGTTCCTACCCGATGTTCTGTGTCAAAGTCATATTTCTGCAGCCGCTCTATCCACCTTGCAACTTGCCCTTCAGGATTTCGAAACTGCAGTAACCATTTCAGTGCAGCATGGTCTGTTCTCAACAGGAATTTACGGCCGTATAAGTACTTATAAAAGTGCTCTACGGATTTGACGACGGCCAATAGCTCCCTTCTTGTCACACAATAGTTCCTTTCTGGCCGTGACAAGACCTTGCTGAAATACCCAATAACTTTTTCTTGTCCGTCCTGCACTTGAGAAAGAACGCCTCCTATAGCTGTGTTACTGGCATCGGTATCCAACACAAATTTCCCCTCCATCCGTGGATAATTCAAAATTGGTGCTGTAACTAGTAACCGTTTCAGTTGTTCAAATGCTCTGTGGCAGTCGTCATTCCAATCATATTCTTGTCCATCTTCGGTTAATTTTGTTAACGGTTTGGCAATGTTGGCAAACCCAAGTATAAAACGTCGGTAATATGTGCATAATCCTAAAAAACTGCGTGGTTGGTGTATATCTGCTGGTGTAGGCCACTCTTGTACCGTTTTTATTTTGTCAGGGTCAGCTCTTATTCCGGTCTCCGAAACGACATGTCCTAGGTATTTCACCTCTTTTCCAAATAGGTGGCACTTCTTGGGGCTTAATGTAAGGTTTGCCCCGCGTAATCTTTGGAATATCTCCTCTAGGTTCTTAAGATGTTCTTCAAAAGACCGGCCTAACACTATCACGTCGTCCAGGTACACCAGACATGTCTTCCAGGACAGTCCACGCAGTACCGACTCCATCAATCGTTCAAAAGTAGCAGGAGCATTGCATAATCCAAATGGCATGACCTTGAACTGCCATAATCCAGTTCCAATTGTAAACGCAGTATTTTCTTTATCGTTTGGCTCCAAGCCTACCTGCCAGTATCCGCTTTTCAAGTCCAAGGTCGAAAACCATTTAGATCCGGATAGAGTATCTAAGGTGTCATCAATTCTGGGCAAAGGATAGCTGTCTTTCTTTGTCACATTGTTAAGCCGCCGGTAGTCTACACAAAACCTTGTCGACCCGTCCTTTTTCTTGACAAGCACTACCGGGGATGCCCATGGACTATTCGAGGGTTCAATCACTCCCTGTTCTTTCATATCGGTGATAATTTGCTCAGCTTCCTTACGTTTTGCCAAAGGAAGCCGCCTGGGGTGTTGTCTTATCGGTTGCGCATCTCCAGTATTGATCTTGTGTTGCACAACATTCGTCCTTCCTTTCTCACTATCATCAAGTGCAAACACACCTCGATATCGTCCGACCAGTTCTTTTACCTTGCCCAGTTGGTCGCTATTTAATCCTTGACACGAGGGTATCAACATATCCAGCAATTTCTGTGAGCAACCGTTGGTTGGTTTATTTTTCGTGTCGTCCACACAACGTTTAATATGACATACTGGAATGCAACTTCCCACAATCATGCCTTTCTTCAGGGTCACTGTATGGGGATTAATGTTCAGCACCCTTACTGGTACCATATTTCGAGACTTTACCAGCGTTCTTCCAATCAGAAGTCCCTCCTGACCCATTCCCGATTCAGTTGCTTCCATCATGCATACTTATCCTTCCCGGAGCGTACCATCCGGGCGTCCCATTACTATCATTTCCGCCTTCTCAGGTATTTTCATATCGCAAATCATTCGAACTTGCATCGTCTGGTTACTCCTACCTTGAAATGGAATCTCATCATCATCTATCCGAAGCACATTTTCTTTCATGTTTACATGAAACCCATATTCTCTCATGAGATCCATTCCCAAGATCACTTCTTCTGTAATTTCAGTTACCAACACTCGATGATTAATTAATTTGTCTCCAATTGTCAACATAACGGCAGTCTCTCCGTGAGTACAAGTTTTCTCACCACTTGCCGTTCGAAGACACACCGATACAGGTAGCACTTTTCCACGACCAACCAAATCTGGTCTCACAATAGTTTTTGTCGCTCCTGTATCCACGAGTAATCGGACACCCCTACCATTAATTCTTTCATCGATATAAATGCTGTCCAGACTCCCCATCGACGATGCAGCACGGATGATAATCTCCGGGGCACTACGTTGTGCTGTCGACGTTCGCCCCCTTACGTCGACTTGCTTTAGTTTTCCTGCTTCTCAACCGGTTGTTTTTTTGGTTGAGTGCAGCGTCTCTGTATATGACCAACTTCGCCGCAGTTCCAGCATCGCAGACCCCATCTCTGCGGTCGTTGCCTTTCAAGTTTTTCCACACGGTTGATTATTTCATCTATGCTGTTCTGCGCTTGATCAGGTTCCTCTAAGGCAGACCGAACTTTGTGACTCATTCTGTGTGATGTCTGCTTAGCGGCTTCAAATTCAAGCGCATGAGCCAGTGCGTCATCTAACATTTTTGGCCGTTCTAATCTTAGCGCTTGCTGTATTTCGCCATCTTTAACGCCATCCACAAATGTTTGTACAGCCAGTTGTTCGAGGAAACTATCTGGTGCCGTTGGATATGCCAATCTAACTAATCTGGCGATGTCAGCTTCGAATTCTTGCAGGCTTTCACTTGTCTTTTGCCAGCGGTTCTTAACTTGTGCGTGGTAAACCTGTTGAAGGTGAGCATCTCCATATGTCATCTCAAGCTTCGATGTTAAAAGGCCGTAATCATTCTGCTGGTGATCAGGAATCGTTTGTAAGATGTTAAGAACTTTCCCCCGTAGGGCCACTATTAAGGAGATAGCCTTCTCTTTGTTGCACCAACCGTTGGCTATTGCCGCAGCTTCAAATTGTTTCAAATATGTGGGCCAAGGTGTTTTGCCATAAATGTGGGTGGTTTCACTTTAAATTTAGACGGTATGGACTCGCTTCTTTCCATGGTTTTTATTTCTGGAATGTTTTCATTTACAACTTGATTTGCTATTTCAAGTGGCCGTGTTGTTAGTGAAATCACCTGTTCTTGCAGCCTCATCACATCTTCTTCCATTTTTACCAATTTACTGTCTAACTTTTGCTCAACTGTTTTTACCTGTTCGGTGACATCTTCTTTCAATGCAATGGAGCTTTCCATTTGTTCTAACGTGGCTGTCTTTTCATTCAACTCTTCCATTTTCACTGCATTTTCACTAAACCTTTTTTCCATTTTCTTATCATTTTCACTTAACTTTTCTTCTATTTTCTCAGCATTTTCACTAAGTGTCAATTCTAGTTTAGCCGACCTCTCCTCCATTTTCCCAGCATTTTCACTAAGTGTCAATTCTAGTTTAGCCGATCTCTCCTCCATACCGGATTTAAAATCCTTGAGGAAATTCATTAAAGTTTCTGCCTCCATCTTACTTTGACTTCTTGTAACTGGCATATACAAACTACTTAAATGTCTTTAGACTTGTGTGCTTTCCTTTTAAATTGATCACTATATACCCCACACAGGCTGACACCAGTGTAACGAGTTACTACTACCGCGTCTCTTTAATTTAAAACAAGTAATAATAAAGGTCTTTATTACTCACTGTTCACAAGCCTAATTAACAGTATATGCCTTATTTATAGATGTTTTCAGTCCACTTAACAATGAAGCACTATTACACTAATGAATTTACAAGCACTAATTTCTTCTTAAACTAACTTCTTTACCATAGGTCCATTAACAACACTAACACAACTATTTGTTTATACACTTCTATTTATTTATGTATACTACAAGCTGCATGTACATTAGACACAGCATATAACATTTATGTATACTTCTAAAAGCTCAAACTACTATTACTTTATAACGTTATAATTTATATTAAACATTCTAGTATAGACTGACCCTTGCATTTCTTAGCGGTCTTATATATACTCAGATTTAAAGATATGACTCATCTTCTGGTAATTACGAGAAACTTCCCGGTCTGACGAAAATGAACAGTGCTGGCGGTGTTTTGTGTGTTTGATTGCTAGAAGCATTCTAGAATCCTGAAGACTATGCAGACCCTACAACGCTTGTGTGTTTGACGGGTTGCCTAATAGTAGCTCGCAATAATACATTAGTATTTATCAACCTACCTTGTTGAATTAGTTTACCTAATATGCATATATAATGCTATGATAAGGGAGTAGTTTCGGGGTAAATTAAGTCATTGGGGTCATAGGATTAATGTAAATATTCCACCATTAAATAGAAGTAAATCGACTATTTTACCTAAAGTCAATAGCGAGCACACTGTATATAAATCATAACCAATTTTCATAAGAAAGAAGCTTATTATTTAATAATTAGATACTATTTAGCAAAAATAATAATGTGTACGTTTCATAATACGTTATTAGTTAAATATACAAATCCAGAATTGGAAAGAAACGAGTAAAAATAGGGTTTTGAACGCATCGAGTTTCATCAAGGTAAACACGGAATCGGTGAAGATAAACAAACTGGCGTACTAGCTATTTAATAAGATCATTAAAATATCAACGCATAAATAAGTGGGCGCGTTCAAATACGTCATTATTAAAAACATGAATACGTGACAAAAAACATTGTATTTCCATAAAATCCAACATATTTGGAGTAACAAACAAAATATATAACAGGCGGTCCGTGATGTGATTAGGTTTAACCCATGTTCGACATATCATTTCTACGAAATATACTGCACGAAGTTGAACGTCTACGTGTGAGATCAAGCGTCTAAACAATAATTGAAACTAGGAACTTTGTGAAATACCGATTTCTGCAGAGATAGGCGCAAAGTACAGCGCATTGATTAACAAACACACGATGAACACCAATTACAAAATTGATAGGTGGAGTCTATAAATACTATGGGATCTTGTAAACATTGAGTATCTCTTCGACAAGGCACCAACCACGTAAATTGAAAATAAAATATTACGTAAAAGTAAACGTAGTGAAGATTAATAATTTATTAAACATAATGAAAAGTAAAAAGTGCCAATTTATACAACGAGAAATAGCCGTTTTGATCTTAAAACGTAAGGTAAACTATTGATTGAATTTTATTTTAATATGTAATAATATAGGGCTCTGAGTGTACGTCTGAGTGTACCTCTGATTGTACCTCTAAATAAACTTCCAAGTCTAAATATTCGTCTAAATAAATAGCTACAAACAGATTTCAAGGAAGTTCTAAATAAGCCTACAAGGAAACATAATAAACGTCAAGATACTCAAATTAAACCGCAAGTCATTTCAAAAATCCGAAGGGAAATTCAAGCAACAATTAGTTAATCATTCTGGTCATCAAGTGAAAAAACTACGCTAACGAGTCAAGCTGTAACAATCCATTGATATTCAGAGGCAGAAACAAGTAAGGAAAACACAGGTCAGAGATTTTATTCATTATTAGTATAAGACTGTTTTTCAATTTTAACATTTAATATTTACTATATCTGTAAGGGTCATCAAAAATTATTTGAGAATTTAAAAAATAGAAAAAGGATCGTTTGAACGTTCAAAGGTACTTAAAAGTAATTACAGTATTTTTACTGATCTTTGGGGAAACTAAATTTTGGTGGAATCACATAAATATCAATATTTTATTCCGGGGAAAATTTTTGAATATTAAACCAATTAATAATTTATAGACATAAAAGTGTACATAATATCGATTATTATATAGTGTAATTTTGGATTGCTTCAGTTTCAATTTCATTTTCAACAATCTTTATTTTCGAAACGTAAGGGATTTCACAGCAATTTAAATAGGGCACCCAACTAGAGGTAAGAGTCACAGCAAATTTTAATAGAACGATCAACGTGGGGCGTTTCACAGCAAATTTATAGAACACAAAACGTAGGGGCTTATATCACAACAAATTTAAATAACAGCAACGTTAGGGGCACCCAACTATAGGCGATTCACAGCAATTTATATGACGCCCAACATTGGGGCTTAAAAGGTAATAGAGTCTCAGCAAAATTTATGGAGCGCACAATCGTGGGGCTTATTACACAGCAATATATATATATATATATATATATATATATATATATAATAAAGGTTGTTAGTTATTTTTGGGATATTATTTGTTAAAAACATACTAAGTTAATTGATCATTTGCTTTAATAATTGACGATTCGGTTGACCTTTGCAACCTTAATCATAATTCTGAAAAATTGCCACATGTAAACAGTCAATTACATATAAATTGCATACATACTTAAAACTTGATCTTGTCTAGTATCATAAAATAGTCCAAACATGAAGCACATTTAAATATAACAAACACAAATTAACATATTAAAAATTTAAAATGACATGGTACGAGCACATTGTAATGCAGTTGTTATATTACTAATCAGGTCGTTATGATTAAAAATAAAAGAACAAACTCAGCATGTAGTCAACATTAATAATTCTAGGTGAGTGTTTAAACCAATAGATTACAAATTAGTGATCTAATCGCATTAAGACGGTGTTTAAATGTTGTTGAGGAATAATATTGAAATATGTAATATCCTTCACTTACTACTAAACTGTATTGTAGCTGTATAAGTAAGAATAAACTATGTTAAGGTTCTTAATATCCTGTTTGCTGTTAATGCAATTTTCTTCTTCATTCTTCTTCTATATTCAAATCGAGCTCCAGCGTTGGGAAGCCATGAAATTGCTGTGAACTCGGGATTTCGAGCCCTAGCGTTGGGCCGTCATAAAATTGTAGTGAATACTCTCTGGAACGTCACCTTATTTCAACATACCACGGCTAGCTCTAAAATATGCTTCTTCAGAGATACTTACCATCCTAAGTTTACTCTTTCTCACTTATACTACCTAATAAAATTACCACTCAAATAATTCAACGAAACATTCAACCTTTTATTCATACAAATAAAAATTGTACGTCACCAGCTCATTATTTACAAATTCGGATATACAACTTCATAAAATATTACAATCTCAACCATTAAATCCTTTTAAATTTCATGACTTTAATTTATTTCAACCATTTTTTTTTATATAAGTAGATGGGCCTATCTTGAAACCCTAAATTGAATTTTACTCTGGTCTATGGTGAGCTCAGTACAAACCCTGTTACTCTAAATGCATAAATAAACCGCATCTTTATTTTCAACAACCTTAAAAACCCGTTTACTCTTTACGTTAAATTTTTACGTCATTTATTTACACATTTATATAATAAATACAAATTGGTTTTTTCATATACCCTTCAAATTAGCTTTTATGGTCATAAAATACACACCCAATTTGTCAAATCACTCTAGCATAAAATAACAGCACAAATGTTCAAGCAATAACAAGAGAAACTAATTTCGTTACCTGGAGTAAGCTTTTTGCACCGTCACCTCTAAAGATGTTGTCCATCCAAAACCTCATCGTAACATTCCATCACCTCTCTGCTATATGTACATCAAACTCATTTCCAATTGCTATCCAATTCTCTGCAGACGCCTTCAATATTTCTACCCATACAATTGTCCAAAACAAATTAATCACCTTCCGTATCTACAAAACACCCAGCATGCTCGTTCCAAAAATTTATCTAGGCACGCTTACCTCAGTAACATCCTTCGTTCGTTCTTTGTATGTAGCAACAGCACCGTTTACAATATAGCACCCACTCGTGCTTTCCACACTTTTAATTAAATTAAGACGGACTGCACTAACACCGATTTATAAAATTTTAACTAAGATGTTACCATTTAAGTCTAAAGCGGACCGTAGAAGTAAGTGAAGTAAGAGAGCCCTACTACGTTCTCTAGTGTATTTATAATAGTAGAAACACACCTCCTGCACCCTGTTTCAGTCGAAAAGCACTCCCACCGTAACCGATTCTGCAAATTTTATATGCAACGAACTTTCTAAAACTCAGAATTTCATTCCTCCGTCGCTTTAATCTGAAACACTGGCTAACAAACACAACGGTTGCGATCTGCTTGAAATTTCTCTCATTTCACTCTCCGGACAGCCAATCAAAAACATTTCTCCCATTCATAGGTCTATCATCCAACTATGTTATTTTCGTCTACCTTATATTTACCGTCTTTATTACAATCCCACTACAGCAACATAAAATCGATATTGGGGTTGACCTCTAAATTTTGTCGCGTACTTTCAGCGAGTGTTTTATCCAATGTCTATTGCTTGTCATCCTCGTCTAGCCTATGCTAATGGTATACCGTCTCAACTTGCTTTCAAGCCACCTGTCATTTCCAGCCTTCGTTACGACCGTTAACTCAAATTTCTATAGAATTATGTTCCAACGTACATTCTGGTTCCTTGAACTTGTTTTATTAATCTATCCGTCTTTCTATGAATTCTTTTGCCATTTTGAAATTGTACTTTCCATGTTGTTCAACCTGTAGAATTTCTTAGGATTTATTTTTAACGAACGTTTGTTTAGTTAAATGGAAAACATGCGTTTACATTATTAATTTTATATACAAAAGCTCTCCTTATTATTTGATGTGCTTGATTTACAACTTTTAAAATAATAAAGCCAATTATATTTGTATCATTCTTGAGCTTTCACGTACTACAAAGCTTCTACACTTATCCAAAATATAACACTACGATTTATTAATACCAATGTATGCTATTATCAGTTTGTTTTAAGGTCAAAACTAATTAATTTGGAGCGTAAATAAATTATATATATTATATATATATATATATATATATATATATATATATATATATATATTGTAACGGGCTTCTATTAATGCGTTTCACCAATTTAAAACAAGTAATAACAGGTCTCAATTACTTACTGTTCACAAGTCTGATTAACAGTATATGCGTTATTTATAGATGTTTTCAGTCCAATTAACAATGAAGCACTAAATTCTTAACCATTAAGGCTTCTCAACAACACTAAACACTACTATAATTGTCTATTTATGTATTCTACAAGCTGGCGGTACAATATACGCGTTCACATAACACAAATTTATATTTACTTTTGGACTTTCAAAAGCGTAACTTATTAACTTTGCACGATATAATTTATATTCGACATTTAGATATAGACTAACTCTGTACTTCACCATCGGTCTTATTTATACCCTGAATTAAATAGATGATTCATACTCTGGTATGTGCTCGAACATTCTCGATTCCTGGAGAATGCACTTGGGTTATGTAGCCTGTGTGTTTGACGGGTTGCCTAATAGTAGTTCGTAACAATATGTTTGTTTTTCTGAACAAATCTGCATCTTAGAGAAGTTCTAGAATAATTCTAGAATACTAGAACCTGTAGAATGGCTTGCGTGTTTCTGTGAGCTAAAGAACCGAACTATAGGTTTACCCAAATCAGCGGGGCCTTTAGTGAGGAACCAGACAAAGACCGGTACCCGAAATAAGACAATAGCTCGTTCGGTGCCTACAGTGGCAGAGACCATAAGGGTCGGTATGGCATACTAAGACACACTACTAGGATACGGAAGATAATGGGATACCACCACATACCTCCCAAGTACACATACTTAAGACATTTTTAAAAATGCTGGCATCTTTTGGAGTAAAAGATTCCGTAGTTAAAATATTCCCCATTCGGGTTTCCTGGAGGCGACTACTTCGGAGGATGTGATCGGCAAGCTCAATAAGAAAAAAAGAAGGATCGGGAATATTTTGTTTGCTAGAGCATGAAGTGATAGAAGCATGAAGCAAGCAGGTAAGTTATAGATTGAAATAGATAGACTAGGATTAGACATAGTGAAGTTCGTCGGCTACAGGCGGGGGATTTTTGGTGCGTAGACTATAGGGTAGTTCATACAGGGTCAGATGAAGGAAATTAGGGGGTGAGTATAGTTATATGAAAAAAAATAAAACATTGTGTAGGAAACTACTTACAAGAAAACGAAAAAATACCCATAGTTAGATTAGAATCTAAACCGGTAAATACGGTAATAATTCAAGTTTACACATGCTCACCTCTAGCTACAGTAAAGAAGCAGTAGAAACGATCTACAAAGATATCGAACACATATCTAGATTCGTAAAAGAGCATACAAATTTAATAGTTACGGTAGATTTTAATGCAGTAGTAGGCGAAGGTAGGTAAGAGCGGTAGTAGTAGGTTTAGTTTAGGCATGAGGAACAACAGGGAAAATAGGTTGGTAAAATTTTGCAACAAAAACAATTTAACCATCAAAAATATATTATTTCAAAATCATACTAGAATACGATACACGTGGAAGACGCCAGCAGACAGGGCGATACTAATTGGGTTACATTCTGGTTAGATAGCGGTTTAGGAATTAAATCGAGGCAAACATATACCATAACCACACCATAGTTAGTTAAGAACGCCGCGTTGAAGTTTAAATATTTGAAAAGATAAAGAACAGAAAAATACCTTTTGACCATGAAACACTTGAAGGTAAAAATACCCACATCAGATTTGAAAAAAGTCAAAGGAATTGTTGAAAGACATCGGAAAAATTTCTGATACCACGGAAGTGGAAGTAGAATGAAATAACATTAAATCCAGCTTAGACACTGTGACCACAGATATTTTAGTGTCATCATCACTAGGTCTTCAGTCTTGGAACTGGTTAGACGCGTACCATTAATGTTTTCTATTCTGACCTAACCTACAGATTTCCCTGAAATTTGCACAGTCTGCATCTATCACTATCTGATCTAGGTCAACATCTACCTCTTTTTTCCTATCTCTGCTTGTAATATATCCCATACTATTCCCACAAATCCCTTAGAACATATTCTGCCCATTTATTTCTTTTATCTTTTTCTCCAGATATCCTTGTTTCCCTACTATTTCTATAACCTATTTGTTATTATCTTTGTCTGTCCATGCTATCGTCCTCATACATTTGAAGCACAGCATTTCAAAAGGCTGCTACCGTTTTTCTGTCTGTGTTTCAGATTGCCCGTATTTCATATGCATACTGTGCTGTGCTCCACACATATGCTTTCAACAATTTTTTTCTTGTTCTATGTTTGTTGTCTTTTCTCATAGGCACTGTTGTTTCTTGTTAGATGCCGTTCGGTCACCTTCTATTATTTTACAATTATATACCTTATTTCTCCGACCTTCAGTGGTTGTGAAGGGAAGGCGGCTCCGTGGTGTAGTGGTATGTGTGTGACTACTACGCCCAAGGTCTCGGGTTCGAATCCCGACACGGTCCGCTTGAAAAATGGTAGGTGAGCATTTTTCACAAAAATACACCCTCGTTCGGATGAGAGGTAAAATGGAGGTCCCGTGTGTGAAGGTTGTCACGCACGTTAAAGATCCCTACCTTGCTTGGAACAGCAAGGGTTCGGCAAAATTCCAAATTTTCCAGGTAAAAAAACTCGCTTCCTGGCCAATGTAGTACCTTCGGGTGGAGCATTGGAAAATCACATGTAAGGTTGTGAAGGGATATCCCGACACGGTCGACTGCTTGAAAAATGGCAGGTGAGCATTTTTCACAAAAATTACGCCCTCGTTCGGATGAGAGGTTAAATGGAGGTCCCGTGTGTGAGTGTTGTCACGCACGTTAAAGATCCCTACCTTGCCTGGAACGGCAAGGGTTCGGCAAAATTCTAAATTTCTAGGCAACAAAAAACTCGCCTCCTGGCCAATGTAGTACCTACTGGTGGAGCATTGGAAAAGTAAATAAACGGTTGTGAAGGAAGGTAAGCAGAATGTGGCTGCCTAGTTCCCCCAACACTTAACCATTTACCGATTTAATATATTTTCCAATATATCTTTTCGCACAGTCAACATTAGTTGCAAATATTTCGCAACCAACAACTAGTTGTTTATACTAATCATCAGATTTATCTGTGCTTATTTTTTCGTCATAAGGTTTTCCGTCTCAAAACTGGTTGGACACGTACTTGCACTTATTTATATTCTGAGCTCACATAGCTCCCTGAAATTCTTACACAGCATGTGTATACAGCTCGTTCCCCTTCTATTGTTTTCTAATTTTATGCCCTATTTCACCGAGATTCAGTGAAGGGGGTTAAGCATCCAGTGGCTACCAAGATCCCCCAACACTTAGACATTTGCCGAAATAATGTTTTTCCAGTAAATCCTTTCACACACTTAACATTATTCGAGAATATTGCCCAACCAATTCTTGTAGTTACTTATAATAATCATCGTGTTTAAGCACAGTTATTTTCTCGTCATTAGTTTATCCATCTTGGGATTGGTTGGATGCGTACCTCCATTGATTTCTATTCTGGGCTAGCCTACACATCTCCCTGAAATTCCTGCAGCCTACATCTTTTACTATCTGTGTGCAGTAGTCTAACCTAGGTCTGCCTCTTTTACTCTTTTTTCCTATCTCTGCTTCTAATATATTCCGCACTACTCCCTCATGCCGTAGTATGTGGCCTATTATTCTATCTCTACTATTTTTTTACCGTTTTCCACATATTTCTTTCTGCCCCTAATATTTTTAGTACCTCTTCGGTCTTAACTTTGTCTGTCCATGATATCTTCATCATACGCCTGTAGCACCACATTTCAAAGGCTCCCACCTTTTTTTTGTCCGCTTCTCCTACTGTCCAGGCTTCACAGCCGTACAGTGCTGTGCTCAACAAATATGTTTTAAGCAATCTTTTCCTTGTTTCTATGTTTGTGGTCTTTGAGCACAGTAGTTGCTTTTTCTTGTTAAATGTAGCACGACCTTGTGCTAACCTTTGTTTTATATCTTTTGTGCTTTTCCCATCTTGCGTTATTCGGCTTCCTAGGTAGCAGAAATCCTTAACCTCTTGTAAGTTCGTGTTACATACTTGTATTCTTGTTTTTGATATATTTTCCCCACCTTTGCATACTAGAACTTTAGTTTTAGTTTTGTTAATTTTCATACCGTATCTCTCTGTTAGAACCGTTTCCATTTCATTAAGAGCAGCATCTTTCTAACTCTTCCTTGCTAGACGCTAATACCGCTATATCATCTGCAAATCGAAGCATATCAATTTTTTGTCCCTGCATAGTAATTCCAAATGTCTTCCTGCATTTGACAGTATTCATTGCCTCTTCAATGTACAAGTTAAAAATTAATGGGGATAGGGCACATCCCTGTCTCACCCCTTTCCTAATGTTTACTTCTCTACGTTCCTAATTATATTACTGCTGTTTGTTCTTTGTATAAGCTATGTACTATTCGTCTATCCCTATAACTCATTTCAATCTTTTTAGTATTTCAAACATTTTTTTCCATTTTATAATGTCGAATACTTTTTCCAGATCTACAATCCCTATATACACGCTTTCCCCTTTTTCTATTGTTTTCTCCATTATCACTCTCAGAGCTAAAATAGCCTCCCGTGTTCCCTGTTTCGCCTAAACCCAAATTGGTCTTCCCCTAGTATTTCTTCCGCCCGTTTTTCCATTCGTCTTTGCACAATTCTAGTTAATATTTTTGACACGTGTGCTGTAAAACTTATTGTTCGAAAATTTTCACATCTATCCGCGCCTTTATTCGTTGGTATAGTTACTACGATGCTACGTTTGAAATCTTTGGGTATCTCACCTGTCTCATACATACAGCTTACAAGTTGGAAGAGTCGTTCTGTTACTGCTTGTCCAGCGGCTTTTAGAGTTACTGCTTGCACCTTATCTGTACCCGGCGCTCTACCATTTTTCAGACTCTTTAATGCTAATTCAAACTCATCTCTAAGTATAGGATATCCCAAGTCATCATTTTCAATGTCTGATTCCTGTTCAAATGCAATTAGTTCCTCTCCTGCATATAAATTCCCTATATATTCTTGCCATCTACCCACTTTCTCTACGTTTTCTATGATGACGTTTCCTTGTGCGTCCCTTATCCATGGTTTCTTATTTTCTTTTTGTGTATACCCCATAATATCTCTGGCCGCCATGTCTAGGCTGGATTTACTGTTATTCCATTCTGTTTCTACTTCCTTAGTATCAGATATTTTCCCGATATCTTTGAGCAATTCATTTGACTTTTTTTCGAATCTTTCTTGAATATCTTTATCTTTTAGTTTCTCTAAGTCCAAGTGCCTTTTTCCGTTTCTTTTTTCACATTCTTAAATTTAAGTGCGGCCTTCATAATTACAATGTTGTGGTCAGTATCTATATATGCTTCTGGGTAAATTCTACAGTCTTTTACTTGATTCCTAAACGGTTGTCTAACAAGAATGTAATCTATTTGATATCTTGCTATATCCGCTGGCATCTTCCACGTATATCGTCTTCTAGCATGATGTTGAAATAATGTGTTTGTGATGATTAAATTGTTCTTGTCACAAAATTGTACCAGCCTATTTCTCCTGTCGTTTCTCGTGCCTAAACCAAATAAACCTACTACCGCTCCTTCCCTACCCTCACCTACCACGGCATTAAAATCCCCCGTAATTATTAAATTTTCATGTCCTTTTACGTATCTTAGTATGTCTTCGTCATCTTTGTAAAAGGCTTCTACCTCTTCGTCACTGTAGAGGTAGGCATGTATACTTGTATTATTACTGTGTTTACCGGTTTATATTCTAATCTAACCATGAGTACTCTATCGTTCTTTTGTAAGTAATTTTCTACACAGTATCCTATCTTTTTCCGCATAACTATGCCCACGCGCAAATTTCCTTCCTCTGCTCCTGTATGAATTACCCTGAAGTCTCCACTCCAAAAATCCCCCGCTTCTGGCCACCGAACTTCGCTGATCCCTACTATGTCTAGTGCTAACCTATTCATTTCGATTTTTAGATTCTCTAGCTTACCTACTTGCTTCATACTTCTAACATTCCACGCTCCGACTCGCAGAATGTTCCCGACTCTTATTTTTAACTTTCCAATCGCATCCTCCGAAGTAGTCCCCTCCCGGAATCTTTTACGCCAGAGAATGCCATCGTTTTATTATAATTTAGGTACGCTGTGTACTTGGTAGGTAGTGTGGTGGTTTCCGTTGCCTTCCACATCGCGGTAGCGTGTCTTAGACTGCCATACCGACCCCTATGGTCTCTGCCAATCTAAGTACCGAAAGAGCCGTTGCCCTCTTTCGGGGACCTGTCTTAGTCTGGTTCCTCACTAACGACCCTACTACTTTGGTTGGACCTGTAGTTTAGCTCAATAGAACACGCAAGCCATTTCACCTGTTCTAGTAATTTAGAACTTCGGCAAGGTGCAGGGCCATTCGATATGGATATTTTAGGGTATAAACAAAAAAAAACTATGTGTGGCAAAGGATATTCTGAATTTAATAGAAGAAAAGCAAAAATACAAAAACACACCAACCTATGCAGAGTAATAGAAATAGAAAGCCATAACATGGTATCTTATTTGCAAAATACAGGGAAGCTAAATAAAAATGGATTGAGGAACGCCGCAAAGAAGTACAAATTAAAATAGAAATGGGATGGGCATGTAAAGCTTAAAAACTAATTAGAATGAACTTTAGATATATAACGGTATACAAAAATTAACTAGGCGGAGCAAGAGACATCGTCATAGAAAATGTAGAGCAAGTGGAAAAATGGCAAGAATATATAGGAAATTTATACGCACTAGAGGCATCAACAGGGCACAAATATGGAAACGGGTAACTCGGATATCCTATATTTAGAGATGAATTTGAGGTAGCATTAAAGAGCCTGTAAAATAATCAAGCGTCGGGTACAGCTAGAATGCATGCAGAAATTCCAATTAGCAGAAGATAAATTTGCGTTTAGGCAGGGGAATACAGGAAGCATTTTAGCTTGAAGGGTGATAATGGAAAAAACAATAGAAAAAGAAGAAAGTGTGTAATTAGGGTTTGAAGATCTCTAAAAAGCATTCGACAATGTAAAACTGGAAAAATGTTTGAAATATTCAAAAAGATAGGAACGAGTTATAGGTATAGACGGATAGTTCACAGCTTATACAAAGAGCAAACAGCGGTAGTTGAATTAGAACAGCAACGTAAAAAAGTAGATATTAAGAAACTGGTGGGACAGGGATGATGAGGGATGTGCGCCATCCCCATTCATTTTTAGCTTGTAAATCAAAGAGGCAATGAATATTGTCAAGTGCAGAAACACATTTGGAATTATTATGCAGGGCAAACGATTGGCATGTTCAAATTTGTAGACAACAGCGGTATTAGCATCTGACAAGCAAGAGTTGGAAGCAGTTCTTAATGAAATGGAAACTCTATTAGAAGAGAGATACGGTATGATAATCGATAAAAAACTAAAGTATTAGTACGTAAAAGGATGGGAGTAAATAAGTCAAAAACCAGAATTCAAATAGAAAACGACAATTTACATGAAGTTGAGGGTTTCTGCTACCTAGAGAGCGAAATAATCTAAAACGGGAAAGTTCAAAAGGTATAAAGCAAAGATTAGCACAAGGCTGTGCTGCACTTGACAAAAAAGAAGGAAACATTATACAAGGAAAAAATTGTTGAAAACATATGTGTGGAGCACGGCACTGTACAGTTGTGGAACCTGGATAGTAGGAAACTAGAACAGGAAAAAGATAGAAAGCCTCTGAAATGTGGTACTACAAACGTATGATAAAGATATCATTGACAGACCAAGTTAACAACACAGATGTACTAGAAATAGTAAGGGAAGAAAGAAGTATGTGGAAAATAGTAAAACATAGAAGATTTAGGAGGATAGGATACGTTCTACCGCTTGAGGGAAAAGTGCGAAGTGTATTAGAAGCAGAGAAAGGAAAAATAGAGGCGGAGGTAAATCTAGATTAGACTATTGCACAAAGATATAAGTATATAGGTTGGAAATTTCAGGTAAATGTATAGGCTAGTTCAGAGCAGAAAACAATTGAAGTGCGCATCCAATCGGCTTCAGTACTGAAAATCTATTGATGATGCGATAAGTTCAACATGTATACGCTTGAAAGTTAGTTAAAATAAATTATTGTTTTTGCATATTGTGTCTAATATGTCTCCTACTTTAAGCACGTTGGAATACAGTTATTACAGTACGTTCATACAATGAATAGGTCCAAGGCTAAAGACACACGGTTGGAGTGGGAAGACACTGAACCACTACTAGTTGATGTTGTATCTATATTTGCGCAAAAGTTTATAAAATAAATAGTTCTTATAAGAACTAAGTTTTATAGTCAATACAAAACACAAGAATTCGATTTATATCAGCAAATAGACACCGGTGACCGTTAAAACGTTTGCTAAATAAAATACTGAGCTGGCCAGATTCCAATCGGAGATGTATATTTTTAAGTGAGGATTTTTAATCTCTTATTTAAGAAAAACTACCCTTACTCTTTGCAATTTGCAAACTTGGAAGGGCTGGATATCAGATTAAACAAAATTATTTCTTAAATGTCAAAGCTTTCTACTGACAGCATTTAATGAAAGACGTCAAACATTCTATAATTCTCTTTTTCTCTTATTAAGTATAAAGTTTTCCTGAAATTTAGTCGGTAACATTTCAAAAACCTTTCCAAACTACTAAATAATTTAAGTGTAATAAAGTCCTTACAAATGCAAATACAGGGATTCACTTACTGCATAAATTATTTACCTATGGGCTTTTACATATAACCTCTAACACTCGAGTAAACTATCTTCAAATTTGTTGAAGTAAACCCTTCACATAGAAGCTTAATAAGATTTTACAGTATAAGATCTACATCCCTCCCGTGTATCGCATTGTAGCAATTCCCTAATGGTTAGTTTTAATAATGTTTGGTTAGTGGAACAAGCATAGTAGAGTTATGCGCGGTGGATTCTCCATATAACTTTAGTAAGGTCGTTTGCTATGTCCAACGGGATTGGGCTTTTCATCAAAAATTAATAAGAAAAGAACATGCTGAAAGATGAGCGTCCTCAGCGATAATACTTAACTTTTTTATTGGCAAAGTTTATAATAGTAATTCCTCTATAAGAGGAGAGGGAGAGTTATTGTGATTTATCATCTTAAAATCAGCAAAAAATAGGGAAAAGATGATCGATTATGAGAAAAAGTAGTATATATAAGTATATGAGACAAATAAAAAGGTCAAAAAATTCACGATTATCTTGAACGTGTTACGTAGTTTTGGCTTCAGAAAATCTAGCCTGTAATCCACAGAAAAACTTGGTGAAGTAGCCCCTACATTTGATTTACCAATGTTCCACTCGACGGTACTACATTGAACAGGAAACGAGTTTTTTTTTTATCTGGAAATTTTGAATTTTGCCAAACTTGTTGTTCAAAGCAAGGTACGGATCTTTAACGTGCGTGACAACACCCACACACGGAACCTACAATTTTCCTTTCATCCGAACAAAGGCGTTTTTTTTTTGTGAAAAATGCTTGCACTATATTTTTCAAACGGTCGTATCTGGAATTGAACCCGCTATCTTAGGATTAGTACATACGAACCAACTACAGCACGAGGTCGCCTGATGAAGTTCCCCGCTAAAAAAATCGTATGAAATAAGTCTTAATCAGGAAGTATCTTGGACACCATTTAACTCCAAACTACGAAGGTTTCTAGATAAAAATTCTAGAAGGAATAACAAGAGGGTGTCCAAAACCAAAAATTAGAAAAGTAATTCTAGCCTAAAATTTACTGGAGGAATAATTAAGTAGACTAAATTTAAAACAAACCTATAAGTAAAGTTAGCAATAAAAGCACTAATATCCCTATTTAAAACTGCTAGCTGGAAAGAAGATTTCCAAAGTCAAATGTTAAATTGCTTGAATTTTAATAACGCCTCTAGATAATTGCAATACAATTTATTACAAGGCTGGAACTCATACCCTTACATTAGTTGTGAAAAATATCAATTAAAAAAAATCTGTACGCTATTAAATAATTGTTTCCAACTCTACCACACAATTATGTTTTTATCAGAAGTGCATGATAAACATTTTTAAGTAAAAGTTTAAAACCAAATATATCACAAATTACTTAACTTATGGGAAAACGCTTTCGGCATACAAAATTATTTACATTCTTAACCTAATAAGAAAAACGTACTGTGGATACATCTATAAGTTCATGCAATTAATTAAAAACGATCACTCCTTTACATTTACTGCAGGTTATATTTCCAGAAGTTGATCATAAATACTTGGAGTGATTTGTGACTGTAGATAACTCAGACACTACTAAAATCCATATCTCCTAGATTTAATTTGTTTTGATCAGATCCTACTGAGAGTTCAAAAACTAGCTGATCTGAATCAATAAGTTTTTGTTCAAGATGAGGTTGTCAATTAAATGGGAACCTTGGTGTTCCTAAAATTAAAAGCAACCAACATGGTAGGGTAATATCCGAACTTCAACGACTAACTGCCTTAATCAGTTCGATACCTTTTCTTTAAGGTTAACTAAGCTACTTACATGTTAGGACGATAAAAACAAAGTGCTCCATAAAAATTATTCTTCCTCCATACACGATTCGAGATTATCTTTGGCAAAATTCGGAGAAATGGACTGAGACTACAAAGTGAAACTACTTTATTCGTTCTTTTTTAGTATATGTAATATTATCTTACTTGAAACCTATAACTAGACTCAGACGAAGGGATTTTTCAATTTTTGATCAGCAGAATTTTTCGTGGGAAAGTTCTTCGTGTCAAGATGATGTAAGCGTTATACATTATTAATCAAAACAAATGAATCATAAAACTAATAATCTAGAGTACAAGTAGCCATGATATCATTTTTAAACTTAAAAACAGACAATGAATTTGACAACCTTTAAGTATGAACAATATAAGATACAGAAATAATCATTCCTTAGATCAAGAATGCATGTAATCTAAAAATTGTATTCCTTAAATGAAGTAACCTAACCCTATTGAAGGAATTTACCAATACAGAAACTATTAAAACGAAATATCATAATAAATGAAAATAACCATTTTAAAGGAATGCCACAAACGTCATATGAATATGCAAGAAACTGAGAAACGTCCTTTGTAACATTTTCTATTTTCGAAGATACTAAAATTTACAGCTATAATTTTGATACGATATTTATTATTAACTCTTTAATATGACTTAGAGTGGTGCTTATATTTTGGATTAAATTATTGGTAAGTGGGATTGGAAAAGTATTTAGTACCAATTGAAAGATCGCAGGTTCAAATTTGGTTTGTGATTTATATTTTATTTCTTTAAACATCAGCCGAAATAATCTTTTCTACTTTTAAATAATAGTTTAACTGCACGTTCATCTTATACAATACTTACACTTTAGCACGCACTAACCCAGTGGCAAAAGCGTAGATATTGAGCATTGCTGTCCCTTTATATTCAACTATGCACTGTCAGCTATTACTAACAGATTAGGCTGGTGTAATTGCAAATGCGTTAATAACCTTGGCGATAGTATAGATGTAATCTGTAATTTAGTACGGTTATAGGTACCGATGAGAGTTGCAAATTTGAAACATGTCTCTGTCCTTACTCTCCGCTTTTATTTCAATCATTATTGTTTCGTATTATTGTATACAATCAACTTGTACAATGAATTTAATTGCATTTGTGTGTTTTACAACCTCTTGGATTTATGCGTCTGTTTATCTGGTACATTCTTAAATTAATCAGCGAAAAATAACTATTAATATATAATAGAGTTAATTGAAAGCATAGTCAACAAAATGACCACAAATTTAAGTTTGTGACGTATAGGTAGAAATAACTAATTTCGATGCGATTGCTGATTCAATTCCAGACCGTGCTAATATATTTCCTTATCTTTAATAACGATTATGGTTTTAAATACTTATTTATTTTCAAACAAACTATACACGCCTGCTCAACAAGTCGTAGTTACAATAGAATTCTTTATGCTATCACAGTTGTTTACTTTATTACAAATTTATTAACTCAGGGACCATATAGTGTGCTCAAGTGGACTTGACGGAGTGGTCTCTTTAAGATGAAGGGATCTCGAGGATCTTCCACCTAAGCTAAGGGTCTATTCTTAGGGTAGAGCTTATGAGGAGTGGTCGTGGGTTTTACAACAAAAACATTGTCTACTTACAAAATAGGGGGTGCGAAGGGGGCGCCGCCAAGTCCTTAAATTTTAATCACGGGTTTGCCCTAAGGGATGACTTGGAAGTCCATAGAGGAAAATATCGTATTTACTGCTAAAGCAGGAGCTGTAAAAAATAGTATAAATAGAATAATGAAGGACACAAGAGATGCACTCTTGCTACCTTACACCATAAAGAAAAAGAATAGTCATTAATATCTATAATTTAAACATTATTATATAAACAAATTTAAGCATTAAATTTTTTAAAAGTGCTGTCTAGTGCTTACTTACCAAGTCACTGCTAAAAACTTTATTTTTATAAAAGGGTATTGGTACATTTTTACTTTTTAACTCAGTTACTCTATCCTTGCACTTGTCTAAAATAAAATAATTACTCAAATGAATTTAATAATTGTTTTTTAATTGAATTTAGCTTTCTTTGTAATAAAATTTTATATACATAATATACATCAATAATGTGGTCTAATCTTTTAGACACAGATATTACTTATGAAAATCATGACTGTCATTACTAAGAATAAAAAAATAATAATGTATTAAACATGTCTATGTGACTTTCTGAATTAATTACCCAAAATACACAGATCTGTTACCTTGGCTTACAAAAGTGTATTAAATATTCAAAGACAAATAAAATTAGTTCTGGTAATAACTTGAGGTGTAATTGAATTTAAATGAAATATTTTGTTAGGACTAAATAAGGATATTCTTATTCATAATCATTTGCAATAATATCATATATAATCAATAATTCTACTAAGGAAAATTCCAAATAGCAAAACTTTTCATAATTGCATTGTAAAACAAAAGTCATAAAATGTTACAATGTTGTTTTCAGTAATCTGCCTCGCTGTTAAGTTATACGAACAGTTGTAGTCAGGTCAAGTGGATAGAAAAACTTTTACCTTGTAAACTGGTACTTTAAACTTCATTGAAACAAATACATTGTCAAAACTAGATGTGTTGGCCTGCAATCCTTCGACAAACAAATGACGTCAGCGTACTGTTCACATTTTATTGCGTAATATACTGGATCTTTACTGGGAACCATCTACACGGACTTTATGTGCATTTCATTTTAGCAAATCGAAACAAAGCTAATCGATAAACAGGCTATTCGAAGTACATAACTTTTGACGTTTCTTTAATTTGTGTGTTTATTTAACGGTAAATTGAAAAATTAAACATGATATTTGAGCCCATAAACTCGCAAGCTTATCGACGCTAAATTTCCAGAATAAATATTTATTACATTTATGTTAGTGAGATTAAATTTGACAATTTATAGAAATTAAAATTCGCCGACCATTTAGATTATTTTTTAATAAGTTCAGTGAAATTAATATTAACAAATTTAAGGAAATTATTATTAGAAATCTAATGAGCGCTATAATAAAATCATTTAGTCTGACATAATAATAATTTAATCTGCTTACCATTATTAGAATACACAGAAAATCAAATGCATCTTGCACTTAGTTAGGCGGCAACGATTATTGCCACTCGCAGATTGCTTGCGTGGACCCTATAGACCTGCATGATGCTTGTAACTCTACAAGTGGTCCGGTCAGACTGAATCGTCCGGTTGACGAGATGCGCACTACACTTTTAAAAATCGACTGACATTCGAGATGAAATTCAAACGACCAACGTTTACTAATAGTAACTAGACTAACTTTAATAAGTAATAAATACCTTGTGATGGGCTATACGGTCTTGGTCTGAATATTTATTTACGTCATAAAATTAATGGTTTATTTAAATAAACAAAGCAGTGTGTTTTATAAATAAATTTATTAGGATTTGTAATTGTCAAAAAAAATTGTTACTAGTTTCCGAAATAATGGCTTTTTAATACTACGATTACGGCGCTATCTTCTAAATTACTTATTAAAGTAGCACTATAATTAACTATCCAAGCACTATAATTAATTTATATCGAAGAGGGCAATTTATATCAACATCAATTTGTAACGCCGGTCATTATATCACATCTTTCAAAGCGTTAAACTATAACATATTGTAATTAAGGCTTTACACTAGGAATAGTATTATAATGAAAGCTGCGAATGGGATAATCTTCGAAGCCCCTTAACGACAATGTATCCCCATTATATCGTACTTGTTATTTCGCAAACCTTCCAGAAAATATGCAAAGATTGTTCTCCAGATTTCTTATTGCTATCTTTAGATGCAAAGTCTTCTACCTGTCAATCAAAGGATTTCAGATCGTATGACCTATCAATCATTTATCGTGTTCAAACCCTTCGCCTGCGTTCATCATTATTCTGGTCATAGACAGACCGATAGGCGTTACAATACCATTATATTAAAAATCAACTTCTTCATTGGAATACTTCAGTTTAGCACTAACTAACTAGATAGCTTCAGCCGCACATTTAATCGTTCCTTCTTAACAATAATTTTGACAGTGTCCAAATAGTCACTGTCAGATACGAATAACAATTAAACAATTAGCATGGATATGTAATAGGCTTAAACTAGTTGCTTTCTGTATTGAAGTTTTTTTCTTCTTAATTCTAGGAAATAACTTTCGGATACTGATCAGTTCCCAGTTTGTTACATGTATGCATTTTTATACCTTCCTCTGCTCACCATTATTGTTTCAACTTATTATTTTTAATTTATTGCTTTATATAATGTAATTATTTGCATTATAGGGTTTCATTGCTGCTTTAATTTATCTGTTACTATGTATTTAAATCGGACACTATCAAATTAGACACTGCAAAATAATTAACAAAAATGCTAATTATAAACGTAGTTAATGAATTTGTAAGAGCTAACAGTAGTGTTACGCATGTACGAGGCGCCAGTAAGTGGATTAAAAACATGAAATCAGAAGCCCACCGCCTGCTACTCTTCTAAGTATTTAAGTTCTTCTGAAAATAGTTCATCAACAGATTTAAAATATTAGTCCTCAATAGAAAATCACACATTTTTCTACTTTATAGGCGATGGTAAATTATACAGAAATTTACACAATTGAAAATAATCCACAAATTTTCGATGAGTTAGGAAGTATCGCCGGCAAAATAGAAAATTTTTTTGAACTACTATAAAAGCAAGTTTAGTTTCATGTGTTAATTACGACCAATTTTCAAAAACGATGTTTAGTTTTTGTAGAAAATACTCTACCCTAAACAATATTTTATTCACATTCAAAACACAAAGTATTCAGTTATAAACTATAATCAATTTTAGTAAAACCAAGCACGTGAATGATAACATTTAATTGATGGGTCTACGCTTCGAAATCCTCATAAAAAACAAAGAAGTATATGCAACTAATTAGCTATAAAATAGAATTATCATTCACAGGTGCATTATCACAGCTCTAGCAAGTGATCTCTTCATAACGTACGTGCATTCTAACACTGATGGTGTAATTCTTTGAATGTAGAAATTTTCAAACCATTAGGCATGTATCCGAGAGATAAAGGTTCTCTATTTTTTTAAAGATACCGATAATGCATCGAATTCATTTAGTATTTTAATCGCCGAGATAATACTCCAACACAGTCAATAAAATCTGTCGCTTTATGGAGCTTTTTTTAATTAATTACCTTTAAATTTTAATAATTTACCGACGCGTGTAAGTATTGTGCTATAGATTGACATCGTCCCGATGCTTATAATAAAGTTGGGCTTATTAAGATTAACCTATATCTTGAAACGTTGTATATAAACCCTCGATTTTTACACATATTCATTCGATTTCAGTAATATAAGTTATTCAACCCGTCCCAAATGCAACTACCGTTCTTAAGTTGTTTGTTGTGCGTCATAGAGCTATAGTTTCATAGGTACTAAAAAAGTGTATTTGTTCTTAACGTGATCTTGGTGACTATCAACTTCTTTTCCCTTATCTTTTCCTTTCTCTCTCTCTCCATCCTTTTCGCCCTCCCTCCATACCTCCCTCTTTCCCATACTCCCTCCCTCCCTACCACTCTCTCTCCCTCATTCTACATGTGTAACAAATTTGACCAACCTGTTAAACGCTTTTTATGCATCTTCCTGTTGTCTGATTTATAGTAAAACCTACATCTGCATGATCGCTACCTGAGCCTTACTGAAGGTTCTCTTTTGCCCGCCACCTAGTTTTACTAAGCATACCTAAATCTAATTGTAACATAGTCATCTCAATCATCAAATGATCGAACATTTCCACTACAAAAAACTTCAAAATGTACAAGGTTTTAATTTGTAGAGAATTACTCCATTTCTTACCAATGATTCAATAAAAGTAGGCCTGTTAACGTATGGTGAATTTCCAAGACAACGCGTCCTCCTAGTTGTGGCATATAAGTGCTAGAAGTTACGTGGTTGATGTTAATCGCATGTCTTAGGGGAATAGTACGGTGATGGTATTCCATTACTTGCCACCAATAGGAGAGTAGGAATTTATAAAGTGGTATGTGTGGTGATGCATGGGCGTTGCCCATGTTCCTTATTTCTTACGAGAAACAAGGACAGTTCTAAAGCTATGTTACCCAGATCCCAAACGGAATTTTGTTCAATACAAAAATGAGAAAAGATGGTTAACATACGAAACCATTTTATTTATGATAATTTAATGCAGTATCCGTCACATACCAATTTATCATAAAGTACGAAGATGTTGTTAAGTACCTTTTTAGCCCAAGAAAATACAGCTGGTAATCCACATAGATACACGCAAAAGTACCGAGGTTAAAATTTGTTTTGATAATGTACCAAAAACCTCGACTGCACTAACAAGAATGGTTGCTGACTAACTCAGCGGAGAGGGTGGTGTAAGTGTTTGAAGAGGGTTCCAGAATACTTTCGTGTAGGGAAATACCAGTCTCAATCGGGAAGTTAATTTTGAAATACGGGGATATCTAGGAAAAAGTCCCAGAAAAATAACAATAAGATGCCAAAACTCGAGATCAGGAAAGTAACTCTGGCCAAAAATTCACACGAGAAGTAATCGAGGACAATACTAACCAACCTAAAAGAAACGTTACTAATAATAACAATAACATGCCTATTTAAAAACTGCTGGCTGAAAAGGTTTTCAAAATAAAATGTTAAATTACGTGTAGATTAATCACGCCTCTAGGAGCCTTTGGGACTTTGAAAACAACTTGATGTCCTTTATTAACACGACTTTTTGCCAACATCACGTTGTTTACTGAAAAAACAATATTTCTGAAATTAAAAATGACAAACTTGGTAGGGTATTATTGCGTACTTCATTGACTATTCACATTCATTAGTTCAATACCTTTTTCTCAACGGCTATCTACACCTACTGAAGTTGCATGTTAAGTCTTTCGATGATAATGACAAAATGCTCTATAAAAAAATATCTTCCCTCCATACACGACGAGATTACCTTCAGCAGAATTCGGACAAATAAATTAAGACTGCAAACTGAAATTGTTAATGTCGTTTTTCTCTATCTAACATATGTAATATTATCTTACCGATACATTAAGTTGGACCCGAGAAAGAGGCTTTCTGATTTTTTTGAATCAGCATAATCGTGCGTGTGAAACTTCTTCCTTCCAATACGCTGTGGTAATGGGTGTCAGCGTTATACATTATTAATCAGAACAAATCATAAATCTGTAATAGTTTAGAATACATAATAACGATGGTATCATACTTAACCTTTTAAACCGCCATAATGAATGTAACAATCTTTGGGTACCGATAATATAAAATACAAAAATAGTCCTTCCTTAAATCAAGAATGCATGTAACCTAAAAATTATATTTCGTAAAGAAAATAACCCTAACCTTATTGGTGGGATTTACTAATGCAGAAACTATTAAAATGAAATATGCTTATAAACATTTCAAAGAGATACTCCCTGTATGTTTGTTGTGGTTTGTTTAGCATTCTTCTTAATCTTCTTTGGGAATTAAACCACTCATAGTTTTTGAAATTATCTTTATTTACCTAAGGAAAGTCGATCCCAGGTCGCAACACAAATTGAAGGCAATCATTCTTTCAAACTTTAAAAATTTTTGCTTAGTGTACTCAAACCAAATATTTCAAACATCAATAAATCAAAGTAACCTTCAATTTATGTCATAAATGTCAAACTTGAAGTTTTTATTATTTTGACAACGATCCTAGGTCATGGATCGAAACGTAAATAAAGATAATTTCAAAAACTATGAGTGGTTTAATTCCCAAAGAAGATTAAGAAGAATTTCAAAGGGATGTTACAATAAAGTCATCGATAATCGCTAACGTAAATCATGGTTATTTTCTTAACCTATAAATCAAAGGTTGTTTGAAGTTGGAAAACTGTTTAAAATAATAATGAATATAAAACCCAGATTTATGCTAAAATTAGAAACACAAAGGATATACTATCCATATAAGAAACAAAGTTGTCCGCAATAAAATGAGTCTTTTAATAAATATACTATACGAACTTTTTTTTAAACATCATTATCATTGAGATTCTTTTCGGTAACTGCCATTTTCGAACAACTAATGATCGAGACTCGATTTAAAAGCGTTTCACAAGCGGAAAGTAAAAAAAAAATGGAAAAAATAGACACATGTACAAGGAATTAATCCATCAAGCTACAATGATCGGTATATCAATGTTGGTCAAGTAAAGGTGCAAACCAAAGACAAAATTTATAACTTAATCTATACTTGGTTCAGATCAGAATTGGGACGCCATCTAGCCACACTCAATAACAAATACTATATGTGACTTTCCAATAAAAGTAATACCTAAAGTAAAACCTGGTATTGATGACTTTGCCATCGATTTCGAAACCGAAAATCAATAACGTTTGTTGGCATTTGTAAAAAAAACAACCAAAGTTCGACTTCGCTGATCAGATTGACCTATTTTTGCTTTTTACGAAACGCCAGTAAAGCCGTGAAATCTTTAAATATATAGTGAAATTTTTCTAAACGCTATCTAACCAAATTACAAAACGAATGCTGTATGCAACTTTCCAGTAAACATTCGTGTCGAGGCATCTGTTATTGGTGTCGAAACAGAAAATGAATTCTATGTGGGTTGCGTTTGTTGATATTTGTAAAAAAAATACAACTAATGACAGTTTTCGCTATTTTTGCAGTTAATTTTTCCCTTCACATAACGCCCACGAATTGGTTGTTACTGTTAGGTAGTACTTTTATTGGAAAAATCACCTGGAGCACTCATTGAATTTGGCTAATAACTGGTAACGTTAATGCGTTAATTAAGCATACATTCGTAATAGAAAAGCATTTATTAGTTCCCTTAAAATTTTATAGAAGCTTGCGTGGTTTATATTTAATAACATGGCTATCTCATTATTATATTAAAATAAGACAAAATAAATAGTAAAGTATTTAGTAAATTCTCGTACAACCAACAATAAGACGGAGACTTTACAGTAGACATATTAAATTAGAAAAATACAGACATATTTCAGCAAATAACCAGCCGAGAAAGTGTATTTGTAAACATTCAAACGAATTGAAAGAAACCCAAATCATTGTAAATCACTTCAACAGACAGAAACTCATAAAACAGAATACAATTTAATGCATACCGACAAGCCAATAACGCAGGTATAGATAACAAATAGAAATTGAGAGGTGACATAACTGCTCTCACGTACCAAGCGGTTGAAAGGTGGAGTAATTTGTGGTAATAGTTTTTAGATCGGTTTTGTAGTAAAACAAGTTCCCAAACACGAATGGTAATCACTGGTATGAGAAAATTACCGTTAGATGTGAAAGTTGTTCTTTGAGTGGACGCTTTCCTCCAACACTAGTTGGGCAACTTCATTTTTGTATTGTACAATAAAATCGCTAGGCTTTGTAAAAGATCAACAGGCTTAAGTCATTGAATGTTTGTTTTTCAGCTGCTGCATATTTCATACTGATGTATATTTTATAATTAGTTACATAAAATTTATTGGTATTAATCGAACTTATACGTTGTTGCACGTAATGTACACAGGAAATTCTAATATAGACAAGCACCACAATTATGCTTGCATTAAGTTGTATGTACCGGTTAAATTGGTTGGACAACTATAATTAAATAAATTTATCATGTCTTTTTTCTTGTAGATCCACGCATACTTGACTAATTTAGGAGAGCATTGTTTTATCTTGTTTCGTTGCGTTTGTTAAATACTGAAGTATTCATGTTTGGATAATATAGGTTAGATGAACGACTTCGACTTTTCTTATTATATGTGTTTATTTTAAATAAGTAGGCGAGAAAATAATGTACACAAGACTCCATCAACCTGTGTTCCAGAAAAAAATAATTAAATCGTCCTTTAGGTCACCCATCGCCTAACGAGACTGAAATCAGGTGAGTTGTTTTTCAACGATTTCGTATTAGACAGAAAGTTCGAAAAACTTTCCAGGTCGGTGTAAGTAAAAGTGTTGAAATTTGTATAGCCCTAAAATAAGTTGCTTTTATAGAACCCACCCTCTCACCATTGAAAGCTATCTGAAGCATTAATTAATGTTGCGTCTCTTTAATTCTGGTAAATAACGTCAATTTAACACAACACATTTTGGAGTTTTCCCAATTTGTATTTATATTTGAGCCAATTTTAAAACTTTGGCAATATTCTTGGAGTTTTGTGAAAGGAAAATTAGATCAATCTTATGAGTTGCAAAAACGACAAATACAACTAAGGGAGGTAACTTGCTGCCAATGCGTATGACAGTGGTGTTCCCGCACAAAATCGTTACCTATAGAGGGTGATTTAATGCATGTGAAACGCCTCTCGGCATTCAATCTGGTCAAATATCTGTTTATGATCTTCTAAACGATAAATTTGTTGGTCGATTATCTATTTTCTTATGGTTTTATAAGAACTGCGTATTACCATGTGCAGAAATGGATAGTTTGTTAGTGTTCAGCTCGGCAGGAATGTTTTCTAGTTGGCGACTGAACAGAGCCAACGTGCGTGGTCGAAGACAATGGCGACGACAAGGACGCTGCAGCCAGGAATAGTATCCGAAGCCACGTGGAATTTACAATTATTGAAGTACGGACCGAGACTACAGCGGTGGTGTTATCACATGTGACATTCCAGTCGAGAGACAGAAGGTATAAAACATCTTATATTGGGTGACATAGTTTCTTGCGACATATACGATTACGCGCGAGATAGCGCTCAATTGAACAACCTGCTATGACTTTGGTCGGCTTTTGTGCAGCACCCCGCTGCGGCGACCATTTTCAGAAGAAACAAGGGTGAACAGAGCCACAAACCAGTACGACTAGTTGAGGGTATAGCATCAAATGCTACTGATCTAGTGTATGGTCAAATTTACTTTCAGTCTGTCCCTTAGGCCAAAACAAACAGAGGAACGGTTTTTATTTAAGTTAGGGGTTGCTTGAGGTGTATATCTGAACCTATATGTACGCATGCATGTCTATAGTATATCCAGCATCTAAAGCACTATTCATGTTCCAATGAAACATTTTCATCTCTCTGAAAATTAAATGATGATTTAGGCATTAAGTTTTAATTGCTTTCACAATTTCCCTAGATTCGAACGCTGCGGAAGCTGATTTACATAAGCTTCCGGTTATGTTTAGACGTTTACAACCTGTGTGGTGCGTGCATTACGATGAAACTGTATTTCAATTGTTAATATTAAACTCTATAACCTATTATATAATTTTTTCAAGGCTTGCTTATTCGTTACTGAAGTTTACACATTAGCAGGTATTACAGGGGACAAATGTATTTTATGTTATTCAAGAAAAATAAATATCCGTTAGAACCATTCTCACCATAAAAAGGTGGGATTGGTTAGATGTTGCACCTTCTTATTCGACACAACGAAACCTCTTTTGAAGAAGCATTTCAAGCGTATGTATAATTAATATTGAACACACACATATATAACTTCATTTTAATGGGCCAAGGTAACGGATCCATTGACGTAATTGAAAGAGTGAGGTGCTCAGCTGATTTAATATGGAATTCTTAAACCGTTATGTTTAACCTCTGTATTTATTTATTACCAATTATTTTATGATCTTCTTAAAGGTGAAGTTGTTGGTCGATTATGTATTTTCTTATGGCCCTAGTAAATCGACCTTTTTGTATTTTGAAGAAGACATTGAATAAATAAAAATGGCTCTATAATGGTAAAATAGTAATAGTTTTTAGTTACTAGTATTGGTTGTTTAGATATTTATATAAATAAAAATATCTTCTTTAATCAGGATTAATTATTATATTTTCAGAATATAAATAAATGTGGCTTCAGTGAATAATATTAAAATTATGGGAACAATTGTAAATAATGGGCGTGTCTTTTTACATTTCTTCAGATCAGTTTGAGATGAAGTTTCTGATTGATCTAATTGGTAGAAAGGAATGATATTTTGTGATGTGATGTTCAGCTAACCTAACTTTTGTTAAATATTTATTAAATGTATTGATTATTATGAAATGAATATGGATGGCATAAACAAGACTGTGATAATTTTTAATTTTTTAACCTTCAGGATCTAAGAATTTGCTTCAATGTATTTATTTTATTACGTCATCATCATTAGGTCTTCAGTCCTAGAACTGGTTAGACGCGTACCATCATTGTTCCCTATTCTGAGCTAACCTACAGATTTCCCTGAAATATGCACAGTTTGCATCTATAACTGTCTGATCTAGATCTACATCTACCTCTTTTTTCCTATCTCTGCTTGTAATATATCACATACTATTCCCCAAAAATGCCTTAGAACGTATTCCGCCCTACTATTTCTCTTTTTCCCCAGATATCCTTGTTCCCCAACTATTTCTGTAACTTATTTGTTATTATCTTTGTCTGTCCATGCTATTGTCCTCATACATCTGAAGCACAGCATTTCAAAAGGCTGCTACCGTTTTTCTGTCTGCGTTTCAGACTTTCCGTATTTCATAGGCATACTGTGCTGTGCTCCACACATATGCTTTCAACAATTTTCTTCTTATTCTGTTTGTTGTCTTTCCTCATAGGCGATGTTCTTTCTTGTTAGATGCAGTTCGATCACTTTCTATTGTTTTACAGTTATATGCCCTATTTCTCCGACCTTCAATGGTTGTGAAGGGAGGTAAGCAGTCTGTGGCTGCCAATTTCTCCCAACACTTAACCATTTGGCGATTTAATATATTTTCCAATTTATCTTTTCGCACAGTCAACATTAGTTGCAGGTATTTCGCAGCCATTAGGTTTTCCGTCTCAAAACTGGTTAGACACGTACCTGCACTTATTTATATTCTGAGCTAGCCTACATAGTTCCCTGAAATTCTCCCACAGCATGCGTATTCAGGTTAATCTTCTTTGGGAATTAAACCACTCATAGTTTTTAAAATCAACTTTATTTACGTTTCGATCCATGACCTAGGATGGTTGTCAAACTAATAATAAAAACTTCAAGTTTGACATTTATGACATAAATTGAAGATGACTTTAATTTATTGGTGTTTGAAATATTTGGTTTGAGTATACTAAGCAAAAATTTTTAAAGTTTAACAGAATGATTGCCTTCAATTTGTGTTGCGACCTGGGATCGGCTTTCTTTAGGTAGCCAATACGCTTAACGAGAAATCAGCTGATTAATTTTTATTGGTGAATTTTATATAAATTCAATAACTTAGAATTGGAAAACATTTTTTAACATGTTTCTATTTATACAATTGAGAGGATGGTTATTAAAGAAGTGTGCGATTGCATTATTGAAAGGCTTAAGTAGTCGTTTTTTTATATTTATTTTGTGGGGGAAAATTCATTATGGTTTAAGTTACCTCTTTGGTAGATTTTAACATGGTTCTGAGGAGACCATATGGCGGGTTTACACTTGTCAGATACCAATACTGTTCAACGGAGATTGTATATGGTTTTGAGGTAACCTTATTGTGGATTTATACTTGTCAGATACCAATGCTGTTTTACAAGGATTGTTAATATGCTTATTTTTATGTAATTAGTTATTGTATGTATAAATAGAAATCATGTATGTAGGCTGTATTTCATGTTAATATTGCAAGGAAAACCCAGGAAAAACTTGCAATGCTAGCTAGATATTGTGGGCATTTGATTTTCATTTGTTATTTCTTTTGTTATTTCTTTTAGTAATGGAATCCATTGTTTACTGAAAGTCACGGATTCGTTTGCAACTCAGTTATTTTTATGTAGGGTTATATAAGCAGCTACTTTGATTTTGCGTTTTGGTGGTTTTCTTCTTTTCTTCTTTTCTTCTTTTCAGGAGTATGTGTATTCAGCTCGTTCCTTTCTATTGTTTTCTAATTTTATACCCTATTTTACCGAGATTCAGTGAAGGAGGTTAAGCAACCTGTGGCTACCAAGATCCCCCAACACTTAGACATTTGCCGAAATAATGGTTTTCCAGTAAATTCGAGAATATTGCTCAACCAATTCTTGTAGTTACTTATAATAATCATCATGTTTAAGCACAGTTATCTTTTCGTCATTAGTTTATCCATCTTGGGATTGGTTGGATGCGTACCTCCATTGATTTCTATTCTGGGCTAGCCTTCACATCTCCCTGAAACCTCTACAGCCTACATCTTTTACTATCTGTGTGCAGTAGTCTAATCTAGGTCTGCCTCTTCTTCTCTTTTTTCCTATATCTGCTTCTAAAATATTCCGCACTATTCCCTCGTGCCGTAGTATGTGGCCTATCATCCTATCTCTCCTATTTTTACCGTTTTCCACATATTTCTTTCTTCCCTACCATTTTAGTACCTCTTCGTTCTTAACTTTGTCTGTCCATGATATCTTCATCATACGCCTGTAACACCACATTTCAAAGGCTTCTACCTTTTTCTTGTCCGCTTCTCCTACTGTCCAGGCTTCACAGCCGTACAGTGCTGTGCTCCACACATATGTTTTAAGCAATCTTTTCCTTGTTTCTATGTTTGTGGTCTTTGAGCACAGTAGTTGCTTTTTCTTGTTAAATGTAGCACGACCTTGTGCTAATCTTTGTTTTATATCTTTTGTGCTTTTCCCATCTTGAGTTATTTGGCTTCCTAGGTAGCAGAAATCCTTAACCTCTTGTAAGTTCGTGTTAAATACTCGTATTCTTGTTTTTGATTTATTTTCCCCACCTTTGCAAACTAGAACTTTAGTTTTAGTTTTGTTAATTTTCATACCGTATCTCTCTGTTAGAACCGTTTCCATTTCATTAAGAGCAGCTTCTAACTCTTCCTTGCTAGACGCCAATACCGCTATATCATCTGCAAATCTAAGCATATCAATTTTTTGTCCCTGCATAGTAATTCCAAATGTTTTCCTACATTTGACAGTATTCATTGCCTCTTCTATGTACAAGTTAAAAATCAATGGGGATAGGGCACATCCCTGTCTCACCCCTTTCCTAATGTTTACTTCTCTACGTTCCTGCTCTAATTCTATTACTGCTGTTTGCTCTTTGTATAAGCTATGCACTATTCGTCTATCCCTATAACTCATTCCAATCTTTTTGAGTATTTCAAACATTTTTTTCCAATTTACATTGTCGAATGCTTTTTCCAGATCTACAAACCCTATATACATGCTTTCCCTTTTCTATTGTTTTCTCCATTATCACTCTCAGAGCTAAAATAGCCTCCCGTGTTCCCCTGTTTCGCCTAAACCCAAATTGGTCTTCTCCTAGTATTTCTTCAGCTCGTTTTTCCATTCGTCTTTGCACAATTCTAGTTAATATTTTTGACACGTGTGCTGTCAAACTTATTGTTCGAAAATTTTCACATCTATCCACGCCTTTCTTTTTTGGTATAGTTACTATGATGCTACGTTTGAAATCTTTGGGTATCTCGCCTGTCTCATACATATAGCTTACAAGTTGGAAGAGACGTTCTGTTACTGCTTGTCCAGCGGCTTTTAGAGTTTCTGCTTGCACCTTATCTGTACCCGGCGCCTTACTATTTTTCAGACTCTTTAATGCTAATTCAAACTCGTCTCGAAGTATAGGATATCCCAAGTCATCATTTTCAATGTCTGATTCCTGTTCTAATGCAGTTAGTTCCTCTCCTGCATATAAATTCCCTATATATTCTTGCCATCTACTCACTTTCTCTACGTTTTCTATAATGACGTTTCCTTGTGCGTCCCTTATATTTTTGCTATACGGTTTTATATCCCTAAAATTCATTCTAATTAATTTGTATGCTTCGTCTGTCTTTCCTATTTCCATCTTAGTTTGTACTTCTTTGCACTTTTCATCAATCCATTGTTCTTTAGCTTTCCTGCATTTTCGGATAATTCCCCATTTTATGGCTTTGTATCTCTGTTTTCCTGTTTCGTCTGATTTATTTTTGTATTTTCGTCTTTCTTCTATTAAATTCACGATATCCTTTGTTATCCATGGTTTCTTATTTTCTTTTTGTGTATACCCCAAAATATCTCTGGCCGCCATGTCTAGGCTGGATTTAAGTTATTCCATTCTGTTTCTACTTCCTTAGTTTCAGATATTTTCCCGATATCATTCAGCAATTCATTTTACTTTTTTTCGAATCTTACTTGAATAGCTTTGTCTTTTAGTTTCTCTAAGTCCAAGTGTCTTTTTCCGTTCCTTTTTTTCAGATTTTTAAATTTAAGTGCGGCCTTCATAATTACGATGTTGTGGTCAGTATCTATATCTGCTTCTGGGTAGCTTCTACAGTCATCTACTTGATTCCTAAACCGTTGTCTAACAAGAATGTAATCTATTTGATATCGTCCTATATCTCCTGGCATCTTCCACGTATATCGTCTTCTAGCATGATGTTGAAATAATGTGTTTGTGATGATTAAATTGTTCTTGTCGCAAAATTCTACCAGCCTATTTCCCCTGTCGTTTCTCGTGCCTAAACCAAATAAACCTACTACCGCTCCTTCCCTACCCTCACCTACCACAGCATTAAAATTCCCCGTAATTATTAAATTTTCATGTCCTTTTACGTATCTTAATATGTCTTCGATATCTTTGTAGATGGCTTCTACCCCTTCGTCACTGTAGCTAGAGGTGGGCATGTATACTTGTATTATTACTGTGTTTACCGGTTTAGATTCTAATCTAACCATGAGTACTCTTTCGTTCTTTTGTAAGTAATTTTCTACACAGTATCCTATCTTTTTCCGCATAACTATCCCCACACCCAAATTTTCTTCTTCTGCTCCTGTATGAATTACCCTGAAGTCTCCACTCCAAAAATCCCCCGCCTCTGACCACCGAACTTCGCTGATCCCTACTATGTCTAGTGATAACCTATTCATTTCGATTTTTAGGTTCTCTAGCTTACCTACTTGCTTCATACTTCTAACATTCCACGCTCCGACTCGCAGAATGTTCCCTACTCTTATTTTTAACTTTCCGATCGCATCCTCCGAGGTAGTCCCCTCCCGGAGATCCGAATGGGGGACTATTTTAACTTCGGAATCTTTTACCCCAGAGAATGCCATCATGTTTGTTACAATTTAAGTACGCTGTGTACTTGGGAGATAATGTGGTGGTTTCCCGTTGCCTTCCACATCGCGGTAGTGTGTCTTAGACTGCCATACCGACTCCTATGGTCTCTGCCAATCTAAGTACCGAAAGAGCCGCTGCCCTCTTTCGGGGACCTGTCTTAGTCTGGTTCCTCACTAACGACCCTACTACTTTGGTTGGACTTGTAGTTTGGCTCTTTAGCTCATTAGAACACGCAAGCCATTTCACCTGTTCTAGTAATTTAGAACTTCGGCAAGGTGCAGTTCCATTCGAAATGGATTTTATTACGTATTATTATTTATTACTAAAAACAGAATTTACCAAAAAACCTTGATAGTATAATTAACAGAAAAACATTCGACAAATTTACCCCCGCTTCTACCAATGGAAATGAAATTTCAAGACAGATAATGATAAAAGTTGAGCTTTAGGGGAAAGAGTGGGAAGTGATATTTCTCACATGATGTCATTTTGTCATATGGAAAAGAACAATAGATTAATGAAGTAAGTTAAGACGAATTGAAATTTCTTTCAAAAAGAACACCCCCACCATTGTACACATGACAACTAATTGTTCAAATAAATTAATTTAGGTCGCTTTAGTAAAAGTGGATGTACATTTACACCTCCACCAAAAGCAAACATTAGCCCTGAAGGCAGTGCCGGTTTTAGCACTACCGGCGCCCTAGGCGAAATTTCTGCGACACCCCCTATCTGTACCCAAACCTATGTGAAAATAAAATATATTAAAAAAAAATTTTTTATGAATAATTTTTACAAATAAAATGCTCTGAAAAGTAAAAAAAAAATTCTTTTTCGATGATATACACAAGAAAAGTTTTATGTCAAAATTAACTTTGAATGTTTGAACTCTTATCAACGAATTGTGTAAATTTACAGTTTCTCAAATGCATTAATAAAATTATGGGCATCCGTAACTATAAACATAATAGTCTAACTGCAACCCAAGCCCAAAGTTTTATTAATGCACTTTAAAAGCTGTAAATTTACACAATTCATTGATAAGAGTTCAAACATTTAAAGTCAATTTTGCAATGAAACTTTTCGCGTGTTATCACTGAGAAAGAAATTTTTTTTTACTTTTTAGTGCATTTCATTTCTAAAAGAAGTTATTTATTTAAAAAAATTTTTAAATATATTTTATTTTCTACTTTTTAGTCATAAATATAAATAATTAAGAAAATCGATCTCAGTGTTCCGATTTCCGAACAAAGTTATTTAGTAAAGGGTAAGTGACCCTGCATGCAACGGTACACATTCCGAATGTCACTTTCGCACACAAAGTTATTTAGTCAAGGATTAGTGTGTGGCTAGCAGTTATTTAAAAAGTAAAGAAAAACAAAGAAAAGTATGAAATAATAACCATTTATTAAAAAAACTAATAAAATTATACTTTTGTACTTTAATGTAACAATTGCACCAGTTTACAATGTACTTATATATGTAAAACAAACATATGACCCGAACTTTTTCACTAAAATACAACTATACAATAACTATCCCCTTCAACAGAACAATGGAAGGGTTCTTATTACTAAGTGAAAGTTCGTTATGGTCAGTTACCAAACCAAATTCCTATATACAACTGCATTATTAAACATAGTGGGATTGGATACACCTGGGTCTCACGCTTATAAAGTTTTCGAAATTGACACGTTTATACCACGCGTGATGAATTAATCGGGTGCATACAAATCCTACTGAACAATTGTTACAACAGACGTAGGTCTACTTGAATAGGCTTGAACACTACCTTTGACATGATATTTTATTCCCGGGGGTGTATTGGCATTTTCTAAAAGATGGATTCAATAGAGCTATTAGCGTAAGTATCTATTGTTAATAGCAATCATTTTAAAGAAACTGTTAAAACAAAGAAATATTTTTTAACACTTGGTTGAAATTATATAAATTGTGTTACAGAAACGGTGGATTTTAAAAAAATTATTTCACATTTTCTTGTACCTGTTAATCCTCTACAATTTCTGTATTATAAGGAGTATCAATACGCGGTTGAAATTTGAATAAATTTAATATATAACTTCGAAACGCTCGTTTCGTGAAGCATTTGTAAATTGCATTTAAAGTTACGTTCTTTTATATGATTTGCATATAAAAACATAAAATTTCAAAAGCAAAATTTTATACGTTTCGTTCAAACTTGTTTCTTTATAGTACTAACAACTATAAAAAGTGCTTCTTTTTAAACACATCTTTTTACGACTTTTCTTATTGGATGATAATTTCAGCAAGCATCAAATAGATATTATCTACCAATCACGTGCTATACTAACTTGTAAAGCATCGTTTTACAAGCTAGCTACTTGTAAAATAGAACTTCCACTGTTTGTAATGAAACTCAAACAATGTGTTTCTTAATGTAACGAATAAAAAAATCGGATGACACATCTGAGAACTTACCTACACCGATAATTTGGTAGAAATCTACACTTTTCCTAGTACAAAACTGTTTGATCTATATAACAACAGTAAAGTGCAGTAGTTTTTTATGGAAAACATTGATGACTCTTGTATAGTATGAAATTTAACAATACCCATATAATTTCTCATACATTTTTCAAAATAAATTAATAACTTTGTTTTGAAAAGAGATTTCAAAATTCGACAAGCATATGTTTTATTGTTTTGAATACCTTCAAATTTTGATAAGGATTGATTAATTGGAAATCCTATTTAAAAATGGTGTTTGCCAATCGACTCTAAATGGCCTAATATTCGTCGAGGGTATTCTAAAAAAGTATTTTTTATTTCAAAAGTTTGGGATAGTGACTATAACTTACTTCTTCGAAGTAAGCTAAAAATGTATTTGAAAATTTGTATTTAATGTAGGCATTAATACTTCACGGTGTGATAATACACTTGTTAAACTAATTACTTTTTTGTTTTACTGCATTTGATCCATTGATTGCATAGAAAGACTATAATGATCTGCCACAACGTAAATTTATTTTCAGATTACATTTAACCACTCTCATCGTGTTTAAGTAACTGAAGCGCTTAGTTTTTTGCTCTTCAGAAACACAGAAAACTTTTCTTCAATATTTCAATGATGAAATGTCAGTGGCTTCAGCAAAGAATTTTGATAAGATGAAATTAGAGAGTAATGAAGATAACGCTGCAGTCAACCATTGCACTCACCTTGGCTAATGCACAATCCAATCCAACAAAACGGCAAATAAAACACTTGTACGAAAACTGGAGTTGAGTTTTATGTTTCTATATCAAGTGAAATAAACTTTTATTCTCTAAACCTCGGTCGGCAATTTAAGTCCTTAAAATTCGACATATTTTTAAACTCTTAAATATCGATTATTTTTGCAGGAGTTCCAGTTTTGGAGGCCGTAATGGACCAATGGTACTTAAAGTATTAAAAAAAATGTTGATTTATGCAGAAAAGCGCATTGCACAAATTGTTATAAAAGAAAATCCAATTATAGTCGTTATTCTTACTCCAATAATGATGCGAGCAGATAAAAAATTTTTTTCAAAGAAATTATTTTCGTCGATTCTTGTGGTCTGTGATCAGACTAATACCCGAATTACGTGAATGTTTGCGGCTTCAAAAATAGGAGCAGTTTCTTTAGCCTGTATTCTCCATACTGCGCAGACTGAGGCCAACTATACACTGGCCTTTGATTTGTTAAAACAAACTCTTGGTAAAGGTGGATTTGGAATTGCTTGCTCAAATATATTTATGACTGATGATAGTGTAGCTGAACAAAATGCGTTGAAATCAGTATTTCCACAGTTTCAACTTCTATTACGTAGTTTTCACATATGCCAGAGTTTTTGGCGATGGTTATGGGATAGCCATAATCAAATAGCAAAGGAAGATCGGAAGGAAGCTATGACTTTATTTCGTGCTATATTATACGCTACAACTCCAAAAGAAGCAGAGGAACTTTTTGAAAACTTTGTGGATAGTACAGTATTGCCCGAAATAAACAGTACTGAAACTAAGTTGGCGGTGTTTTTATGCGTGCGCTGCCACACTCAAGTTAGCTAGTATAGACCTGTCAAGTAAACCTCAAACAAGTAATTAGTAGGGCCTAATTGTTAAAAATGGTGTTAAGTACAGAGGAGAAAGTGTTTCTGGTAGAGCATTATTTTCGTTCATACGGAATCGGCCGACATAATGGTGCAAGTTTGCTATACGTGTCTTATCAATTCACACAAAGGTTTAATAAACGTTCTCCAAGTAATGCTGTAATTTTGAAGATTATTGAAAAGTTTAGAAATACAGGTAGTGTATTGTGCCAACGAAAAGGAAACTCCGGGCGTCCCAGGACAGTTAACAACAACAATAACCATGAACGTGTTTTTGAGCAAATCTTAGAAAATCCGAAAGTCAGCCAGGCAAGGACAGCGTTACAACTTGATTTAAAAAGAACTTCCTTTCAAAGAATCCTGAAGGAGCTGGGTACATTTTCGTATGTGATTCTGGTACATCAACAACTACATCCTCGGGATTATCGCAGTAGAGTGGAATATTGCGCCAGAATTCTCGCGTTACAGTATGAAAATCCTGAATTTTTGAAAATGTTTGGTTTTCAGACGAAGCACATTTTCACTTGTCAGGCTATGTGAATCGTCGCACAAATCGATTTCTGGGCTTTGCCAGACCCGATGAGGTTCAAGAGGTTCCTTTACATAGTGAAAAGTGAGTGTCCGGTGTGCTGTTTCCGGACACGGAATCATTGGTCCGTACTTTATCGAAGAGAATGGTAGGCAGGTCACACTTAATCAACAGAGGTACAGACAAATTTTAACACGATTTATCCCTGATCTACGTCAATTCTGTCGTGCACGTAACGGCATTTCGAAACCAATTTTTCAGCAGGACGGGGCAACTTGCCATACTGCTGCCGCAATTCGTCAATTTCTTCAAGAACATTTTCCAAGCAAATTCATATCACGATTTACTGACTTCCTTATCCTTCACATTCTCCAGACCTCACACCTCCAGACGCATACATTTGGGGCATGGCTAAAAATGCCGTTTTCAAACGGGCACCACAAACCATCGATGAATTAAAGGATGCCGTTAGAGTCTTCTTCGCAGCCCTGAGACAACCCTTATTCAATAACATGACCAGAAACTTAGAACATCGTTATGAAGTCTGTCTCGAACGAGGAGGTGCACATTTAGAACATATAATAAAGTGTCAATAATATGTATTTTTTAAATATACAAAACAATTACAATTTCAGTACTGTTTATTTCGGGCAATACTGTAGTACCACTAAAAAGTATAACACTTTAAGAAATTATATCAATTCAGTTTGGGATTGTGTAAAGTGGTGTCATACAAATAGAACTTCATTATTAACACGCGGTAATAATACAAATAATTATGTTGAAGCGTCAATTTGAATATTTTAAGATATCGTTCTACAAAGGTGTAAAGTATTTAATATGCCTGCTCTAGCAGACTATTATTTGCTAACAGTCGTAGTTCAAACAATGAAATTAGTTATTTGAAGTTTTGCATTAACGCAAAAAAGTGATTGCAAAAAAAAGCTAATGAAAATACATTCTATGTATGCAGCAGTAAAGATAACTCTATGTTATATACGGTCAATGTAGAACATGCCACATGTGATTGTCCTTTTGCCATAGGTGGAAAATTTTGTAAACACTTATGCGCTGTTCAGCAAAAATATGGCGTAATAATTAAATCTGCACCATTATTAACGACAAACGATAAAAACAACTGGCCAAACTTGCCTTAGGAGAAGATGCTTCAATGGATTTTTTGAAGCGATGGATTTGGAGCAGAACGAATTTGAAAGCGAACTAACAGACACAAGCACCGTTGAAACGATGCAAACAATACCAAATATTGTGGATAACCAACACTTCAGTGACGTTAAACATCAGCAGGCTGTGGCTAAATTAGGTCATTTTAAAAGAATGATTGAAATGTCTCTTCTCAATAAATCTGTAGACTTAACAAATGCAATTAGGAAATTAAACAGTACTTTGGAGCAAATTAAAACCACTGCACAGCTAACATTTTTAAGTCAGATAAAAAAATCAGTTTTCGAGACAAATTAAAGTACAGCTTTCTTCAATAAGCAGAACAAAAATTAGGCCCGGCCGCACATTAGGAACGAAACGTATTCAAGCAGGAAAACCATCAAAAAGCGAAACAAAAAAGAATAAAACCTCAAAAAAAAACGGAATTTCGGAGAAAATGTTTTCAACAACCAGCCTAATGCAAAATCACACTAAAATACTACTTGTACTAGTGTTAAATTAGTGGTCTCATAAATATTAATGCCGAAAATGAGCATTTTCTGTACGTTATTTTTTATTGGCAGAAGTAATGGATTATTGGCTTAGTTAAGAATTTTCCTATTGACTACCTTATTGCTTGTATCATTGTTTATACCTATTATTAATATTTCAAATACACCTTAAGTAAATAATGGCACCAAATGTAACTACATAAAAGTACAGGACTTACCAATTACAAGTCGGAAGCAAGTCTGTCTTCAGACCAATTACTGCACTGCAGTAAAGATTGACTTCATTGTGGTGATTTAAAATAAAATGTTATGAATTATTGGCTTAAGAGTATTCTAATTTTAACCTTATTTGATATTATCATTGTTTATACCTTATTAGTATTTCAAATACACCCTACATAAATAGTGGCAGCAAATATAATTATATAAAAACGCAGGAGTTTCTAGTTACTAATGAAGGTCTTCCTTCAGACCATTTTCTGAACTGCAGTAAAGATTTTCATTCTTACGGTTTAAAAGCTTCAACATTGCTATAATTCAGAACAACACAAATCAGCGTATGTGCTGAATCATCAATGATCATGGTCAGCGTGCGCGTGTACAGATCCACAGTTTATTGCGTTTCAGAGTATTTGCGCTCTGTATCGTAGTAAACCATGCCAAAACGCTTCCTGGGTTTAGTTATATTATGGGTATAGTACATACAAAAACATCTTTATCCCACGCATGTTAATCACAATAGGGGCTAGTAAGTAATATGTGGACTGTAGGTTGCTAATCTCAGTCTCACCGACGTAATTACAAGACCACTACCTAGAGTTCTAGAGACAAACATATCTCAATGCCTATGTACGGAACTAGTCTGGTCACTCGCTAACTACCAACAGTACGACCCTTACATCGTGTGGTTAATCAGACCACTAGACAAGGTGAGGGTGACCGGAATTTAACAGGTTCTCAAACAACGTCGCCAGGGTGCGTGTTAATCCACCTCTATTCCCAAATAAATTGGATAATTACGGTGTACGACATATGTAGTTTGTGATCCTTCTTTTTTCATTCTAATTATAAGTTCTCAATACGGATTGGTAGTCTATGTGTATCTATAGACAACGGCAAGTGAAATTGAATGAAAGGGTGAACCTACAACAGATTGATTAAACAACTCAGAGCGCAGAACGCGACTTGACAGTTCTAGAACAACAAATTCTCTGACGTGTCCCTTTCTGTTGGTTTTTAGTCTCTTTCAAAAAAATTACTGGTAAGTAATCAGTACAGCTGCACTGTTTACTGCTACTGTACCGAAATTTATGGTAAAACGTACAGATTGTAGTAGGAAATGCTCTAAACGACGAAAAATAATAATTGTTGCTGAATTTCACTGATATATCAGTTCATATCTACATATTGTACATATCATTTGATAATAGTGAGTACAGAAGTTAAGATTTTATCAGTTTTATTTAAAACGCAACGTATGCATTCTTTAGCGGCAATACCTAATCGAAAAAGTAACGCAGCTATTCACTATCTCTAGATGGTTTCTTTAGAAATTTCAGCACCTTAAGGATTTTGTCAGAGCCTTTTAACGGATTAGAAAGACCATAATACCGATAATAAATCAATAAAAACATATTGTATCTAGCCGCTTCTAAAAATGCAACAAGTCACAATATTTATATGCAACTAAAGCAGAGGAGAGAAATGAATGGGTGCTCTTCAAGTCTGGCGCCCTAGGCGGTCGCCCAACCGCGCCCTACCCTAACGCCGCTTCTGCCTGGAGGGGTGTGGCCTGGTGGTACTCTCTGCTGGTAGTAGTGTACACTCAGTGAATTTCTCTATGAGATTTAAATTATTTTTTAGGTTAGGTATTATGAATACTTTACTAAATTGATGTAATTAATATCAACAAATGATACTTTAGTCAATATATTTAATAAATCAACAAGTATTAAGGCCAAAGCATAGTACAGTTTTTATTGAACGTTTCTTCAAGTATTCAAACACAACTTTACATTGCATAAATTTCAATACATAATTATCCACAGAATAACATTGTAACAAATTTTTGCACAAGAATTCTGGTGTTAAATACCTTTGTTATTGTCAATTTCATTTTCCTTGTCTTCTGAATTCTGATGACCCCGTGTTTACAATAAAGGTCAAGCTTTCAACAGTATCATCCAGTAAACCATCTCTACACAAAGCTTCTTCTGTCAAACTAATTCATCAAGTTCAGAAAATGCTTTTGCACTAGATTTACAATTTCACCACTTCTTTGATCCACGTTATTCATTGCAAATTTACGTTTTAGCAAACTCCATATCCATATCCATATATATGCGATTGAAGTCATAATGATACGGTGGTAAACGCAGCACATGCGTTTTAAGTAATTTATCTACAAAATATGTTTGGCTATCTGGAAAGTTCTTAACTAATACTAATAATTCAGCTTTGCGCATTTCATTTGTTGTCGAAACACCTTGATTTGCCAGCCAATCCCGAATAATTTCCTTTCGTACTGCTTGTGTAGATGGATTGTACATAACAATTAATGCCATTGGGAGGTAAATTTGAATTAACTGTTTTTCAATCCATTGCATAAAGTTGTGGCGATTTATGTGATCATGATAGTATCCAGATTTGCTTTTTAATTTGAATATTAAAGGCCATTATTAACAAAGCCATGAAGTCTACCTGCTTGCACAATTATGTATCGTTGACCAGTTCAATTAGTCTGAAATATACCAGGTTCGTCTTCAGATTGCCAGCATTTCAATACACCAGACGATGTATGAATATATGTTTCATCTAAATATGTCACTGGGTTGTCTTCTTCACGAGCATTATTTTCTCGTAAGACATGTACATAGCGTGAATGCCATGCTACAATGTCTGTTCGTTCCATCAGAAACTTACGTTTACCATGACATTTTTTAAAACCAAAGCCAATCTTTATCAAATGCTTTCTTATTGTTTCCTGACCACCAGTATAATTGATTTTGTCCTTCATTCTCTTGACCAAAATAAATTTAGGAACTTGCTTATCAACCGTATAAATTTCATAAACAGCACGTCTCAATACCCCCAAGTCAAAATCGTCAAGGGTAATTTCATTAGAACCCCCCTGCGTTGCTTTTTAGATGGAGATTTTAACGCTCGATTCTCAGATATTGAAGTTTCTTTTCTTATAAATTTTATAAATGCACACGATTTCCCAGTTGCAGCAGCAGCAAGTTCAGTTGCCTTTTCTAGTTTGCAATTAACTTGGCGCGACACACATCTACCAGTCATACTCCGAACTTTTTAGTCTTTGGCCGTACGGTCCCGATCAATGAGGTATTTTATGGTTCAGCATATACTGTCGAGAAGGATGTAGAGGTTATATCTGGTAGTAGACCGCTTTGAGTTTCTGATCGTTAAGGTTTGTTCCAAGTTTTAGCGTGAAAAATTGCACGCGGTATATCGGCGTTCAAGTAATCAATCTAATTTGAGAAGTAGGAATTTTCGTATGAAGTTGGAGAAAATGTTTGGAGAGTTAATAAAGTGATCTCGGTGCAGGTAACAAATTCACTGCAAATTTGGCTTTAAACTTTGTTTTCCGTACAGTTTAGAATAATCAATTTAGATGGTAATAGAGCACGTATATGGCACGTCAATGATTTGCATCTATTTTCCGCTATGGAAGAAAATGTTGATGATGATCTGTGATGAGGTAGGTGCTTCGTGAGCACTGTTTTGTTAGGGATCTGTGTTTCAGGATGGAAGAATTTACTATGTTTGGTTGAGTCTTTTTCGAGAAGAAGTGCAGATTTTTACTTGTGGGGTAATCTTCAGAAAGTAAACGTCTTGGTTGAGTATGCAGGAGAAGTGTCGCAGAAGAGACCTTAATTGATAGGGTAGAGTATGTTAACCTGCATGCGGTTAAAATCGGTGAGTACATTATTGAGGTACGGAGTTTTTTTGCTATGGTAACTGAGTGGCATAGCTATATTCAATCTGCAGTGATGTTTGTTGTAGCTTTGTTTGAGTTTGGGATGAAGAGTGATGCTTCATAATAATGAATTGGCTACTCACTATATTTTGTTTGACGTGTCAGTTAGTTTGAAAAGTGAGATCGTCTTGTTTTCTATATGTAGATGAGTGCGTCAGTATGACATGTTAATGTAGTTGATTAACGGCGTTAAACAGAATTTTTGGTAAAGGTCAAAACGCCACGAGCTCCGACCTCAAGATTTCTAAAATTAAATTATCCATTTACAAATATTTTTATACACAAAATAAAACTTACCCTAGCTTAATCTGTTTAATAATACTAAAATGTCTTTTTAGGTTACAAAAGCAAAGTTATACTTACGGTTTGAATCGTCAAATTCTTGCTGATATTTTTCTTTAATTGCACCTACTTTTGTTTATAAAAATATCGTATCCATTGGAATTAACAACATTGAAAAATTCATGGTTCCAAAGTTTTAGTGCTCCATTTTAATTAATTTTCACTTGTCGAGGTATACGTTTTTTAAAGTACTTTTACAGATTAAAATAACATGTGCACTTGCACCAAGATTATTTATATTGAAATAATAAATTGTCGTTGTACTTCATCAAATAATTATCTATCAGTAATCGAATGTCTCATAATATTCAAAACTTTAATGTTACATCTTGAACACCGAATCTTGAATGAATCGCTCCTCCTCGAATTCCCTTTTATATAATAAAATAATCATAATACGTCATCGTTTTCAAATTTCTAATAAGTTCTCAAAGTGTTAGTCATCCACCTGATTTAGCAATTCACCAAAAATTTTGCATTCTTATCACTTTAATGAGTTGTCAGTTTTAAAATTTATAACGATCGTAAAAGTTTTCTTTTCTTTTCTTGTTATTTCTTTCCTACGAACTTCTGTAACAATTAGAGTTATTATAGTTGTTATCTTACTTGGTTTTATAGTTGCTCTCGATGTTATTTTTTGCGCGAATCGGGCGGGTCATACATACTAGATAATTAAATAGCTGTTCTTTGTTTATAATTTATAGCTTTTCAGAATACTTTCGAAGGAACGCAGTATTTTTTGTAAATATGATGAATTAGGTTTGGAATGTATGCCTTTCGGTAAATGCAAGGTATTACGTTTATTAAGCGATCTTTTTAAAAAGTATGGATGCATTACATTTTAGAAAAGTACGAATGTTTGTATTTTTTCCGTCTGGAACTTCTCTTAAATAATATATCTGATGTTATATATCTGAAGTTATTTAGTATTCTTAAAGCAATTAGAACATTAAATTTGTTTTACGGTCGTTATGAATGTAATAAAACTTGTTTAACAAGATGTTTTTCTAAAATAATTATTTACAGACGTATTTTTAAGTTGGTCTTCATTCTGAAATGGCATTTTTCAATACTATATGTACTTAGAGCGTGCTATTTTGCACGGTAACACATTAATCTTGTTAAAGGAATCTTATGAGAATATTATACATTATAATTTGAATTAAGGCCGCTATACTTGCGGCCACGTCCCCAATGCTCCACCCGGAGGTACTACATTGGGTTTAGAGGGAGAATATTATACATTACATGTGATTTTCCAATGCTCCACCCGAAGGTACTACATTGGCCAGGAAGCGAGTTTTATTTTACCTGGAAAATTTTGAATTTTGCTGAATCCTTGCTGTTCCAAGCAAGGTAGGGATCTTTAACGTGCGTGACAACACTCACACACGGGACCTCCATTTTACCTCTCATTCGAACGAGGGTGTATTTTTGCGAAAAATGCTCGCCTAACATTTTCCAAGCGGACCGTGTCGGAATTCGAACCCGGGACCGAGGGCGTAGTAGTCACACACATACCACTACGCCACGGAACCGCCTTAGAATATTATTCTGACTTCATAATTAATCCACCCTAAATAAAATTCTAAATAATAACCTAACAAACCTAAAATCTAACAAACCTAACAAACTCTAACAATCTAACAAATCTAAAAATCTGACAAACTGAAACAAAAACAAAAAGAAAATAAATAAAACAAAAATCAAAAACAGGGCTTAAATAATAGTATCCCTAGCGCTGACTTTGGAGTGTACCCGATTAACAAGACACAAGCAAAAATGAGAGGGGGAGGGATCCGTAATACCGGATAGCAGACGCCGGCTCTGCTTACCAGTGCGACCTGAAGGGTCGTCTTAAAACTATCCTAATCCAGCTAACTAATTTAAATCCATCCCTAGCTTTCCCTATCATTCTCTAACTGATTTATATTATGATTACAATCTTCGCAATTCTACTCGTCCTTCCCAAATATATACTGCAACCAAAATGGCGACAGAACGTCAAACAAAACAAATAAGCCACATAATACTACAATACATGCTAATAAAAAAAAAAAAAATAGTGTAAATACAAAATATAAATAAATATGATTATGTAAATATATAAATAAATGTTTAATAAGCGTTAAGCGTTAAGCATATAGCAGTGCACAAAATAGCAAAAGCATCACCCTATTTATCAGGTGCACTCGCACAAGCATTATGTCGGCTAGCGCCTTTACACACCAAACGTGCTTGTTAAATTATTTCGAAAACTACTAATTAATGTAAATCAATGCTTGTGCGAGTACAGCCGCCACAATTTAAATCTTACCTCGATAATAAAATTCTCCAGCATCCGAAGATCTGGTCGTCTGCCTACATCTAACTGTAACTTACTTCTAAGGGGGGGATGGGGTGCACTGCTAAAGTCCTGGTGGGTATGCACTAAATGTTCTTGGGGGGATCACAATCACTATCACTTCACTTTCAAGTCCTGGGGGTGATGCGCGGTTTCACTCTATTTTATTATCTTTGTTTATTTTATTGATTTAATTTAATGAGGGTTTCTGATTTATTTGTTATTGTTTATTTGTTATTATTTATTCCCGATTTCCGATTTTCCGCACATAATTATGAAGATAGGCAGTGATTGTATTAATGGTGTGGGGTTTCTCGTGCATATTGGACATTTGGGTATAATTATCATGTTATTTTATTATTATTATTATTTTTTTTAAATTTTTAATATCAGGTTTTGGTTATATCTATGCTCGTATCCTTACTCACGCCAAGTCAATCTAAAATTTTCCAATCCTCCCACCAACCCCACCGAATTTTACACGCGGTTATCATTGTCTAATCTCGCGACCCTTCCCGCGAATTCTCTTAAGGCTGTCCAGAACGCCTTCTGGTTAACCACTTCCCCGGCTTCCTCTAGGCTCTTTGGCCATGCCAGACCTAAGATAGCTAGTTTGCTATCAGCCAACCCACGATTTCCCGCCTCAAGCGGGCAGTTGAAGAGCACGTGCTCTGCGCTTTCCGCGCCCTCACCGCATTCGGAGCGGTCGCTGTTGGTTAGCCCGAACCTTTGTAAATACGCCTTCAGGGCGCCGTGCCATGTTATCAACTGCACCATTTTGTGATCGAGCTTTACCTCGATCCTACCTCTAGCTTCTATGCTCGGTATGAATTTGTGGGTCAACCTGCCCGTGACAGCGTTGTTCCACCTCTCTTCCCATTGTCGAATTGATTTTTCGCGCAGCTTTCTTTTAATCAAAGACTTCGGTATTGACGAATGTGATATTCGCAAGTCTCCCGTCGCGGCTTCTTTAGCTAATTCATCAGCCCTATCGTTTCCTACGTTACCATTGTGTGACCTGACCCAACAGAACTTTAAACGTCGAAACTCGAGCGCCGTACGCGCTATGCTCCAGACGTCCGCTTGGAGGTGTGTCGAGGTGTTCATGTTTGTTAAAGCCGTCAGCGCCGATTTACTGTCACTAATTATATAATACTCGTCTATGCCCGTATGGTTTATTACATAATCGATAGCCTCTCGTATGGCTACCAATTCGCACTGAAGATAGTGCACCAGTTCGCGAGTTTGGTTTGAAACCGAAACACCTCCCTTTCCTGCTTATACACGACAAACGCCGCGCCTGCTTGCCCATCGTCCATACGTGAACCGTCCGTATAAATTCTGATACCCATCGCGTCCTCATCACCTTCGACAAACTCGATTCCTCTAATATCAGCCGGGTGCCCCAACTCAGATACAACGATCTTTCTTGCAATTTCCTATTACCAAGATTAAGATCTTTGATAATTTCGCGCCCTTTTCCTATATTTGATAATTGCCTATCTCTAATCTCCCTAACGACATATTTGATAGGGAGAGTCCTACTGATCACCAGGACAGCCTCCGTGGAGGTGGTCCTGTAGGCCTCGCCGCTTTTACCGCGGTTATGCGTTGTACGCTCGTTAATTGACGCATCTCCCGGACTTTACAACCTTCTGCCCATACAGAAGCTGCGTACAGTATTGCCGGCTCAATTGCTCCGGTATAAACCGTCCTCAGCGATTCGCCCTGAAACCCCACTTTACTTTAGCCGCCGCCATCATTTTATTTGATATTTCGCCGCCCTTACTTTTTACGTATTGTACGTGCGCTTTCCAATTTAATTTATTGTCGATCTTGACGCCGAGGTAGGTAATACAATCTTTAAACGGGATTTTCTACCCTCCTAGCTCTAACCTAGGAGGTCTCTGTCCTGGTTTCGTGCCGAAATAAAGCGCCTTTGTCTTCGCCGTGTTAAATTTTAATTTTACCGCCTGCGACCATTCGTGTAATTTATTAAGCGCCTCGTTCGGTTTTGTGCGCATATCCATTAGCAATCTCAATCTTACAATTAAAAGCGTGTCATCTGCAAACCCTACGATTGAGCATCCTGCGGGCAACTTGACCCTAAAGATGCTCTCATACAACAACTTCCAAAATGTGGTACCAGAACATGACCTCACGCGACAGAACTTCACCTGGAATTTCGACCTGTGCCAATCGCCTCGAGAAATAGCTCTTGACCAAAGACATCAAGTTTCGCGGACAACCCCTACGATCTAACTCGCAAACGATTAATGGCCACCAGGCAGCATCAAATGCTCCTGAAATGTCCAAAGCAACAACGACACAGTACTCTTTAGCATCTCTTGCCTGCTTAATTTCCCCGACAACGAACTCTAACGCGTCGATAGTCGACTTGCCCTCCACGAAACCAAACTGTCGGTTATTAAAACCGCCGCTGTCTCGCACTAGGTGCTCAACACGCGTAGTCATAACGCGATCTAAAACTTTCCCCAGCACCGGTAGCAAGCTAATTGGGCGATAGCTGCCCGGATCTGACGTATCCGTCTTTTTAGGTTTGGGTATAAATTTCACATTCTGGATTTTCCAGCAACGCGGAAAAACGCCCCTTTCTAAACAAAGATTAAACAACCCAACAAAGATACACGGGGCTAACAGGCACGCCTGCATAGCTGCGTCTGTGGTGATTCCATCATGCCCCGGTGCCTTCTTAGGGTTCATCCTCCTAAGAGCCCTGACCACCTCGTGAACTAGGATTGCCTTATCGGCACCTGTTCCTTGCGCCTCAGCAGCTTCCCGACGTACTAAATCGTGCGACCCTTCATCCCCTTCGGGATTATCCGACGGGAAAAATTTCTCTAGTAAATATTCCGCTGTGGTTTTAAAACCTTCCGTGTATTCGCCATTTGTTTTCTTTATATTACAGAGCGCGATTTTTTGTTGTTTTCCTCTAATTACGCGGTATGCGGTTCCCCAGGGTTCTTTCTGTGAGTTTTGCGTGCAGAATTCTTTAAATTTATTCGTTCGCGTTTCTTCTATTAATATTTTATATTCGCGGTAACTTTGATTATATTCTATTCTCCGTTGTTCTCTTATTTCTCCCGAGGCGCGTTGATAGCGGCGCCTTAGGTTACGCGTTTCTGCCCGCTTGGTGGTTAGTTCCCGGGTCCACCAGGGTACGCTGTCTTTAAATGTTTTCTTTTGGGGCATGGAATATGACGACGCGTCTACCACCGCGTCGTTCAATTTTTTCGCGAGTGTTTCTACTTCGTCTGCCTCTCGGCAGTTAAATAGCTCATTTTCGAGCGCAGGGATACTTTCGCCAAATTTTTCTTTAAACCGCTCCCAATTTGCTTTTTTTATTACAGAACCGCGGAAATATAGTTAGCTGCTCGTTTGCGCTTGGTTTGGTCTCAACGTCCCATGTTATTAATTTATGGTCAGAGAGCGTTTCCTCGTCCGACCTTAGTTTCCAATTACAAATCGTTTCTAACATTTCGTGCGAGACAGCAGTAATATCTATAAAACTGCTGCCTCTATGCGTCTCAAACGTAGGTGAATCATTAGTGTTTATCACACTAAGGTCCCATCCCGTAAAAAGATCAGCAACCTGCGAGCCTCTATCGTCTTCGATAGGGCTGCCCCACAATGGCGACTTAGCATTAAAGTCTCCCGCGATAATTAAATTTCTATTTCTACCGATTTTACGAAGAATTCCTTCAATTTGATTTATTAAATCCTTTGTTTGAGGATTCTCCCGCCGGGAATCGATCGGCGGAAGGTAAGTGCTTATCACGTAAAACGTATGCAATCCCGTTTTTATTTCTGCGGTGGTTATGAACTCATTCGACAGATTGTTTAGGATTATTCCGGCGCACGTCCCGTTATTTATTATTATCCCGCTACACGGTCTTTCGCTGTTTGCGTTTAAAACGGTAACCCCCTTCCCAAAACCTGTTATTTTGTGGCTATACAGGTGCGGTTCATGTATAAGCCCGATGTCGATATTATTTTCGCTGAATAACTTTACGAAGTTATTTGTAGCCCCTTTTCCTTTCCCGAGATTTAATTGCGCGAATTTTATCTCCTTGATTTTTTCAAATCTTTCTTTTTCTTCACGGTCCATAATCGATGTTCCGTGTGATTGCGTTCTTCAATCTCAGCATCGTGGGGCATCTACTCGACTTGGCGTCGTGGCGCGTATCGACCTTCGCACCACCGCCAGTTCTGTCGTTTGACCTAGCGCAAACCACACAACAGGGGATTGCCCTCCGGCAATTCTTGAACTCGTGTCCGACTTCGGCACAGTTACCGCACCACTGTACCGTCTCCCTGCACTCCATCGCTCTATGGCCGTACTCGTAGCACCTGTAGCACTGGGTCATCGAGAAGTGGTCCCGGGCCCAGACTCTTCGCCACCTGAGGTTTATAGCGTCAGCTAATATGCGTCTCCGAAGTGTGGGGGTCACTTCGAAGACTACGTTGACGAAGGGATCCCTAGGGCCCTTTCCGCCAAACCTAAATTTCTCCCTCAGGTGGTCTTCGATCTTCAAATCGCCGAAGCGGGGATTCTGGCTCGCGATCAACCGCACCAGTTCTTCCGCCTTCATCCCCGCTTCGACACCCGGAAGAACGACCCGTAGACGCTTCTTCTCGATGGTCTTCGCCACGAGCTCTTTGCAGTGACCGACAACCTTCGGCTGCAATTTCTTCGCATCTTCTCGTCCCGCACATTCTACTACTACACCGCCCCTGCGAGGCCTACGAGCTCCGACCACTACAAAACCATCACGAGCGGGATCGACCTTCTTCTTCAGGGTCGACATGACGTCATCCTTCTCCCCTGGTCTGGCGTCAACCCTAACTGCAAAGGTGGGCGTCGCACCTGCAGCAGCTGCAGCATACGACGCCTTCCGCGGCATCGGCACCTCCTGGCTCCTGAAACACTGCTGCCCTGAAATAGAAGCAACCACCGCTGGACTTCCCCCGATAACATCAGCTCTCCCAGAATCAGTAGCCACAAGCCGCAGCGCCCTAACCATACCTATAAGTTTATTCGCCGCGTCGAGAAAATCATCCACGGCGTAGCGAATCCTCTTTCTGTCTTCCACGACGATAGTGGCGGAGGTCGTCGGCACCCTCCCGGAGATGACCGAGTGCGCCTTCCTCACCCTCAATCTCAGGAGGTCCAGCTCATCGAGGTCGCTAGCAGCAACGCTGACGTCGCTGCTAGTCGACATCTTTCGCTGGGCTTCCGAAGTTGAGGGCGATTCAGGCGCCGCAGCCACCCCAGGGGGCCCCGACTCCCCCGACACGACCGCCGCAGCCACAGGCTTCTCTACCTCCTGTACCTCCTCCTGTGTCCCTAACATAACGTCCTTTAATATCACCTTCAGCTGTTTCCCCCAACAGCGCCCTCAGCCTCCGACCTATCAAACTGCAACCGATCTCCCCTCTTCTTCCTGGGCAACGGCTTCTCGTCGCGGTGGATCACCATGATGACAAAACAAACGACAAAAAATGACACCTAAAACGCAGCTCAAAACCACTTGACCGTTACGACGCTAAAAGAACGACGCTAGAAGAACGCAAAACGTTGGTTCAATAAAAATGTTTTGTTTAAAGGTGAACCGTAAGCAACCTTGTATTTATTTAAACTTCAAACCGCCCAATTAAATATTAAATTTTTAACAAAAATACAACAAGCACTAAGCGTCAAAATAACAACTAGAATCAAATAAATTCCCTAACGCAATTCGATTTAAAATGTACCGCCAAGAGCACTATTTATTTATTTTAAATTTTTTAAAACCGCCAAATCAAATTTAAATAAACTAATTACTTCAAAATATTAAAATATCTAATTTATAAACAACAACACTTTATTTTTAAACGTGTAATTAAGAAAATAAAGTCGAACGCAATTGGAATGCGGTTACCAGAAACGACCTTTCACTTAATCGCTTGGTAACTAGCACAACTTGTAACTGTTACACCGCTTAATTACAATAAAAATCGATATTAAAGGATCTTTTAAGTACGCGTGTACTTAAATTACGGAAAATTTATATTAAAGTTGTTTTAAAATTTACAGTTTTTGAGATATTTATTTGATTTAAAAAGGCTTAGATTTTTGTTTTTTTTTGGTTATTATTTGATTATACGCGCACTATAAAAATTCACACACTTTTGGTTGTTTTACCCGGTTTTTACTCGATTTACGCGGTTTTATTATTTTAAATTTATTATTAAAATGCCTTTTAAGTTATTTCGAAATTATTTTTGAATATTAGTTTAGTAGACCTTTGTTTTATTAACCCGAAATTTATTTATTTTATTTTAAAACGCGGATTTGGTTTAAATTACAAAGAGAACGCGATTTATTTAGTTTTTATTTAGTTTAAATTGTTTTAAATTTTTATTTTACTGCCCTGTATTTAAAATTTGATGGCACACAATTATAAAAATAAAACACAATAAAAAGCAAAACTTTAAATAAAATAATTCAACATTAAATAATAAAACCCTAGATAAAAACTTACTGTTATTGCTGAAGCGGGAGCTCGGCAAAAACACGTCCGCTCGCTTCAAGCGGCAACTAGAAAGTTCTATATATTATACATTATAATTTGAATAAGGGGCCGCTATACTTGCGGCCACGTCCCCAATGCTCCACCCGGAGGTACTACATTGGGTTTAAACGCGAAAAATAGTCGTGCTCCTAATTTATTCTTACTTCATAGTTGATCCACCCTAATCAAAACTAAATAAAAATGTAACAAATCTAAAAACCTAACAAACTCTAACAATCTAACAAACCTAAAAATCTGACAAAACTGAAACAAAAACAAAACAAAAACTAAAAACAGGGTTGTAAATAATGGTATCCCTAGCGCTGACTTTCGAGTGTATATTTATTATACAGTTCATTTACATTACCAATGCTCCACCTGTAGGTACTACATTGGCCAGGAGGTGAGTTTTTTGTTGCCTGGAAATTTAGAATTTTGCCGAACCCTTGCCGTTCCAGGCAAGGTAGGGATCTTTAACGTGCGTGACAACACTCACACACGGGACCTCCATTTAACCTCTCATCCGAACGAGGGCGTAATTTTTGTGATAAATGCTCACCTGCCATTTTTCAAGCAGTCGGCCGTGTCGGGATTTGAACCCGGGACCTTGGGATTCGTAGTCTTACGCTTACTACATTGATCCACGGCGACGCCAGAATATTATACATTACATGTGATTTTTCCAATGCTCCACCCGAAGGTACTACATTGGCCAGGAAGCGAGTTTTTTTACCTGGAAAATTTTGAATTTTGCCGAATCCTTGCTGTTCCAAGCAAGGTAGGGATCTTTAACGTGCGTGACAACACTCACACACGGGACCTCCATTTTACCTCTCATCCGAACGAGGGTGTATTTTTGCGAAAAATGCTCGCCTAACATTTTTCAAGCGGACCGTGTCTGGATTCGAACCCGGGACCTTGGGCGTAGTAGTCACACACATACCACTACGCCACGGAGCCGCCTAGAATATTATACAGCATAAAATTTAAATATTGGAAAATTTTATTTTTCTTTGCTTGGATCGTGTTTCTGCCAGAATTTAGTGCTCAATATTCCCTTGTGACCTCATTATCACATATATTTATTGGTACATAAATTATGTATATAACTTGAATCAATTTCCTTAAAAATGCAAGACGTAATTGAAAATAGAAATAAGAACAAGCTTCAGTACTATAAATTATAACACATACTAGTTAATTGGCTGTATAGCTCAGTTGGTTAGAACGTTGATCCGGCAAATCAATGGTCGCAGGTTCAAATCTAGCTGCAACTGTTCTTTTAACGGTTTTCAATTACCAGTTCGATTTGAAATGGTAATTCAACTTTACATAAAAAAATTGGGCTTTTATTTCATCTTATAACTATTAATATATAATAACAAACATGCATTTGCATTCCAAATGTGGATTATTTTTCTTCGCTATATATATATATATATATATATATATATATATATATATATATACTCTATTATGTTCTTTACCAGACTTTCGATTTAATTTAAATCTTCCTCAGGTGAAAGAACTGGGTTGTAAATAGGTAACTACATTCATAACAGGTACTAGGTTAACACTCTTTGTTCTAAATAAACCAAACTAACAGATTAAAATTGTAACTTCACATGGTAATATGTTTGACTCAGGTATGCAAACCAATCAATTGGGTGTAAAATAGTAACTACATGGTAATATGTTTACCTAGGTTAATCATTCTTAGCTACTAGAAGTAAACAAACTAACAGATTAAAATTGTAACTTCAATTGGTAATATGTTGTGACCAGGTATGCAAACCTAATCAATTAGGTTTGCATAAAGTTAACTTCACATGGTAATATGTTTGACCAGGTATGCAAACCTAATCAATTGGTTTGCATACCTGTCAAACATATACCATGTAAGTTACTTAATCTTTAGTTTGTTTATTTAAGGTGCTAAGAATGTATATACCTATATTAATGTATTATATTTTATATCACCCTGAAATTAAAATTAAATCGTTATAGTGATTATTGAAGTAATAGCGTTACCACATTTTGTAACACAGAAACAAAAAATAGTTTCATTATTAATAATGTTTAAAACTAGAAACGAAGTCAGTTGCAATTGTCAGACCCAAAATTCTTTTTTTTTTTAATTTTGTTGTAAAAGAAATACCGATCTAATTCATGCGAACGAAGCAAGGATTATTTTCTAGTAGTGCAAACGTTGCGATTAGACTAGTATTTTGTTTTTCAGTAAATCAAAGATATTTGGCTAACATTTAAAAATTTTAGTAAAGGTCGAGGGTAATGTGAGTACACATTTTTGTTGTACTAATAGTGAATATACTGTTATGTTTTTTTCTCTCGCTCTATATATTTTCTGAGGCTGGCATTTATTGAGGATGTAGAGGGGCCAAGCTGGTGTTGCAAAAGAAAAATAGCATGCTCTCGGTCTAAACTCGGGGTCTATTCCTGCGGAGGCATGAGATGGTCGGGGTACTTTCTGAGACTTAACCTGCCTTTGAATAAACTAGGGCGCCACTGCGTCAATAAAGCTAACACAAAAACTCATCCTAAGGATATACGCAGATAAGCCTTAAGGGAACAATATCTATCTGTATTTGGAAATGAAGTAACATAATCTCTTTACTTATTTTTATCTCAATCAAAACGGAGAGGTTACTTATTTCATTTATTGAGCTGTTGGAAATAAAACGATTGTGAGTTTTGACTAGTATCTAATAAAATTTGTTTCTTTTCATCTATGTACAACAAAATTAAAAAGGTTACAGTGCAAATACTATAGCACAAAAGTGAATTCTGATGAAAAATGTTAAGTAGACAAAATCAGTTATTAACAGGTTAGACCTGTTAAAAAAATTATTCAAAATCTTACTACATTCTTTATATGCTGTAATCAAAGATTTTGGATTTTGCTCACAAAAATTTTCCTTATTTTATAGTTTAGTCTTTCTAAGGTTTTTACTGAATTATTTCTATATGATGAATTATTATGTCAATACAAAAGTTGCTAATTTACATAAGTGTTATCTGTTTTAAACAAACATGGAAAACTTGACTCATCACAATACATGCTGTTTTGAGGTGTTCTTAATAAACATTTAAAAGAAGAATATGACGACATAAAAAATTTTCCAATTCATCTAAACTACATCAAATAAAAATACGATTTGTTCCAACATGATATCATGCAAACTTGTAAATAAAAAAAATCCTTAATATAGTATTTCCTAACTAATTACTTTCAGTTTAGCTAACTTAGCTTCTCAAGCAAAACGTTCATCACTTACGTGTTGATTCCTCTGGATCACAAAAAAAGGAATTGTACTCACCAAAGCTTCGCGGCATTAAGTAATAACATTAAATTCAGGACACCTGTTAACAAAGCATCTAGAGTCCGTCATCTTTTCCTAGGAACCAGAAAAGCTTATTTAGAAAAACTACGATTTACTTTTTAACCTACCATGAGTGGTATTGAAATGAGAATCTCCGTTATTTTTCTAATCCATAAATTATATATCTAAAGCTGTTTGCTAAAAAATTTAAACTTCTTTTAGTAATAGTTAAAACGCCATATTTTAAATGGCAAACCGTTTTATAAATACTTATTCTTAGTTAGAACTACGTTCTAACAGAACTATGAGCTATGGCTCCAACGCCAAGCTAAGTGCAATTACCACGAATGGAGCTTTCTTCTACTCATGACGACCCCAAAACCACACCATCTTTTTAAAAAACGTGTCTAGTCACTACATGCCAAAGACAAGAATGATCGTCTACGTTTTGTTTCAACGCGCATGAATGTCCAACTACCACTGCGCTGAACTCAAACATATTAGCAGCGACATTCTCGCCTAAATTCCGGCAACCCACACAGCACTAAGTGTACCACGTATTTGCTTAAAACTAGAGCGTTACAATACTTTTAAATTTAATGAATTATTAAAATTAAGACTTGTGGTGAGTTGGAAAGTCAGAAAATTTTAAATATTTAATACAAACACTTTTTGTAATTTGTAAAAATAATCCAAAAATAAAGATAATATTATTAAATTTTAAATATATTAAACTTTAACCAAAAAGCAATATTTTAAATGATGATGCATAAGAGTATTTTGAGCGATATAATATTGTGATAAATTTGTTGAGACACAAATTGTGCTTCCCTTGTTATAGTAATTATTGATGATTTATGTACATTTATTTCAGGTGTAATCTTGAAGGACGGTTTTGCGTAAACCAAACACCGAATGTTATTAAATTCAAAAGTTACATTTAAGGGTTTTCTATGTTTTACCTTAAATTGTTCTATTGTCTAAATTAGACGCAGCGGCGCCTAGATTATTCTGCAGTTGTTTTTGTTTTATACGGAATATTTTTGAGTATAGACCCACCTCTGCATACTCATTGCCTACTGCAGGATTACACCCTCGAGCCTAACTGGAAAAAAATCCCTTTTCCCTGTCCTTCAGTCGCGGAAAAGGACGGTCCCGTCGTATCCTTCACACCATAGGAAAGAATACAGCTCAACAGCACCATAAATCTCACCAATATTCAATTCTGCATACGAGAATTTCCACTTGTAGACGAAGATTTACGATCTGTTATGTCACAATTTGCAAAAAAATAAGCATCTTAGATGTTTTAACTGCATATGATTACCAAAGCATTATTTTGTCTCTTAAATGGACATTACCTTTTTCTAGCAGAAACGCAAAGATTTTCTTAAGCGTTTGCATTTTTTAAAAGTATATGGAGCCCACAGTTCTCTGACCATTTCTGTACCACATTTCGTATGCAAACCAGTCGCACTTCTTAATATTTTAAAAAATAGCTTGACAATAAAAGTTATTGTTGCATTTCTTCACTAACCGAGCTATTAATTTTGAAAAATCTGTTATCATGGTTAGACACTGCATTTTTAAAATATCAATATAGCATTAAATTAAAGCAAAAAGTAAGGCATGTTAGAACACAGTTAGTTTTACATATCAAATTTTTAACGCTGGACACACGCAAGTTCCATCAGACTATTTACGTCGCTCGATCCAAACAACATTGTAACTAACTAATGCCTTGGCAAAAATAACTACCATATTTTTTAAAAAATTACATTTTCAACTGTGTATCAGACGTATTTACTCTTTACTATTTCTGTGTTAGTATTTTCGTTAATGTTTTAACAAATACTTGTATAACATTCTTTCCTTTTGATGTAAAATTCCTTTAAAATTGTTCCTCCAGTACAGCTACCTCCCTAAAATTAGAGATGTGATTTTTTGTGATTTTGGTTTCCGTTATAACTTGTATCTTGCACGTCATGCGGTTATGTGTAACTTATATACTAATTATTGCCTTTTTTCGTTTTATATGTCCCGCATACCTGACTCTTACGTCGTCTGGCGGAGGGTGCAACAATTGAGGTGTCAAATTCGGTTTCACCGAAGCATAATTGAAGACGCAGCTCAGGAACAGAACAAGATAGATGAGTTATACTTGATGAGTTATGATGCGTTATACTTACATTTATAAGTTGTCAATCCTGTAAAGTGTACTAAGTACAAATAGATAGACGTTTGTGATTCAAAAATTATAAACAATATAAAATTAAAAGTTTTTATTACTTTCACGTTTCTAAACGCATACATATGTTTTTACGCTAAAAAGCAACCATAATATCTTTAACATAAAATATCGATATGTAGTCAGGGTGTTAATTTTTAGCTAAATAACAAAGTATGTATCCCTTTTTAAATCAATCTTTTTTGTTCCAGGTACAGGAAGAAATATACGAAACCTTCCATGTGTGTCTAGAAGAAGTAATGAAAAGGGCGTATGTATGTTTGCGATAGACTGTCTTAAAGCAAACGGCACACACCTAGGAATTTGTATAGACAAGTTTTATTATGGATCGTGTTGCCGCATTGAAGTATCTCACGAATATATAGGAAATACTATAGATGCAGCCATAATTCCTTCCAGAGAACCTCCTAGTAGGATATCAACAACAACTAAATCTTCAACTACAAATTCTACTCCAAGTACAATAAAGACTGATTACATAACAAATACTGCAACAACAACAACAAGCAAAAGGCCAGAGACTACGGTTGCAACAATTTCCACGATATCTCCATCTGTTAGTGATAGTCATAACCAATTGCAGCTTAATCGCACCACATCAAGGACACCACCGACAACAGAAACACATTACAAGCTTTCAACGTTTCAAAAGGTAGATGAAAATACAATTAGTCCTGAAACTACAACTAAAGAAAGTAAATTTGTTGTCACACAAGCAAGTACGCCTTTAAAATCTACTATCAAAACAAAACCAACGCCTGGTTCTACTAAGCTTAAGCCTACAGTTAAACCACAGCCTTCCACTGCAACTGTTCCTTTTAAAATTACCAGACCTTCTTTTAAACCTATTTTAGTTAGTAACAATAGTACGATGTCCACAGTCGGTATTAGTACGATTAGGCCTGATGATAGTACCAGCAGTTTACATGAAACAAATACAACCACAAAGCCTATGGTAACGTTTCAGGAAGTTACCAACAGAGTATCAGTTACTAGTAGTTCTACAACGCATAGTGAATCGACAGCGACGGCAGTTCACAGAACAGAACCGCCACCTGAAGCAACAACAGTACTTCCTAATGTTTCCAGTACACTGTCAAACGAAGTACCCGTAATAAGTTCAGAAATAGAGAGCGTTAACGGAAATGTAGCCACAAACGAAATTGAACCAATTAAACCAATACAAACGCCTTCAACAACTGAAAAAGCACCACCATCTTTTGTTACTTGGACTATCATTAACGAGGTGACCACTCAGAAAATTTTCAATACAACCGAAGAACAAGGTGAGTTTTTGTACATGCTATTTATGCAAGAAGTTCCAAAGTCATACTTTCTATTATAGAGCCAAATCTGCATTTCTAAAATTATTCCCAGTATTGAAACAAACATTGAGCACACTTCTATCCTAGCTAAATGAACTAATAACTTTTTCAAAATAAAAGACGAAAATATAGTTAAATATGTTAAAATATTTGTTTTTGGTTGTAAAATAATTTAATTTTAAAGTTTATATCCTTCATGCAGTTCTAAATAGTTTTAGGACCACCTATAGGGGACAGCGTTCCACTGTTATTATATATATATATATATATATATATATATATATATATATATATACTCATATTTAGACCAGGGTAGAAAATTAAATAATCACATCAAATAATTTTAATCACCGTGTATAAGGAATTTCATTAAATAATACGCGTTATTAAAACCATGAAGCATAAATAAACTCGGTTGTTTCAGTAAAAATAAGAAATTTAAATTATTTATAAGACGAAGCAGTAGTGAAAAGCTCTGCGTGTAATGTAATTATTCTAAACAAAGAGAAATTATGTGCAAAGTTTATATTAATTAACCCTATTTTAAGTAACCGGTAGTAAAACAAAGTGTACGTATAATAATTAATATTTAAGTTGTATTCGCTAAAAATGAAAAGGATAGAAATCAATTTTAATTGGAGTTAATTAAACCGTTAATAACATATAATACCTATAGAAACTTGTAAAAACCCAAGATTAAAATACCACGGAATAAAGCTCTGAGAATTAATATTATTTTGAACACCTGCGTAGTTTAAATATCACATTTGGCGTAAAGTTTGCAGATAATTAATGTTTCAAAGAATCTTGGGAAAACGTCGCATAATAGTTACGAGAATTGCTAAAGCTGGGTATTTCACACTCCATGTGGACTAAAATAATCGATAATAAAGTATATCAAGTTGCACCAATAAGAACATGGTAGAGAAGGAAAGAAAATGCGTCAAGCAAAGACACATATTGTAAAAGGCGGATTTAAGCAACGTCACGGGGGTCACAATTGGTTAAAAATAGGATGCAAATATCAGAGGTAGAACAACAATTTCTGTACAAAATCAATTAGTTTTTCTCGGACATGCTTGCGTGCCGTGTGGAAATTTTCTGAGATTTAAATGGGGCGAGTGAAAATTCGTAAAATCGACGCGTGAGCGGCAGACTGGGAACATGGCATGAGAAATTCTTTAGAATTACCCGTTTTGGGGAACAGACCGATAGACAGGCTTTTGCTATATATACCGAGATGAAGATAAACAAGCTCTCTTAGACTTTTGACGATTCGATGCGTTAAAAGCTCGTACATACGCGACTTGATTGAAGATATTAAACCGTGCATTTTAGTTTGATTAAATAATTTAAAGTTTGCTAGTATATTTTAGTGATTCAAAATAGCTTGTTATTTACGTGCTAACATGAATGTACTTCAGTGCACTTAGATACAAGGTAATAAAATTTAGTTTCACTGTACCAATTAGCAAAATTTACAACGACGAATGTATACACAAAAGTAGGCAGTTTTGGCGTATATTGGTGACAGAAGCATGAATTCTTTGCGATTTTTCGGGGTGTTAATAATTAAATGGTTCAAATACGTGTCTGGATCCATGAAACAAGGGTCAGATAAACACAGATGAGTTCCGGAAAGGCCCAGAAACGACTTTGAATGGATGGTGATGGAGAAAATTTTAAAAGCGTAGAGAATCAGAAGCCGTAAATATAATCCTGTTGAATGGTGTGATTAACTAAAGAAACGATACTTTGAAGCTACGAGGACAGTAACCTTCAGGTAAATTATACTATTTTGTTTGACATTTTGTGTGTATTGAATGACTTTATAATTGATTTACTTTAAATGGACATTAGTGAAATTGTTCTAACCATAAAAGTTTAATTTTAAGATGAAATTTGCTTGTTTAAGTTAAAAGGGGTATTTTGTTTTGATGTTCGGGAATATGATGAAAATTTGGGTATGTCTTTGAGCTCAATTAGACGAACCTGGTTAATTAACGTAAAGGGTGGTAGATGCTCCTTTATACTCAGACTCGGTCTGCTTATATTGTTATATTAATTAGTAGGCATCCAACAAGGACTTTAATTTTGGATGCACATTAAAATGATAATAAAATTAATCTTGAAATTCTTTTAAAACTGAAATTTATGCTGAGTTTTAATTTTGAAATTTTAATGTATTCTGAATATTGATGTAAATAGAGTTAACGTTGATGTTTTTGGTAGGAATGTGTTGTTTTTTATGAATGAGGAGGTTTATAACATTAGGTGAGCAGCCGAGGGGAAAAGAGGATCACAGCCGTTTATGACGCCCAATCTGTGGGACTAGAATTTTTTTGTTGAAAGGACCCAGTTCCCGCATTCAAAGGAGGATATCACAGCAATATATATATATATATATATAGTAGAATTGGTAACGACCTTGCTTCTTTAATAGCATATAACTTTATGGGTTTTAGGTCAGCAGAATTGAAGAATTCTCTTTTTTATAAACTCAAGCTTTCGGAAATTTATTTTTCCATTATCAAGAGTACTACAAATAAATACATTGAGTTAGTTATGTGAACAATATTTGACTAACAGCTAAAAAATTATATAAATAGTACTTAATACTTACATAACTAACTCAATGTATATATTTGTAGTACTCTTGATAATGGAAAAATAAATTTCCGAAAGCTTGAGTTTATAAAAAAGAGAATATATATATATATATATATATATATATATATATATGCTGTGAACCTCACGATTATTCAGGAACTAAGGTTTTCGAATCGAGCCCCAACGTTGGGCCGTCATTAAATGCTGTGAAATGTATAAAAAGCCTCGCCAGCTTCCTGGAATAAAATCACAAAAATTTTCTTTGGAACTCGAGCCTCGCTTTTGGGCGCTACGATTTGCTGTGATTCTCTTCTGATAAACGCCTCTTTACTCTTTCCGCCTCGGCTGCTCACCTAGTTAAAACTTTCATCCTCATTCATAAAAAAAAAAACAAACACATTCCTACCACAAACATCTGCGTGACTCTATTTACATCAATATTCATAATACATTAAAATTTCAAAATTAAATTTCAGCATAAATTTCAGTATCATAAAATTTCAAGTTTAAATTTGTCATCATTTTTAATTTGCATCCAGAATTAAAGTCCTTGTAGGATGCCTACTAATTAATTTAACAATATTTGCAGACCTGTGTCTGAATAAAAGGGAGCATCTTCCACTCCTTTACGTTAATTAAACAGGTTCGTCTAATTGAGCTCAAAGACAGACCCAAATACTCATCATAATCAAAAACATAAATGCTAAATACTCCTTTCTACTTAAACAAGAAAATTTCACCTTAAAATTAAAAATTTGTGGTTTGTACAAGTTCACTACTGTCCATTTTAAGTAAACAAATTATAAAGTTATTCAACACACACCAAAACATCAAAAATCGAACAACAAAGCATAAGTTACCTGAAGGTTAATGCACTCGTGGCTCCAATGTACATCGTCCTTTGTTAATCACACCATTCCAACTGGGTTATGTTTACGGCTTCTGATTCTGAACGCTTTAAAATTTTCTACACCACCATTCATCTAAAGTTGTTTCAGGGCTTTTCAGGAACTCATCTATGTATATCTGAATCTTGTTTTGTGGATCCACTCACGTTTACTAATCATTTAATTATTAACACCCCCGAAAATAGCAAAAAAATTCATACTTCTTTCACGCTATACCCAAAACTGCCTACTATTGTTTATTCATTTATCGTTACAAATTTGGATACTTAGTACAGTAATACTCGCAAACATAACTAGACTTTATTACCTTGTATCTTCTTTTCTAAGTGCACTAATGGGTTTATATAATAGCCCGCCCGTATGTCGGTTTTGTCCCGCAAACGGACAATTTCCAGAATTTCGCATACTATGTTCCCTTTCGACGGTCGGGCACAGCGATTCTTATTAAATTTGCACACGCGCCAGTTGAAATCTGAGAAATTTTCCACACGGCACGCAACCACGTCCGAGAATACCTAATTAATTTTGTATCGAAATCGTTACGTTTACACCTCTCATATCTGCATCTGATTACAACCAATCGTAGCTCTAGTGACGTTGCTCAAATCACGCTTTTTACTATCTGTGTCTCTGTCTTGCGCATATTATCCGTCTCTATCTACCCTGTTCTGAGTGGTACAAATCGATACTCTTTACTATCAGTTATTTCAGTCCACGTGGACTGTTAAATAACCCACTTTATTAGCATTTCCCGTGAATATTAAGCGACGGTTTCTCCAACATTCTCTGTAACCATTTGTTATCTACAACATTTAAGCAGAACGTGACTTTTAAAAATACTCAGGTGTTCAATCGTAATACTTCTAAATAACACTTCTACGATTTGGGATATTCCACTTATTTTAACCTTCCTATTAGCGGTTTTTTTATCAACTTTGGACTTTCCACAGGTTTTTATGCTTATTATACCTTAATAACCCTTCAATTAACTCCAATTAAAATAATAATGAATGGCATTGACTTCTACCCTTTAATTTTTAGTGAATCCTAATTAAATATTAATTTTTTGTTTGTACATTTTGTTTAATACTCGTTACTTAAACTTGAATTAATTAATATAATTTTTGCACGTAATTTCCATTTGTTTCTTTACTTGGAATAATTAAATTACATACAAGTTGAGCATTTTAATACTGCTTCTTTTTATAGAAAACGTCTAGTGAATAATTTAAAGCCCTTATTTTTAATGAAACGATTAAATTTTTATGCTTCACGGTTTTAATAATGCGTACTTTTTCCCAAAGCTTCCTTATACACGGTAATTAAAATTATTTGATGCACTTAATTAATTTTCTACCCTGGTCTAAATATGAGTAATATATATATATATATATATATATATATATATATATATATATACAGTATTAAAACTCTTGGGAATCAGGTCATTTATTAATATCATCTATAAAATTTTTTAAACTTTTTGTACATTACGCGTTTCGGTTGTCTAGCAACCTTGGTCACATGAATAAAATAGCATTCTGTAAAACATCTTAAAATTAAAATTAAATTGTAATGCATTGACTTACATAATAAAATCTTAATAAAGTTTACAACTTGGTTTATTAAGTTTTATCATGTAATCAATAATTTAAAGTGTTTAAGAATTATTTATATCTATAATATATTAATATATATATATATATATATATATATATTGTTGTGTTAATCGAGCCCCACGATTGGGTATGTCATAAATGTTGTGATATATTTGTCCCACGGCTTGGGCGTACATAAATTGCTGTGATATAACCCTTATGGTGCTCAAACACTTGTAAAAATGTTAATTTATAATTTTCTTTTTCCCTTGACTAGCTGATTCAATTAAATAAAGCAATTCCACAATACACAGTAGAATGATTAAATATTTACAACTTTTTCTTTTTTTAAATATCTTCTCTGCTTTTTGAATTATTTACATCTATTAGATTTTTTAGAAAATGAAGCCAGCAAAACGAGCTTTTATTACATTTAGGGACCTGTTAAAACGTTTCAAGATGTCTATAACTTTTCATAAATTTATACAAGCAACCCCAATTTGTCGGCTCTTACACTTTTAAATAATTTTTTTGAGATTAAAACAGTTTTTAACAATAAATCATATATATATATATATATATATATATATATATATCCAACCTGAGGAGATTCAATAGGTGCTCTGCATTCCAAGAATTGAAGTCGACATCCAACCAAAATTTAGTATCCAAATCGTTATTCCAATGAAATGTTTTTCATTTCCGTAATAGAATATTTACCATTTTCAAAGATTATTAAATTGTTTGAACAGCCAGCATTTTCCAGAGTATCGTAACCAAAATTGTATTTAAGATCGTAATGGATCGTTATTAAAAGTTTTAACAAGAATTGTAACGTTATTTCGATTGTGGTTCAGAACGTAGTTATTCGGAATGTACTTTAGAACGTAGTTCTTCAGAACGTATTTAATCAGATCGTAATTATTCAGAGCCGCCTTTTTAGAAGTACGGCTCTCTTTGCACAATTATACACTCTTTAAAATAATTTTCACTTAACTTTTCACGTAAATATTTATCACATTTAAGTATAGTGACTGCCCAGTTTTAAAAGTATACTCCCTCAATATTCAATTGTTAAGATATTTATAGGATTGGCCCCCTTTAGTTTCTGATTCGTTGACTCCATGTGCTGGGCGAGATCAAGTGTATTATCACTTGTTATTTTGGAAATTTTACTAGTTGTCTAGTTTAATAGTATGACGCGATGCTCACTTTGTTAAGTAAATTCTTATTATACCTATGCATTTACTTCAGAAATCCCAGGAATCTTCATTCAATCGATCACGTCGTATTGTTTGTTGGCCTTATTCTAATCTGAATCAAATAAATTTGGTGTTTGTTTATTTCCTAATAAATTGGATTTTTGAGCAAATGCGATAATTTTAAATCACTTACGCTTTTCAAATAATGCATAATTTCTAAGTGCGATTAAGATGATATATCCACGCACTTTTTGAATATTTGTCTAGCCAATTCATGCAGGTTTTTCATTAATTTAATTTCAATGCGTTTCGTACCTTTTCAAATTCTTATCCTTGCTCATAGCTACTCTTGGATATCTGTTTTAATCGTTTGTACTGCTAAATACAGTGTGCTCTCAACTAATAATATTTATAATGATCTATTTACTCTTCTAATATCTGTAATTCTGTGTTTCTGTTACTTGGGAGTTTCCTTGTTTATTCTTCGACTCCTATGACTTAACCTACCCCTAAATTAACCTTATAATTACAGCAATATATATATATATATATTATTGTTATAGTGCAATGGTATATGTGCCGTTACTTTAAAGAGAAACCTGTTCTAAATTAAAGTAGCGTTGTGCGCCTTATCAAAGAAAGTTTTCCTTTTTTTAGATTCTAGAACATTATGCCCTGCTTAATGAACACTATGTTAGCAGTCTCCTCAGCGGCTATTTTTTCCGCTTGCTTGACGACTCCGCTAAAAGGGGGGATCAGTTTCCCTTTCTCTTCAAATTGTTAATGCGATTCTAATCTTCAATATGCGGCTCAATTTTATGACTTTTGCTTTTTTTTATATGTATGTGAATATTAGTTAGATACAAGCATACATATTAAGATATTCCTTACCAATACAATATCCTTTTGAATTTTTAGATGTCAACAATTTTAAAAAACTTATGTCTATATAATTACCGCCCTTTTTTAAACAAAAATTATTCCTTTTTAGATTCCTTGGCTAGCACGGTCGTTCTACGTGATAGGGATGGATGCTGCTGCCGAATACCTGAAAATTCAACAAGCTTTAATGCTATGTATACAAAATTTTTCCCTCTATGGCACCTGACAATTATTTCAAAATCTGTCAAACGACGTCCTTTTTTGGTAAATCGATTAACTATTGTCAGGATGCTATAGGTTAATTTCAAAACTGAATAGTTTTCCACCCTTGCAGTTCCTCCTTTCTTTTATAAGCAACTATACTTGCTGAGAAACTAACTACAGTATTAAATTTACGTTACAGGCTAACATTTTTGTCCCTTATATTGTTCTATCCTGTCAATGGCTCCAAACTGTTTTACTCCTTCTTCGGGTTGATTCTCTACTTTTTATGAACAAGTTTATTCATTCTGCTTATGTTCTCTCAATGATGATAATAAATAATACCACGTCCTTCCAAATCAATACCAATCTATTCCAAATTAATATTGCAACACAAATTCTTTATAACATATGAGGTATCTTCTAGATAATAATTTTTCAACATATACAAATTAATTAATAGAAACCTTGGATTGTACAATAATAGTGCTTCTGCTTTTTAAACCAATAAATTATTATTAGTTAGTTTTTTAACTTTAAACCAGACTTTTTAGAACCGCCAAAAAAATTATTTATTTCCATTTCCTTAGCAACTATCTATATCTTCTCTTAGCACCCTATATTCCATATTATAATTATATACTGCCTTATTCCTATTTTACAATACTGAGATATAATATTTACATTCTCTTTTTATATACAATTTCTTAATTTCCCCGACTTATTGCTGATTTACAAATAGTTTTTTAAATAAATCATTATACATTTTAGCTAGCTTTAGTAAATCTATTTACATTATCTATCCCTTACTAACTTTCTTCTTTTACACCCGTTTATTGTCCTATCTCAATTTCTATTTCCTTAACATTTCAGCTATACCATTCTGTTGTCATTTATTCACTAATTTCTTTCCTAAATACCCCTATCCAAGTGAACTACTATTCAATTTAAATTTTTTTGTTCAAGACCCTGACCTCATCTCTTTGTTTGTTAACCTCCTCTCGCTCTTTTATAATATATATATATATATATATATATATATATATATATATATATATATATATATAGGATGTATCACGGGTAACGGGAGACTTCTTAAGTCGAAATGATACAAGTTAGAAAACAATTTGAACGCCACGTTATGTAAATCAATAGTAGCTATCATCATCATTAGGTCCTCAGTCCTGAAACTGGTTAGACGCGTACCATCATTGTTTCCTATTCTGAACTAACCTACAGATTTCCTTAAATTTGCATAGTGTGCATCTATCACTATCTGATCTAGGTCTACATCCACCGCTTTTTTCTTATCTCTGCTTGTCATATATCCCATACTATTCCCCAAAAATGCCTTAGAACGTATTCTGCCCTTCTATTTCTCCTATTTTTTTCCAAAGATATCCTTGTTTTCCTACTGTTTCTATAACCTTTTTGTTATTACTTTTGTCTGTCCATCCTCATACATCTGGAGCACGGCATTTCAAAGGCTGCTACTATTCTTCTGTCTGCTTTTCAGACTGCCCGTATTTCATAGGCATACTGTGCTGAGCTCCACACATATGTTTTCAACAACTTTTTGTTCTATGTTTGTTGCCTTTCGTCATAGGCGCTGTTCTTTCTTGTTAGATGCAGTTCGGTCCCCTTCTATTGTTTTACAATTATATACCCTATTTCTCCGACATTCAGTGGTTGCGAAGGGGGGTTAGCAGCCTGTAGCTGCCAAGTTCCCCCAGCACTTGAACAATTACCGATTTAATATTTTTTCCAATATATCTTTTCGCACAGTCAACATTAGTTGCAGATATTTCACAACCAACCCCTAAAGTTGTTTATACTAATTATAAGATTTATCTGCACTTATTTTTTAGTCATTGGGTTTTCCGTATCAAAACTGGTTGGACATGTACCTGCACTTATTTATTTTCTTAACTAGCCTACATAGTTCCCTGAAATTCTCACACAGCAATACAGCTCGGTTCCCCTTCTATTATTTTCTAATTTTATGCCCTATTTCACTGAGATTTATTGAAGGGGGTTAAGCATCCCGTGGCTGTCAAGATACCCCAACACTTAGACATTTGCCGAAATAATAGTTTTCCAGTAAATGCTTTCACGCAGTTACCATTATTCGAGAATATTGCCCACCCAATACTTGAGGTTGCTTACAATAATATCATGTTTAAGTGCAGTTACTTTCTTCGTCATTAATTTATCCATCCTGGGACTGGTTGGGGCGTACCTCCATTGATTTCTATTCTGAGCTAGCCTACACATTTCCAAATGTCTTCCTGCATTTGACAGTATTCATTGCCTCTGCAATGTACAAGTTAAAAATTAATGGGGGTAGGGCACATCCTTGTCTCACCCCTTTCCTAATGTTTACTTCTCTACGTTCCTGCTCTAATTCTATTACTGCTGTTTGCTCTTTGTATAAGCTATGTACTATTCGTCTATCCCTATAACTCATTCCAATCTTTTTCAGTATTTCGAACATTTTTTTCCATTTTACATTGTCGAATGCTTTTTTGATATCTACAAACCCTATCTATATACAAGCTTTCCCCTTTTTCTATTGTTTTCTCCATTATCACTCTCAGAGCCCCTGTTTCGCCTAAACCCAAATTGGTCTTCTCTTAGTATTTCTTCAGCCCGTTTTTCCATTTGTCTTTGTACAATTCTAGTTAGTATTTTTGACTCGTGTGCTATCAAACTTATTGTTCGAAAATTTTCACATCTATCCGCACCTTTCTGTTTTGGTATAGTTACTATGATGTTACGTTTGAAATCTTTGGGTATCTCGCTTCATACATATAGCTTACAAGTTGGAAGAGACGTTCTGTTATTACTTGACAAGCGGCTTTTAGAGTTTCTGCTTGCACATTATCAGTATCCGGCGCCTTACCATTTTTCAGACCCTTTAATGCTAATTCAAATTCATCTCTAAATATAGGATATCCCAAGTCATCATTTTCAATGTCTGACTTCTGTTCTAATGCAGTTAGTTCTTCTCCTGCATATAAATTCCCTATATATTCTTGCCATCTACCCACTTTCTCTACATTTTCTATAATGACATTTCCTCCCGCGTCCCTTAAATTTATGCTATACGGTTTTACATCCCTAAAATTGATTCTAATTAGTTTGTGTGCTTCATCTGTCTTTCCTACTTCCATCTTAGTTTGTACCTCTTTGCACTTTTCAACAATCCATTGTTCTTTAGCTTTCCTGCATTTGCGAATAATTTCCCATTTTATGGCTTTGTATCTCTGTTTTCCTGTTTCGTCTGATTTATTTTTGTATTTTCGTCTTTCATCTATTAAATTCAGGATATCCTTTGTTATCTATGGTTTCTTATTTTCTTCTTGTGTATACCCCAGAATATCTCTGGCCGCCATGTCGAGGATGGATTTAATGTTATTCCATTCTGTTTCTACTTCCTTAGTATCAGATATTTTCCCGATATCTTTGAGCAATTCATTTGATATTTTTTCGAATCTTTCTAGAATATCTATATCTTTTAGTTTCTTTAGGTCCAAGTGCATTTTTCCGTTTCTTTTTTTCAAATTTTTAAATTTAAGTGCGGCTTTCATGATTACGATGTTGTGGTCAGTGTCTATATCTGCTTACGGGTAGCTTCTACAGTCTTTTACTTGATTCCTAAACCGTTGTCTAATAAGAATGTAATCTATTTGATATCTTCCTATATCTCATGGCATCTTCCACGTATATCGTCTTCTAGCATGATGTTGAAATAATGTGTTTGTAATGATTAAATTGTTCTTGTCGCAAAATTCTACCAACCTATTTCCTGTGTCGTTTCTAGTGCCTAAACCAAATAAACCAACTACCGCTCCTTCCCTACCCTCACTAACCACTGCATCCCCGTAATTATTAAATTATTATGTCCTTTTACGTGTCTTAATATGTCTTCAATATCTTTGTAGATCGTTTCTATCTCTTCGTCACTGTAGCTAGAGGTGGGTATGTGTACTTGTATTATTACTGTGTTTACCGGTTTAGATTCTAATCTAACCATGAGTATTTCGTCGTCCTTTTGTAAGTAATTTTCTACACAGTATCCTATCTTTTTCCGCGTAACTATCCCCACACCCAAATTTCCTTCCTCTGCTCCTGTGTGAATTACCCCGAAGTGTCCACTTCAAAAATCCCCAGCCTCAGGCCACCGAACCTCGCTGATTCCTACTATATCTAGTGATAATCTATTCATTTCGATTTTTAGGTTCTCTAGCCTACCTACTTGCTTCGTAGTTCTAACAATCCACGCTCTGACTCGCAAAATGTTCCCGATTCATATTCTTAGCTTTCCGATCGCATCCTCCGAAATAGTCCCCTCCTGGAGATCCGAATGAGGGACTATTTTAACTCCGGAATATTTTACTCCAGAAAATGCCATCATTTTATTATAATTTAGGTACGCTGTGTACTTAGGAGGGCGGCTCCGTGGCTTAGTGGTATGTGTGTGACTATTACGCCCAAGGTCCCGGGTTCGAATCCCGACACGGTCCGCTTGAAAAATGTTAGGCGAGCATTTTTCGCAAAAATACACCCTCGTTCGGATGAGAGGTAAATGGAGGTCCCGTGTGAGTGTTGTCACGCACGTTAAAGATCCTACCTTGCTTGGAACAGCAAGGATTCGGCAAAATTCAAAATTTTCCAGGTAAAAACTCGCTTCCTGGCCAATGTAGTACCTTCGGGTGGAGCATTGGAAAATCACATGTAATGTGTACTTAGGAGGTAATGTGGTGGTTTCCCGTTGCCTTCCACATCGCGGTAGTGTGTCTTAGACTACCACACCGACCCCTATGGTCTCTGCCAATCTATGTACCGAATGAGCCGCTGTCCTCTTTCGGGGACGTGTCTTCGTCTGGTTCCTCTCTAACGACCCTACTACTTAGTTGGATCTGTAGTTTGGCTCTTTGGCTCATTAGAACACGCAAGCCATTTCACCTGTTCTAATAATCCAGAGCTTCGGCAAGCTGCAGGTCTATTCGAAATGGAATAGTAGCTATAATTTAAAAATATTTCTTAGTGTACAGTGTGTTCCAATAAAGTTAAAAACTTTATTATGAAAGTAAAATACTAATTTTTTTTTATTGAATATAACAACTAATCCATTTTCACTACTTGTCGATTAGGTAGATTCGAATAAAATAAAACGAAAGCAACTTGCGCCCTCTTTCGTTTCTAGTATAAATAGTTTCAGCGTCATTTTAATATTAACTAGAGTAATTTTCTATTAATAGTTTAATGTGAAAAATAGTTAAAGTAGTAGTCCAGAAACTTGGATCTTTCAATGTAGGAAGTTTAACATCCTCGGCATTTTAGAACGTCCCAGGATGCAGCTTTTCGTCATATTTCGATGAAAGTTTCTGGATCGGTCTCTGGTTCACGTACTTTAGTCTCCGTGTTGCCAGTTTCTTTTTCTCTACAACAATTGATGTTGGTGCCAAGAACAATGTCACTTTTCTTTGCGTTTTCTTGATTGGGGAATAAAAAATTGAAATTTTTAAAAGCTTCTTTCCGAGTCTTCGTTGCACTTGCCTTTTGTCATACAAATTTGGCTGCTAAAATGTTTCTCTTTTCCTTCTTTTGTTATCTGAAAAATAACTTTAAGATTTATACATAAAATTTTATTATTTTTTTATTTTATTTTATTTATTAATCCTATTTTCTATAAATCTGCTATTTACCTTTATTCGCCTTTATATTGATTGTGAAAAACACTAATATAAGACACTTATTCAATCATTTTCATCACAAATACATATACATATTATTAAACAAATAGAAATAACTAAACATATCATAGAATTACTGTCTAAATTTTTAACCTATTCACCAGAACGTACTGTACGTACGTTTATCAGTTCATGCAATTAATTAAGTGTTCGTTCATTTTCAATTTTCTAGGTTATAGTTTCAGAGGTTTTCATAAATAACTAATGCATGATTGTTGCCTGTTGATAACTCCGACACCACTAAAAGCCTTTAAACCTAGGAATTTGAAATTTCTTATGAACAACGGGCATTTATCAATATAATGGAACCAATGTGTTCCTAAAGTTAAAAGTCACCAACCTCGTAGAGTATTATCCGAACTTTATTGACTATTGTTAGTCAGTTCGATACCTATTCGTCATGTTTAACTAACATACTCAAGTTACATATTGTTTCTTTGGATGTTAATTACCAAGTGCTCTGTAAGACCTATTTTCTATTTAAAAAATAATTCGAGCATAACTTCAGTAAACGTTAGATAGACGAATCAAGAAATATAGACTAAAATTACTTTGTACTAGACTCGGGGAAGAAACTTTTCATTTCTAATGCTCAAAACAATTTTACATAGGCGTCGGGGGTATGCATTATTAATCACAACAAACAAATTATAAAACTGTAACAATTCGTATGGTATTTAAAACAACGCCTCCACTTGACATCATTGGTTTATCTGCATTCTTCAGTCAAAGTTTGGGGCTTGCTCTAAGTTATTGTCCATACCTTGCGCTTTCTGTAATATTAACTTGATAATAGCTTGCTGAATTGCTGGCGTCGGTCACGCATACATCCAGTTTGTATAGAGTATTCTTACAGCCATTGCACTTTCACCCGTCATGCCTTGTTTTGATGTAGGAAATTATAATTTAACCTTGCAGGTAGGCAACGTATGGCTTTTATTTTTGTCAAGGTAATTTTTGAGTTTTGTATTGACTCTATGCTAAAGATCACGTAGGCGAAATTTTTACACTAACGTAAATTTAAAATTCGTTTATTTACTTCCTGCGTTTATGAAACATGTTTGTTTTGAAAGATGTGTTTATTACGAGGATGCATGGTTATTTCCTTGCCCTAATGCGTATTTATTTTAATAGCATTCGTTTCATGGTTTTCTTGCTTCAGATGCCCCTAATGCGTATTTATTTTAATAAGATTTGTTTCATGGTTTTCTTGCTTCAGATGCTCCTAATGCGTATTTCTTTAAAGTTTATGAAAGCCTTGCTGGTTTAAAATGAATTTGATTGCGTACAGAGTTATTTATCTTATTTAGTGTGATTGTATTATTGAAGAATGAGCTTCCTTTCATTGATTACTGTTAATTCTGATTCTTATACAGTGTACGTGATATTAGCTTTTTGCATAATTGGCGAATTACTTCCATTTTATGATGAAATTGTTTAGTTTTCTAAACTTTAGTGCTATTTACATGTAGTCCACGACCCTTATGACTCAATATACCCCTAAATAACCCTAAAATAAATAAAACGTATCTCGTAATATTACATAATGTAGCTATAACCAATTAGTATTATGAAACTCGTTCGTAGAATAGTAGAAATGCCTGTGCATTGAGGACCTTTGTTCAGGCACTTTTGATATGTAGAGATCACTAACATTGTACCATTTTCCCGGAGATGCTTCATTGTTGGCTTCGGCACCCTTACATGGCGAAGGCAAAGAGTTTTTTGGTTTTTAGTTTTCTGAAGGAGGTAGAGTTTCGATTAGAGCTAAAGCGTGAGATTTTAAAACTTCATAGGTATGTTAATCTTTCTACTTTGGAAAGTGATTTATTTTTATGTATTATGGATGCATATAACGAATAGAAATTTGGCAATTTTGAAATTGTTCCATCAAAGACTTCAGGGAAGACGTACTTGAAAAGATGGCGGACTTGGAAAGCAATTGTAACTTGTTCCTCGACTTTCAGTTGATAAGCGTACATGTTTATTTTGAAATATGATTCATCATAAGCTAATAAATAAGGTTTGTGCGTATCTAATCTTCCATCCACTTTCAAACCCATAGTTACCAATAATTTATCTTCTGATATTTGTTCAAAAGCGGTAGCGTCAACATCGAGTTTTTGATAGCGAGTTCTAAACAGATCAATATTAGTACCAAATTTTTGACCTAATTGAACCAATTCTTTGCATTTTTATATAGCTTTTGTGTTCTACCAAAATACTTTGCAGAGCATTTAATTTTGCTAGATCACTCATGATTGCAAGGGTAAATTTAAATCACTTAATGACAATGTATAACTAAATACAAATAAACACCATCAAAATTTTATTAAAGCAAACAATCTAAATTAAAGCGGGATATCACTAATTATACAAACAGCGCACGAATAAACTTTCAAAAACGTATAAAACTGTGGGATTTGAATTTAATTCAGGCACTTCTGACACGTAGAGATAACTAACATAGTACCATTTTCACGGAGGCGTTTTAATGTTGGCTTCGGCACCCTTGCATGGCGAAGGCAAGGAGTTTTTTTTTGTTTTTGAGTTAAAATTGCCAACGGTAACTATCGTTTTCTAACGGACTTCCTACTATTATGTATGGGACATAATGTCCACCGTGATTTGAACCTATATAACAACACCATATATTGTAAATAAAACTTTAATTTGATTTAAATTACTCGTTGAAAGGCTTGGACATAGTTTTGAGCAAAATGGCGTTAAATCTAGGATCGTTGGAAAACAAACACACTTATTTAGCTTTGCTGTTTGGGATCTTAAGACTTTGAATCGTTTTAAGTTTTACAATCAGTACCTATAGCGGGTAGATTGCTGATAAGAAGTTGTTTGGTGGTATTGGTATAAACAGTTCCTTTACTAGGTTCGCGGTTTCTCATTGTGCACATGTAATATTTTATTATATTATTTTTAGTAAATAACTCACATGCCCAGAAATTGTTTAAAAAAGATTGCACGGAACTTGTACTTTTCCAAATTCGTGTCTTTGTTTTGTGCTGTTTCGTGCAACATTAGTTTCGCAGTTTTCATTTTGACGTGTCTCTAAGATTCCATTGACTACGTCCGTGTCCGTATCGTCATTGAGACTATTGTGTGAGCGAGGTGAATGATTCTTTTCAGTTTTGGTTTCGTCGGATGGTGGACTATTGTCTGAATTTGATTCATATTTTGATCTTTTTTTTTAATTTCTTCAGTTTCGTTGATTGCAGAGGTTCCAGTATTATTAAATTATACTATTATAGGATTATTATGTTGTGCTACCTTTTTAATCGTATGTTTTTTCTCTTTACTTGATGTTTGGGTGACTTATTTTTATCTAGTTCTTGTTTGGTAACGTGGAACTCGTGGAAATTTTTTTTCGTATATTGGTAAACCCGCATGGAGGAAGAATTCGTCTTGACTTGAAATATGCTTGCAATCCTGACACTGTACTAACTGAGATACTTCGAAAAACTTGTTCAATGGGTAAAGTAACTCAGAAGCCTGTTCGTAGAATTTTATTATTTTCTTTATACCAGCTTCAATTGGCGATGTATCTGTTTAGTGACTGAGTCTTACTTTTTTTATGATTCCTGTTTGATATCTTTAACCTTTGTGTACTATTTTTAACAGCAGTCGTAAAAATTCGCATGGGTAATAAGCTGGCCTTTTGTAAAGTGTGGCATCTTTTGTGTAAATCTTGAAAATAGCTTATTGGTTATATGCCCTGGTCTACCATTTTGTAATTCTTGTAATGTGTGTGGTAAATTACGTATTAGTGGTCGCCATTCTTCTAAGATTTCATGTAGTGTATCAAGTACCAATGGATCTTTATCGGGTTGTAATTGATTCGTTCGGTCTTGTTTCTATTTTACCACACTACAGTAAAACACGAAATACGATAAAACCAAACAAGACTCCTGGAGTCCAAGGATCAAAAATATGTTCGAGATACTTTCGCGTTTTGGATTTACCTGACCCAAATAAATTGAATAAGTAGGACTATATGAGGGAAGTCTACTATTTTGTGAATGATACACACAATAAAAAACTTACCAACTGTGGTATCCGGATGGATCCTAACTGCTGCTCTAGTAGATGTTATTCTAAAACCTTAGTCTCAACAAACTACGGTCGAATCATCTTCCTTTCTCAACAACTGGTAGCGAACACGGAGATTGTATCATTCACCAAGTACGTAATATAAGTAAACTGTACAAACTTTAAAATGAAAATTATAGACATTGCTTGTAAATTAATTAACGTCACGTTCAAACTCAAGCGCGGTATCAATCTGTTATGTACAACTTACACTTACAAATAAGACCTATCACACAAACGAGTATTTTGCACAAGATAACACAAGCAGTTTATAATGAGTAGAAATATCTAAATTAAAGGTGAGCTTATTTAAAATTAACGAAAATGCAAATAACTTTATATTTATTTTGCGACGCAGCACTATAATTTACATTTCTTTATTTACTTATTACAAAAAAGTAAATAATAATATTTCTGAGTTTACATTTAATGATATTTTCTTTGTAACTTATGCGGTAATTTCGATAGCTACTGATGGTAGAGAAAAAGTGGACATGTATACAAAAAATATAATAGCTGATAATAAACAAACAAATAATTACTTCAGACACTTACTTTGTATGCGAGCGTAGTGAAGCACATTTATATTCATGCGGCCGTTCAAACGGATAACGATAGTAAAAAACTCTTGCATGCGTCCGTCAAATACGGGTAACGAAAGTCAACTCTTCTATGTAGCGAGGCGTAGCACATGTAATTTTGCGGCCTTCTACAACAAAAATCGATACCACAATGCTTCGTGTGTTCCCCAAGGCGATAAGAAACTTCTTTTACATGCGAAGAGCATAGTTTATCAATATCGCTGCACTTTGTACAAGCGCTGTGTTTGAAGTAATACACGGCACACAAAAACATTTTAATATACCGGGCGGAGGTAAATAATCAACAAATTCCAAATGGAAAAATAAATTAAGCGGTAAATTATGTACAAATGGAACACTTACATTAGCTTATTTTAACTGTTTTAATTAATTTGTCTGTGTATCATCGATGTTTTGATGTATGTTGTGTTGTTAATTATTTATTGCCTGTAGTTATATTCTTTGTTGAAGTATTGTGATATACTGGAGGTGTACACTATCTATGACTTTTTATGCAAGTATATTCAAATGATAGTAAGTGTCCTCGTTTTTTATTGCGTCATACGTGTTGTAGTTTGCGAATTTGGTTCGATGTTGTTCTACGTCTGGTATGAGTGACATGTAAGTAGTGTGCGTTCTGGTGTGCATGTGCTTTCACATTCACACATGCCATTGTCTATAATGATTCGTGTGACGCTATAAGTCGGATACGGTCCGCGTCCGGTCAAGTAATGAATGAGTCCTCTAGATGGATTAAGATATTTCATGTCTAGTCTCTCTTGTATGTTACGTAGTATCGTATACGAGACTACCTGAATTGGCATTTGTCCATCTGTTCTGTAATTCGTGTATGATTGTCCGTTTGCTTTCCTTTGTTATCCGGCTGGGTGCAACAATTTCTAGTAAAACAATTAGGTTTGATTTTTTATTCGTCAGTCTCGGATGCATTAGAACATATATACAACAATTACAATCTAAGAAATAACATATATAAATACATATATATTCTTATGCTCCACCCCCGCGCCTTTTTATTTATTAATTATTTAATTTTATTTTTATGTATGAAAATATTTATTTTATGTTACGTGCTTTAGCTACGTTTGGTTGGTTTATAAAACAAAACTGTGTTGATATGCCTCGACTATTTGAAAACTCGTTCTTCCCAGGGTATCCACCTACTTACCGTGGGTTCAGTGGTAAGTAGATGTGCAATGCACCAACCAAACAGCACTACCTTTTGTTTTTGTACCTGTGATATTTTACACTTGTATATGCCAAATTTTTATATAAGATCCACGTAGCCTTGTGCCAAATTAATTAATATTACAAAATTTATGACTTTGACGTTAAAACACAGTACTCACCTATTTTACACCTCGTCGTCGGCCTTTTTGAAAACTGGCTCAACAATCTCACTCGCCGTATGCGTCTTTACAATGCTGGCACTATCACTATGAAAGATCTGCTGTCCAGCTTCCAGGTTTCTTTTAATGAACTTTGATGTCCCTAAATCTAAAATAAATATACCCAAATTTAGAATTTTGACTACCTTTTATATAACTTCCCTGCGCTAATTTTCCTGATGTTATCTTCTTTATCTCGTACTAATCCTCCTGCTCCAATGCTTTCTTTCTTCAAATCTTAATCCTGCTCGTTCCAAATCACTGCTTTCTTTATCCGCTCGTTCCAACTCACTACTTTCTTCTAATTACCACTCAATGCCCTGCTATCCATAATACTATATCCCATTCAATTCCAATATTTATCTCCTTCAATCTCATAAATCCTATTCAATGCCTTCTGCCTATATCAATCTCGTTCCTATTTCCAACTATATATCTTCCGCCGGTTCGCCGTCGCTCTAATACACTCTTACACTTTTTTACTCGTCGTTGCTATTAATTCTTCTTATCACTCTCGCTTATCCGTACTCTTCCTTCATATAAATCAAACTCGTACACTTTTCAAATTCATTTATTAATTCTTCGTAATTTCAAAAATTTAGCGCAGTTTACAAACACGTCTTATTACCAAAATATTTATAAATCGACCTCTTGTTTATCTTTTCCTAGGTGATAATTACAATTCAAATATGCCTACTCTTTAATACATTGTATACAAATTCCATCCAATAACATCGTCCCAACAAGTTCGTGTCACTAATACCTTATACTCTGTCTTTTGCACTTTCCCTTTTCATATATAAATGTTCAATCATTGGTCCTTAATATCGCACAACCCTTCAATCATATTTGACAATGCTATTAGTTATAATTTTGATATTACATGTTTGTCCAAAGGTTGATTCTATTAAAATAAATGCCGAAATGTTACACATATAAACCTGGATCTGCGTGGTGAATAGTGTAATTTCTACAGACGCATCCGGTTTCTCGATTAGCAAATGTACGTTCTATGGCTAATTCAACATACAACTCAGTGTAAATCCTTGAATACTGTGCTTTATCACGTCATCAAGTCATTGTTTTTACGTCTTGGCACTTACATTTTGACTAATATTTCAAATACTTTAACGTTTGTAAAGTACGGCAAACATAAATTTCTCAGTTACGGGATCTGATATTTGTCTTACTTTATTTGGCATACACTACCTTCAACAAAATAACCTTTAGAACCCTTTTAGCCCTACTAACATTTCAATATATATATATATATATATATATATATATATATATATATATATATATATATATATATTATGTTTTTTTTAAATTAGTTTTGTAGATGAAAAATTGGGATGATGTAGTCCAAATCAAAATCCAATATTGTATTTAGCACAACATTTAATTAAGACCTTACGTTTCGGCAAAGGTTTTTGCCTTTTTCAAAGGTATTAAAAGTTGTTAATGCAGAAATACATATATATTGTTAAACACCACCAAAATTGAAATGGTGAGGTCCCAAATCATAATAACAAAATGGAGCACTCACTAGGGTGTACAAAGTCATTTTAATAAAAGATTGTCATTAATACGTATTATAATGTCAAGGTCTTAATTAAATGTTGTGCTAAATACAATATTGGATTTTGATTTGGACTACATCATCCCAATTTTCATCTACAAAACTAATTTAAAAAACATAAAATATTAGACCAGTCCATTAAATATGAGTGAAGCTTATATTTTTATATATATATATATATATATATATATATATATAAAATGATCTTGATGAAAATGGTAATTGTACTTGGGATATAGTAGTCCAAAAATAAACTAAATAGTGTTTTGCATATATTCAATTAATTATCTGACGTTTCGGCAAGGGTTGTTGCCTTTCAAAGATACTACAAAATTATACAGTATTGAATGGACATAAAAATTATAACATAGGTACTTACATTACTAATGCATAATTATTAGAAAAGTTTCTTCACACATGTGGATTAGTGTTGGTTAATACATAAACAAAAATGATAAAAATAAATTTTAAATTAAATGTCTTATTGACATATTTGTTAAGTTTGACACATAGACTGAAAGGAATTCTTGATTTTAAATTTTATATGGGTGCATGTAAATCTTAACTGTAATTGAACTATTGCTTTTTGTGTAATTCTATATAAATTTGAGTATATTGGATGTAGATTTTGAGTGATCTTGTCTAAAGTTCATCGAATTAATCTCATTTTGTAGTAATAAGCTTCAAAAAGTCTCATTTTGTAATTGTTATCAGAATCCAAAATTATCAATTATCTTTATAATTTGGAACATGTTGGGTTAAATTAATATGTTGAGAGAGCACAATTCTTTTATCTAATTTTATATCTGACCTATGTTGTGTAAGTCTATTTTTAACCACTGGGTGGTGTTACCTACATACGTCTGATTGCATGAACAAGTTATTTTATAAATAATATTGCTACTTAATAATTTGTTAGGTTTGTCTTTAGAGTTTTGTAAAGGTTTCTTACAGATTTTCATAACTAAATCCTATAGTTAGGTTATGTTGTTTTAAAGTTCTAGCTAATAAAGGAGTTAATGTTTGTATAAAGGTAATTTTTGTATAAAATGGTATTGGGTCTAGTTTCAGTACTGTTAAAATGGATGTTTGTGTATAGTAATTTCTTTACTAATTGTTTGGGATAACCATTATTACATAGCGTAAATTCTAAAGTTTTAGATTAGTTTTTTTTGAATTGTGGTTCAGAGATTATTTCTATTCTGTGTTTAAGTGCTAAAGCTGTATTTATTTTGTGGTGAAATGAATGATTGGAATAGTAATTAATGTATCTACCTGAGTTAGAAGGCTTATTATAGTAATCAAATAGCAGTTTGTTGGAAGAATCTCGGATGACAAAAGTATCTAAAAGGAATTTTCTTTCTTTTCAAGTTCATACGTGAACTTTAAGTGTTCATTGAAATTATTGAAATGGTCTAAAATGTTGTATTTTATCTGGTGGAGCAGAACAAATGATATCATCAACGTATTTTACTAAAAATACCATATCGAAATCTAAATTAGGTAAGATTGAGTTTAGTAGATGATCCATAACTATTTATGTGCTATGATAGGAGATAATGGAACCCATTGGAGTACCAAATTTTGTTGATAGAATACATTTTGAAAGACAAAATAGGTTATTGAAAATTAGGAGATGGAGGCAAGAAATAGGGTTTTGACAAGGTGGTATGTGGTTTGATTACATCCCAGTTTTCGTGATTATATCTACAGCCAAGTCTAGAGGTATATTTGTAAATAGTGAAGAAACATCTAATGAAAGTAAGATGTGGTTCTTAGGTAGTTGAAATTGACGGAATTGACTTACAAACGTAAATGAATCTTTGGTATTATATCCTTCTAAAGGAAAAGATGTTTGTAGAATTTTTGCAAAGAAGACTGCTAAGTTATAGGTTGGTGTATTTACTGTAGAAATTATTGGTCGTAATGGAAAGTTTTCTTTATGAATCTTTGGAAGCCCATAATACTTGCCTGATATGGAATTGGTATTGGATAACTGTTTTTTGAGAATCTGTAATCAAATGTTTGGAATGTAACATTTTGATGTGGTCATTACATTTTCTGAATCGTAAAAGTGGGATCTTTTGAATTTGTTGATATGTGTGATCATCTTTCAGTAATTGTATAGATTTTTAACGTAATCATTTTATTTAAAATTACAGTGATTGCTCCTTTATCAGCTTTTGTAATAAAATATCAGAATTTTCTTTAAGAAACTTTTACTTTGATATATAATTTTGATTCTAAATTGCGGTTAATTTTATTTTTGGATTACTAACAAAATTTGTAATACAATTTGTGGTCTTAGCTCTTAAATTATTCTTTTCTTCTTGTAAAGTTCATTGTTATCTAAAATGTTTTCGATATTAGCTAATAGTTTTCCCATGTTAATATCATGACGTTAATATCTAAACTGTATATTAACATGGGAAAACTTTGCAAATAGCTTATAATTTCTACAAAAAACTATAATACTAACATTCAAATTTAAATAAACATGTTCATTTAAAATTTCAATTAACTGAAAGATGATCAACATTCAACAAATTGTCAAAAAGATCCACTTTGATTCAAAATGTAATGACCACATTCAAAATGTTACATCAAACATTGTGATTAGCAATTCCAGCAAAACATGTTAAACTCACATACCAATTCCAAAATATTCTGTCACGCAATGTTCAATCTATGGGCTTTCTAAAGATTCATAAAAATTCTGACTTCCATGTATCGACCAATAATTCTCAGTACAAACCGAACCTACTTAGCGAGATGCTTCTTCTGCAACAAATTCTACAATTACATTTTCGCTTGAATGGATTAGTAATACGCAATGATTCATTTACGTTTGTCATCCGTAATTTCAACTAAACACTTTGACATTTCATTAATGTTTCAATTACAAACCTTAGTACTAGAAAACCTTTATAAACTGCAATGATAATCAAACAATCACCTTTATAATTTTTCCTCACTGTTTTCATCAATTTCTATCAATTATTACAAAAATTTGAACAATGTTCATTATCGAAAGAAATAGTTGATACACTAAACTATATTGTACATTTAGGATGTTAATAAATACGTAATAATGGTTATCCCAAACAATTAGTAAAGAAATTACTATACACAAACATCCATTTTAACAGTACTGAAACTAGACCCAATACCATTTTATACAAAAATTACCTTTATACAAACATTAACTCCTTTATTAGCTAGAACTTTAAAACAACATAACCTAACTATAGGATTTAGTTATGAAAATCTGTAAGAAACCTTTACAAAACTCAAAGACAAACCTAACAAATTATTAAGTAGCAATATTATTTATAAAATAACTTGTTCATGCAATCAGACGTATGTAGGTAACACCACCCAGTGGTTAAAAAATAGACTTACACAACATAGGTCAGATATAAAATTAGAAAAAGAATTGTGCTCTCTCAACATATTAATTTAACCCAACATGTTCCAAATTATAAAGATATTGAAATTTTGGATTCTGAAAACAATTACAAATGAGACTTTTTGAAGCTTATTACATACAAATGAGATTAATTGATGAACTTTAGACAAGACACTCAAAATCTACATCCAATATACTCAAATTTATATAGAATTACACAAAAAGCAATAGTTCAATTACAGTTAAGATTTACATGCACCCATATAAAATTTAAAATCAAGAATTCCTTTCAGTCTATGTGTCAAACTTAACAAATATGTCAATAAGACATTTAATTTAAAATTTATTTTTATCATTTTTGTTTATGTATTAACCAACACTAATCCACATGTGTGAAGAAACTTTTCAATAATTATGCATTAGTAATTAGTAAGTACTATGTTATAATTTTATGTCCATTCAATACTGTATAATTTTGTAGTATCTTTGAAAAAGGCAACAACCCTTGCCGAAACGTCAGATAATTAATTGAATATATGCAAACACTATTTAGTTTATTTTGACTACTATATCCCAAGTACAATTACCATTTTCATCAAGATCATTATATATTAAACAGTCCATATTAAGAAGATATATATATATATATATATTATTATATATGTATATATATATGTATATATATATGTATATATATATATGTATATATATATGTATATATATATATATATATATATACAAAGGTCTATAAGGTATTGTTTGTTCTGGGTCGGTCCGCCTTCCTTACAGCGAACCTCCTGGGGTCGTCCGGGTAAACGAGTGCTAGTTCTACGCCGTTGTACTGAATCCTGTCGATGTCCAAAGGGACGGCTTGCCACTTCACAGATAGTGGCGGTAGCGGTGACACTGGTCGTGGTGGGAAAGGCGGTCGCTGTAGGAACTAGCGGAGTAGGTGTCGGTCTCGTAATCGCTGCCGTCGTTGTTCGTTCCCTCCTTGCTGTCGCCGCAGGTGCTGCTCTCGGCGTCGTTGTCTATTCTTCTCTGCCGTGGCGCCGCTCATGCAAAGCTGTGGCCTCGGTTCCGGACGGCTTTGGGCTAAGGAAATCGCCGAAGTGTCGGTGTCGTCGTGCGGATTTGGTCTCAGAGCAGAGCCGAGGTCTTCTTCGACGATTCCTCGGGCTAGGAGAAACGTCATGGTCTTCCGGTGGTTCCTTAGGCTAGGAGAAGCGCTAAGGTCTCGACTGTTTCTCCACAAGGCTAGGGGAACCGCTAGATGATTGATTCCAGTAACGGTCTGGTTGAAATGCAGCTTGTTTTATACTTATTCTTGAGAGTGGTGTGGCGACCTACGGCCAATCAGCGTGCGCGATTTTTGTGTTGGGGGTTGTGGTCATCGTAAAAGAGGCGAGCCGTGTTAAGGTATATATACAGGTGTTGTGACCGCGCGCCCTTCTTATAGAGATGTACATTGTCACGAGACAAGGTCGGTGACACCTTCTTTGTTTTGTCTTGTGTGTCAAGTAATTACGCGATTTTGTTTCAGTCTTCTTTTCTTCTCCAATAGTTTGCAATTCACAGTTTAATAATTATCCTTAGCGGATGAATTCCTATCACAACCGCCAAAGCATCCAAGGATGGGGTTTTGTATGACCTAGTCATCCGCAGAAGGATGCTCATTTGTGTTCGATTTGTTTTGTTTCTTGGTTTTAGTAATTTCATTCGGGGTCCTCATGTGCTTGCAGTGTTAAGCAATAATTTATATTGTCTTTGCATCAAGTTTGCTATAGACAACATTATTATTTTAGTTTTACATACTTTCTCTATATGTTCCTGGAAATTTGTTTGTTCATCTATTATCAGTCCCAAGTTTTTGTTAGATTTTTTTTGCTTGATTAGGTGGTTGTTAAGGTAGAAACATGGTCCCATCCTACATTTGATTTCTCCAATGCTCCACCCGAAGGTACTACATTGGCCAAGAAACGAGTTTTATTTCAATTGGAAATTTTGAATTTTGCGAACCCTTGATATTCCAAGAAAGGTATGAATCTCCAACATGCGTGATATCACCCACACACTGGACCTATATCTTACCCCGCATCTGAGCGAGGGCGTATTTTTGTAAATAATACTCGCTTAACATTTTTCAAGCGTTCCATATTGGGAATAGAACCCGGAACCGTGGGATCAATTGTTATACGCGACCCTATATGATCCGCGGACCGTTCTAGCAGGCAACTCCGTGGCGTATTGGTATGTGTGTGACTACTACGCCCAAAGTCTCGGGTTCAAATCCCGACACGGTCCGCTTGAAAAATGTTAGGTAAGCATTTTTCACTAAAATACACCCTCGTCCGGATGAGAGGTAAAATGATCCCTACCTTGCTTGGAACAGCAAAGTTTCGGCAAAATTTCAAATTTTCCAGGTAAAAACTCGTTTCCTGGCCAATGTAGTGCTTTTGGGTGGAGCATTGAACAATCACATGTAAGGACCGTTCTAGCAGGTGGCTCCGTGACGTAGTTGGCATGCGTGAGACTACTATGTCTATGATCCCAAGCTCGAATCTCGACACGGTCCGCTTAAAAAAATGTTAGGCGAGCTTTTTTCATAAAAATACGCCCTCGTTCGGATTAGAGGTAAAATGGAGGTCCCCTGTGTGAGTTGTCATGTTCGTTAAAGATCCCTACCTTGCTGGAAATAGCAAGGGTTCAGCAAAATTCAAAATTTTCCAGGTAAAAAACTCGCTTCCAGGCCAATGTAGTACCTTCCGGTGGAGCATTGGAAAAATAAATGTAAGGAACCGCTCTAGCGTGGTCCTACTGCTAGCTTCCCTTTTACCAGTGTTGTTGTTTTCTCTTTGGATATTTCAAATTTTTGGTTTTGCATATGGTTTTAGTGTTGTGATTCCAGCCTGCACATGCTTTTGCAGCTCTCGTTTGTGAGTTTCCTCCTACCGCTATTATTATGTCATCAGGGTAAGCTGTGATCGATATTACACCAATTGTAGTTGGAATAATTTCAAATAGTTACTTATTCTACCGGTATGTTCCAAAAGATGGGTCCCCAGATCTTTGTGCACAAACCTTTGTGACTGATTTTTGTGTTGTGTTCGAAGGGCTCTTAATTGTAGCATATCGATCTCTACAATAATCCTTTATTATATGGCATATATTTTTCGGTTATTATATTTTTTAAGTTTTGTAAAGAATGCTGACCACTGGATTATTAAAAGCACTTTTTATATCTACATGGATAAATATTACAACCTGTATGGCGTGTTATGCATGTTGGTCACTGCCTTTTTAGTTGCATCCTCTGTTGTCCTGGCCCTTCTAAATCTACATCGATTTTGATTCATTCCTACTGCTTTGTCACGTTAAATTAGTCAATTACAAATGATTCTTTCGTGGATTTTGCTTTTGTTTAGCAAACAAATCAGCGTATATGCACCTGCTGATGTTATACCTGTACCATTTCCTTTCTCGAAGATCATATCTCTGCCGTTTTCTACCGATTTGGTACTTTTGGTTGTCTTAAGCATTTATTAAGAATTCTGCTGTTAATATTGGTGTTAGTTTTCCTGACAAAACCTGTAATATTTCTGAATTTATTCCATGTGGTCCTGGTGCTTGAAATTGCAAAGCAACTTTTTTTATTCCCAAAGGAAAGGGGATGTCTGTCGTATATTTCCGCATGTTGGGAAACCGTCAAATAATTAAGCCAATAAATTATCACATTTCACTTCTAGTAACATAATTTTTTTTTAAATATTAAAGCAGAGGAAGTAAAAAAGTTTAGTTGATTTTGGTAAACAATCTTCAATAGTGCAATTAATTTTGTTATTACTAATTTTATATTTTGAAGTGTTCTATCTGGTACAAACACCTCAAAGTGCTTGATACTAAAGGGTATTGCTTGTCTTTTTCTAGTGGACGACGCGGCTCTGGCACAAACGTAAATTATTTTTTTTAATTTTTTTTTAAAATGAACCCAGATTAGAGTTGCTTCTTTATAGCAAACAGTGTTGAATAAATACTACTAATAATTACAACATATATAAGACAGTTATAGTTTGTTATGACCGTATAATCTCTAGATGTGAGTGTTTTTATTAAAAATAACAATTGACACAAAATTTGTTATTCAAAATTCATACAGTTCTTCTAAGAAAATTCAATTAAATTCTGCATAACTTAAAAATAACTCCAATTATAAAATTTGCCAATAAATCAAGGCATTGTCACAACTGTATACCAGCACTAATTTATCTTTTTCAAACCACAAATTTTACTTCAAAATTTTCTCTAATATATCTATTTTTGAGATATTTGCTATCCTCAAGATAAGACACATAATTAAATGCACAATATTTTCCATTCGTACCTAATATAATGTCATCCTTATAAGTTCTGGTAAACATATATTTAATTTAGATTGACTGCGCTTTATTGTTCTCATAATTTGATATACTTCTACCACCTTAATTTACATCTCCGGTGATTTGCGTAAATATAAATTTATATTTTGATCTATATGAGAGTCAGAGTCTAACGAAACAATTCTCATTTATAAATAGATTTTGTTTTACAGTTAATTTAATATGACTTTGTAAATTTTTGCGAAATCCTTTTTTCTTCTAAATTACTTAATTAAATATTTTTAATTAGATTGGAAGCCTTTAACAACTCCAGATGGATGGATTTTACTACCAAATCTTTCCACCGAAAGCTCAACTATTAACTCAACTACATTTCCAACTCTTACAAATTTCACAGGGTTATTTATCTCTACGGAAAAGCTGTCAACTGCAAGTCCATCAACTGAACCCCTACCCACAGTAATTACTACAACGGCTGTTTACAATCATTCAAAAAGTTCTACGGTTAGTTCTCTAGCAACGACTAACTCTACAGAGGCGACACCTGCAGCAAACTCCAGTACTATAACAAGTTCAAATGATGTTATAGCTACAACAGAGACGTCGGCGGCGGTTAATATGAGCGATTTTACTGATGGTATGACGTAAGCTGCCATTGTTTCAAAATTATAATCAGTATTGTAAAGTAACACAAATAATTGAATGCAATACTAACAGTAGAAAAGTTGCAGTTCAGAGTTTTTTAGTTAAGTAGTTCAAATATGAAGCTCTTCATAGAAAGTTTATGATTATAAATGTTATATACAACACATGTAAGATGGACAATTGAGTAACTTATGCTAACTATTACTCTACATTAAGCTAAATAGTTACTGTAAGACGTTCCCTTGAAATGCTCATAATCATATACCCTTTTAACAGTTTCTGTATTTGTAAATATCACTATTAGGGTTAAACAATTTGCTTTAAGAAATAGAATTTTTAGGTTAAACGCATTTTTTACCTAAGGAAGAATTATTTCTGAAACTTATATTATTCATACTCAAAAGTTTTAATTTATTATGACGGTTTTAAAGGTTAGAAATGATACCAGCAACGTAACTTTGTATTCTAAAATTATAACTGTTTTATGATTCATTTGTTCTGAATAACAATACATCCTACTGGTACTTATGACCTCAACGTCTGGACATGAAGATGTTCCACGCAAAATTGTGCTGATTTAAAAAAATACAAAGTCCCTTTCTCTGAGTCAAGAAAAAGCATTCAGATGAGATAACATTACATATATTAGATACAGAAAACAAAGTGATTTCAATTTACGGTCTTAATTCATCTGTCCGAATTCTGTTGAAAATATCTTGAACTGTTTTATAAAGAAATTAATTTTAATAGAGCACGTCGTCTTTAACATTCAAAGAAATAATATGTAACTCGAGTAGGTTTGTTAACCTTGAAGAAGGCATCGAACTGATTAAGGTAGTTAGCCATTAAAGTTCGGATAATACCCTACCACTTTGGTTGCTTTAATTTTAGGAACACACTGGTTCTTAATGAATTGACAACCTTATGTTGATTCAGAACCGCTAGTTAATCCAAGAGATACAAACCTTTAGTGGTGTCCAAGTTATCTACAGTCAAAAATCACTGATCATATGTATGTTTAAATTTCTGAAGCCATAACCTACGATAACTTTAAATAAATGAACATTTTTTTCTATTTAACTGTATGAAATTTAAAAAGATACTCACAGTACTTTTTTGTTGTTAGGTTAAGATTTAGATAGAAATTTTGTGCGTCGAAAATGTTTTCCCATTAAGTTAAATAATTTGTGGTATATTTGATTTTTGATTGTAGATAACTCGGACATCACAAAAGCTATTATCTCTCGGATTTAATTTGTTTTGATCCGATCCTACTGAAACTTCTAGAAAACTAGCTGTTTTGAATCAACTTGCTTTTGTTCAATATAAAGTTGTCGATTTAGTGGGAACTAAGATATTCCTAAAATTGAAAGTAACCAACCTGGTAGGATATTATCCGAAATTAAACGATTAACTACCTTAATCAGTTGATACCATTTTCAAGGTTTACCAATCTACTCGAGTTACACGCTATTGCTTTGGATGCTAAAGACGAAGTACTCTACATAAAATTCTTTCCCTCATAAAAACAATTTGAGATATTTTTAGCAGAATTCGAACAGATGAGTTATTTCTGAAAATTGAAATAGCTTTGCGTCGTTTTTTCTCTCTAATATATGTAATGATATATTACTTGAAACCTTGTTTTAGACTCTGGGAAGAAACCTTCCATTTTTAAGTCAGCACAATTTTGCGTATAAACATTCATGGCCAGAGAATGAGGTCATTGATATCAACGTAATACATTAGTAATCAAAACAAATGAATCATAAAACAATAATAATTTTATGATACAAAGTTACGTTGCAGATATCATTTTTTACCTTTAACCGTCATAATGAATTGAGAACCAATGAGAATAAACAATATAAGATGTGGAACTAATGTTTCCTTAGATTAGGAACGCCAGTAACCTAAAAATTATACTTCTTAAAGGAAATAACCTAATCCTATTGGTAGGATTTACTAATATAGAAACTATTAAAATGAAATATGATTATCAACATTTTAAAAGAACTTAGCTACTATCTTTAATGTGGGGTTGGGTTAATATATCATGTTATCAACAAATGGACGATCCATTTTCAAAAGTGTGTTAATCTTAATACCAATTTAATTATAAACTTGGTCTTCTACTTTTAATATTTTTAACTGTTAAAAAATAATGTTGAAATAAACTTTCAGGCAACAATTGAGCAAATGCTTTGGTCATACAATGAGTACAAGTTAAATTATAACTTCAGGCGATGTAAATTGACCCATTAATAGTAGGAAATTTCTTTTTCGTTTAGTAACGGGTAATACTATTCTTAAAAATTTAACCCATATTTACTGATATAAATTTTAGAGAGCAAAGGTGTAGGTGTTTACCCTTCCGTCCTCTCGAAACCTCTTTATAGAAATTGCTTCACTTCAAAAACGATGGCTTTACTTGCGAGTAACAAGCTACATTTGACCATTCTCTGTCCACTTATTAAAGGTCGACAACCATTCAATCTCTTTTTAGCATATTCGCAAAATCTTGATAAATAACCGTATACATCTCTTCTTCAGACGAAAACCTGCTATATGATAAGTTCATAAGACACACAAACAGATCTCAAATTGGCAAATCAGGCGAGTAGGGCGGATGGTCTTTTACTGTTATATCTTTTTATCTAAATAATGGATCATCAGAGCTGCTGTATGGGCGATGAGTTTCGAGATGAAACATCATACCAATTTTAGGAGCTCTAGCGAACAGTTTAACCGAACATTTTTCTATGTACCATTTAGTTGTAACTGTTTCTTCTTCTTTTCTTTATGAATTTGTTCACGACTTTCTTGATGGGTTCGTACGTCGAAAATGAGAACAAGTAGCTGTCAGAATCTAAGAAAAATTGTTTAACAGAACTAATGTTTGTTGGCCAGTTTCTATACGCGTTGATTTTTGAAAATTAAGAAGCTGATGCGGTATTAAGCGGCTCACGGCATGTTTTAAATGCAAATGATTGAGTGTAGTGATCTTATTAGTCGAGGATTAAATCTTGAGTTGGTACTCCATTATAATTGTCCTCTTCAATTGCTTTCTTAAAAGTAGCATGAACTTCCCGTTTCTTTCTGGTTGTGAACAAAACTTGCTTGGTGGTAAAATGTTTTTAGACTTACAATAAATTGTAACCAAAAAGGTATTTTTTCATGAAACACCAAATTTAAACCCCTTTGCACCCATAAGTTTTAATGAAATAGGAATAAATGATGAAAAATAGACAAGCAAACATATTAAATTTGTTTGCTGACTATACCTAGACCACTGGTCCATCCAAGTCGTACATTCTAGAATGATCAAACTAAAAATGTAGTCGAAGATCTTCTAGTCGTGAGCGCATTTGCCCTTGTTTTTGCCGTCGGTTAATCTGGCGGCTAGTGTAACTAGCGCGTAGGTCTGCATAAGTGACTGTAGGTACGGAATGTAATGTGGATGGGTCTTCTGGGAGAAGCGTCTAGTGTAGTGTTATTGTCGAAGGGTAGGGAGATAGGGTTTGGTTGCGAGAATGTTTTTAAGGAAGAGGTTTATTTGTGGTATATAATGTGTTGCTAGAAAATTAACATCAGGCAGTGGGGTGCATGGGTTTAAAATAATGACGGTTTTTAATATAGTTTGGAAGAGTAAGAAAGGGGGCATGTGTACATGAGATGAATGGGTGTTTCTGGAGTTAGTTCTGAGCAAGGACAGTATAGAGAAAGGGTTAGGTTAATGGTGTAATTTGTGGTAGAAATTGCCATGACCGGCTAGGAATTGAATTGTAGGTCTGCGGGAGTAAGGATATGTGAGGAGGAACGTTCTCGACGGTAGGAAAGTTTCTAGTTGGTCTTGCAAGAGAGTATAAGAGAGTTTCGGATTCTAGATTTGATTTCTGTTTTACGAAAAATACAATATTCATCGGGGTGTAATATCATTTCATTGAGGGAAATAGAATTTTCTTGTTTGAGGTTGCAAATCTGAATCTGGGAATGCAGTAGAATTTTAAAAAGTAGAAATCAGTAACAAGGTATAAAGGTCGGCGGTGAATGTAGTTCTATAGGTTCTGGAGATATCTAATAGAAAATGTCTAATAATAGTGTTAATGACATGCCTGGATGGGGTTAAGGGTAGCTAGGAGTCAGCAGCGTATCGGATAATAGGCATGATAATTGGGTGTAGACTTAGCTTCCGTGTTTGTTTGGATAATTGGAACGACTTAGGGAATGCATGTCAAAGATTGTTCAGTATCAGTCTAGTCTTGGATCGGCACTTGGAGAGATGAGAATGTGTTTTTAGACGAGTGTATAAGTGGAGGCGTGAATCAGTGAAGGTTATGGAAGTTTTGAGAATATGGATTTCTGAACTGCGTCGGATGTTTACGTAGCCTTTGAGGAGATATTTGTTGTTTTTATATAAAGGCCAGTATTTGACTATGTTAATCAGAATAGAGGTTGTGGATTTAAAGGAAGCTTGAGAATTGCCGAAGTTGCATAGACGAAGGCAGAGTTATTTGGTATATTTAGGTCAAAGAGTGATTGATGGCTATATTCCATAGGAATGAGGAGAGACGGGAGCTTAGGGGACAACCTTGGGTTAGAGATTTGTTGACTGAGTGCTAGTTGGTAGATTGGGTTGCAGTACCGGAAGGCATGTAGAATTTAATAAATAGGAGAAGGTTAAAGTGGATGTTGAATAGTTTTAATTGGTTCAGTAGGTTGGGCCACCAATCTATTTGGAAAGGGAAATTGTACCTAGTGATAAGGGAGTTGATAATTCGTTCAGTGCTGTGGCTTCTGCGGAAGCTGTGCTAGTATTAAGATAATAGGAAGTGGCTTGTCCAAATCTTGTTCCAAATTGGAGAAGTATTTTTCAATACCGACATTTAGGTCGTCTAAAAATTATTTTGATGATTTTTCAAGCACCTTTTGTAACATTTTATAGGTTGAAGGGAATCGATTAAAATTTATTAAGCTACAAATTACTAGTATTTTGCTAATTGCTGAAGCATCGAGTCTCCTGGTTCAAATCTTCTTAATTTGGTTAATTCTGGTATTTCATCTACATGGTTCGATAAGTGTTAGGCAACCAATCATACAGATGTGAAAACATACCATAATTTTAACTAAATGCAAATTATCTTAAAAAAAGTACTAAAAAAAGTTAAACTATTTTAAGTGCAACATAATTGCAAATTGAATTTACCTTCTCGCTAGCCATTCCAAGCTTTTCAAGCAGGCACTATGAAGCGCACTTCAAAAATTAATAAATAATATTTCTTTGTATATTTCGGTTCAAGGTACTTTCAAGGTAAACTTAAAATCTTCTGGGCAATGCTCTAACGCGAGAAGAATAAAACGATTTCAGAACAAGTCTGCACTTTGTCTTCAATCAGTGTTCCGAAGCCTACGTTTTTATATCGTGAGCAAAAAAATATTTAGTGCAACGCATCTTCGGATTTATTACTTTGATTCTTTTGTGTTGTGCTTTTAATGATCAGTTGGATGGGAATGCATAAAGATTTAACAATGCTTTAATGCACATTACAAAAACGCGAACAGGTTGTAACATTAAATGTTTGAGCTGCAACTTTTCTTGTAGTTTTTAATTGCTTCAATATAATTAGTGTAAAAAGTGAAATGTGCTTGTAAATTAATCAAATGTTAGCAACGGCTATGCTAAATTCTACACTTTTCTTGGCCACAGTGTGCGGAAGGAGAATGTACCATGAAGCTAGGATAGTGGGTGGCGAAAAATCTGCGTTTGGAAGATGGCCATGGCAGATCTCGTTAAGGCAATGGCGAACTTCAACTTATTTACACAAATGTGGAGCTGCGCTTCTTAACGAAAATTGGGCAATAACTGCAGCTCATTGCGTTGATAAGTAAGTAGATAGTTTATAAGATTGATACAAATAAATAAATACTTCGTTTCCCGCGAGAATAAAGCGATAAAAAGCATAGGGAAAAAAATCCTCAATTTCATTGAATGAAACACGAGTCAGCTTTACACTACTTGATTGTTATGATTTTGGAAACATGTTGTGACAAAAAATCACAAACGAGAATTCATTATTTTAACTTCTCATAAATTTTAATTTCGATTAATATTGCAAAAGATTACTTGCCATTAATCCAATAAAGTAGAAGTTGGTGGAAGGGATATAACAAAATTCTTCAGTGACCAGATAAAAAGATTTACCAATGTGACGCTTTATAATATCGGTACCGAAGTAACATTTATTAATTTTTGCGAAACAGGATGGCAGATAACTTAAATAAATGTCGTGTTGCAGTCCATCAAAAAGCATATGAATGGTCAGATTCTAAAACAACGCATGTCTATTGGGAGTAATTTTACAGGAGATAAAAAAAACTACATAAAATGTTTAAATTTTAGCATTTTGCTTTCAATTTTACCTAGTGATAGTATACAACTAGAAACAACGTACAGCATCAAAATTTTAAATAGTTTTAACCTTTTGCTGATTATATTTCAATATAAAAATAGACTTACGAGTTTTTATTTTGCTTCTAGGTGTCCAACATTATGGGACTTACGTGGTTTTATAACTTATCATTAAATAATTATTAAAATTTTGATTAAAAAAACTATTTTTATTGGCATTTCATACAAAATTACAAATGAGATATAAAAGTACATGCTAATAACTAGTAAATTACAACAAATTACAAATTTAAGAATGAGGTAGACTAACATAAAAGTGGTGATACTCCTTGGGCAATACTTTTTTTAGATCTTGCAAATCTTTAAATTTTTTTTTCTTTATCTTTATTTTTGTTTCATGAAGTTGTTGTAATACATTTGAAAGTTTTGTTTTTTTTTGTGGAATCTCACGATAGGGACCGGCAAATTTCAATTTGTATTTTAAGGAATTGTCTGGACATTGACTTAATACTCGAATATCGGTAACAATAGGATCACCTTTCTTATGTCCTGGTCGTATAGATTAGTAAGGACCATAGTTGGCATACTCTTTAAAAAAATGATAATCAAGGTATTCAACTTGATATGGTTTAGGTTTCATACATGCATGCTTACAAGAATCAACGTATCCTCCAGGTGAACAGATGTCTTGATTACAAAGTCTCTTTTCAATGGCAGCATGCATTGAGTCACACTCCGTTTGAGCGTGTCCCTTCTCTTAATACTTTTGCGTTATTGTTATTTTATTCTCGATTGCAGTTTTAAACAAAGCATTTGAAACCGAAACGTTTCGATTTTGGTATGTGCAACCGTCGCTCAACAAGATTACTGCATCATTATGTGAAAAGGAAACTTTAGTAGCTATAAAATATGCAATTATAGATGCAAATTCGTTGCCTATAATACCTCCTTCTGTTTCATCCCAAAGAAAGAAATAACCATCCTTTGTGTGTAAATTAAAAAAATGTCATGTTAAGCACTACCAATTTATTTTGTAATATAGAGCAGATGCTTTTAAATGTGGGGTTAATAAAACTGCTTGTAAGTCCATTGTTTACACTAATTTGCTACTAGTTTTGTCAGAGGATTTTTCGTTTCTAGCTTGGACTTTCTTTTCCTGATTGATTTTGTAATACTCTTCTGAAACACCTCCCACTTTAAAACTAACACATGTATCGCATTGATCTTTTTTTTTTGGTTGGTATAACCCAATATTAATTTCTTCCATTACATCATAAAACGTGTCTGTTTTTAAAAGAGAAACGCTTTTATTTGTGTAACATTCAACATAGGCTCTAAAAACACTTGGTTTAGATATCCAAATAGGTTCTAAGTACAATTTACTGGTATCCTTCCTGCAATAATGCGATTCAACCTTTTGAAGCGTTTCTAAAAATTCTTTTGCAAATTCTCTTTTCCTTTTTGCGTCTAGAACCCGCTTATTTTTAACTTTACTGGGTATAGCATGCTTCGTATTAGTGGTTTTTAAGCAACTTACAGCAAATCATTTGTTTATGCCCAGAGTGTTTAAGAACATTTTTTTGCACACGCGAATTGGTTCTCCGCAATTTTGCTTTTTCAAATGGAAGAGTAAGAATTGTTGCCTTCTAGAAAAATCTTCTCGTTTTCTGTTTTTAGTATTTTTTGCAACTTTGACAACAATTAGATCTTACAGAAAAATTTTTTTTCTATCTATTCTAATTTCCAAAACTGATTAAAAATGTTTAATCTCTCTGTCTCTGTGATTGTCAAACACTTGATTTTAAATGCTTTTTTACTTAAGGAGCAGTTACATGGCAGCTTAAGATATCTTGCTGGTTTTTCGTTTGAATACGTCCACTTACCTTATTCAATCCTTTTTTCGTGCGAAAATAATTTAAACGGTGTTCTATGTTGCTTTTATTAACATCGACAGTCCATTTAAAGGGTGTAGCATGTTCTTTTCTGTTCTTTTTAATTTATAATTAGAAACTGTGACTTTGTCGTTAGTTAGGATTGTTTAATGCGCGGGGATTTTATACATTTGTATATTCACTACCTCCGCGTTGTTTTATTGTTCTAAGGTGTAGTTTCTACTCTTCAACTAAGTGGACTGTATGCGAATTATGGTACGTATTATTGTGTTTTTTAGGGATTTATCGACAAATTCACATTCGGCGACACTATTGACTAACTCACTTTACCGAATCAAAGCAACAACCGTTCCGCTTCGATGTTCATGAGAGAGTGTTTCTGTCATACCCCTTTTTCAACTTAATTTTCACATGCACAAAGGAGGTATTACGGCAGGATATAACGGGACAAGGGATGACAGCTTTGCTATTTGATTTTCAACTAAGAATTTAAAATAACTTAAAATTAACCACGCAAACGGGCGACAAAGAGACCGAACAAGGATATTGGATATTTTTGCATCTTCCCTGTTCTCATCTTTAGAATTATGTTCAACTGGCGCATATTCAGATGATACGTTTTCAGAGCCACTAGTATCATAATATTCTTCATCAGAATCTGAAATCAAAACTGTTAAATTACAGATGATTAAAAATTTTTGTTAAAATGCAAAGTTAGAATCCTTCTTAAGGGATTTTTTCTATCATAATATTAAATTTATTTAACTAACCTGCAGGTGGAACTGCCAATTGTTCCGAAGTGGAAGCGGGCATAAGTTCTAGACAATCTCTGTTCTCCAGTTCCTCTAAGTGAAATAAATAATCATTATTTTTTTTTGAGTGCATCGTTACAAACTGCACAACACTTTGAGTATTTTCAAGTGAAATTTCTCCTGAAAAAAATTAATATCGTGGCTTTAACTATCTATGCATACATTGAATTTGAACATAAATTGTAAAAAATAGAGGAACTAATTATAAGGGGTATTTAAATAAAGTGAGGGATGAACTGCTTCTATTGTTGATATTATAGCTGTTATGCTCTTACCAATTATTTTAAACATAGTTAAATTGAATTGTTTTTAACACACAAGAATTCCTACACACATCTGAAACTTCTTTTAAATGTTTCAATAAAAACGGTATTGTCTTCTTCAAACAAAAGTTCGCAAAGAAATGCAAGTTAGAACCCGTAAACTCTGCTGCTAATAACACAAACCATGCACCACCACTACCACCCTTCATTTATCAATAGACTTTTCCTGTTAAAATCTCTCATGTTGAAGTTACAAGGTTTTAGTTTGCCACCCCTTTTCCGATCTCCCAGAGAAAAGGCAGTCGCCAGACACGGTGGAATAGGATAAGGTTTCCCTGCTAACTCGATTTGGCTGAGTCGTGGGTCATGGAGACCAAACTTGAAGCCAATAACTGGTGTTAAGATAATTTTGGGCGCCAGAAGACTGTCTGGAAACCCTAAAGCTCAAAATACTGAAAGTGACGTCTTCAATCACTCTCATACAAAAAAAATGCCTAGCAACGACGGCTCATAGGTATTCAGGGAGCAATAATTATTAAAGCTCAAAATAACACTATGTATATTAACCTCTTAATTGTTAACAGTTTCAGAACTTACCAACCGTCCTATCAATCCCTATATATATATATTGGATCAATAACCCATTTATACCAATCAATAATATCAATTCACGCAACGTAAAATCTTGGAGAACTTTTATTAAAAATTTACCTTTACCTTTGCTTTTGTAGGTAATAGTCTTTACAAAAAAAGGCCATTCGTGACCGATCTGCTTTATGTGTACACAGAAACCAGTAAATTATATTAGAAGCAAACCCGATCTTGGAACAACTCTCCAATATAAACCTTTTACAAAAGGGAAAGTTTTGACGCTTTAAATAAATGTTATAGTGCAAAATCTTAGCTATAAATTTGATGTTATTTTCAATTCATAAATAAAATTAACGGACTTTACAAAACTGCAAAATTAAGTATTTGCATAACTTACTACCACCAGATTACTATTTATAAAGGATATAAAAATACGAAATCCTTCCAAATTAAAATGCATGTACGGATAACGCTAAATAACCACAAATTCCGTGATGTTCATAACTGAATATTATTCATCCATTTAAATTAAAAGTTGCATTCTCCAGGTTAATCGCTCATACGATAACCAACGTGTGATGCTGTACTCTTCAAACACAACAGCCGGAAATCCTAAACATCTGTCCAGCATGAACTAAATTTATCCATAAAGATACAGCAAAACTAATAACGAGAATAAAAGCGAAGATAAGAACGAAAATAAGAAGCCCTAAAAGAATAAAAATTAGTTAAATGTATTTAATATGTTAACTTACGATTCGTGTTTACTTAACAACACGACTATCAGCTTCTTTTAAAAATTACAGCAAAACCAATTTGCTAAACGAGCATATGTCTATTTTTATGAATCCAGACCAGATATCTGTTTAACAGTGAAAACCCATGCACCAGCCAAAATTCTATATAAATATTTTCACCGTAAATAAAGTGTACGGAGATCCACCAAAAATGTAGGATCATAAATTGTACGGCCGCTATGCCAAACCCATTACTCCGTAGCACCTTGCAAAAATAGCGTATGTACTTTAACTTATGTTGTTCACGATCGAAGACCAAGTTCTGTTGTGTTGCCGATAATGTAAAGAGTAGGGACTACAACCGGTACCACTCTTTAATTAGTAACCAATCAATTTAAACCATTTAATGAATAATAGACAAATGTTTGACAACTTAAACTAATATAGATTTGTACAAGAGGAAAATTTATATACAGAGCGTTTATTAAAGATGCGCTCGACAATACAAAAATAGTAAGTGTTGAAAACAAAGAAAATCAACACGTTACAATCTGTCCTAAACTTCGTTTTTAGCTGCTTGCACGGAATCTACCTATACTCACCTTTTTCTTTGTTTGTATTCTGCTACGAGTTTTTAACGTGAATTCATATTGTTTAAAATTGTTATTTAACATGAATAAGATAATGCGGCAAAGAAAGCCATAAAGTGTATTATTTGGACAAAATTTACGAGAATATAGGACATGTTAAAAATTGAATTTGCCGTGATACCACAATTAAAACTGCTAAGCAAGCAGCTATTGAAGGTTAATCAACAAACACAAAAGATAACTCGGAAAAAGGCAAAAGGTTAATCGTAACACACATTGGTAGTGAAAAGATTTGTAGATCAGGGACTTTTACTTTTTGAATTGAAAAAAACAGCTGTTATAAATTGCTTATACAGTAATCTCTACATCTTTTCCTCAATTTTACTATAAAATTAATCACATTTTTCATGAACCTGTACATAGACATGACCCTATGCAATTCAAAAAGGTTTCACCTTTTATTGTATTATTTTGGTTTAGGGGATTTTTAAATCCCGCACAGGAAGTTCTCCAGTATTATTATGTTTAAAATAAGCGTTATGTGAGAACCCCATAAAGATTTGGTTCTCACTTAAATCCGGACATTGATTTATGATTTGCTCTCCAACTCGCGTCAGAACATTGACCTATCTGGGAAAGGAGACGATGGTTTACGCGAATTAATACCTTGAAATAAGCAGACATTTACTACCGGTCTTTCTCGATTGTAGACGTGTTTTCGTGCGTTCGGACGAAGTGGTCCATTTCCTTTCGTTCTTTTTTCTCTATTGTTCTACGAAATATTGGCGCTTCGTCGATAGAAAAGCTACCGCCAACCAAACAAGCGGACATCTGGACGCAGCGTCGAGATAAAGAATGCATCGGGATTAGCATAACCACGGCGTAAGTGCTAACTGTAAAATTTGAATGGCACTTGGCGCCTCGGGGAATTTAATCTCGTGTAAATATGAATATCTTGTATATTATTTATTAGAGCATATTATGTAGTAACAATTAATAGTAAAATTAACGTTACAAATTATATTTTATTTTAATAGTTTCGGTATTAGAAAATCCCATCAATAGGATTAGACAATTTCCTTTAAGTAATATAATTCTTAAGTTATTGCAATTCTGATCTAAGGTAAAACTATTTTGTATCATACGTGGTTCATACTCAGAGGTTGTCAAATTTATTATTTTATTTATTAAAACTTAGAGATGATATCATTGTAATATCATTTTAAATTATTGATTTCATTATTCAGTTGTTTTGATTAATAATGTACTACGCTGGCGCCCCGGTGATCTCATCGTCTGAGCATGAAGACTTTATTAGGTAGATTTGTGCTAACTCAAATAAATCAAAAGTCCCGGTTTCTGGTGGTAGTTACGCTTTCAGTAAGTTGATTATACATACAATACAGTTTCAATTTTGCAGTCTTAATTTATCTGTCCAAAGTTTGCCGAGCATGTCTCGAACTATTTTAAGAAGGGTAGATCCACGTTTTTACGACACTTCGTACCTAACATCCAAACAATCAACATGCCACTTTAGTAGGTTAGTTATCTTTGATTACAGGTTTATCGAACAAAACTGAAAGTAGTCTAATCCTTTTCGGATAACACCGTAACAAGTGGGTTATTTTCAATGTTAAGGGCACAATGCTCCCCATATTAATAAATATATGTTAGAGATAAACATGTTGAAGAATGCGGTCACCATAAGTATATTATAGTATCCACCTTAACGTCAGTAAATTACTTATCATCAATTTATGAATCCATCTGAAACTATACAAGAGAAAGAGAGAGTTTGCACTAAATAAACAGTTGAACTTTATTGATTGAAGTGATGAAACTTACTGTAGTACGTAAGTGCATGCACGATATATTTGATTTTTAATACTTGCTTAGGACTGTATTATGTATTTGTACATTAAAAATAAGTGTACAACTATAGAAACAAGTCGTGTATAATAGTGTAAAGATTTTTATTTATATTTGATTTTTTTCCATTAATGTAACAGTATAGTTACAGTTTAGATGTAATCCATTATTTTGCAATTACCTCTGAGCGTATATTAACATTTAGTTTTAGAAACCTTCCTTTCAGCTAGTTGTTCTAAATAGATCTATGTGTTCTTAAGGTTCACGTTTGTTTTATGGTTAAGTATTAGTGTCCTTAATGATTTTCAGTAACTTTCAAGCCAAAATCGCTCTTCCGTTTTCAGGTTTTGGCACTCTCTTGTTATTCCTTTTTAAGTCTTTTCCCTAAAAAACGTGCGAGGTAAGATGGCGTTCAAGATACTTTCCGATCAAGACATATTTCATATCTGATAGCATTCTGCAACCCTCTTCAAACACTTACACCACTAGTCCCACTGAGTTGGTCGGCATATCTTTTTGTTGTACATCGAGGTGTTCGGTATTTTATCGAAACAAGATTTTTAGAGGAGTACTTTACCGAGTTTTTCTGTGAATTACTGGTTAGATATTCTGGGGCCAAAACTGTACATAACAACTTGAAATACCGCAATTATTTCAAATATTCAAAATTTACTTAAAGTATTCTAATTACTTTCAAGTATACTATTCAGTGCTTCAATTATTTTTCTTTGCTTTAAGTATTCAGTGTATTTTAAAGGAATAAGTTTGGTTAAAATCAATGCTTGATTTTTCAGGTGACGCTTTTATTTTTTTACAAAATTTTATCAAATTGATTGAGTGGAATAAACAACAGCGAAACCGTACGTAATTTTAAAAATTTGTTAAAAACAATCGAATTTAACAAATCGGTAAAAGTATGTGTATATATATTTTTAAAAATGTTTAATTCGAATGCCATTTAATACAAATTTTATGCAACTCATCTATTTTCTTTTTCAATTAAAATGTCAATTTATTCGTTACTCGTATGAATCATGAACTAAAAATGTCTATGGCAAGGAGTTGACTAGCAACAATCTCAATTCTTAAACAATAATGATATTTGTAGTGGAGAAATCGAAGCACCTGAAAATAATTTCTCTATTTAATTAAAATATTTCACATATTCAAATACCAAGAACACCTGTTAAATGCGTGTAGAGTACTTATGTATCAAAAACCATCTACAAAATTACTTTAACTACTCTCAGCACTTGAATTATTGTAATTTAGTTTAAGTATCTTGTACTATTAAAACGTTTTAAAAAAACTCCTATTTTATTATACTATATTACAGTCTGTCTACACCCTATATTAGTATCGACTTGATCATATACATGTAGAACTTGATATTACGCACTATACCACACTTTAAAATTATAGGCGATCGTTCTTGCAATGCTTAAAACCTGCCTTACCGTACGTCTCTTGTGGTCGGTTGAACGAGGCAATATGTAACGAATTTGGGTGTTCAGATATCGTGCTAAGAAAGATGAAATGTATGCTCTATATAACACTAAACTTTCCCTAAACTTTCCATTCTAACCAATGCGCAATTAAGGATTAACATAATTAAAAGGAACGTAATCATAGATTTACATTGTCAAAGTTCTACATTATTTAAGAATGAACTAGTTGGTTTATCTACACGAGCATCATGCAATTTGTCGTAATGGTAGTTGCTATTTAGTGTAGCAGTAACTCTATGTTTTCAATTAAGATGCATCTTGTCTCGGTGTTTTGTATCGTATACGAGGCCATCAATTACAAGATTTAAAATCTTATGTTTTGTTTTAATGAAGTTCACTTGAAAACCCCGATGTTTTTATAACACACGTGGATTCAACTTTGTTTCTGGTTGGCTAAAAAGTTTTTTTAATTGACCGGTAAGTCAAATTTGTTACTTTATTTGTTACTCCAACTGAAAACATCTCTATTACGTTTGGTAATCATTAGAAGTGTTTCTGATTGAACATTTATTCTCAAGGATCTGTAAACATTCTTATTATACGTTCTAGAACCAGAACAATCCTAAAAATTATATTAAATGTAATGAGCTTTCAGTACTTGTTTCAAGAGAGTAACTATATGATACTTAATAACTTTTGTTTCCTTATGTTACAAATTTGATTATTAAATGTAAACATGAGAATGATTTGCTATGGCTATTCGAGGTAACTTATATTAGTTAGGTATATTTTTACACAGGAAAGTTTCTCAGGAAATAAAATTTGACGTAAGAACTTTGTTCTAAAAACTCACATCTCAACTTGTAACAAATGCATATCTAACTTTTATTTATGAGCTAATGTAAATTCAGCTAATAATTTAAAAACCAAAGATTTGGCCATGGTTTTAAATGATTAGTGAATACATTGTCCTTAATCAAGAAATATTTTTACATTTCTTGTGATAACTTTTGTTTATTACACTAAACTTTTAACACTTCAGATTTATAGAACTTAGTCTTCGTAATTGTTTGTTTAAGCATAGAATAAAACGAGAATTGAAATAGTTTAGTAATATTAAACAGTAATTATTTAAAACATTAAACAAGAAGATTTTCCTATGTAAACAATATAGACATGTTCATTGTTTCGTTTTTTATTGTTCAGTGATGAAATTTATTAATCAGTTAATAAATGTTTTTATGTGAGTACAAATCTTTTATTGTGGTGATCTAGATGTACATGAGCGGTTATGGTAAAATCTCGAAACTTTCGGAGGTCACCTAAATAGGATTACTCATTTTATTATTATTTGGAGACGCAAACTGCTGTCTCCTGTTGTCAGGGCCGTAAGTAGACTACGTTATTGGAGGTGGGGGTTTGTAGTGAAAATTTGCTGATGAAGCCAATAACATATATGTAGGCATTATATTTTTATGTGAATATCTAACTGTGGGTAGGGGGTGGCGACACACATCACAACCCCCATATTTACGGCCCTGCCTATTGTATTTTACAAACTTACTTCTATTTCCGGCTTACCCTGTTCGTAGTCAATTATTTGTTATTAAGTATACCTACCTTAGGTTTCCTACTCCATCCCTAATGTTTAAACAGGTGTAGTGGCGCCTAATTTTAATTTCTTCACTTCTTAGTTTTACACTGAACCTCCCTGTTCATCGCTCTAAAGCTGGAGTAAAGTTCAGAGCTAGCAGTCATAACGTGCAAAAGTGTTTCACTACTTTAAGTACTCAGAAAATACTTGACGTTCTGTACATAAAAATGCAAGTAATTGTTTGAAGTAAAAGCATTTTAAGTATCAAGTACAAAGTATCCTTTCATCACTTCAAATAATCATTTAAAGTATTTTACTTCGAATACTGAAACCTCTGATCAGGTAAAACGGTTTGAAAACACATGGAATTCTTAAGATTATGTAAAAAGAATGTGTAGAAATAAACCGTAATTTGTTAGATTTTTACAATTATTTACATTCCCATTAAACCGATTTCGAAATTAAGTGGACATTGGTGTTTTAATTACTTGCTGTATAGCATTTTGGAGATAATGAGAATTTAAGAAACGACTAAGAAAATCTAAGTAGAAACTTTCAAAATTTTTCGTAAATTGCTTTTTATTACGTCGAATAAAAAGTTATATTTCAATAAACAAAGGTTTTTTATTATTATACCGCCATAAGAATGTTTCCGATTAGTTCCAAAGATTTTCTGGCAATTATTTAAATTCCAAAAATCCTTAAAATTTGCAAAAAATTAGTTTCTAAGCTGTTTGCATACATTTATAATAGCTGTAAAAATAAAAATGAACAAGAAGTAGTAATTCAGGTCAATTATTTTCGATAAATAAAAAAGGCCTCGAGAGCGACAATGTTTTATCACATTGCCGTGACCAGGATTCGAACCTGGGTTACCACGGCCACAACGTGGGGTCCTAACCACTAGACGATCACGGCTATACGAAGCGTTGAAAGGAAAGTATTAATGATGTTATTTAAGCCATTGAATTATTATTATTAATACATTTAATATAGAGCAATATCACAAGTGAATGTTTCTTATGTAATTTTAGTATAAATTTTTAAGTTTTAATTGCATAACTTTCAACGATCACTGATCTTCAATACGAAATCCGTGAAACCGTAGGTGAAAATAATTTAAATTTTTCACTTCAGTTTTTAGATATAAACTATGCAATAAATTTTGAAACGTGTAATTATCATATTGCTGATAATGTACTCATCAATAGTAGGAAATAAGAGTTTCTTAACTATTGCAATGATAAATATTTTGCACGGTCAAATGAAGAGCAGTGGCAAAGCAGTCTATTTTCAGTTCTCGCCCACATCAAAATGTACAAGGTTTTCTAGTTCGAGAAAGAAACTGGTGCCAGGGAGGTAGATGTCGACACGTTTAAAAACGCCTGATTTAATGTATGGTACTGCTGATTATAAAGAAAAAAGCTGCAAGCTTTCTTGTGCATTTATTCCAAATTTACATATTTGTTACAGGTAAAATGAGCGTTAAATGTATACATTTTGATTTGTCCTGAACGTCCGGGGACCCCCTAGCAATATAAGGGTGCGTCGGCTAACTGCAGTGATGCGGTACCTTTGTAAAAAAATTATGTAATTAGTAAAAATAAAGAAATAAAAAACGCAAAAAAATAAAAATAATAAATGAAATGATTGAATAACCAAAAACGACGTTACACTATCGCTTACTCTGCGAGGTTTTTTTACTTGTTAAATCCAGGAGCGACAAATAGTCAAGTCACAGCAAACCCTTTTAATACTATTCCTACACGGAAGAGTGTTATTCCGCATTTGCTTCGGTTCCCTAACTTTTATCACGTTGTATTTACCTTCCTTACATGTGATTTTCCAATGCTTCACCCGAAGGTACTACATTGGCCAGGAAGCGAGTTTTTTTACCTGGGAAGTTTGAAATTTTGCCGAACTCATGCTGTTCTAAGCAAGGTAGGGATGTTTAACGTGCGCGACAACACTGACACACGGGACCTCCATTTTACCTCTCATCCGAACGAGGGCGTATTTTTGTGAAAAATGCTGGCCTAACATTTTTCAAACGGACCGTGCAGGAATTTGAACCCGGGATCTTGGGTGTACTAGTCACACGCATACTAACTACGCCACGGATCCGCTCTTATATTTACCTGCCGCTAAAATATCTTAGAACAGTTTTTAAATTTTAGTCAAATTAAATATAAATGAAAATACATATTCCAATTACGATTCCATCACTGGGGTAACTGCCTATCCGCTACAAATATATCTGTTTACCTAATTTTTTAATAAATTCAATAAAATTCAACCTAAACTTAAGCTCTATTAACCTAAAATGTATGAAGCAAGTAGGTAAACTAGAGAACTTGAAATGGATAGGTTAGCACTAGACATAGTAGGCATCAGCGATGTTCGGTGGCCAGAGGCGGAGGATTTTTGGAGCGGAAACTTTAGGAGAATTCAGACAGGACCAGAGGAAGGAAATTCGAGCATGGGGAAAATTATGTGAAAAAAGATAGAACACTGTGGAGAAAACTACTTACAAAAGAACAAAAAAGTTTTCATGGTTAGATTGGAATCTAAACCTGTTTAATGCAAGTATACATGCCCACCTCCAGCTACAGCGAGGAAGGGGTAGATGCGATCTACAAAGATATCGAAGACAAACAAAATACTTAAAAGGACATGAAAATTGATTACTTACTGGGGGTTCTAATGAAGTGGTAGGTGAGGGTAGGGAAGGAGCGGTAGTAGGTTTATTTGGTTTTGGCGCGAAAAACGACAGGGGAAATAGGCTAGTAGAGTTATGCGACAAGAACAATTTAACCATCACAAACACATTATTTCAACATCATGCTAGAAGACGATACACGTGGAAGATGCCTGGAGATATAGGAAAATATCAAATAGATTACATTCTTGTTAGACAACGGTTTACGAATCAAGTAAAAGACTGTAGAAGCTACCCAGAAGCAGATATAGACACTGAACACAACATCGTAATTATGAAGGCCGCACTTAAATTTAAAAATCTGAAAAAAGAAACGGAAAAGGCACTTTGACTTTGACAAAATAAAAGATAAAGATATTCAAGAAAGATTCGAAAAAAAGCCAAATGAATTGCTGAAAGATATCGGGAAAATAGCTGATACTAAGGAAGTAGAAACAGAATTGTTAAACAACGTTAAGAATCAAGTAAAAGACTGTAGGAGCTACCCAGCAGTAGATATAGACACTGATCACAACATCGTAATTAAGAAGACCGCTCTTAAATTTAAAAATTAGAAAAAGGAACTGAAAAAGGCACTTTGACTTCAAGAAACTAAAAGATAAATATATTCACGAAAGATTTGAAAAAAGTCAAATGCATTGCTGAAAGATCTCGAGAAAATTTTTTATACTAAGGAAGCTTAGACATGGCGGCCAGAGATATTCTGGGGTATAAACAAAAAGAAAATATGAAACCATGGATAACAAAGGATATCCTGAATTTAATAGAAAAAAGACGAAAATACAAAAACAGATCAGACGAAACAGGAAAACAAAGATAGAAGCCATAAAATAAGAAATTATTTGCAAATGCAGGTAAGCTAAAGAACAGTGGATTGATGAAAAGTGTAAAGAGGTACAAACTAAGATGGAAATAGGAAAGACCAACGAAGCATACAATTAATTAGAATGAATTTTAGGGATACACAACCGTATGGTAAAAATATAAGGAACGCGGAAGGAAACGTCATTATAGAAAATGTAGGTAAAGTGGTTAGATGGCAAGAAAATATTGGGAAGCTTAATTTAAATGCAGGAAAGGAACTAACAGCATTAGAACAGAAATCAGACATAGAAAAAGCTGACTTGGGATATCCTGTAGTTAAAGATGAGTTTGAATTAACAGTAAAGGGTCTGAAAAATGGTAAGACGCAGGGTACAGATAAAGTGCAAGCAAAAGCCCTAAAAACCGCTGGACAAACACTAACAGAACGTCTGTTTCAAGTTGTAAGCTACATGTATAAGACAGGTGAGATACGCAAAGATTTCAAACGTAGAATCATAGTCACTATACTAAAAAAGAGAAGTTCGGATAGATGTGAAAATTTTTGAACAATAAGTTTTACAACACGGGTGTCAAAAACATTAACTAGAATTGTACAAAGACGAATGGAAAAACAAACGAAGAAATACTAGGAGAAGATAAATTTGGGTTTAGGCAAAACAGGAGAACACGGGAGGCTAGTTTAGCTCTGAGGGTGATAGTGGAGAAAACAAGAAAAAAGGAAATGCGTGTATATAGGGTTTGTAGATCTTAAAAAAGCATTCGGCAATGTAAAATGGAAAAAAAATGTTTAAAATACTCAAAAAGATTGGAATAAGTTTTAGGGATAGACGGATAGTACATAGCTTATACAAAGAGTAAACGGTAATAGAAATAAAGCAGGAACGTAGAAAGGTTATTATTAGAAAAGGTGTAAGACAGGGATGTGCCCTATCTCCATTAATTTTTAACTTGTACACCAAAGAGGCAGTGAAAACTGTCAAAAACAAGAAGACATTTGGAATTATTATGCAAGGACAAAAAATTGATGTGCTTAGATTTGCAGATGATATAGAGGTATTAGCATCTAGTAAGGAAGAGTTGGAAGCTTTTCTTAATAAAATGTGAACGGTTCTAGCAGAGAGATACGTTATGAGAATTAACAAAAATAAACCTAAAGAACTAGTATGCAAAGGAGGAGAAAATAAATCAAAAACTAGAATGCAAATAGGAAACGAGAACTTACCAGAGGTTAACGATTTCTGCTACCCAAGAAGCCAAATAACGCAAGATGGGAAAAGCATAAAAGATATAAAACAAAGATTAGCACAAGGTTGTGCTACATTGAACAAGAAAACGCAATCACTGTGTTTAAAGACAACAAACATAGAAGCAAGGAAAACATTGCTAAAAGCATATGTGTGGAGCACATCACTGTACGGCTGTAAAACTTGAACAGTGGGAGAAGCGGACAGGAGAAAGATAAATGCTTTTGAAATGTGGTGCTACAGACGCATGATGAAGATATGATGAACAGACATAGTTAAGAACAAAGAGGTACTATATATGGTAGGAGAAGAAAGAAATATGTGGAAAACAGTAAAAAATAGGAGAGATAGGATGGTGTGTCACACACTAGGAAATGAGGGAATAATGCGGAATATATTAGAAGGAGAGATAGGAAAAGATAGAGGTAGAGGTAACCTAGGTTAGACTATTGCACACAGATAGTCAAATATGTTGGCTGCGAGAATTTCAAGTGAATGTATAGGTTAGCTCAAAATAGAAATCAATGGTGGTACGAGTCCAACAAGTTCCAAGACACTGAATCTCAACGTTACATATTTGGTGACGAATGGCGAATTGACTCTTGAATGAATCCACCTAATAGAGTTCTAGTCTTATATACAATATAATCTAACTACGTCATAATTTCCATACTATCCAGATTTTTTCACAAGAATTAGTCCCCGCTGATGTAAGAATTTACAGGAATTTCGGCATTTAACATTCAAATAGTCTCAAGCTACGTGATTTATGTATCCAGTAAAACGTACCGTTTATCCTTGCATAATATACAGAGTTGATCGTTGCGTCAAATGCTATCTTATAGTAGAGCAGAAAACTATAAAATCTATTTTATGGATATTTTAATTGTGGCGCCGATTCCTTGAATAAACGTTTATTTATTTAAAGACGTTTAAAGTATTCCTTAAGATTTGACGTAATTTTATGATTTTTAATTGTAACTATGTGCTTGCTACAACTATTCCTGTTAGACTTATAATACACACGTATAATCCTTTTCATACTGGCGCTTTCTCGTTATTAATGTATCTATTTCTATTTTAAATTAAATAAACTTTCCTTAACTCTATCCAAATATCATTTACAATCTGACATTACTATCCAATATTTGTAACTTTCGCATATTTATACACGGTCTCATCAAGTTTCATCTCAAACAGAATTCACTTGCATACTCCTCATCCTATTATAGCATATTCCTCTCTAAACTATCACAATCTTGGAAAAATATGTGGTATAAAATTTTCATGAAGGTGAATCACTAACTACACGGCTAAACTACTGATGTCATAATAATTTGTGGCCTATACCTAGGCTGCTTACGTTACTTTCAAATCAGACATCTTGCAGTTAATCTTTATTAAATGCATCCACTTTAGTCTTAACTGGTTGAGTATTAATAATTTCTGACTTAGTTTCATTACCTGTAGTAATTCTCGACTCTCTCTTTATCAATTTAGAATATTCTTCCTTTAATAACGATTCTATTTCATTTTTAACTTTACCTGTACATTTGACAACGGTTCTTCCTTTTTCTAGATCTAATTCTCTCTCAAAATAATTCACATTTATACTATTAACTCACTCGTAATCTTTTACTTCATAGATCCCTTTCTTTCTTCTTCTCTTCCAATTCTTTTTTACATCTACATAATTAAATAAATGTTTCTATAAAACAAAGGGCCATTACTCCATATATGTACATACTCCATCTCACAGAAAAATTTGACTCTCTGATAGAAATTATCCAAAACGAATTATTAAGCGCTGCTTTCCAAATTATTTCTTCATTATCTAATATTTTACTACCGTTATTCATCTTGTATTTAACCGTTGAATTTACAGAAAGTTTCTTCATCTCCTTTTCAACACTTGCAATCATACTATTTTCATCTATTTCATCTAATATTTCTATCACTTCAACAATGAGTTCTGCAGTTTCCAATAATTCTAACTTTATCTTTAAAAACGATACAAGTTCTCTTCTAACTTTACCGGGGCACTTAATACTTAAAGTCTTATCTCTTTTACCTTCCATCTTCTTCTCATTGATTCAAAATATACAATCTCTTCTATCTCTATTTGGACTTCTTCGTCCCAATTCATTTTTTCATCTCCCTTAATCATCGCTTTATTGTCGGTATCTACTATATCCTTCATCTTACTAATAAAATCCATTCCCAGAATAACATCAACTCTTAACCCTGACACTATTAAAAACTCTTGCTCGACCTTAATATTTGTCGACATCACTTTCACAATTATGATACTGCTGAAAACTGCAAACTTTCTATTATTCAGCGATACTAAATTATTTTTGTTAATAGGGATAACTTTCGGCAATAACTCCTCTGAATGATCGTTTATGAAAGTTTCACTTACTAATGTTGCTTCAGCTCCTGTGTCTAAAAGTAATTTAATCTTTTTTCCTTTTACTTGCAATTTTATTATAGTAGAAAATCTTTTTTTTTTTCATTAACTTACATCATCTTCCAACTCAAATTTTATAAATTCACGCGCATGCTCATATTTATTAATGTCTATACTTTCGTCGTTTAATTCGCCTGCTTCTAAAAATCCTGCCTGCTTGACGTTCCAGGGTGATTAACTATCTCTGCGTATGTCCTTCTCTTATTGTTGCATTTATGCCGTGTCTTTGCACGTTTGTCACATTTTCTCTTCCTTGGGTTATGGTTCTATTCTCAATGGCACGGGATTCATTGTTCTCCCTTCCACCGTCTGTCTTGATGGTATTTCCTCTATTCCAATTATTTCTTTGCAAATTCCCCTTTTCAAATGGTCTGCTTTGATATCTCTCGGGTTCGTTATTCCTTTGGAATCTAAATGTATTCATGGGCTGTCTCCTTGGCCTGGTCCCCATCTCCCTTGGTTGACCCATATCATCATATCGTTGAAGATATCCTAAAAACACATCTCTATCGAGAATATTTTGTTTGGCTATGCAATGCCTTACTTCCGTTTCAAAGTGACCTGCTAAATACTTTATAATTTGCTTGTCCTCTAAAGGAGGATTAAGTTGTTTGGCAATACTAAATTTTATTGATGGCATACAATTCTCTTGCCATGCATGAATCGCTACTATACTTGACCATCAATAGATTATCTCTAACTTTAAATTGCTGGTTGTCTCCCCAGAAATGTTTTAAAAATTTAATCTTGATATTTATAAAAAAATTTAACTCACTTTGAATTAGTCCAAACCAAATCTCTGCACTTTCTTTAAACATATACCTTACAATATTTAACTTGATTTGTTCATTCCAGCTACCTTGTATTAAAGTTTTTAAGTTATTTAAAAATATTTTAGGATTAACTTTATTATCCCCATAAAATTTCGAATATTGTTCGAACGAAACTCCATCCCATAGGTTCCCAAACATAAATATTTTTAAACCTGTCTTCTATATTCTCAAACTATTTCCCAGGTTTGTTTTAAAATTTTCCAAATCATTTCTAAACACTTTAGATCCAGCTTGACAGCTTTCCTCTATTTTGTTTACTTTCTGATCTAGCTTTTTAGTTTTTTGCACTAGTTTCGCTTTCAGTTGCTTCCTGATTTGCCTTTATTTGAACAATATTCTCTTTGATGTCATCCATACCCTCTAAAATCTGTACTACTTTTCCTCTAATTTCAAATTTCATTTTTTCAATGGGGTTGTGAGTTTCGTTTAAGCCCAACGTTAGTTTTTCACTCATTTCTTTAAATTTGTTTTCATTCTTCTCACTTTCAAACTTAAACTTTCTCCCAATTTTGCTGTATTCTCCCCAAATTCTGCTCGTAACTCCTGAGTATTTTTATCAGATCTCTCACTCATTTCCTAAACACATTTTTCACCAATATCTTTTATATTCGCTTTCATTTCCTTCATATTTTCCTGTTGTTCTTGCGAACTTTATTAATTCTTCTTTCAGTATTTTTTGTTTCTGCATATTCTGATTTAGACTTAATAAAGAGCCATCATTTTTGACTCCTGGGTCTCTTCCACACTCTTGGCTTCTGGATTCTCCTTTTTTGCTTTTTCCATATAAACACTTTCCTGAGAATCAATTTCTGCACCCTTCGCTTTCAAACTTTCACGAACTTCTTTCATCCTATCAGTCATACTGGAAACTAATCAGATATTTCATTTCTTGCATCGTCAGATATTTGATCTGTAAAATCCCGAAAGGTTTCTCAACTTCAACTTTTTTGCTCAAATAATCTAGAAATACAAATCTTTTATGATAGCAACTTGTTTTTGACGACTCTTGGAATTCTTAAGATAATGTAAAAACATTGTCGAGAGAGAAATCGTAATTTGTTGGACTATACGTCCCTATTAAAACCCTTTTGAAATTAATTAGACATTGGTGTTTTAATTACTTGCTTTGTGGCATTTTGAAGATAATGAGAATTTAAGAAACGACTAAGAAAATCTAAGTAGAAACTTTTAAAATTTTTCGTAAATTACTTTTTTTACCGTCGAAAAAAAGCTTTAAAAAAGATTTTCTTTATCATTATACCGCCATAAAGATTTTATACAGTTTTCGATTAGTTCCAAAGATTTTTTGGCAAAAACCCCTAAAATTCGCAAACAATCAGTTTCTAAGCTGTTTGCATACATTTATAAAAGCTGTAAAAATAAGAATGAACAAGAAGTAGTAATTTAGGTCAATTAGTTTCGATAAATAAAAAAAAAGGCTTCGATCGCGACAATGTTTATCACATTGCCGTGACCAGGATTCGAACTTGGGTTACCACGGCCACAACGTGGGGTCCTAACCACTAGACCATCACGGCTATACGCAGCGTAAAAGGAAAAGTATTAATGATGTTATTCAAGCCGTTGAAATATTATTATTAATACATGTAATATAGAGCGATATCACAAATGAATGTTTCTTGTGTAACTTTAGTATAAATTAAGTTACACAAGAAACATTGATCTTCAATACAAAATCCGTGAAACTGTAGGTGAAAATAATTTAAATTTTTTACTTCAGTTTCTAGATACAAACTATGAAATAAGTTTTGAAACGTGTAATTATCATATTGCTAATAATGTACATCAGTAGTAGAAAAAAATGTATGCCGCATGTACGCCATACAACCAAACTTAAAGCCATTATGTAATAGAAATTCACACAAGTTTATTTTTTATATCGTAACAATTTTATAAAATTTTTCGAACATATTTTTCAAAGTCGAATAACTCGAAAACCAATCGACATAGAGTATTGATGCTATGGAAAAATATGCTCAGGAGGTCGATATTAACCTAAAAATAATATTTATATTTTGTTATATTGAAGTTTTATATAACCAAAATTTCGACTTTAAAGTCGAATTACTCGAAAACTAGATGAGATATCGAAAATTGGCTAGCATATTCTTAATCATCGTAAAAAACTGAACAAGATCCATATATCAAATGTTTGTAAAACGAAAAAAACGTGCAACGGACGACGGCGGCGACGACGGCGACGTAGCGATCTTATTAACCTAACTTACTTCGTAAGTTTGGTTGATAAGAGTTTCTTAATTATGATTATTAAGTAAATGTTGTTTATTTAATGGAGGGTATTCTACAACTTTTTCGGTCGCATACCTCTGTGTCAAGAAGCGTTGATCCTTCGGTATTTTACTATACTTATTCAACCTAATGAAGTACAACATTTGAAGTTAATTATTGTACATGGTATCGAGGTTTTAGTTTTATTTACGTGTTACTAACAAAAAGATAAAACATTCTTGTTTGTGACGCGTTTTGCGGTTTACATACGGATACAAAGTTTTATCTTTATAATTGCTTAACTATTGCAATGATAGATATTTTGCACGGTCAAATGAAGAGCAGTGGCAAAGCAGTCTAATTTCAATTCTCGCCAACATAAAATGTACAAGGGTTTCTAGTCCGAGAAGGAAACTGGAACCACGGAGGTCGATGTCGATACCTTTATAAACGCCTGATTTAATGTATGGTTATTGTTGATTATAATGAAAAAAACCGCAAGCTTTCTTGTGCATTTATTCCAAATTTACATATTTGTTACAGGTAGAATGAGCGTTAAATGTATACATTCTGATTTGTCCTGAACGTCCGGAGACACCCCTAGCAATATAAGGGTGCGTCGGCTAACTGCAGTGATGCGGGACGGGGTTCATATGTAAAAAAAAGTATGTAATCAGTAAAAATAGAAAAATACAAAGCGCAAGGAAATAAAAATAATAAATGAAATGGCTGAATAACCAAAAACGACGTTATACTATCGCTTACCCTGCGAGGTTTTTCTACTTGTCATAATCCAGGAGCGTCAACTAGTCAAGTCACAGCAATCCCTTTTAATACTATTCCTACACGAAAAACTGTTATTTCGCACTTACTTCGGTTCCCTAAATTTTATCACGTTATATATACATTTCGCTAAAATATCTTAGAACATCTATTAAATTTTAGTCAAATTAAATACAAATGAAAATGCATATTCCAATTACGAGTCCATCACTGGGATAGCTGGATATCCGTTACAAATATGTCTGCTTAAAATTCAATCTAAATTGAAGCTCTCTTAACGTAAAATGTATGAAGCAAGTAGGTAAACTAAAGAACTTGAAATAGATAAATCAGCACTAGATCTAGTAGGGATCAGCGATGTTCGGTGGTCAGAGACGAAGAATTTTTGAAGCGGAAACTTTAGGATAATTCACACAGGACCAGAGGAAGGAAATTTGAGCATGGGGAAAGTTATGAGAAAAAAGATAGGACACTGTGTAGAAAACTATTTACAAACGAACGAAAAAGTACTCATGGTAGATTAGAGTCTAAACCGGTAAATACAGTAACAATACAAGTATACATGCACACCTCTAGCTGCAGTGAGGAAGAGGTAGAAGCGATCTACAAAGATATCCAAGTCATACTAAGATACGTAAAGGGACATGAAAATTTATTAGTTACTGGGTGGTTCTAATGCAGTAATAGGTGAGGGTAGGAAAAGAGCGGAAGTAGGTTTATTTGGTTTAGGCACGAAAAACGACAGGGAAAATAGGTTGGTAGAATTATGTGACAAGAACAATTTAACCATCACAAACACATTATTTCAACATCATGCTAGAAGACAATACACGTGGAAGATGCCAGGAGATATAGGAAAATATGAAATCGATTACATTATTGTTAAACAACGGTAGGAATCAAGCAAAAGACTGTAGAAGCTACCCAAAAGCAGATATAGACACTGACCACAACCTTGTAATTATGAAGGCCGCTCTTAAATTAAAAAATTTGAAAGACGAACGGAAAAAGGCACTTTGACTTTAAGAAACTAAAAGATAAAGATATTCACGAAAGATTTGAAAAAAGTCAAATGAATTGCTGAAAGCAATCGAGAAAATTTCTTATACTAAGGAAGTAGAAACATAATGGAATAACATTAAATCCAGTTTAAACATGGCGGTCAGAGATATTCTGGAGTATAAACAAAAAGAAAATATGAAACCGTGGATAACAAAGGATATACTAAATTTAATAGAAAAAGACGAAAATACAAAAATAAATCAGACGAAACAGGAAAACAGAGATAGAATCCTAAAAATGGGAAATTATTCGCAAATGCAGGAAAGCTAAAAAACAATGGATGGATGAAAAGTGCAAAGAGGTACAAACTAAGATGGAAATAGGAAAGACCAACGAAGCATACAAATTAATTAAAATAAATTTTGGGGATACAAAACCGTATAGCAAAAATATAAGAGACGCGTGAGGAAACGTCATTATAGAAAATGTAGAGAAAGTGGATAGATGGCAAGAATATATAAAGAATTTATATGCAGGAGAGGAACTAACAGCATTAGAACAGAAATAAGACGACTTAGGATATCTTATACTTAGAGATGAGTTTGAATTAACATTAAAGGGTCTAAAAAATGGTAAGGCGCCGGGTACAGACAAGGTGTAAGCAAAAACTCTAAAAACCGCTGGACAAACACTAACAGAACGTCTGTTTCAAGTTGCAAGCAGAGACAGGTGAGATACGCAAATATTTCAAACGTAAAATTATAGTCACTATATATACTAAAAAAAAGAAGTTCGGATAGATGTGAAAATTTTTGAACAATATGTTTGACAGCACACGTGTCAAAAATATTAACTAGAATTGTACAAAGACGAAGAAATGCTAGGAGAAGATAAATTTGGGTTTAGGCGACACAGCAGAACGCGGGAGTCTATTTTAGCTCTGAGGGTGATAATATAGAAAACATTAGAGAAAGAGGAAAGCGTGTATATAGAGTTTGTAGATCTTGAAAAAGCGTTTGACAATGTAAAATAGAAAAAAGTTTTCGAAAAACTCAAAAAGATTGGAATGCGTTTTAGGGATAGACGGATAGTACATACGTTATACAGAGAGCAAACGGCAATAGAAATAAAGCAGGAACGTAGAGAAGTAAATATTAGGAAAGGTGTGAGACAGGGATGTGCCATACCCCATTAATTTTTAACTTATACATGAAAGAGGCAGTGAATACTGTCAAAAGCAAGAAAACATTTGAAATTATTATGCAGGGATAAAAGATTGATATACTTAGATCTGTAGATGATATAGCGGTATTAGCATCTAGCAAGGAAAAGTTGGAAGCTGCTGTTAATGAAATGGAAACAGTTCTAACAGAGAGATATGTTATGAAAATTAACAAAAATAATACTAAAAAACTAGTGTAAAAAGGAGGGGAAGATAAATAAAAAACTAGAATGCAAATAGGAAACGAGAACTTACCAGATATAAAACAAAGATTAGCACAAGGTCGTGCTACATTTAACAAGAAAAAGCAATTACTGTGTTCAAAGACAACAAACATAGAGGCAAGGAATGGATTGCTGAAAACATATGTCTAGAGCACATCACTGTACGGCTGTGAAACTTGGACAGTGGGAGAAGCGGACAGGTAAAAGGTAGATGCCTTTGAAATGTGATGCTACAGACGCATGACAAAGATATCATGGACAGACATAGTTAAGAACAAAGAGGTTCTAGAAATGGTAAGAGAAGAAAAAATATGTGGAAAACAGTAAAAAATATGAGAAATAGGATGGTGTGCCACATATTAAGACATGAGAGAATAGTGCGGAATATATTACAAGCAGAGATAGAAAAAAAGAGGTAGAGGTAAACCTAGGTTCGACTATTGCACACAGATAGTTAAAGATGTCGGCTGCGGGAATTTCAAGTCATTGTGTAGGCTAGCTCAAAGTAGAAATCAATGGAGGTACGCGTCCAACCAATTCCAAGACACTGAATCTCAACGTTACATATTGCTTGGTGACGAATTGCGAATTAAATCTTGAATGCACCCACCTAATAGAGTTTTGGTCTTATATACAATATTATTTAACAATCAAATAGTCTCAAGCTACGTGATTTATGTATACAGTAAAACATACTGTTTATCTATGCCTAACGTAGAGAGTTGATCGCTGCGTCGCATGCTATCTTATAGTAATGCAGAAAACTATAAAATCGATTTTATGTATTTTTTAATTGTCGCGCGAGTTCTTTGAATAAACGTTTGTTTATTTAAAGACGTTTAACGCATTTCTAAGGATTTGACGTAGTTCATTTGTTATTAATAATGTTCCCGAAAATTTTAAAATATCTTTTATTTAAAAAAATACACACATAGGAAAATAATTAAAGCTTGCGCTTTCTGTATGGTTTTGATGAATAATTTTAGGATTTTTAATTGTAACTATGTGCTAGCTACAACTATTTCTATAAAACTTATAATACACACGTATAATCCTCTTCATACTGGGACTTTCTCTTTAACAGTTTATCTATTTCTATCTTAAAATTAACTAAACTTTTCTTAAATCTATCGGAATATCATTTAGAATCTAACATTAATATCCTATATTTCTAACTTTCTCATATTTACACACGGTCTCATTAAGTTTCATCTCAAACAGAATTCTCTTCACTTGTATACTCCACTCATCCTATTATTGCAAATTCCTCTGTAAACTATCACAATCTTGGAATAACATGGGGTATTAAATTTCCAAGAAGTTGATTCAACAACTACACGGCTAAACTACTCATATCTTAAACATTTGTGGCCTGTACCTAGGCTGCTTATGTTACTTTTACATCAAATATCTTTCATTAAATGCATACACTTTAGTCTTAACTGGTTCAGTATTAATAACTTCTGACTTATTTTGATCACTTGTAGCAATTCGCGACTCTCTCTTTACTATTTCAGAATATTCTTCCTTTAATAACGATTCTACTTCATTCTTAACTTTATCTGGACATTTGACAGCATTTCTCCCCCTTTTTAGATCTAATTCTCTCTCAAAATAATTTACATTTATACTATTAACTAACCCGTATTCTCTCACTTCATCGATCCCTTTCTTTCTCCTTCTCTTCTAATTCCTTCTTACATCTGCATAATTAAATAAATGTTTATCCAAACCAAGGGCCATTACTCCAAATTCGTACATACGCCATTTCACAGAAAAATGTGACTCTCTGACAGAAATTATCCAAAACGAATTATTAGGCTCTGCTTTCTAAATTATTTTATCATATCTAATATTTTACTACCTTTATTCATCTTATATTTAAACGCTGTATTTACAGAAAGGTTTTTTATCTCCTTTTCAACATCTGCAATCATACTATTTTTGTCCATTTCATCTATTATTTCTATCACTTCAACAAATCTTCTGCAGTTTTCAATAATTCTGACTTTTTCTTTAAAAACGATACAACTTCTCTTCTAACTTCACCGGGGCATTTAATACTTAAACTCTTATCTCATACACCTTCCATCTTCTTCTCATTGATTGAAATTTATACAATCTCTTCTATCTCTAATTGGACTTCCTCGTTTCATTTCATCCTTTCATCTCCCATAATCATCTCTTTATTCTTGGTATCTATTATATCCTTCATCTTACTAATAAAATCCATTCCTAGAATGGCATCAACTCTTAACCCTGGCACTATTTAGAACTCTTGCTCAACCTCAATATTTGCCGACTTCACTTTCCGAATTGTGATACTGCTAAGAACTGCAAACTTCCTATTATTCAGCGATACTAAATTATTTTCGTTAATAAGGATAACTTTCGGCAATAACACCTGAATGATCGTTTATGAAACTTTCACTTACTAATGTTGCTTCAGCTCCTGTGTCGAAAAGTAATTTAATCTTTTTTCCTTTTACTTGCAATTTAATTATAGTAGTAAATCATTTTTTTCATTAACTTACATCATCTTCCAACTCAAATTTTATAAATTTACGTGCATGTTCATATTTATTAATGTCTATACTTTCGTTGTTTGATTTGTCTGTTTCTAAAAATCCTGCCTGCTTGACGTTCCCGGCTGATTAACTATCTCTGTGTTTGTCCTTCTCTTATCGTTGCATTTATGCCATGTCTTTGCACGTTTGTCACATTTTCCCTTCCTTGGGTTACGCTTCTATTCTCAATGGCACGGGATTCATTGTTCTCCCTTCCACCGTCTCTCCTGATGGCATTTCCTCTATTCCAAATATTTCTTTGGAAATTCCCTTTTCAAATGGTCTGCTTTAATATCTCTCAAGTTCGTTATTCCTTTGAAATCTAAATGTTTTCTTGGGTGTCTCCTTGCTGGTCTCCATCTTCCTTGGTTGGCCCATATCATCATATCGTTGAAGATATTTTAAAAACACATCTCTATCGAGAATATTTTGTAAGGCTATGCATTGCCTTACTTCCGTTTCGAAGTAACCTGCTAAATAGTTTATAATTTGCTTGTCCTCTAAAGGAGTATGAAGTTGTTTGGCAACGCTAAATATCTTCATCGCATACAGTTCCCTTGTCATTCCTGAATCGCTATTATATTTGCCCATCAATAAATTATTTCTGACTTTAAATTGCTAGTTGTATCGCCAGAAATGCTTTAAAATTTTAATCTCGAAGTCTTTAAACGAATTCAACTCACTTTCAATTAGTCCAAACCAAATCTCTGCACTTCCTTTCAACATAGGCATTACAATATTTAACTAGGTTTTCATTCCAGCTACCTTGTATTAAAGTTTTTAAGTTATTTAAAAATATTTTAGGTTAAGTTTATAACCCTATAAAATTTCGAATATTGTTCCAACGAAACTCCATCGCATTGGTTCTCCAAACATGAATATTTTTAAACCTGTCTTCTATATTCACATACTTATTCCCCAAGTTTGTTTTAAGATTTCCCAAATTATTTCTAAACATTTTAAATCCAGCTTGGCAGCTTCCCTCTATTTCGTTTACTTTCTGATCTAGCTTTTTAATTTTTGCACTAGCTTCGCTTTAACTTGCTTTTTGATTTGCTTTTATTTGAACAATATTCTCTTTAATATCATCCATATCCTCTAAAATCTGTACTACTTTTTCTTTAATTTCAAATTGCATTTCCTCAATGGTTTTATGAGTTTCGTTTAAACCCAAATTTAGTTTTTTACTCATTTTTTAAAATTTCTTTTCATTCTTCTCACTTTCAAACTTAAACTTTCTCCTAATTTTGCTATATTCTCCCCAAATTCTGCTCGTAACTCCTGAGTATTTTTATCAGATCTCTCACTTATTTCCTAAACACATATTTCATCAACATCTTTTATATTCGCTTTTATTTCCTTCATATTTTCCTTTTGTTCTTGCGTACTTTTTTAATTCTTCTCACTTAGTGCTTTTTGTTCCTGCATATTGTGATTTAGACTTAATAAAGAGCCATCATTTTCGACTCCTGGGTCTCTCCAACACTCTTGGCCTCTTGGATTCTCCTTTTTCGCGTTTTCCATATAAACACTTTCCTGAGAATCAATTTCTACACCCTCCGCTTTCAAACTTTCACGAACCTCTTTCATCCTATCAGTCATACTGGAAACTAATCAGATATTTCATTTTTTGCATCGTCAGATATTTGATCTGCAAAATCCCGAAAAGGTTTCCCAACTTCAACTTTTTGCTCAAATAATCTAGAAATACAAATCTTTTTATGATAGCAATTTGTTTCTGACGACTCTTGGAATTCTTAAGATAATTTAGAAACATTGTCGAGAAAGAAACCGTAATTTGTTGGATTTTACGTCCCTATTAAAACCATTTTGAAATTAAGTGGACATTGGTGTTTTAATTACTTGCTGTGTGGCATTTTGAAGATAATGGGCATTTAAGAAACGACTATAGAACTAAGTATAAACTTTCAAAATTTTTTGTTAATTGCTTTTTATTATGTCGAATAAAAAGTTTTTTTCAATAAACAATTTTAGAAAAAAGTTTTCTTTATTATTATTCTGCCATAAAAATTTTAATGTAATTATCATATTGCTGATAATGTACTCATCAATAGTAGGAAATAAGAGGTTCTTAATTATTATTATTAAGTAAATGTTTTTATTTAATGGAGGGTATTCTAAAACTTTTTCAGTCGCATGCCCCTTTGTGAGGAAGCGTTGATCCTTCGGAATTTTACTATACTTCAACCTAATGAAGTACAATATTTGAAGTTAATTATTCTACATGATATCAAGCTTTTAGTTTTATTTACGTGTTACTAACGAAAAGATAACACATTCTTGTTTGTGACGCGTTTTGCGGTTCACATACGGATATAAAATTTTATCTTTATAATTGCTTAACTATCGCAATGATAGATGTATTGCACGCTCAATCGAAGAGCAGTGGCAAAGCAGTTTAATTTCAGTTCTCGCCCACATCAAAATGTACAAAGTTTTTTAGTCTGAGAAAGAGCCAGGGAGGTCAATGTCGACACCTTTAAAAACGCCTGATTTAGTGTATAGTATTGCTGATTATAAAGCAAAAAATCCGCAAGCTTTCCTGTGCATTTATTCCAAATTTTCATATTTGTTACAGGTGAAATGAGCGTTAAATGCATACATTCTGATTTGTCCTGAACGTCCGGAGACTCCCTAGCAATATAAGGGTGCGTCGGCTAACTGCAGTGATGCAGGAGTGGGTTCCTATGTAAAAAATTATGTAATCAGCAAAAATAAAGAAATAAAAAGAATAACAATGATGATATTTTGAGTATGCAATATACATATCATAATTAATAATTAAAATAAATCGTTGATGATAAAGTTAAACGTACCCTGAATATAAATATAGAGTTATTAAATGTAATGAACATGAAAAATTTTTCAAGATAAAAAGCCACTTGAAAATTTACTTAAATAATTAAGCCGAGGAAGCACATTGGTTTCCAAATGGAGATTTTATGCTTGATTTGTAAACTGGGATTTGCCGTCAATTAAAGAATAGAAGCGAAAGAATTCAATACTGTTATTTACGAATTGGAGAAGCGCTTGGTGGATTTTGCAAGTATTATTTTTAAAATATTGTTTGTAACTGATATTTGAATATTTGTCATTTAAATTTAAGCTAGAAAACTCCTTATCATTTTATTGTTGTAAGCATCTTTACCAAGAAAGTTTGTGATCAGAGTTCGAAACACTCAGACCTTTTCTTTATAGACTATCGGTCAAGAAGAATTTTTTTTTGCCAAAATAAACCTTGCAAGCCTGGGAATAAAGCCAGGTAAACTATCCACAAAATAAATTCGCTGAGCATTGCATTCCAACATTACACATGGCTTGGTGACGAATCGCGAATTGAATTTGAATTAATCCACCTAATAGAGTTCCGGTCCTATATACAATATAATCTAACTACGTCATAATTTCCGTACTATTGCAGATTTTTTCTCGAGAATTAGTCACCGCTAATGTAAGAATTATGTATGCAGTAAAACGTATTGTTTATCTTTGTCTAACGTACGAAGTTGATCCTTGCGTCGAATACTATCTTACAGTAATGCAGAAAACTCTAAAATCGATTTTATGGGTTTATAACTGTCGCGCGAGTTCTATGAATAGAATTTATTTGTTTAATGACGTTTGAAGCATTTCTTAGGATTGGATTTGACGTAGTTCTCTTTTTATTAATAATGTTGCCGAAAATTCTAGAATACTCTTTATTTAAAATAAATGATGTTATAAAGTGCCACCAAGCAAACATATGACTTGGGAGGTGTGTCCTTGGTGTCACTGCTTGCTAAGAAGTACACTCAAAGTACAAAGCTTTTATTTGTCAAATTGAAATATTTGTAAGGTTAGGTTATTAATATTCAACATTAATGGCATTATTGCATTTTTAATCTCTAATAATTTTAGAAGATTTAATTAACAATGACATGACATAACACACATTATGGAATTTTAAATTTGCTTAAAAATGCTTTGTCCCCACCAGTGTACTTAAACACAAATCGTTTTTTGATTGGTTCCATATGTTGTTGTTGGAAATTAGTTCACATGTTTTTCGGGCCCTATGTTTGCTTGGTCGCACTGTATGTACACGGGAAAATAACTAAAGCTCGCGCCTTGTGTATAGTTTTGCACAATGCAAAAAGATATGCATCTTAATAATTGTAACAATAGATTGGTTTTTAAGACAGGTAAAACGTTTATAATCCATATTTTACACACAAAATTATTTATTAAGTATTTTACACTTTAAAAAGAACGATTTGCGCAAGGTTTAAAGTTTATAAGCACGAAAATATGTTTTGTAATAACGAGGATGTTTTATACACGGGATTATCACATAAATAACCAAAGCTTTAATTGCTTCCCTTGTCCAGATTTAGTTGTATACTAATAAAGTTAGTATTTTAGTTATTTAGTTAGTATTTTAGTAATATTTTTCTTACGCCAATTAAATGTTTTTTTTATCTTCAATACGCATATTTTTATACATGGTGGAATAATGAATCTTCGGAAATTTCAATTCTTTTCGGTTTCTTTCTATTTGGGTAGATTTTGTTTATGAAAATTGGATTTCAATAACTCTGGTGACCTCTTTTTCACATCATTTCCTCCAAATTAAAATATAAAATTTGAAATCTCCGTCATATTTCCGCGTGGATAAAGTTGATCCAGCAACTACACGGTTATACTACTCATGTCATAAAAATGTATGGCCTAGAATTTCTATATCTAGGCACTTTCGTTACTTTCAAATAGGCATTTTTCAATTAATCTTTAATAAATGCATAAACTTTAGTCTTAACTAGATCAGTATTAATAACTTCTGACTTATTTCCATCACCTGTAGCAATTCTTGACTCTCTTTTTACTAATTCAAAATATTCCTCCTTTAATAACGATTCTACTTCATTCTTAACTTAACCTGGACATTTGACAGCAGTTCTTCCCCTTTCTACTTCTAATTCTCTTTCAAAATAATTCACATTTATACTTTAACTCCCTCGTACTCTTTCACTTCATCAATCCATTTCTTTTTCCTTCTCCTTTAATTCCTTCTTACATCTGCATAATTAAATAATTGTTTCGACAAACCAAGCGCCATTACTCCATACTCCATACTCCATTTCACAGAAAAATTTGACTCTCTGATAGAACTTATCCAAAACAAATTATTAAGCGCTGCTTTCCAAATTATTTCATCATTATCTAATATTTTACTACCTTTATTCATCTTATATTTAAACACTGCATTTACAGAAAGTTTCTTTATCTCCTTTTCAACACCTGCAATCATACTATTTTCATCCATTTCATCTATTATTTCTATCACTTCAACAATATCTTTTGCAGTTTTCAATAATTCTGACTTTTTTCTTAAAAACGATACAACTTCTTTTCTAACTTCACCGGGGTACTTAATACTTAAACTCTTATCTCTTTTACCTTCCATCTCCTTCTCATTGATTCAAATTTGTACAATCTCTCCTATCTCTATATGGACTTCCTTGTCTCATTTAATCATTTCATCTCCCATAATCATTACTTTATTCTCGGTATCTATTATACCCTTCATCTTACTAATAAAATCCATTCCCAAAATGGCATCAACTCAACTCTGGCACTATTAAAAACTCCTGTTCGACCTCAATATTTCCCGACTTTGCTTTCAGAATTACGATACTGTTGATAACTGCAAACTTCTTATTAATCGGCGACACTAAATTATTTTCTTTAATAAAGATAACTTTCTGCAATAACTCTTCTGAATTATCGTGTATAAAACCTTCACTTACTAATGTTACGTCAGCTCCCGTGTCTATAAGTAATTTAATCGTTTTTTCTTTTATTTGCAATTTTATTATAGTAGTAAATAATTTTTTTCATTAGTTTTACATCATTTTCCAACTCAAATTTTATAAATTCACGCGCATGTTCATATTTATTAATGTCTATACTTTTGTCGTTTGATTTGTCTGCTTCTAAAAATTAACTGTCTCTGCGTATGTCCTTCTCTTATCATTGCATTTATGCCATGTTTTTGCAGGTTTGTCACATTTTCTTTTCCTTGGGTTCCGGTTCTATTCTCAATGGTACGGGATTCATTGTTCTCCCTTCCACCGTCTCTCCTGATGGCAGTTCCTCTAGTCCAATTATTTCTTTGCATGTTCCCCTTTTCAAATGGTCTGCTTTGGTATCTCTTAGGTTCATTATTCCTTTGGAATCTAAATGTATTCATGGGCTGGCTCCTTGGCCTGGTCTCCATCTTCCTTGGTTGACCCATCTCATCATAACGTTGAAGATATCCTAAAAAAACATCTCTATCGAGAATATTATGTTTGGCTATGCAATGCCTTACTTCCGTTTCGAAGTGACATGCTAAATACTTTATAATTTGCTTGTCCTCTAAAGGAGGATTAAGTTATTTGGCGACACTGAAGTTTATTGATGGCATACAATTCCCTTGTCATGCATGAATCACTACTATACTTGCCCATCAATAAATTATCTCTAACTTTAAATTACCAGTTGTCTCTCCAGAAATGTTTTAAAAATTTAATCTCGAAATCTTTAAAAGAATTTAACTCACTTTCAATTAGTCCATACCAAATCTCTGCACTTCCTTTCAACATAGACCTTACAATATTTAACTTGGTTTGTTCATTCCAGCTACTTTGTATTAAAGTTTTTAAGTTATTTAAAAATATTTTAGGATTAAGTTTATTATCCCCATAAAATTTCGAACGGAACTCCATCATATAGGTTCCCTAACATGAAAATTTTTAAACCTGTCTTCTGTATTCACAAACTTATTCCCCAAGTTTGTTTTAAGATTTTCCAAATCATTTCTAAACACTTTAGATCCAGCTTGGCAGCTTCCCTCTATTTCGTTTACTTTCTGATCTAGCCTTTTAGTTTTTTGCACTAGTATCGCTTTCACTTGCTTCCTGATTCGCCTTTATTTCAACAATATCCTCTTTGATGTCATCCATATCCTCTAAAATCTGTACTACTTTTCCTCTAATTTCAAATTTCATTTCCTCAATGGTGTTGTGAGTTTCGTTTAAGTCCAACCTTATTTTTTCACTCATTTCTTTAAATTTGTTTTCATTCTTCTCACTTTCAAACTTAAACTTTCCCCAATTTTGCTATATTCTCCCCAAATTCTGCTCGTAACTCCTGAGTATTTTCATCAGATCTCTCACTCATTTCCTAAACACATTTTTTACCAATATCTTTTATATTCGCTTTCATTTCCTTCATATTTTCCTGTTGTTCTTGCGTACTTTTTTAATTCTTCTCACTCAGTGCTTTTTGTTCGTGCATATTGTGATTTAGACTTAATAAAGAGCCATCATTTTCGACTCTTGGGTCTTTTCTACACTCTTGGCCTCTGGATTATCCTTTTTCGCTTCTTCCATATAAACACTTTCCTAAGAATCAATTTCTACACCCTCCGCTTTCAAACTTTCACGAACTTCTTCAATCCTATCAGTCATACTGGGACTAATCAGATATTTCATTTTTTGCATCGTCAGATATTTGATCTGCAAAATCCCGAAAAGGTTTCCCAACTTCAACTTTTTGCTCAAATAATCTAGAAATACAAACCTTTTTATGATCGCAATTTGTTTCTGACAACTCTTGGAATTCTTAAGATAATGTAAAAATATTATCGAGAGAGAAATCGTAATTTGTTGAACTTTACGTCCCTATTAAAACCATTTTGAAATTAAGTGGACATTGGTGTTTTAATTACTTGCTGTATGTCATTTTGAAGATAATCGGAATTTAAGAAACGACTAAGAATATCTAACTAGAAACTTTCCAAATTTTTCGTAAATTGCTTTTTATTACCGTCGAAAAAAAAGCTTTAAAGATTTTCTTTATCATTATACCGCCATAAAGATTTTATACAGTTTCCGATTAGTTCCAACGATTTTCTGGCAATCATTTAAATACCAAAAACTCCTAAAATTTGCAAACAATTAGTTTCTAAGCTGTTTGCATACATTTATAATAGCTGTAAAAAATAAAAATGAATAAGAAGTAGTAATTCAGGTCAATTAGTTGAAAGGAAAGTATTAATGTTATTTAAGCCATTGAATTATTATTAATACATTTAATATAGAGCAATATCACAAATGAACGTTTCTTGTATAATTTTAGTATAAATTCTTAAGTTTTAATTGCATAACTTTCAACCATCATTGATCTTCAATACAAAATCCTTGAAACTGTAAGTGAAAATAATTAAAATTTTTCACTTCAGTTTCTAGATACAAATTATGAAATATGTTCTGAAACGTGTAATTATCATATTGCTGATAATGTACTCATCAATAGTAGGAAATAAGAGGTACTTAATTATTATTATTAAGTAAATGTTTTTATTTAATGGAGGGTATTCTAAAACTTTTTCGGTCGCATGCCCCTTTGTGAAGAAGCGTTGATCCTTCGGAATTTTACTATACTTCAACCTAATGAAGTACAATATTTGAAGTTAATTATTCTACAGGATATCGAGCTTTTAGTTTTATTTACGTGTTACTAACGAAAAGATAACACATTCTTGTTTGTGACGCGAGTTAAGGTTCGTGGCTTCGAGCGGTCCTTTTTAAAAAGACTTAACACATTTATTTATTTTACAGATTTGAACAATTACAATCTTGAATTAATTTATTCTAAGTCGAAATTATTACTTAATTGTACAGCGAGTTATCTACGAACTGCAAGGTAAAAGCTGAACGTTTGATGAACTGACTGGGAGCGGAGCTCCCGGCCTTTTTATAATCTCCCTACCTCTTTACAATTCTGTGGGAACCTGCGGACCTATGTCCGCTTACACTTGACTCTATTCATAATACTTAGTTGCTATCTTAAGAGCTATTCATAATTACAATGTTGCAGGCTTATTCTGCGTAATCTCGGTACGTGACATCCTACGACCGCCTGTGACCTGACATCTGCAGTGTCACTTATCCTTGTGCTACTTTGTAGCGTTTCCACTCGTGGGAACTGAAATCATCATAATAAATTGTAATAAATTGTTGCAATTTGTCTTTTATGACATTGTTGCACTGTCCTAACATTTCCTAATATTTCCTAATATCTTTATTAGTTTTATATGTATAATAGATGGGGGCTCCCATAACTCCTCCCAACGTACATTAAAAATTAAGGGTTTTTACCTTATCTTGATTTTTAATTAAATTCGTTTTTCGTTTAATCTCATTTAAAATTCATATTTTCTAGGGGTACATTTGTTTGTTTTGGTTTCTTAAATCTAAAACTGTTTTCTTTATTATTCTTAAGTCTAATACATATTTTGTACGTTACATAAATGATCAATAAAATAGTCAATAAAATCAATATAATAGTCCATACACTAATGTTATCGTAGTGCACTTTGGGCGTCTTGATCTCGTTCAGTTTTTCTTTATAATCTTCCATGAGTTTCATGGCGTGGTTTAAGTTGTCTAATTCCAGGTGTTCCAATTGCATTGCTTTTTGAAAAGTTTCTTCATCTTCTTCTTGGGTAATCTTGATTTGCAGATCGGGTAGATTTGCTAATTTCTTGCTTTGTACTGGGTCTTGGTAAACTCTAATTATTTCGTTTTTAATTTTAAATAACAATTTTCCTTAAGGGTGATTAATTTACTTCCGGCTAATGCTAAATTACTTTCATCTTGATTGCAATACATTGTTACGATTACTTCGGTGGGAAAAATGGCTATCCATTTATTTTCCGTTACTTTCTGAATTTTCATGTTGTTGATTAATACAGGTTTGACTTCACAATTTTCATAGTGATTGGTAAATTTTAGTAGTTGTACTTCGCAAGGGCTGTCTTCTTGAATTGTTGTGGTTGTTAATGATTGGCATAAGTATTGATTGGGTGTGACTTCATTACATTTGTCGTTTGTATAACCATATCTTTGTTCATTTAAGGATAGGAATTTGGTTTTTGGAATAATAACTTGGTATGTGCTAGTCATTTTCATTGGAAAAGCAAATAAGTGATAATAATTGTAACTGTTAATCTCTACTATTGGTATTTCTATTAAAAATGTTATATCGTTATTTTTTACATAGCCTTTAACTGTGGCTATTTTTTCAAATATTAAAATGTTTGATTCTATTACATCGAAAGGTAATTTACTGTTAGTTATAAAAGATTTTATTCTCAATAATTCTTTTAATAAATCTATTGGTTCTATGATACTTGAATGTAGGGTATTTAATTTTGCAAAGGTTACTGCGTTTTCTAATGTTGCTAGGATTTGTTGAATTAAAGTTAGGGTTGATATTATTTGGTTATATATCGTATTGAATCGGATTAAATCTCGCAAGCCTAACATGGTAGTTCGCATGTTATTTTCTAAGGTTTCTATTCGATTGGCTATACTATCTTGATTTCTAACTAATTTTCTTAGGGTTTCATTAAATTTGATGATCGTTGATTGTATTAACGATAATTGATTACTAATTATAGTTTTAATGTCGTTTTGATTTTCTATCAATTGTTGTATCGCGTTGTCATAGCGTTCTGCGTCTTGGTTATCTAAATTTCCGGTAATTGCGTTGATTAGGTTTCCTAATCCGTTGATTAGTCCTCTTTTTCTTCTCGTCATTCGTTCTGTAGGTATTAATCGATTAAATTTGTCTTCTATGTTTTTCAAAATGCTTTCTGTTATACTGTCGTAGTTCATCATTTCGATTGCGTATTCTTTTCCGAATTTTGTTGTGTCCATTGACTGTTTTAATCGAAAATAATTATTTTTTATTATTTGAAATTCTTGTTTTAGCTCGGTTAAATCGAATTTTTGTGCAAAGGTCCAATAATCTATAGTGTTTTGCATACTGCCTAATTTAATTGGTAGTATACCGGGGTTATTCTTTATGTCTTCGATTATAATTTCTGTGTCCGTTCTACCTGGGTGGAGGTTGACGGTAAGGGTGACGATTATCCATCTGAAAGTACAGGGTGTCTTAAATTTTTGAGTTGAACATATTTTGTTATCTTGCCGTCGTCTATCACGGCTACGTTTTTGTCGGATATTCGTTTGATTTTAAAGGGTCCTAAATTTCTCGGTGCCGTTTTGTGTCTTTTACTTTGGTAATTTTTCTCGAATACGGTTTGTCCTATGGAAAATTTGTTTATGTCTGAGTTTTTATTACGGGTCGCGGTAATTCGCTCTTTATCGTTATCTAATTTGTCCTTTACTTTGTCATAGGTTAGTTTTAGTTTCTCCTTGTGGTCTTTAGCGTATTGCTGATAGATTTCTTTGTTATAATGTATATCGTAGGGGTTGCGTGAATCTGAATGTCCTAAGGTTAGTTCTAAGGGTGTAAAATTTGTAGTTGAATGAATCGTGTTATTATACGCGATTAATGCGTATGACATTAAGTTAGTTATGTGTTTTTTCTTGTAATTTATTCTTAATAATCTGATCTGTTCTAATTGGGTTGAATGTAGTCTTTCGATTAGTCCATTGGATTCAGGGTGGTTTTCCGTTATAAAGTGAATTTTTATTTTGTGTAATTCTAAAGTGTTTTGAATTGTTTCGTTTTTAAATTCGCTTCCGTTATCTAATGTTATTGTTTCGGGTGTTCCGTAAAATGTAAAATAGTGTAGAAATCCTCGAGTTACGTCTATACTATTTTTAGAAGTGATTGGTATTGCTTGTCCTATTTTCGTAAATGCGTCCACGATTGTTAGGTAACTTTGTGCTTCTACTACTAGAGTATCTGCATGTAATTTCTGGAAAGGTTTGTCTGGTGTTTTAGTTAACATTAAGGGTATCTTTGGGGGTTTTCTGTCATATTTGGCTTTATCACATAATTCGCACTGATTGATAAAGTCTGAAGTTAATTCTTTCATGTCCTTGAAATAGTAACGTCTCATAATTTGTTTTAGGGTCTCGTTTATTCCTCGATGGTTGGTCTTTCCTTCGTGTTGGTTTCTTATTACGTCAGGGTCGTCTAATGTTATTAATTTTCTTGTGCATCTTATAAGTTCGGGGCCAGAATTGTTAAATAGTTTTCATATATTTCTGAAAATCGTTTATATAAGTTTTCCGTGTTGAAGTAAAAGTAAAATCGTTTTTTCTCGGGGGTGTATTCCTTTAGAATTTTAATTATTTGTGACTCATTGTCGTCTTTGGTTATTTGAACTTGGTAAATTTTCTTATTATCCACTTTCGTGTATTTTACAGGGTTGGGGTTGTTTAAAACTTTTGTGATTATAAATTGATTGGGTTTCATGTCTATAGCTTCGTTTAAAATTTTTATTGCGGTTTCCGGTTCGTCATTTTGTGTCGAAAGTATAGTTTCCATTTCTTCTGGGTCTTCTCTGACTTCGGTTTCGTCTACGTTTCCTACTAATGATTCTGTCTCAAGTGCGTTAAGTTGGATTCTACTTAAAGCGTCTGCGTTATTGTTGTAAATTCCCTTTTTGTATATGATCTCATAATCATATTCTTCTAGTCTAATTCTCCATCTTTGTAATTTCAAGTTAGGTTCTTTGAGTTTGCATAGCCAAACTAATGATCTATGATCGGTATATATATATAGAATTTCCGTCCGTATAGGTACGGTCTGAAATACTTTGTTGCCCAAATTATGGCTAACAATTCTTTCTCTATCGTACTGTATCGTTGCTCTGTTTCGTTGAGGGTTCTTGATGCGTAACTGATAGGTTTATCGTTACCTACTGTTCCTTGGCTTAATACTGCGCCTAAGGCTACATTTGATGCGTCCGTTGTTAATGTGAATGGTTTCGAAAAGTCTGGGTATTCTAATACGGGGTGATTTGTTAAAATACTTTTGATTTTATCTACTGCTTTTATGAATTCTGGGGTATGTACAATTTTGTTTCCCTTTTTTAAACAATTGGTTAGGGGCTTTGTTATTTGAGCATAACCTTTTATAAATTTTCTGTAATATCCGCTAAGGCCTAAAATCCTTTAATATCTTTATTCGTTTTGGGTATAGAGTAATTTAATACAGCGTTCGTTTTGTCGGGGTTCGGCATCACTCCTTGGGGTGTTATTATGTGTCCTAAAAAGGCTACTTCTGTCTGTAGAAATTCGCTTTTATCTAGTTGTACTTTAAATTTTGCGGTTCTTAATCTTTCGAATACTTCTCGTAATCTTTCAATGTGCTCCACTAATGATGTTGAATACACTATTATATCATCTAGGTACACAAGGCATTTTTCGTTGTGTATCCCTCGTAGTATGTTATCCATTACTCGTTGAAAAGTTGCGGGTGCGTTCTTCAGTCCAAATGGCATCCGTTTATACTCGTAGTGTCCTCTAGGTGTGCTAAAGGCTGTTTTCTATGTATCTCCTTCTTCCATTTCTACTTGATGGTATCCTGATGCTAAGTCTAGCGTCGAAAAATATTGGCACTTGCCTAACTTATCTAATATTTCTGTGATATTCGGTAACGGGTATTTATCGTCTACCGTTTTTTCATTTAGTTTGCGGTAATCTATTACCATTCGGTATTTCCGTTTTCCTGATGCGTCTAGTTTCTTCGGTACTATTAGTACGGGGCTGCTCCATGGTGAATTGGAGTGTTGTATAATATCTTGATCTAATAGATCGGCTACTTGTCTGTCAGCTTCTTCCTGACTTGCCTGGGGTAATCTGTATGCTTTGGTGAATAGGGGTTTGTTATCCGTTAGCTCCATGTTGTGCTTAACTGTATTTGTAAATGTTAGGGGTATTCCTTCGCAATGGAATATATCGCGGTATTCGTAACATAATTTTTGTATTGCTTTTTGTTCTTCGTCATTTATGTCGCGGTTAAATCGGATATTATTTAAATTTTGTTTTAACATTTCGTCATTTTCTGCGGGGTTGTAATTTTCGTTTGGGGATTCATCTATTTCCATTTCGTTAAAATTTAATTCTTCTACGTTAATCGGGTTTGTTAAAGATAGTTCTACGGGGTAATCATTTGAGTTTAATATGGTCGTTGTGGCGTAATTATTTTTGATTTTTACTAATTCGGTTGGAGTCTCTACTCCTTGTTGAAAGGTAATGTGGTTTATTATTCCTAAGTTTTTGTTTGAATTTACGGGGATTCTTATTTTTTTTCTGTTCTGGGTTCTAATGTATATTTTTCGTCGATTTGGGTATTTTGAAATTTGATGGGGATTCGTCCATACTTGGTTCTTAATAATCGGTTTTTGATATCTATGTTGACTCCTAATTTTCTTAGAAGGTCCATTCCTAATAGTCCATCATATTTGTCATTGAATTCAAATATGCAGAATTTGTGTTTCATCTTTACGTTAAAGGTTTTTGGTAAAGGTATGTTTGCTACGAATTGGTGTAGGGTTGTTTGATGGGCGGTTTTAATTTTAAAGGGTTCTCTCTCTACATAGTTTAGATAATGCTTCTTTATTGTTCGCGGGCTTATTAATGTTTTTGAAGATCCGGTACCGATTAGTAATTTAAATTCAGCGTGGGGTATTTCGATATAGGGTAATACAAGGTGATTCATATTATTTAGGTTTATTACGTTAGGTCGTTTATAAAATGGTCCATTTGAAAATTTGAACATGTGTTCTCTTCGTCGTTTTCCTCGTAATTTTCGTGTGGTTCTTCGCGTTCATAGTGGTTTGATTGATTCTGTTCGTTATTCGTACACGGTTGATTGTTATTATTCTGGTCATCTTCATACTCTTCTACTTCTTGATGAAATAGCTCTTCTGAAGTGAAAGTGCGTTTTTGATTAGGGTTTGGTCTTATGTGCGTTATTTTTGTGTTAGGCCTGGTGTTACCAGATGAGGTATCCATTGGTGTAGTTTTGTAATAGTTATTGAGATTATTAGTGTTTATCATTGGTGAGAGTCTGTTAGTATTCGCGTTAAATGCTGGTTTTTGTTGATTTATATTTTGGTTAAATCTCGGTTGAAATGCGGGTTTTGAAAAGTTCGGGTAAAACGTTGGTTTTGAGAATTGTTTGTATTGGTTGTTAAAGTTTGACTTATTAAAATGTGGATTATTTGTTCGCGTTTGGTTTGTTTGTGCATTGAATGAGTTAAATTTTTGTTGTGGATTTATTTGTCTTGCGGGTTGTATAGTTTTCATTGGCGTATAGCTTTTATTCGCGTTGGGGTTATATAGTCGGTTTCTTTAGTACATTACGTTTTCTTCTTCGATTATCATATTCATTGCTTCTTCTAAGTTTTGGGGATGTTGAAATCTAATTTTATCTAAAAGTCTTTCGGGTAGTGCATTTAGATAGGTATCTAATGCCATCTCGTCATACATTTTTGTTTTTAAAAGTCTTACGTTTGGGTCGGTCTCTTCGATTTTGAGCTTTGTCAAGATTAAACTTCTTACATCTTGGCATCTCATTCCAAATTGATAGGGTGACTGGTTGTTTTCCATTCTTAGGCTGGTTAAATCCCTTACTAAACATTTTAAATTCCGTTGATCGCCGAAATATGCATTTAATATCCGTTTATATTCGTCCCATTGGTCCACGTCCTCGCGACTGGCTATTAGCGTTAGTGCCCTTCCGGTTAGTTTACTGGTAATGAGGCGGATTAGTAAAGTGTCTCTGTCGTTATCTCCCGGTTTGTAAAAGGTCTTTAAGAATATTTCGGAAGGCGAAATATAATTGGTGAGTAAACATTGGTCATTTCCGTTAAATTGTGGTATCATTTCGAGATACAGCTTCATTTCATTAGTCATCTTGGCTTGGGTAATATTTGGGTAATTTTAAAAAAGTAAAAAAAAATTTATTTTTTTTTTTTGAAAAAAATTTGGATTTATTTTGTAATTTTTTGGTGTTATTTAATGAGTTTTAATTTTAATTTCTGAAGTTTCAATAGGCTGGGTTATTTTTTGTGGTAATTTATCGGGTGTGAATGTTTTGCGTTATTTGCGACAGTTATTACTTCTCTAATTTTTTATTATGTCGATTTTATTTAGGTGCGTAATAATTATCTCGTTGGTTTATGCGATTGTAAGGTGTCTGCAATGCTTACAATGTTATTAATTAATTAGTTGCGTTAGCGTCTCTATTATAAGTTATTTTTAATTAAACCGTGGGTGTTATTTACTACTCGCAGTGATTTTATACAATACAATTTGTGCGTCTTTAATTTATTGAAATATTTCAGTAAAATTTTCACGTTTGAATGAGGTTGTAATTTGCGTTTTAGTACCGTAATTATATATTCTCTTGAGTAGTTTTAGTTGATACTTTAATAAAGTTTTCGATCGTAATTTTATGTTGCTTTTAATTTCACAATGATGAAAGGTTTCGCGATGTATTTAAATAGCTTTTGATGTGATTTATTATTAGATTGTATGCGTATTTATTCAAGGTTAGTTTCATTCACTTTGATGAGACGATGAGGTATTACGTTCAATTTGAAATCGCGCTTCGTTGTTTCTTGTTTTAATAATAGAATGCAAGTTATCTATTTATGGATGGTATTTGAGTTGAATCATGGTGTTATTAGGTTTTGGTTTTCGCGTTTTTATTCTTGGTGTATTTAAATTATTTTTGTGCGTCAGTTAATTCTTTTATTGTGGGATTAGAATTTTTATTTCTTGTGTTAGTTGAGATTGTAGAATTAGAAATTCTAAAAATTGCTTGCGTCAGTTAAGGTTGTTGAATTACAGGTTTTAAAAATTTTTTCGCGCCAGTTAAGATTTAATTCCGCAATCTTAAGAGGTTTGGTTTTGTTTCTAAGAATTTTTCTTACGTTAGTTAAAACGTGATCTAGTCTCTTGCGCTTTGCGACTTTTTTAATAATTGTCTCTAGTTTTTTGTTTCAGAATAGTTTTTCTCAGTTCTTTGTCTCAGAATTTTTTGTTGTCTCAAGTTTTCATAAATTTCTCATATATACAAGTAAAATAATAATAAAATTTCAATAAAGGCTTGAAGATAATCTCTAGCAATTGCTAAGTCGATTATTTTCAAAAAATGGCATAAAATTTTTGTAACAATAGTCAACATATACATAAATAAATCATAAAACTAGCAAATATCAAATGTCTTTGTTAATAATAAAATAAATTTTAATTGGTTTAGGAAAATGAACTTACACTAGTTGCTTGGTTGCTTTCATTGATTTGTTTTCTTTGTTTCTGTTTTTCTTTTGGCTTCTTGGATTTGATCTATGCTTGTATCGCCTCCAATTTTTCTTTTGTTGAATTCGAACTATGCTTGTTTCTCCTTCAACTGCTGGACTTGAACGATGCGTGTTTCTCCTACAACTTTTGTTTTTGTTCTGCCAAAATCGGAATTGAAATTCCCGGACCACCAGTTCCTCGAAGTTGGATTCGCTAGTGCCCTTTTGACATCCGTACGGCTGCGCCAGTTAAGGTTCGTGGCTTCGAGCGGTCCTTTTTAAAAAAACTTCTTTGGTCCTTAACACATTTATTTGTTTTACAGATTTGAACGATTACAATCTTGAATTAATTTATTCTAAGTCGAAATTATTACTTAATTGTACAGTGAGTTATCTACGAACTGCAAGGTAAAGGCTGAACGTTTGATGAACTGACTGGGAGCGGAGCTCCCGGCCTTTTTATAATCTCCCTACCTCTTTACAATTCTGTGGGAACCTGCGGACCTATGTCCGCTTACACTTGACTCTATTCATAATACTTAGTTGCTATCTTAAAGCTATTCATAATTACAATGTTGCAGGCTTATTCTGCGTAATCTCGGTACGCGACATCCTACGACCGCCTGTGACCTGACATCCGCAGTGTCACTTATCCTTGTGCTACTTTGTAGCGTTTCCACTCGTGGGAACTGAAATCATCATAATCAATTGTAATAAATTGTTGCAATTTGTCTTTTATGACATTGTTGCACTGTCCTAACATTTTCTAATATTTCCTAATATCTTTATTAGTTTTATATGTATAATAGATGGGGGATCCCATAACTCGCGTTTTGCGGTTCACAAACGGATATAAAATTTTATCTTTATAATTGCTTAACTATCGCAATGATAGATGTATTGCACGCTCAATCGAAGGACAGTGGCAAAGCAGTTTAATTTCAGTTCTCGCCCACATCAAAATGTACAAAGTTTTTTAGTCCGAGAAAGTGCCAGGGAGGTCAATGTCGACACCTTTAAGAACGCCTGATTTAGTGTATAGTATTGCTGATTATAAAGAAAAAAATCCGCAAGCTTTCCTGTGCATTTATTCTAAATTTTCATATTTGTTACAGGTAAAATGAGCGTTAAATGCATACATTCTGATTTGTCCTGAACGTCCGGAGACTCCCTAGCAATATAAGAGTGCGTCGGCTAACTGCAGTGATGCAGGAGTGGGTTCCTATGTAAAAATTATGTAATCAGCAAAAATAAAGAAATATAAAGAATAACAATGATGATATTTTGAGTATGCAATATACATATCATAATTAATAATTAAAATAAATCGTTGATGATAAAGTTAAACGTACCCTGAATATAAATATAGAGTTATTAAATGTAATGAACATGAAAATTTTTTCAAGATAAAAAGCCACTTGAAAATTTACTTAAATAATTAAGCCGAGGAAGCACATTGGTTTCCAAATGGAGATTTTATGCTTGATTTTGTAAACTGGGATTTGCCGTCAATTAAAGAATAGAAGCGAAAGAATTCAATACTGTTATTTACGAATTGGAGAAGCGCTTGGTGGATTTTGCAAGTATTATTTTTAAAATATTGTTTGTAACTGATATTTGAATATTTGTCATTTAAATTTAAGCTAGAAAACTCCTTATCATTTTATTTTTGTAAGCATCTTTACCAAGAAAGTTTGTGATCAGAGTTCGAAACACTCAGACCTTTTCTTTATAGACTATCGGTCAAGAATTTTTTTTTGCCAAAACACACCTTGCAAGCCTGGGAATAAAGCCAGGTAAACTATCCACAAAAAAAAAGATGTAAGTTTTGTAAATTGTAAGTAGTAACTTTAGGTGAAGAACATTTTTGATAATTAAGTATTTTCTGCTTGAAAAGGAATATGCTCTAAATGTTCAATATTCTTTTGTATGAAAGAAAATATTTTACACTGTATAGATGCTTTGTGATATTGCTGTTTTTGATTTCATTTTATAAATTTCATTATTTCCCTTGAACTAGCCAGGCATAAGTTAGAAGGGAAGGGAAGTCAACAATTGTAAATTTTACAATTTGCTGTATCTGTATCACAGCATTCTTTTAGCAACGACTAACGACGGCCGTTGTCACAGCAATATATATATATATATATATATATATATATATAATAGATTCTTTGTTTCTGGACGTTATTAATATTAAATTAAGATTCGATTTTGGGTTTTACTTCGTCCAAATGTCATAAATTATTCAAAATATGCCAAAGTCATTTATTAATAACTGACGTTTCGGAAAGTATGTTTCCTTACACTTAGTTCTATAATTAAATAGTTAACATCTTTGGAGAATTTCTTAAATCTATACTTACATTTATTAAACTATTGGTTTTTATGAAATTTTGTGATGAATGAAATTTGTGTTGGTTTTGTTTTGTTTTACTAACTACGTTATTAATACTAAAAATTACAGAAGTGTCAATTACAAATAAGAAAATAAAATTTTAAAATTAAAGATGTTATTTATAAATTATATAAAATTATGATAATCATATATATATATATATATATATATATATATATATATATTGCCGTGACAACGGCCGTTATAACTTTTATATCGTAAATTAATTTACATCATACAATTTTGCTTTTTTACCTTAACGTGGTCTATCTCGTATATCAAAATAAATTCGCTGAGCATTGCATTCCAACATTACACATGGCTTGGTGAGGAATTGCGAATTGAATTTGAATTAATCCACCTAATAGAGTTCCGGTCCTATATACAATATAATCTAACTACGTCATAATTTCCGTACTATTGCAGATTTTTTTCTCGAGAATTAGTCACCGCTGAAGTAAGAATTATGTATGTAGTAAAACGTATTGTTTATCCTTGTCTAACGTACGAAGTTGATCCTTGCGTCGAATACTATCTTATAGTAATGCAGAAAACTCTAAAATCGATTTTATGGGTTTATAACTGTCGCGCGAGTTCTATGAATAGAATTTATTTGTTTAATGACGTTTGAAGCATTTCTTAGGATTGGATTTGACGTAGTTCTCTTTTTATTAATAATGTTGCCAAAAATTCTAGAATACTCTTTATTTAAAATAAATGATGTTATAAAGTGCCACCAAGCAAACATATGACTTGGGAGGTGTGACCTTGGTGTCACTGCTTGCTAAGAAGTACACTCAAAGTACAAAGCTTTTATTTGTCAAATTGAAATATTTGTTAGGTTAGGTTATTAATATTCAACATTAATGGCATTATTGCATTTTTTAATCTCTAATAATTTTAGAAGATTTAATTAACAATGACATGAGATAACACACATTATAAAATTTTAAATTTGCTTAAAAATGCTTTGTTCCCACCCGTGTACTTAAACACAAATCGTTTTTTGATTGGTTCCATATGTTGTTGTTGGAAATTAGTTCACATGTTTCTCGGGCCCTATGTTTGCTTGTTCGCACTGTATGTACACGGGAAAATAACTAAAGCTCGCGCCTTGTGTATGGTTTTGCACAATGCAAAAAGATATGCATCTTAATAATTGTAACAATAGATTGGTTTTTAAGACAGGTAAAACGTTTATAACCCATATTTTACACACAAAATTATTTATTAAGTATTTACACTTTAAAAAGAACGATTTGCGCAAGGTTTAAAGTTTATAAGCACGAAAATATGTTTTGTAATAACGAGGATGTTTTATACACGGGATTATCACATAAATAACCAAAGCTTTAATTGCTTCCCTTGTCCAGATTTAGTTGTATACTAATAAAGTTAGTATTTTAGTTATTTAGTTAGTATTTTAATAATATTTTTCTTACGCCAATTAAATGTTTTTTTTATCTTCAATACGCATATTTTTATACATGGTGAAATAATGAATCTTCGTAAATTTCAATTCTTTTCGGTTTCTTTCTATTTGGGTAGATTTTGTTTATGAAAATTGGATTTCAATAACTCTGGTGACCTCTTTTTCACATCATTTCCTCCAAATTAAAATATAAAATTTGAAATCTCCGTCATATTTCCGCGTGGATAAAGTTGATCCAGCAACTACACGGCTATACTACTCATGTCATAAAAATGTATGGCCTAGAATTTCTATATCTAGGCACTTTCGTTACTTTCAAATAGGCATTTTTCAATTAATCTTTAATAAATGCATAAACTTTAGTCTTAACTAGATCAGTATTAATAACTTTTGACTTATTTCCATCACCTGTAGCAATTCTTAACTCTCTTTTTACTAATTCAAAATATTCCTCCTTTAATAACGATTCTACTTCATTCTTAACTTAACCTGGACATTTGACAGCAGTTCTTCCCCTTTCTACTTCTAATTCTCTTTCAAAATAATTCACATTTATACTTTAACTCCCTCGTACTCTTTCACTTCATCAATCCATTTCTTTTTCCTTCTCCTTTAATTCCTTCTTACATCTGCATAATTAAATAGTTGTTTCGACAAACCAAGCGCCATTACTCCATACTCCATACTCCATTTCACAGAAAAATTTGACTCTCTGATAGAAATTATCCAAAACAAATTATTAAGCTCTGCTGTTCAAATTATTTCATCATTATCTAATATTTTACTACCTTTATTCATCTTATATTTAAACGCTGAATTTACAGAAAGTTTTTATATCTCCTTTTTAACACCTGCAATCATACTATTTTCATCCATTTTATCTATTATTTCTATCACTACAACAATATTTTCTGCAGTTTCCCATAATTGTGATTTTTTTTTAAAAACGGTACAACTTCTCTTCTAACTTCACCGGGGCACTTAATACTTTAACTCTTATCTCTTTTACCTTCCATCTTCTTCTCATTGATTCAAATTTATACAATCTCTCCTATCTCTATATGGACTTCCTTGTCTCATTTAATCATTTCATCTCCCATAATCATTACTTTATTCTCGGTATCTATTATACCCTTCATCTTACTATTAAAATCCATTCCAGAATGGCATCAACTCAACTCTGGCACTATTAAAAACTCCTGTTCGACCTCAATATTTCCCGACTTTGCTTTCAGAATTACGATACTGTTGATAACTGCAAACTTCTTATTAATCGGCGACACTAAATTATTTTCTTTAATAGGGATAACTTTCTGCAATAACTCTTCTGAATTATCGTGTATGAAACCTTCACTTACTAATGTTGCGTCAGCTCCCGTGTCTATAAGTAATTTAATCGTTTTTCCTTTTATTTGCAATTTTATTATAGTAGTAAATAATTTTTTTCATTAGTTTTACATCATTTTCCAACTCAAATTTTATAAATTCACGCGCATATTCAAATTTATTAATGTCTATACTTTCGTCGTTTGATTTGTCTGCTTCTAAAAATCCTGCCTACTTGATGTACCAGGCTGATTAACTATCTCTGCGTATGTCCTTCTCGTATCATTGCATTTATGCCATGTCTTTGCACGTTTGTCACATTTTCTCTTCCTTGGGTTACGGTTCTATTCTCAATGGTACGGGATTTATTGTTCTCCCTTCCACCGTCTCTCCTGATGGCATTTCCTTTAGTCCAATTATTTCTTTGCATGTTCCGCTTTTCAAATGGTCTGCTTTGGTATCTCTCAGGTTCATTATTCCTTTGGAATCTAAATGTATTCATGGGCTGTCTCCTTGGATGGTCTCCATCCTCCTTGGTTGACCCATATCATCATGTCATTGAAGATATTCTAAAAACACATCGTTATCGAGAATATTGTGTAAGGCTATGCATTGCCTTACTTCCGTTTCGAAGTGACATGTTAAATACTTTATAATTTGCTTGTCATCTAAAGGAGGATTAAGTTATTTGGCGACACTAAATTTTATTGATGGCATACAATTCCCTTGTCATGCATGAATCACTACTATACTCGCCCATCAATAAATTATCTCTAACTTTAAATTACCAGTTGTCTCCCCAGAAATGTTTTAAAATTTAATCTCGAAATCTTTAAAAGAATTTAACTCACCTTCAATTAGTCCAAACCAAATCTCTGCACTTCCTTTCAACATAGACCTTACAATATTTAACTTGGTTTGTTCATTCCAGCTACCTTGTATTAAAGTTTTTAAGTTATTTAAAAATATTTTAGGATTAAGTTTATTATCCCCATAAAATTTCGAACGGAACTCCATCATATAGGTTCCCTAACATGAAAATTTTTAAACCTGTCTTCTGTATTCACAAACTTATTCCCCAAGTTTGTTTTAAGATTTTCCAAATCATTTCTAAACACTTTAGATCCAGCTTGGCAGCTTCCCTCTATTTCGTTTACTTTCTGATCTAGTTTTTTAGTTTTTTGCACTAGTTTCGCTTTCACTTGCTTCGTGATTCGCCTTTATTGGAACAATATCCTCTTTGATGACATCCATACCCTCCAAAATCTGTACTACTTTTCCTCTAATTTCAAATTTTATTTCCTCAATGGTGTTGTGAGTTTCGTTTAAGTCCAACCTTATTTTTTCACTCATTTCTTTAAATTTGTTTTCATTCTTCTCACTTTCAAACTTAACTTTCCCCCAATTTTGCTATCTTCTCCCCAAATTCTGCTCATAACCCCTGAGTATTTTTATCAGATTTCTCACTCATTTCCTAAACACATTTTTCACCAATATCTTTATATTCGCTTTCATTTCCTTCATATTTTCCTGTTGTTCTTGCGTACTTTTTTAATTCTTCTCTCAGTATTTTTTGTTTCTGCATATTCTGATTTAGACTTAATAAAGAGCCATCATTTTCGACTCCTGGGTCTCTTCCACACTCTTGGCTTCTGGATTCTCCTTTTTCGCTTTTTCCATATAAACACTTTCCTGAGAATCAATTTCTGCACCCTTCGCTTTCAAACTTTCACGAACTTCTTTCATCCTATCAGTCATACTGGAAACTAATCAGATATTTCATTTCTTGCATCGTCAGATATTTGATCTGTAAAATCCCGAAAGGTTTCTCAACTTCAACTTTTTTGCTCAAATAATCTAGAAATACAAATCTTTTTATAATAGCAACTTGTTTCTGACGACTCTTGGAATTCTTAAGATAATATAAAAACATTGTCGAGAGAGAAATCGTAATTTGTTGGACTATACATCCCTATTAAAGCCATTTTGAAATTAAGTGGACATTGGTGTTTTAATTACTTGCTGTGTGGCATTTTGAAGATAATGAGAATTTAAGAAACGGCTAAGAAAATCTTAAGTAGAAACTTTCAAAATTTTTCGTAAATTACTTTTTATTACCGTCGAAAAAAAGCTTTAAAAAAGATTTTCTTTATCATTATACCGCCATAAAGATTTTATACAGTTTCCGATTAGTTCCAACGATTTTCTGGCAAAAACCCCTAAAATTTGCAAACAATTAGTTTCTATGCTGTTTGCATACATTTGTAATAGCTGTAAAAATAAAAATGAATAAGAAGTAGTAATTTAGGTCAATTAGTTTCGATAAATAAAAAAAAGCTTCGACCGCGACAATGTTTAATCACATTGCCGTGACCAGGATTCGAACCTGGGTTACCACGGCCACAACGTGGGGTCCTAACCACTAGACGATCACGGCTATACGAAGCGTTGAAATGAAAGTATTAATGATGTTATTCAAGTCGTTGAATTATTATTATTAATGGATGTAACATAGATAAATATCACAAATGAATGTATCTTGTGTAATTTTAGTATAAATTCTTAAGTTTTAATTGCATAACGTTCAACGATCATTGATATTCAATACAAAATCTGTAAAATTATAGGTAACAAATAATTATTCAGTTTTAAGATATACAATGTGAAATAAGTTTTGAGCAGTGTAATTATCATATTAGTAAAATTTACTAATCAATACTAGGAAATAAGATTTTCTTAATTATTATTATTAAGTAAATGTTGTTTATTTAATGGAGGTTATTTCAAACGTTTTCCGGCCGCATACGTCTTTGTCAAGAGGCGTTGATCGCGCGCAATTTTAGTTTAATTATTCAAACTAATAAAGTACAACAATTGAAGTTAATTATTCTACTAGGCATCCGGCTTTTTGTACTATTTACGTGTTACTAACGAAAACATAAAGCATTCATGTGTTGGATGACGCGTTTTGCGGTGCATATACAGATATAAGCTTTTATCTTTATAATTGCGAAACTATTGGAATAATAGCAATTTTGAACGGTCTAAGAAAGAGCAGTGGCAAAGCGGTGTCGGATACTTTTAGTTCTTGTCTACTTCAAAATGTATAAAAACCTTCCAGCAGTAGAAAGTTGAAAGTGGCGCCAGAGAGATCGATGTAGGGACCTCTTTAGAAACGTCCGATTCAATATATATTATTGCTCATATAAAAAAATAAAACCACGAGGGACGTGGATCCCGTAACAATATACAAGTGCGTCGGCTAACTGCAATGGTGCACGAATGCGTTCATACGGAAGAAATTATAAACTCTGTAAAAATATAGAAATAAAAAGCGCATAGAAATAAAAATAATAAATGAAATGGCTAAAATACCAAAAACTATGTTACACTAACGCTTACCGTGAGAGGCTTTTTCCACTTGTCATAATTGAGGGGTGCCAAATTGTCTAACCACAGCAATCCCTTTTGATATTATTCCTACACGGCAGACGGTTATTTCGCGTAGGCCTCTCTAGTTTCGGTTTCCTAAAATTTATCAAGTTATATTTACCTTTCGATAAAATAACTTTGAACACTTATTAAATTTTGGTCAAATTAAATAAACTGAAAATGAAAATGCCTCTTCCAAATAGTGGTACATCATTGGGCTATTCGAACATCCTTTACAAATGTGTCTGTCTACCTACTTTTTAAACAAATTCAAATAAATTTCAGTCTAAACTTAAACTTTATTAACACAAAACAATTTTAATAAAAGTACAAATATAATTTTAAAAAACTTAGTTTTTTAACCTTCTCTGTCTAGGTATTGCTAAAAGAAAAAATTCTAAAAAAATCTTAAATCTATTCCATCAACAAAGCTACTTTCACTCCAAATTTTTCTTTTCCCAATACTAAATTACATGACATTTATAAATCGCAATTTCTCTGAAAATGTCATTTATAACAAACATAACAAACAGTTAAATCCCCACTGTTTCGTAATCTGTTCGTTGTCTGTTCAAACAATTTAAAATCGATACGTCGATATTTTTTAATATTTTAAAAATTATAACATTAAGCTTAAATTTAATCGATACTCGTTCCGTAGGTAAATAATTGATGAATACGATAATCACATTAAAAATTCACATATGTATTTTTTAAAAGTTACTAAAAACTATTACTTACTGTTTAATTTCGGCATTTCCAACAAACTCGGTCTTTCTGGTGATAATTACTTGAGTTATCCAGCTATCACAGCTTTTTTAACTCAACACACCACAAAATTCTAAATTAATGTAAACTATCAAAAACCTAGCTCCATTATTTTATTCAGTCCAAAGATTTTTGACATGCTAGCTATTGGGTTTATGGAATTAATCCAGGGCAAGATACTTGTAGTGATTTACTGTTGTATTTAGTAATCCTTCTAATACTCAAAAATAAGGCTGTATTCAACATCAAATGACAGGATCAAACTAGACTGACAACTAGAAAAATTTAAACAAACAAGTAAGAAATAAGCAACTAGAATATATATTTAAAATTCTATGATAATAGGGTTATTTAGGGGCATATAAGGTCACAAGGGAGGTATACTTCATGAAACCAACCCAAAAATCAAGAAAACTAAACATTTGAATTATAAAAAGTACACAACTCGTTAATTATGCAAAAAGCAAATACCAAACACCCTGTACAAACTCAACAACTAACTTCAGTCAATGAAAGAAAGTTCTTTCTTTAATAATTTAACCACATGTAGTAAAATGAACTCTGTGCACAATCCAATTCATTTTAGAAACAGTAGTGCATTTTAAATAAATACAAATTAGGCGTATATAAAGTAAAACGAACGTGAAACAATTTTTTTAACTCGACGCATTAGTGTAAGAAAATAATTGTTACCTGCTCATGATAAACAGGCCTTCAAAACAAGCATATTTCATAATGCAAGAAGTCAATAAACACATCTAATTTATGTCATCTCTTAAAGAATCCCATTACAAAAATCGCAAAATTTTAAGAAAATCCAGCATATGAGAAAAACAAAATATGGAACCATACGTTTTGGCGTACGTGCAAGATTAAATATAAAAGTTCATAAATCCCTGTATAAAATTACAATTACGTGATGCTCAAAAGTACAAAGTATCAATTGTCAACGAAACTCGTAATATATAGCTTATTGACTACTTGATTTTTGAAGAGCATCATCGATGCATATAACGCAACTCTGTGTAAAATCCAACCGGCTGCATGATAAGCGTAGTATAACGCCTCTTCCATAGTATAATAACAAGATAGCGAACGGTCAACCAAACAGCACGTGGGATAGCATCTTTATATAATACACATCAAGCTGATAACAGTCATTGATTCCTTAAACCGAAGCACGAGCTGTACTGATCGAAATAAAAGTATTACGCAAAGTTCAATTGTGAAGTGAAATAAAAATTTATAAGTGAAAGTAACAATAATTAAAACTTCGAGTAAATAATACAGTCAAGTGAACGTTCAAAACATACGAGTGTCTAAGAAATCTGCCGTTGGCATAAAACGGCACTAAGCAATTCAATAAAAATCGAACTAAGCAACTCAATAAGAAATCGAACTAACGAATTTAATATGAAGTCGACCTAAACAAATCAATAAGAAATCTAGCTGAGAAAACTGTAAATAGGACGTTAAGATCAAAGCAACACAAAGTCACGGGTTAACAGCACGCTGTGGCAGTTCAAAGTATTGGGATGCACGCAGAGCTACGCGTTCACTACTTGGAATCCACTAATCTAGCAACTGATTTAAACCAGAAGGCTCCCGTAGGAAATCAATTGGAAAAACACCAGGTTAGCAATTATATTTAACTAACAGCATAAATCTTTTTTTTTTAATATTTGAAACTTACATGTACTTTGTAAAAGGTCATCAAAAATTTGGTTGATAGGTAGAAAGTACGTTATAAGAAAGAAGAGTTCATTGAACGTTCAAGGAAACATTCAAGATAATTCATAATTAATTTTGGTGGCTTTGAGTGCATAATTGTACATATTTCTCAGTTCATTATACACATTTTGGTTAAATTCGTTTATTTTATTCAGGTCTCAATGGTGTAATTGGAAAACGCATCGCCCGTGAAAGACCAAGATACAGGTTCCAGTCCTGTCCAAGACCTTATATTTTCCATCTTTCAATTACTAGCTCAATCTGATATGATCATTTGGGTTTTGCATAAAAGTCTAAGTTATTATTTCATCTTATTAACTATATATATATATATATATATATATATATTGCTATAGTAATAGGGTAGTTTAGGGGTAGGTTAAGTCATAGGAGTTGTAGAATAAATAAAAACAACTTCCAGTTTAAGAAAAGCACATAATTCCAGAAATTATAAGAATAAATCGGTCACTCTACATATTATTAATTGAGAGCACACTGTATATAAAATATACGGGATTAAATGCATAAGAACATAGAAATATCTAAGAGTAGTTTACAAGTAAAGATAAGATTTGAAAACGCAACAGTTTGCATCAAAATTAAATCTATTTGAATTGGCATTACAAATATTTAACAATTGCGTTAAAAATGTCATTCTACACGCAATTGATATTATTAATTATAAGAAAATCGTACGTGACAGGAAGAAATGATATTTGTTAAAAATCCAATATTATGTAGAAATAAACAAGCACCAGACGATGCAGTAAAGATCATAATAATTAACAAACATTTGAATACGTGAGCTAATAAAAGGCAAAAGTTGGAAAATCCTCAAATAATACCACGATATGCGAGAGGCGTACGTGACTGTTCAGGCATGCATTCGAATATTTGAACTAAATAATTGGTGAAAATTCCAAGGTATGCGCGATAAAGCCGAGGTGTCGTCCCAGAACGTAAATAGACCAATGAACAGCAAGTGGAGGTACGGCTTTATATACGATAATGACAAAGCGACAGAGTTAGTATACGTTCAAACTGGGCTACGACTATGTTCAAAAGTATTAATAATTTACGTAACCAGTGAAGCAAAATTAAAGTGAAATTAGATTTTGTGCGAATTTATGCAACGAAAACAAGCCGATCTATTAATAGACGTAAGTAAACCACTTAATTAAAAATCCATTTTTAATATTAATAAAACAGGGCTTTTAATACCGACATGGAAATTGTTTTAACACCGATATTTAAATTGTTTTAATTACCTACATGGAAATTGTTCTAGTACCTACATTGAAATTACCTACATGTTATATCGATTTTAATTTCAATCTGGACTTTAATTTTGGTTTTGATATCGACTTTCAACTGAAGACAGTTTAAAATCAAAGTATTCTAATTTGGACATATTCTGACTTGGTACGAAACAATTCGTGGGAATGCAGATCACGGACTAGGAGAGAACTACAGAACCCATTCTAGGTTAGCAATCTTAATACACATTATTATTGAAAACTGTTTTTAATTCAATATTTACCTTTTTTGTATTTGTAAGAGTCAACAAAATATAAAAGGGTTATTTAACAATTTATGACAAAAAGAATAGGTATCTTGGAACGTTCAAAGGTCTCTAAATAAGTAAAAAGATAGTTTTGCTGTCTTTCAAAAACGTTAAATCTGGTACATGTAGATATTCTGTAAAAAGGGGAAAATTTTGAAAGTCATAAATATTTGATCATTATATTGTGTATTGTAGAATTGCTTTATTTAATTATATAAGCTAGTCGGGACAAAAACCCTAATTTAACATTCCTTATCATAGGTGCTTGATTGTTCAGGGGGAATATCACAGCATTTAAGACGCTCAAACACTGGGGCTCTATTGTTCACCTAATATCACAGCACTTTATCGCGCACAATCGTAGCGCAATTTAATAGTAAAATAAAATACCACAGCATTTTATGGCAAACAATCGTGGGGCAATTTCATAGTAAAACGAATATCACAGCTTTTTATTACGCCCAAACCGTGGGGCTCAAAATAATATTAGGGGTAATATCACAGCAATATATATATATATATATATATATATATATATATTGCTATGATAAGAAGGTAGTTTAAGGTATATTAAGTCATAGGGGTCGTAAGATACATTTAAAGATTATTAACCTTTTAAAAACCAAACAATTCCATCATTATATGGGAGTAAATCGACAATTTTGCATAAAGTTAATAGCGAGCACACTGTATATAAATCATAACTATTTTTAATTCATAAAAGGAAGCTCAGTCTTTAATAACCAGATCCAATTTAGCAAGAATAATAACGTGTATATCGTATAATGAAAGACGCAAAAGCAACGCTTTAAACGCAACGAGTTTTATTAAAATAAACACGCAATTAGTGAAGGTAAATAACCTGGCATACCAGCTACAATATGATCTTATTCAAAACATTAACGCACGAACGCAGTCAAATGCGTTGCAATAGAAAATAAAGTACGTGATCTACAACATTGTAAGAGCTTAAAATCCCACATATTTGGATGTTTAAGTAAAAAACAACAGTCGTTTGGCAATATGAAAAAAATTTGAATAACAGCAAATAAATTCAAGCGGACGTGACTTAATGAAATATAAACTTGGAATTTCTGAGGAATATGCAATACTATATAAACGCGTAGGTGTGAAATGAAACGGTTTAACAAGAGTCTTGACAGGCTATCTGTAGAAAATTCAAGGCCTGCAATGATAACGCAAAGTGCAATGCCGTAATCAATAAACAGGCGAGTAAAACCAATAGGACAAACAGGAGATGGAGTCTATATAAATAACACGGACTTTGTAAACAAGGAGTATCTCTGTAACCAAGGCACTAACCACGTCAGTTAAAAGTAGAATATTACTCAAAGTGAACTTAGTTAGAATAAATAATTTAGTGATATAAAAGTGAAAATTCAAGTGCCAATAAATACAATAGAAGTGACCGTTTACTTTCAAAAACGTAAAGTAAATTACTAATTAAATCTAATTCTAATATTTAAGGATTTAGGGCTCCAAGTAACTCCAAGTAACTCCTAGAAACTTCAAGTAACTACAAGAAATTCTAATTATTAAAATAAAACCAAACAGAATCTAAGATAAATCCAAAGGGAAAAATTTAAGCAAATTTAATTAATTATTCTGGTCAACGACTTGAGGCAACTACGCTAAGAATCAAATTGATAGGGAGAAGCTGTACCAGAGAATCAAATTGGAAACAATCCAAAGGTGCTGGCAATCCACATACAGAGGCAGTTCTCAGAAACCAGCAGGGAAAACGCAGGTCAGAGATATATTAACCTATATTAACATAAGACTGTATTTCAATTTTTAACATTTACTATTATTTTTATCGAAGTATTTGTAAGGGTCGCCAAAAATCTTTTGAGAATTTATGCAAATAGAAATAAGGTTATTTGAAAGTTCAAAAGTGCTTCAAGTAAATCACAGTAGTATTTTTGCTCGCTTCAAGGGAGTATGATTTTGGTGTAATCAGATAAATATCAATATTTCATTCGGGGGTTAATTTTTGAATACAAAATCAAAGTAAAAAGTTATTAAAATACAAAGTGTACATATTCTCGATTATTATACAAGTTTTGGTTATTTTCGTTTTCATTATTCTAACAGACAGGAGCTAGATATAAAGGGGGTAAAACATTCTTCATTGTCGTGTCGTCAGACACTCTATGTTGATTAGACTGAGCTAGTCGAGGTATATATAAAAGAGAGGTAAAGGATTTAGAGACGCAGAGTACAACCTAGGAAGAACATAGCAATATATATAAATTTTCTTGCAAGTTACCAAATTGTTCTCGTTTTATTATATGTTCTTTGTTCTCTTCATTTGGCTGTAAGTTATCGAATTGTTCTGGTTTCACTACACTGTCTTTGTTTTCTTTGTTGGTTATTTTAGTAGTTTCGATTATTCGATTACATTTCGATCGACCGGCGCTAAATCTCTTCTGTTAACCGTAGTCACTTTTCCATTGGCGAAACGGGTGTTGGCGTATTCTGCATTTTTCCCTAATAGTAATATTTTTTCCACCAATGGATCCTACTTAGGCGGTCTTACATCTTTAGTAATAACACTGGTCCTGGAGTAATCAAGCAAATAAGGACTGACGAACCATTACCGGTTCTTCTAGCGAATTTAAACTACCGTTCATGCGGGATCTCACTAGTTGCAGTACAAAGTAGTGATCGGATAGAATGTAATGCCTCGCCTAATACGTCATTGTAGCGATTTATTGATAAATAGATTTTAATGGTAGTTGGATTGAATTCCAAATAATGTCATTGTATCGCTGCGTTTGACCGTTGCCTCTAGGGTTATAAGTTGGTGTGTGACTTGTGGCTATGAAATACTTGTTCAGAAATTGTTTAAGCTCATATAACGTAAATGATTAAGTTTTATCTGTGTGGATGAATGGAGGAATACCAAACATGAAAAATGGGTTTGAAAGTGTTAATTACTGTATTTGCTGTCGTATCTGGACAAAGAATAGCGAATAGAAATCTTGAAAACTCGTCTACTACAGTGAGAATGTAATGATTTTCAGTAAATGAAAGCATGTTCCGCCAGAGAAAAGTAAAAAAGCATATTCTTGATTCTAACCCGGTGATTACTTACTATTATACGGCGTTTTCAAGATAACATGAATTAAAAAAATTACCACACAATTCTAAAAACCCAGAAGCTTTTGGTAAATAGTTTCTTATTACCATGAAATCCAAAGCTTTATTTAAAAAAAATTAAAAAAGGATTTCTTTTATGACGATGTCACCATAAGATTTTATAGTTACCAATTAATTCCAAAAAATTCTAAGAATCTCTTGGCTATTATTTACATTTCGCTGAACTACAAGAAAATTCTATAATTTGTAATTTATTTCTATACCAACGTTTACCAAATTTTCTAATGGTTTGCATATCCACTTAGATAATTGCAAAAATAAATACCATTAAAAGAAATTATACCTTAAGGTAATTTCTTAATAATAAAATAAAAAAATCTACTATAACAATATTTAGCAAAAAAATTTTAAAATCCGCAAAGATTTTCAAGTCTATTGGGTATTCAATTTTTAATTGGTTTGCATTTTCATTTAAATGTATGCGGGAATGAACCCTAGTAAAAGTAATAATAATCAAAATTAACTGCTAACGGTACGATACGTAAAAGAAACTTTAAAAATGAGCCTGCTTTTCAAGTTATCCCTGGTATTCGTTATCAATTTCTCACCCATAATTTATTAAAGATCCAATTAGTTTCAATTTTCATTTATATGGTTGTAGAAATAAAAATAAATAAAAAGCAATAGTTAATAGCTTACCGTAAATAAAAAAAGGCCTCGAGAGCGACAATGTTTTATCACATTGCCGTGACCAGGATTCGAACCTGGGTTACCACGGCCACAACGTGGGGTCCTAACCACTAGACGATCACGGCTATTCGAAGCGTTGATTAGAATGTGTTAATAAGAATATAAAACAAGTTGGTTTGCTTTTAACAAATGTAACGTAGATATCTTGCACAACTAGTTTGTAATACAATTTTATTATAAGTTGCAGACGAGTACTGGTCCACAGGGAAACGGGAATTTCTGGGAGAGCCCTCCTCAAAATAATAAAAAGGGCCCTGGATTTTGTGGTGCATTTATTTTAAAACGAGTTTTAAAAACCCCTGTTATGGTTCATAATAAACGATATAGATAAACTGGGTAACGTCATCATCAATAAATAACATATTCTTGAGAGTAGGTCAATATATTAAGCTTTTAAAGTTTACAACATTATGCGTTTAGATTTTTTAATAAACCTTGATCACATATTTAAAATCTGAAAAATAATAATAATAAATAAATAAAATCTTAAAATGAATAACACATAAATAACTTAGTCAAACTTATGTGAATAAATATTGTATATCAACGTTAACACATATAGTAAGGTTCTAAAACATTCCAATGATGGTTGTGAAATATTAGTACCATAAATTGAATTATTATTGTAATATGAAATGAAGCTAAGGATTCTATATCCCTAATCACATGCAGCGTCAATGTCAAAAATGAGTAAAATATAATTAAAATTAACTAAGAACTAAATATATAGATGAAAAAAAACAAATAACCTAATACCCACTATAAGATTAGCAAACTTTCTAAGAAAGTACTGCAAGTAGATATACTACCTTCGTACGAGGACAAAATCGACCATTTTTACATGTATTTTCCCATAAGAAAATCTAAGGTCCGTTCTGGTCATTTTTTGACCTACTATAGTAATCCCCATAAGGAGGAATTGAGGGTCAATTCAGGTTACTTTTAACCAACACCCACGACATCTATTACATTCAGTCTTAATCTTCTTTGGGAATGAAACCACTCATAGTTTTTAAAATCTATTTTATTTACGTTTCGATCCATAACCTAGGATCGTTGTCAAAAATAAAATAGATTTTAAAAACTATGAGTGGTTTCATTCCCAAAGAAGATTAAGAAGAATGCTAAACAAACCACAACAAACATACAGGGAGTATTACATTCAGTTTTTAAGAATAGGATTACACTAAACTATATAAAATTGTATTGAGGATAATTTGATTAATATCTATATCCTACATTCGCAATAAGTATTATATTTCCTCTTGCTTCATAATTGAATAATGTCCAATAGGTAGTGTTGCATATGAACAAGGATGCAAGTAGCGTTTATCATCGTGCGGGATTAGACCAATCTTCTCCTGAACGGTTGTGTAAACTTTATGTTTAGCAGACTGAATTAAATTTTGTTGTATGTACATCTCCTTAAAATTTTCTATGCAGTTGACATAATCCTCAAATGTGATTCTGCTTTTTATCGCTTTTTAATGGGTTTTCTCATTAAAAACCCATTAACACTAATCGCATTTTAATGGGTTTTCTCATTAAAAACCCATTAACACTAATCGCTTTTTAATGGGTTTTCTCATTAAAAACCCATTAGCACTAATCGCTTTTTAATGGGAAAACTCATGAACTCTAATCGCTTTTTAATGGGAAAACTCATTTACGCTAATCGCTTTTTAGTGGGAAAACTCATTAACGATGTTATCATTTTTCCTAACATCGCATATTTCCTTCTTGCTCTCCTCAGATAAATTGACCTTGTATGGTATCAATTAATATTAGACTTTTTTCAGCTACCCGAATCTCTAGGAATTTTTCAGATAGCATCACCCCCAGGGAGCTATCCTCATTTTAAGATTTTTTACCGGTAGCGATTTCTGGCCGTTCGCATAAGTGTAATATTATAGTTGACAACGATAAAACTGTGGGAATTGATTGTTTGACATAACAACCAATGCAAGAATTAAGATATATAACAAATTTGTGTGTCAGATAACAAGTCCTGGTGTTAATAGACAACTTGGCAATTATATTCTATATTTTTTATGTTGTCCAGATGTACGGTTAACGGAAACATTTGCGTCTACTTTGACCAAAGAACATAGTATTACGCGATTGGAAGCGACAATATACAACTGTCGAATTGTAAGCTATGTCAGTGCTAGACGGGGTGTATAATCCCTTAAAAGACTGTTTAACCTTATTGGAAGATAGTAAGTTATACTTCCTAAAGGCGCCAATGTACTCGGTACCACTTGCCAAAATGTGGAGTAAGCTATCGGACAAGCTACAAAATAGCTGCTGTTTAGTGTATAATAATCTACTACAGTACGTGTATTTGGGGAATGGTAATACAAACAAATTGACGGGCTTGCAAATTAAGTTATCCGAAAAACCAGAGGAAAAGGAAAAATTGATAAAGTATGTGCTTTCGGCTTTTAGTTTTAACTATTTACCTGTAAACTAACATATATTATAGTAACAGGGTGCTGTATAATACATGCATATACCTTCTCTGCGTTACTGCTATTCTTGTAGTTGGTTGGAAAAGTCTATTGCATTTTTACTGCTAGGACCGCTGCAAAGCACCACTCTATACTTTCTTTATAAGTATAGCACATCGCGCACTTTTTTGTCTGATAATTAAATTTTGCTCATATAGGCTTTTACTCTTTCGCATATTTAAACATCTAATACGATCGATTAACCACTTTCGATTATTCTAACGGAATCCACCATACATTCCGCCACATCGTTCTTTTTGAATCCAACGATCTGATGGGCTTCCGCACACTAACACCTAACGTATCTTTCTTACTATTTGTTAAACCAAAACTACCGGCATCGCCATGTCCGTATGTGGACGTAAGCAGATGTTTGTGGATGTGTACGAGAATATGTAACCATATAGATTAATTAGTCAAAGCTATTTTATTTAGTCCATAAAAACTACTATTTTTCTAAACCACTATAATAATAGCCTTTATAGGTACCACATTTCTACCATTTCCCAATGACTGGTGCTACGTACATGGAAACTTTAATTTCTTATTGGAGAGAATCTATATTCTCCCACGCACTGCCGCGTAGTTGCATGTCCACCCCTTTTGGGAATATATGCTCGTTATAGGTTGTAGGACCCCCGGTTTTACTTAACTACACTTCGCGAGACTCCTTTAATCTTTTTAATTGTGTCTTTCTCGCTTACAATACAGTAGGACTTAGCCCTACTACCAACAAATTATAATACTAGACCCCCATTAAATTCGTCTTTAAATTTCCCTGCAATTTTTTTGTCGACAAGTGGTATATTGTACTTATTATCCGCGGGGTAGTCACTCTTTTAAGATAACTATATTTGTTTGGTATCAACTAATATTAGAACTTTCTAGGGAGCCCAAATCTCTAAATAGATTTTTAATAGGACCACCCCTTACAAAGTCACGGCTTTTAAATACCCAAACCTCTAATTTTTACCCATCTTTATTTAACTCCATCTTTAAAACCCTTTTTTCGCCACCCATTTCCTGAGAAATATAAAACCGCTGTGTCCCGCGAACACCACGTGGAAAGAGTCTTTTTTTACTAACCACAAATGCATACAACGTCCGTCGGCCTTGCTCGCCCGAACGCCCTGCCCGCCCACCCGCGCGCCCACCCGCTCGCCCGCCCAAGGGTATAGTGGTACAGCATATTACCATATGGGAGGTTAATGTAGTACTTTTATTATTTTAATAAGACAATATAAAATTTTATACAAAATTTATTGAAAAATATATACAAACTGAATAAGATTATTTAATTGCGGATAAATCTATTAACAATTTCCGTTTCAGCCCATGCGCACCCCTGACCATACGCACCCCTGCCAATGCGCACCCCTGCCCATGCGCACCCCATCCCATGTGCACTGCCCATGCGCACCCCTCTCTGTGCGACTGCTATTTCGTGGTGACGCCATAGCCTTTTATAAACAAAGAAGAATGTTGTACTATATAATTATTTTTTAATTTTATATTATTTTCTTTATCCTCGTGACTATCAGCTATAAATTACACCTCCCAATTTTCTAAATCTTGATCTGATTTCACAAGGTCGCGAATTTCTTCTTTTTCTTTTAAGCCCAAGGTAATGTCGGATGGAGAATGGCTTGAGACAAAGAAAAACTCTTAAGATGTAAACGGCTAGTCGAGTGTTAGCTCTGGGTAGATCATGAGCTTGGGTCATGAGTGAATAAAAGACCAAAAATATATTTAATTAGCGCCACCGTATTTTTTAATACAATACCCAACAAAATTTAACTGTGCTTGTATAAGGGGAATGCGGAAACCTTATCTTAACACCACTAACATAGCCATAAAACTTGAATTTCACTCTTTCGGACACACTTACCAAGACCTCAACCACCAGATGTCATACAGATGTCTCAGCTTTACCTGTGAACAAACAAAAGCACAACATGGACACCATTTGTGTACTCAAAAACGTTTGCCAAAAATAGAATAATAGAATTTAGGCATCTAAAATATACTGAGGGAATTTATTGTCATTACACACACTTTCTATTCCGGGAGGACTTGCACTTTTTTAAATGTTGAATAATAAAACGTCTTTCAAAAACAAAGAGGATTCTATTAGGATAAATTTCTGATTATATACATGTGACTGCAATATTTAAGTTTGTATCTTTTTCATAATTTTTTCATAATAATTCTAATGAAATCTTACATTCAAAATTAAGATCTATGAATAGATCATATCTATAAAATTTGATTAGATAAACATATTATTTATTAATTGTCCATAACACATAAATTTCTTTTAATCAGAGAAGTACTTCCTTGATCATTACATCAAAAATTAATTATCAAAGAGCAGACATTTTAAAATGCAAATATTCTAATTTAATTGTAATCTACAATAAACACGCGAATTTTATATATCAATGAAAGTGCCTTTACATGACCTGAAAGTCTTTAAACATAATGTAAACTTAATCAAGACAGCATATGGCGTCTAGATTGGAAAACGGAATCTATATATTTTTTGTCTGACATAGGCTGTCATTCAGAATTTCATAAAATACACTGTTTGCGTACATGTGCAAACAAACTGTAAAACAAGATACTTATTCGTTAATGTTACTGGCTTCTTAAAAAAACTACTTTATATTTACGTTACTCAAACAATTAATGTTGGATAATTCATAATAATTTACTATAATTTCAAAGCTACCAAAAGTTAAAAACACTCACGTGCATCAAAAATGTACTACAGGTGCCAGACCTTGACGTCAGCTGTCGGACATTTCCATCGTAATATCCGGGTGTGATATTAGTCATCGGTAAGTTTGAAATATCTGGATTCCATGTAGAATCAGCGTTTACTTTACTGCATATTAAATTGAATAGAACGAAACCATAAATCTTTGCTTTAAATTACTGCCATAAAAATTTGTTTTAGTTTATTATCGAAAATGTTACTGAAGATATGTCCTTAAGATATTGCATGTCTAAAATGATGTCCAAAGGGGTTCCATATTCTCAGGCCTGTCGGGATCAACTGAAACTGCTCGGAGCGAGGCTTACCAAAAATCATGCTCACGCAACCGCTGTTAGGCTCGACCTCCAGACACCAAGAATTTATTATTCTCTACTTTTTCCTAACTTTGTTAGAAGCCATGTGTTTTGACAGGGCCATTTCGACTTTACCTCGTCTGCAAAAGCGGTTTGCACTCTCGGACGTTGAGAATAAAGTGCCGACTGACAACTTGACAGCCCTTGGTAACGAACTTTAGAGTATATATATACAAGAATCTATGTGTTATTACGAATATTATATATTAATTTTTTTTGGATGATAATTTACAAATTAAATACTTTAAAATACAGCTGTTTTATTTTTATTTTATTGAACTAAATGTAACTAGGAAAAAAAATACGTTACAATGTAATACTATTCTAAAATGTTTATTCTGACATTATACATAACAAAATTTAAAAATATTTAATACCAAGCATGGCGTCATTTAAACTTTTTTAATACATAGTTATACACATAAAACATTCCTTTCTTTATGTTTGTTTGGAGTGGTTTTAATTTTATTCGCCGCTTAAAATTTAAATCGGCACCTAACTCCTCTATCTCCTTTTCTAGCCAATAGTTTGACACATAGAGACCCTCTAGGTTTTCGAATTGCAAAATGTACCGAAGTTTGCCTCTATATATAAAGTCTTTAATTCCACAGACAACCAGATCCATTCCTTCGTGTAATTCTTGCAGCTTGTGACAATCTTTTAACCGCGGCTCTCTCACTATATCCTGCATACGTATCTTGTTAGCTTTATTGATCTCTTCTTGCCGGTATTGGAGGAAATCCTTATTCTCCCACTCACTGTCGCGTAGTTGCATGTCCACCACTTTTGGAAATATATGGTTGTTATAGGTTGTAAGACCCTCGGTTTTAAATGATCCGAAAGGTTCTTTACTAGGCAAATATACAATGTTTAACGGAACCCCTTTGCGTGTGGTGTACACCAAGGTTACGAAACTCGCATTCCTTAGTTCGTCTATGTTATCTGCCATTTCGATAAATACGTTTTTAGAATAGCCTTTTAAAAAGTATACGGATTTAGTACCATCCTTTTCCGCAAGGACGCCTACATAACTAAAAGAGTCTTTTTTACTAACCACAAATGCATACAGCTTGTTGAAACCAGATGTATCTAGGTCAGTCCATCGACACATAAAATAATCTTTTAATTCTTCCTCATTTTCGCTAATAAGATGTTCTTTGTCTAACACATCTTTGTATTGTTTGCGTATTGTCGCAGTGTTTTTCATGTAGTCCAACTTTCGCTTTTTTGCATCCATTTCCTCTAATTCCAGTTGTTTTTTTCCTTCCACTTACAGTATATGGCGTGCATAATGAGGCAATTTCCTTTAGCGTAAACGGATAGAGTTTACTGCCAATATTTACGCGTTGTCGTACAACCTCTGGACGAATGTTAAGCGTATCTACTAACCCCAATTCCGAAATGACTATTTCTTTTGGAATTGTAGAATATGGTGCGGCAGATTGTGTAAAATATGTACTACCTACTATTAAAAACACAGTTAATATGTTTTTACTGTTTAGTATGTTTTTCTTTATTAAAACTAAATAAATTAAAAAATAATTATACGCTGCATGCGTGTGCAACGAAGCACCTTAGTTCGTGTATTTTTTTGACCTTAAGCCCTATTTTTTTAAACCTTCTCACCTAAAAGTGCTGTTGACAATAACTAAAACTGTATATTTTTTATTCAACATGGCTTTTTAACGTTTGAGCTCTTCAGCTCTTTATTACTTTAATACGAATTTTACGTTTGTACTTGCATTCCCTTAAATCGAATTTATCAGTTATCTTTTGATTTTTTGTTCTAGTGTACCGCCAAGTGATCTTCTGCTACGACTGGGTGAGCACGACTTATCAACAGATAGTGAACCGTACATTCATCAAGAGAGGAGAGTTCAGATAGTAGCATCGCATCCTCAATTCGACCCAAGAACGTTTGAATACGATTTAGCTCTTCTAAGATTTTATGAACCGGTACAATTTCAGCCTAACATAATACCTGTATGTGTTCCAAGAAGAGATGAAAACTTCGTTGGGCGAACTGCTTATGTTACTGGATGGGGACGTCTTTATGAAGGTTTGTAAGGGGTCATTTTTTATTGTAGCGCAAATTCTATCTAAACATAACCATAAACAAGTCCTATACGGATCAATATTTTTCGGGAGGTTGTTACGGTAATCCGTGCGGACAAAAGAAAAGTAAAGTGCAGTAATCATAGTAACAGTAGCTCTCATCGAGTACCGCAATACAACAAAGGAAGAATTGAAAGAATTTGTGCAGTGCTAGGAAAAGGCGCCATAGTCTTTTACAAAACTCCAATTAGAACCATAATACAAAAAGAATATTTACAACCCCTCCAATTGGCAAAAACTTCCTATAAACGAAAACCGACTCGAGTAGAACAAATCGTTTCTTACAAAATATCCCACAAGATTTACACAGTACCATAAATCAAAGCAAAAATAAGTAATACCTTCTTGGCTTACATTACACTATAATATTTACCCTGAATAATTGTATTGACATCAATAATAATATTTACAAAATAATAACCGGGTTCACTAATACACGCAATTAACCGTGGAAGTAATACGAGATTATGAGATTTGCTATTGATTATGCGCCAATTTATTCAATTTCAGGGACGGAACGTAACAAGATGTAGTTGCTATAAAGTAACTTTCTTATTAAAATAGCATATTCAATTTTCAATTTTGCATTCAGTTCCCTGTAATTCATCTCTATAATAAAATTGCCCATAATTGGCTTTTACTTAATGAAAATTATGAATTTGCTTCGCTGTTAGTCGAGAATATAACTCGGATAGGAAAACCTAAAAGCCCAGTTAAACTAGCCTCCCCTCCCCCGTCACAGGTTGTGCTGATAAAGCTAGCGCAGCTTACTTATATTGAGCGCACCCCTAACAAAAACTAGCACATCAAAATTATTGTTTTTACGGGACTAAATCGGATGGAAGCTAAACTAATCCCTCCCCCTCCCCATGGCGAAGAAACTTACTTATACTGCTGGCGCAGGTTGCTTTGAGCTAGCGCAACTAACGTATCTCTAGAAATAGCTAGCGTACGCATAGAAACTACATAATAGTAGCTTCTTTTCTGGGAGAAGTAAGTTAACGTTCCTCCACCCCAGCCCCCTTCAGTAGTGGAGAAATTAGGTTATACCACTGGTGCAGACTACTGTTAGCGTAACCTAGCGCACCCCAAGAAATAGCTAGCGTAGGTATTGAAACTGTATGGTGGTACCTTTTAAATTAAAATTAGACTCCCCTATGTAGAAGCAACTAAGTTATATTACTAGCACAGATAACCTAGGGGGTATTAATACCTAACACCCCCCCTCCCCCCAAGAAATAGCTAGGACAACTCAAGAAATAGCTACCGCAGTCAACAAAACTATATTATGAGAGCTCTTTTCTGGTAGGCATAAGTTATCGTTAAACTCCCCATGTTAAAGCAACTAAGTTACACTGTAAGCACAGATTACCTAGGGCTATCGCAACCTAGCGCACTCCGAAAAAATGCTAACTTAGTGGTTTCAACATGGCGAGGGGCTCCAACGTTAATTCAGACATACAAAAAGCTCCCATAATATAGCTTCGTTACCTGCGCTAGCTATTTCTTGAAATTCGCTAGGCTCCGATAGTCCTAGGTAACCTGTAAAAATAGTATAAGTTAGTTGTTTCTACGTTAATTCATTCCTACCAGAAAAAAGTACCATAATATTGTTTCTAGACCTGCACTATTTCTTGAGGTGCGCCAGGTTGCACTAGCTTTAACGTAACCTGCGCTAGCAGTATAACTTAGTTTTTCTACCTTGGAAAGGTGGACTTAGCGTTTGCTTAGTCCTCCTCAGAAAATAAACTGCCATTATGTAGCTTTTGTGCTTGTGGTAGCTATTTCTTGGGGTGTACTAAGTTGCGTTAGCTCTATAGTAACTTCCAATAGCAGTATAACAAGCGTTAATTCAGCCACCCCCTCCTCCTAGGAAAAACTCCCATTATGCAGTTTCTACGCATGAGCTAGCTATTTTTAGAGGGGTGCTGGAATACGCTAGCTCCTAAGTAATCTGTGTTAGTAGTATAATTAAGTTCCTTCAATATAGCACCTAACGTTAATTTAGCCCTTTCCACCAATCCGATTTGGTCCCGTAATTGTAATAACTTTGATGCGCTAGATATAATTAAGCTGCACTGGCATTATCAGCATAATCTTTGATTGTGGGGTCGGGACGCTGGGTTAACTGATCTAAATTTAATACGTATTTATAATAATTTTGTCATAAAAAAGTTTCCATTCATCTGTGTCCTGGACGGTTGCGTTTGTATTTGTGTTTTAAAATTGTTTATTACAAACACGGACGCCTTAAGCAACTTGCACACATAATAGGAATGTTTTTAGTTGGGATACATGGGTGATAGTTGTCGTAAATTTAAAATAGCTTTGATTTGAGTAAGTGAAGTAGGAAATTCCTCATACGTTAGTTTAGACTTTGATATTATTCTTATAAAGTGGTGCTTAACAGTCTTCACCTCTGCTTTCCTTACTGTAAAAGGCTCCAGCATAATCAGTACCTGTAGTATGAAAAGGTCGGGACGTAGACACTCGCTCAACAGGCAAGTTCCCCATAACCTGATTTGCGAATTATGGCTTTGCTTTGAAGCATGTGATGCATTTATGAACGACACTTTTTGCCAAATTTTTGGCAGCAATTGGTCAATACTTTTGGCGAATCGAATATAAAAGGTTTGACTACCAGCATGCAATAATTTTTATGCTCGCCCACAAATAGTAGTTTAATTAAATGATGCTTAGAGCATAACAAAATGGGATGCTTTATGCTCTCCAAAGATTCAGTAATCGGCTTCCCTCCTTTACAACTCTGTTGTCCAAAAATTGAGACAAATTCAAAACTTTGCTTTTTGTGCAAACAGCATATCCATCTTTAAGCACCTTTAGTTGGTTTGAAAACGACTCCGATTAAGACTTTTTTTATTATCATTAGGGTAGCGCATTCCAGCTCTTCTTATGTTAAAGGCTCGCAGTTTTTATTTTTTCTCAGGCGTTGGTTATGAATCTATAACAGAATGCTGCTGATCTAACTAATCTATCAAAATTTAAAAATTGCAAAATGTCTACAATGCAAGCGTAGTTTTTTGTAAGACACATATTAGTTTGTTTTCGCATTTTAGGCAAATTAGAAATTTCCTTTTTGTTCTTAGAACAAAAATAGTCATTTTGTGTAAGAAAATCTGGACCCTGCCATCATAAATTGTGCTTTTTGAGAACACTAGTATCCATCCCACGGATCAATAAGTTTGACGAATTTTGTATGTTAGCGACTCGATTTCCTACGAATTATTTAAGAAGATTTTTATGAATCTACCCCAAAACTAGGGTAGAATCATACGAGAAGTGAACATTTTCTGCCTTTGTTTTGGAACACAATAGTCGTACGCTGATAGAGTTTCCATCATTCCATGACCGTACGAATATAGCCGCTCCATACGCCTTTTCTGATACACCACAGAACCCATGTACCTCTCAAAGGCTATTGCATCAGAATACCTGACACAACACTCAATTGCTAGACCATTTAAAACATGCAAACGTTCTCTAAACGTTATCCACTCATTTAAATTTGGTAGAAACTTCATCATTCCACGCTAATTTCTCTCGCCATAGCTTTTGCAAAATTATTTTCGTCGTTATAGTGTAGGGTTCTAAAAAGACCAAGCGGGCCAAAGACTTGTGTGAATTCCGACTAGATAATCTGCTTTGTAATTAGAGTATTTTTATGGTTGCAAATATCGAATTTAAAACAGTCTGAGCTAACTGCCCGTATTAACCCAAGTGTTCGTTTTCATCACGATCCATACACTTTACATCATTCTCGAAAGCGAAAGCGATCAATTTCCTTAAATTAAAGCAGCCTCGACTTAAAATAGAAATGCGGCTCTTTATGACATTTTTCGCATCTTTAATGCAGTTTACTCCAGTAAGTCATCAACGTAAAAGTCTCGTAAGAGTATTTCTAAGGCAACAGGATACGAATCTTTAAAATAATAACTTAATTGCCGCACAGATTAAATCGCTAGATAAGAACCCTATGCTGTACCATAGGCTACAGTGTTGAGCTCGTTGCATGGAATTTTTCATCAGGAGATGATTTTTGGGATGGTTCCAATTGAATCGGGCGGTGTATTTTTTCTATTTCGCCACAAAGCGCATACTTATGCTAGCGAAAACGAATTAAGATTGACGCTAAATCGTTCTGCAACACCGGACCTACCATTTGCAGGTCATTAAAAGATTTGCCATCGTTGTTAGCTAATGATGCATTAACCACAATCATAAGCTTTGTAGTTTAGCGTTTCTTACGAATCACGCCATGATGAGACATAAAGTATTGCTTTAACTTGGGACTATATTCCATTTTTGTCATGTGCCCTAATTTTTTTGTATTCCTTTAAGAAATCTCTGTATTTCAGCATTGGAATTTCTGCTCTAAGCTTTTTGCTATTATTACAAATTTATTAAATCAGAGACCATATGGTGTGCTCAAGTGGACTTGAGGGATTGGTCTCTTTAAGATGAAGGGATCTCGAGAATCTTCCGACTAAGCTAGGGGTCTATTCCTTGGGTAGAGCTTATGAGGAGTGGTCGTGGGTTTTACAACAAAAACATTGTCTACTTACTGACTCTAAAATACAAAATAGGGGTACAAAGGGGCACCACCAAGTCCTTGAATTTTAATTACGGGTTTGCCCTGAGAGGGAAATATCGTATTTACTGCTAAAGCAGGAGCTGTAAAAATATAGTATAAATAGAATAATGAAGGACACAAGAGATGCACTCTTGCTACCTTACACCATAAAGAAAAAGAATAGCCATTAATATCAATAATTTAAATATTATTATATAAACAAATTTAAGCGTTAAATTTCTTGAAAGTACTGTTTAGTGCTTCCTTACCCAGTCACTGCTAAAAACTTTATTTTTATAAAAGGGTATTGGTATATTTTTACTTTTTAATTCAGTTACCCTATTCTTGAACTCACTTGTCCAACATAAAATAATTACTCAAAGGAATTTAATAATTGTTCTTTAATTGAATTTAGCTTTCTTTATAATAAAATTTTATATACAAAATATACATCAATAAAGTGGTCTAATTTTATAGACTCAGATATTACTTATGAAAATCATGACTGTCTTTAGTGGAAATAAAAGAATATTAATAATGTATTAAACATGTCTATGTGGCTTTCTGAATTAATTACCCAAAATACACGGATCTATTACTTGGTTTACAAAAGTGTATTAAATATTCACAGACAAATAAAATTAGTTCTGATAATTACTTAAGGTCTAATTGAATTTAAATGAAATATTTTGTTAAGACCAGATAAGGATATTCTTAATCATAATCATTTGCAATAATATCGTATATAATCCATAATTCATACTATGGAAAATTCCAAATAGCAAAACTTTTCATAATTACATTGTAAAACAAAAGTCATAAAATGTTACAATGTTGTTCTCAATCATCTGCCTCACTGTTAAGTTATACGAACAGTTGTAGTTAGGTCAAGTGGATAGAAAAACTCTTACCTTGCAAACTGGCACTTTAAACTTTATTGAAACTAATACCTTGTGGAAACCACATGTGTTGGCCTGCAATCTTTCGACAAACAAATGACGTCAGCGTACTGTCCACATTTTATTGCGTAATATCTGGATCTTTACTGGGAACCATCTACACACACTTGATGTGCATTTTATTCTAGCAAATTGAAACAAAGCTAACCCATAAACAAGCTATTCGAAGTACATCACTTTCGACGTTTTTTTAACTTGTGTCTAAAGAACGATTATTTAACGATAAATTGAAAAACTAAGCATGATATTTGAGCCCATAAACTCGCAAGCTTATCGATGCTGAATGTCCAGAATAGATATTTATTACATTTACGTTAGTAAGATTAAACTTGACAATTTATAGAAATTAAAATTCGCCGACCATTTAGATTATTTTTTTAATAAGTTCAGTGAAATTACTATTAACAAATTTAAGGAAATTATTATTAGAAATCCGATAAGCGTATTATTAGAATACACAGAAAATCAAATGCATCTTGCCCTTGGTTAGGCGGCAACGATTATTGCCACTCGTAAATTGCTGGCGTGGACCTTATGGACCTGCATAATGCTTGTAACTCTACAAGTGGTCAGACCAGACTGAATCGTCCGGTTGACGAGATGCGCACTACACATTTAAAAATCGCCTGGCATTTGAGATGAAATTCAAACGACCAACGTTTACTAATAATAACTAGATCAACTTTAATAAGTAATAAATGTCTTGTGATTGGGCTATAACGTCCTGGTCTGAATATTTATTCACGTCACAAAATTAATGGTTTATTTAAATAAACAATGCAGTGTGTTTTATAAATAAATTTATTAGGATTTGTGATTGTCAACAAAAATTGTTACACTATTTCGTAGGACTCGCTCTAAACGTCAATAGAAGTCTTTAACGGTTCTGATATCTGGAGTCGGCCATCACCTAAACGCTTATATGTATTTTCAAAAATATTTTCACATGATCCTTCCTCTAAGGAAAGCTTCCTCACGGGGAATTTCTCTCAAAAGCGCTGCAATTGGGTTTGCGTATTAATATTGCTTATTAAATTGCAATAAGTAACTGTTGCACTTTTTATACTACTAAGGGCAATTGCACCTGCAACTATTCATCCAAAGAATGTTTCTTGCAATATGGGCATATAATTTTGCCTAAATGTATTCAAGTTGTCCTCATAAAATTCCAGAAGAATTCGCACCAATGATCATGTAAACGGGTTGAGGCTCAAAATAGTCAGGATTAGTCAGTATTAAATTTTTGGCAATCGGAATATCTGATGGAGTTATTTTGAAAGATGGTAATTGCTTCGTAATATTTTCAATGACCAAGCAATTCAAATTGGTTTTAAAATGTTTGTCATGCGATTGTATGTTTAGTTCGCACTTGAATTTTATATTAGATAATGTTTGAGACCTAATACGGTCATATTAATTCGCGATTCGTTTAGTTGTAAACGATTAACTAATTCCTTAGTTATGAAACTATTTTGGGCACGTGTGTCTAACAGAGCTTTCACCAAAGTTTCATTACTTTCGTGGTCATCTACTTTCATCAAGATAGTGGAAAGTAAAACTTGCGTGTTTAGACTAGTAGCAGACAAATTTGTAGTTATAATGCTTTGCGTTTCTGTTACATCTTGGTGTACAAGAGTATTATGTATTAGATATGCATTGCTTAATGCCCTTAGTGCTATGATTCGTCCGTAGGCAATTTTTACACAATTTCAGCTTCGTTACTTTTTCCATACGATTGTTTATTGTAAAATTTTTTAATGCGGTACACTTATAAATCGCATACTCCTTTTTACAAAAATTACTCAAAGCGCCGTTTCAGCAATACCTTTGATTGTCGTGGAGATTTTGTTATATTACTTTTGAAAGGTCTATCTGTACGTTTTTCTAATCCTGGCACTTCTGGGGTCCCTAATAAGTTTCCTCTATCTTTCAAAAATATAAGAACCAAGTGTAAGGTGAGTAACGCTTGCCCACTCTTATATGACTCCCATTCACGTGCAAACGTATTGTCTAGTTTTGACGTGATGGCGTAATGAGAACCACGTCCCAATACTGTGTTGGCAATTGCAATCCCCTTAAACTTTTTTGGTGGGTATTTAATTTATCTATAAACTTACGAATTTTATACAATGATTCGCTGGTCACGATCCCAAAATTGAAAATGGATTTAACGCGATCATGCACCACCAATCTTTTATTGTTATACCTGGAACATAAAATATTCCAAGCAATCGTATAGTTTGTCTCGGCGATTGTAATCGCTTTTATTAGCTAGTTGTGTGGTGTTTATATCGCTATTTTGTGAATGAATGACGTATACGTGTTTCTAAAATCCAGTCACCGCGTGTAGCAACCATCAAATTTACATAGATTTATAATAGGCAAACGTATACCTTGATTGTGCATATTACTAGATTCATGATCCGCATCTTGCTGCAGGTTTCAACAAATCGAATCTCGGGTTGAGCCGCAATTCTTACTCTGAAACTCAATCTTTCGTTCTGCTGTACTGTCATACATTTGAAGAGCACATTGTACTTTTGAAGTGATATCAAAATACGTTTCTTCAAATTCACCTGGTTTCACCAATTAAGATTGTTCCAAGAACAGAACGTCTTAAAAATAGGATATAAATAAGTTACGTGTGTTGCCTAATTCGTACGCGGTCTACACCCACTTTTAAGGATTACTAAGTTATTATAGCGCTTGTGCAGAGCGTCACGAGGTGACGCTTAAAACAGAACATTTGTTGTTTAGATTGAGGGTATCAAACTAAAACTCGGCCATTTTGCTCTAGTACAGCGGTAGCAACACGAGAAGAGCAAGATGTGGTCACTTTTACGTGCCAGCTGGTGCCAAACAATTGCTCTCTAGGTCAGCTGAAAGTTAACGGTCGGTTTAGAGGGGGTCGGGATGTACAAGTTTCCCCGGACTCCGTCAAAGCGAGCTGAATATTGCGTTAAGCGACAACGTGGTTACCTGTCTACGGTATCCATTAACGATGAGCTTATAATTTTTAGGTAATTCTTATGCTAAAGGATCTTTAATTTTCTTAGCGCATCGGTGGATTAGGAAGATGTCTTCGTGATGGAAAGAATTTGAAGTCTCTCATAGAGGTTTTTTTTTGTAGAAACGCATGATGTAATAATGTCAATCGTTTATTTCGGGATTCCCATGGCGAGATTTTGTTACCTAGGTAAAGTCCTAGACTTGTGGATTGAAAATTTTTTTGAAGCTACAGTTTCTTTACATGTGCGAAAACCAGGTATTTAAAACCCTCGCTGATATAGGAGTCAATTCCTGGTAAGTGTTAGATTTTTTGTGCTGTATATAGAACGGATGATATTACGTTTATAATATCCAAATACAGGCATCCGCAAATTACAATGAATAAGCTGTCTCTTGTAGAATGTAGGTGTGTTTTGACTCTAAATCACTTTAGGTTTAATGATATTGCAGCATACATAAGCAGCAAATATGCAATAATCGGTAGTAAAGTATATTTATGATAGAATATCTTTTGAATCACCCATATGTGAGTTTATGCAACTATGTTTTATCTGACTTAAAGGTACACCACATAGAAACTAGTAATTACCCATTCCTAAAAACCGATTATTAAGCCATTAAATGAGAAATGGAATACCTTACTTGCTTTCCTAAAAGGCCGAAGGTAAGAAAAGATATGGATTTTACCATGCAAATTGTAACATCATTTAGTATTTGATTAATTCTTCTTCGTAACTATTTTACTGGTGTCTGATACCAACGGTGTAGCGGTAGTACGCTAAAACGGACACTAAATTAGATATCAATCGTCATTACATGTGATTTTCCAATGCTCCACCCGAAGGTACTACATTGGCCAGGAAGCGAGTTTTTTTTACCTGGAAAATTTGGAATTTTGCCGAACCCTTGCTGTTTCAAGCAAGGTTGGGATCTTTAACGTGCGTGACAACACTCACACACGGGACCTCCATTTTACCTCTCATCCGAACGAGGGTGTATTTTTGTGAAAAATGCTCGCCTAACATTTTTCAAGCGGACCGTGTCGGGATTCGAACCCAGGACCTTGGGCGTAGTAGTCACACACATACCAATACGCCACGGAGCCGCCGATATCAATAGTCAGTGGAAAAATCGAGACAGGTCAGTGACAAAAATAATTTAAATGTTATAAACGTCGCGCAATTTATTAATTTGTTAGAAGAAGCAGAGGAATACTAAATGTAAATATATATATATATATATATATATATATATATATATAAAAGAATATAAGAAAGAATATAAAAAATAATAAATAATAAATAAATAAATAAATAATAAATATAAAGAATATAAAAAGAATTTGTGTTGTTGGTTGCCCAAAATTGTAAAATAAGAAACGCTCTGCTGCTAACAGTGTCGCTAAGTAACATCGCTATCTCGGTTAGAAGAACCATTTTTTCACAACTTGTTGTGTTCTAACAAATCCATAATCTCATCTTGGAGGTGTGGTAATAAGACGGATTTATGTTTTATGATCTTTCAAATCACATATATTTTAAATAGTCAATTTTTTGAAGTTGTTAGTTTGATACAAAGTCTATGTTGTATTTAGTTGAATAAAGCCGACATGTAGGGGTCTGTTCATTACAAATTATTCAACTAAATAGAAAAAAACTAATGGAGGGATCTAGTGAAGTATTTAAGTCCAGACCGTTTTCATACGGATGCTAACTTGAATTTCGTAACACAAGAATGAACGTACTGGAAGAGTACTGTCAAAAATTTTTTGGAGGCAGAAAGTAAGGCAAAACTTTAAATGTACAAATATTGATAAACCATGTTGTTCCAGGTATATTTGGCTTAATTAGCAATTGTATAACCTTGGAGACAGCTTATTAGATCTTAGATAAAATTTACATAAAGCCAAAGAATGCTGTATACGCTCGCCATCTTTTAGCAGTTCGAAGACAAAACTCGGGTGAAACGATAGATCAATATCCACTGATATTAGAAAATCTAGCCCATGACTACAAGTTCAAAGCCGTGACAGCTACAGAAACCAAAGATTATATTAGAGACGCTTTCATTGCTTGATTGGTTTCAAACACTATTAGACAAAGACCTAGAAGATGGTACTCAAGATCTTCAAAAAGTGTATATTGCCGCTCGAGCTCTAGAGAATGTATTATTACATTTAGCTAGTTTTACAGCTCCACCTATATTTGTGAATTCCATCAGTTCTACTTCTACTCCAATTTCTGCAGCTGCTACTAAACTTAAGTACAAGTGCTACTTCTGAGGACACTGCAGACTTAATGCCCTGCTTATGGGATAAATTATAAAAATTGTTTGGAACAAAGACATCGAAGGTTTGTAAAAGTAAATCCACCGCCACCAATGTGTCAGTCACCACTGCTGAAAATAGTTGAGCAGAGAATGCTAGTACTTGTCTATCATATATCGTATCTGCTATTACTAAGTCTGGTTTAGATAAAGCTATTATCCCTATAAAAGTTAATGACGCGGATGGTAACTGAAAGTACTTCTAGCTTTATACACTTTTCTCTTACTAAATACGTGACCTCCAAATAACTCCTAATGAACAGATTAATATGGGTTTGCTAAATTTATCTGCCAAAGTCGACGGAGATTTTTCTGTTAACTTATGTATCCAAGAGCGCACCTACAAAAACATATGTCTCTTAGTATTCAAAAATTTGTGTGCCGATGTTATAGTTGGACATGATTTTCTGAAACTTCATGACACGTTAAAATTAACGAAGATGAGATCCCCCAGCTGAAAATATATAAAATCTCGTTAAACCTAATGTGCCACCAATACAGCTTTTTACTAATCTTACTTTAGACGGCCGACCTATTGCTGTTAAGTCAATCAAGCACTCTCCCCAAGATTTGTTGTTTATTAAAACTGAAATTATAAAATTATTTTTAGTAGGCATTATTGAATATAGCAACTCCCCTCGGCGAGCCCAAGTGCTCGTAATCAAAGATAATAATCACTAGGAAAGAATGGTCTTAGCTATGCACAAACTATTAACCGATTTAAAGAATTAAACTCTTACCCAGTTCCAAATATAGAAGAAATAATTGCTAAAGTTTGTAAAAATTTGGTCTTCAGCACCCTCGATCTTAGGAGTGTCTATCATCAAATACCTATGGCTGAAAGAGAGAGACCTTGCACTTAACAGTAATTTCTAAGTATTCCGTTTGGTGTCACAAATGGCGTCGCAGTTTTTCAAAGGTCTATTAATTTTATAATACACGAACAACAACTGTCTGGAGTGTATGCATATCTCGATGATGTAACTGTCTGTGGGAAAATCAGGCTGAGCATGACGCTAACCTTAACAAATTTCTGCAAACTGCTAAAAAGTACAACTTGACGTTAAATGAAGAGAAATCTAATTTTCTCTGACATCCATGTAATTATTAAGCTATGCAATAGAAAATAAAACTATTAAGCCGGATGCTGAAAGACTACGCCCTGTGATGCAGCTTGAACCTAAATAATCTGATAGCTCTTTGCAGAATACTTGGTACTTCCTTCTACTATTCAAAGTAGCTACAAAAATTTTCTGAAACAGTTCGGCCACTTATACAATGTAAAACGCTTCCTATTGTTTTGAAAAGATAAAGACCTCTATAGCTAAGTCTGTTATTTTCGCAATTGATCACAACATTCTTTTTGTTGTTGAAACAGACGCTTCCGATTTTGCGATCGCTGCTACTCTTTCTCAAAACTGTAGGCCTGTGGTATTTTTCTCGAGGACACTATCGGATAACGAAAGAAGACATTCTGCAGTAGGGAAGGGAGCATATGACATAGTAGAATCTTTAAGGCAACTGAGACATTCTCCCGGCTTGTCACCGATCAGAAATCAATATCATTTATGTTGGACGTTACGCATCGTAGGAAAATAAAAAAGTTATAAAATTTTAAGATGGTGTTTAAAACTATCAAATTTCAAGTATGATATTACTTATCGTCGTAGATCGGACAACACTGTACCCGATATGATTTCTAGGAATATCTCTAGCAAAACTTCTTGAATTACATCAGTCGCTATGTCATCCAGGCATAATTAGAATGGTACTTTGCATTCGCATAAAAAATCTAACTTACTTCATCGATGAAATAGAGATGATGACACTGTCATGTCCTATTTGTTGTGAGATAAAACCTCGTTTCTACAAAAACGAAAGCAAACTAATAAAGGTTACTAAACTGAGGCTATCTCTTGATTTTAAAAAATGTTTACCATCAACCACTAATAACAAGTATCTTTTGGCTGTGGTAGATACATACTCCAGGTTGCCTTTTGCTTTTCCAATAACGGACATGTCTGCCAAATATGTAGTTAAAAAATTTGTTAAATATTTTTTATTTTTTTAGATGTCCAAGCTTCGTTCATTCAGACAGAAGATCTGCTTTTGTTTCTCAGAGACTTAACGCGCTTTTTCACGCTAATAGTACTGCTACCAATCGAACAACAGTCTATAACCCTCAAGGAAATGGTCAACTAGAGAGAAAAAAAAATGGCATTATTTGGAAGAATATAGAACTCGCTTTTAAATCTAAAAACTTGAAAATGATGCAATGGGAATTGGTTCTACTCTAAGTTTTACACTGCATTAAGTAGTTGCTTTATAATGAGATAAATTCTACGCCTCATGAAATTATGTTCTCTCAATGCCGACGTACTTCGAACGTGCAATCTTTACCTACATAGTTGTCGACGCCTGGACTACTTTTATTAAAAAGTTAGACCCGGTCAAGTAAATATTAACCTAACGTACAAAAGTCGAGCTTATAGAAGCTAATCGCGACTCTTCGTTTGTGCGTTTACCCGACGGTAGAGAGTCTACAGTATCTAATAAATATCTTGCTCCTGAGGGGATAAAGGATGTTTTGATTATGGTATTAACATAGAATTAAGAACTAGGAATGAGCAACTTAAAGATCAATTCAACTCTTTACTTCTTTAGAACAAAATTGATCCGTTTTCCAAGATAGTTTTCAAAGAGCTCCTTTTCAAAATCTGATGAACGACGATAGCTGCTCTGTTTTTCCTGAGAGAGATGCTGACACACCCAACACGACACACTACAAGTGGCCAAGATGAGACGATAACAGATTGCGTGTCTCAGTCTGCTGTCCAAGTCGGAAGGAAACTCTAACCCCTCCTTGTCAAATCAAACGCCAGGGAGATGCTCTGAAAGAAAGCGTACACGCCCGCGTCACCTCGACGATTACCATTGTGTATGAACGAAGGAAGACCGTAGAGATAAGATTGCTTTACGATTTATCTTTATTACAGTCCCGTAAACGCGGTACATGTGACACAAATGACAGTTGGTAACAATATTCGATAATGTAAAAGTTGACGCGCAAATTTAGATGACGTCACACAATATGCAAATTAGGGCGACGCGATTTACGATGTATACAAATTTTAGGAAATCCTTAAGGGGTACTTACGTGAACAAGTAGAGCTTCCTTCAAGATCACTCCATGATAGCAGCGGCTTTCATCAGGATTACTCCATGCTAGCGACTGCGGGGCTCCGTGGATTCGTTATTTCTCGGGTCGTGGATCTTGAGCCAGGTTGCATCCAAATTCCAATTTGGTTTTCTTTCTATATGTAGGGAACGACAGGAACGGGTTTATAGGGAACGATAATCAAAAAAGGCAAAAAAGGGACCTACATAACCCAAAAAGATACGATAAGATACCACACAACCACTCTTCTTCGCGTTTCAGAGGCAAGTCTCTACGCGTCTTTCGGAAATTCCCCACTTTCTTCTTCCCCCACACGCGTTGACGCAAATCTCGCGCAACGCACTTCTGACGTGACGGAAATACGCGCAACAAGTCTTTTTAAATTTATGCCGCAAAATTTTCACATATTAACACTTATCTAAAAATGTCTAGTGCCGATTTCGGCACGTAACATCTTTTGAAACACATAAGTTTTGAAATGTAAATTTTTTGAAGTTGTTAGCTTGATACAAAGTCTATGCTGTATTTAGTTGAATAAAGCCTACATTTGGAGCTATTTTCATTACAGGAAGTTCCTGAATAGCACAACTTGTTATACAGATATTTTTCTCTAACATAAATCTATGGAAAAGGCTGTTGCATTTATAGATGGAATTTTTTTCACTATGCAGAGCAGTAGATTTTTATTAACTAGTGTACCTAACATTAGCTAAAAACGATACAAATTGAATTTATATGCAGTTAAAGAAAAAATTATGAAATTTTTTATATTTTGATAAAACAGGATTAGTACTTTTTTATGGTAAATATTTCAGAATACGACTTAATTTATTAAATACAAATTAAAACAATAACAGGGATAGCTATCTTTTGTATTCAAAGAAGTTGCAATAACGCACTCGCAGATTTAACATATTTAACGTGTTTATAGCCAATTAGATCAATTTACATCCTTCTCAACCACAGACACTATCAATTAAATTATAAGATTCATATCATTTGTTATACTGAAAGTGTTTTTAATTACTTAATCGAATTTATAGAGATTTAAAAAGCAATTTAATAATTATTTGGCAATTAATTTTAAAATGAAAATTAATTTAAAGTTGAACACTTTTATGCGGATTTTATGCCAATTATTTAACTTTACTAAAATAATATACGGACGTTTTTATTGGGCATAGACGAATGTCTAATTTAAATACAAGGACAGGCTCTTACTTTTATTAAATTAAATTATTTTGCAGATGGACCGTTACCAAGTGTTCTACAAGAAGTCTCAGTTCCTGTTATAAACAATACAGTATGTGAAACTATGTACAGAGCAGCAGGCTACATTGAACATATTCCCTACATATTCATATGCGCAGGTTGGCGCAAAGGAGGATTTGACTCTTGTGAAGGTGATTCTGGAGGACCTATGGTAATTCAAGATATCGACAAACGGTTCATTCTATCAGGAATCATATCTTGGGGTATAGGATGTGCTGAGCCAAACCAACCCGGAGTTTATACCAGAATTAGTGAATTCAGAGACTGGATTAACCAAATCCTTCAGTTTTAAAGAAATTGTTAAAACGTTTCCTATATATAAATTCGATTTGTGATTGTATGGGACGTGATGTTTTATATTTTTAGATATTTAAGAAGCGAAGAATGTTGTTAATTGTGGAAATGGCTGATTGCGCGTGAGTGTGTGTGATATGTAAAACTGTTTGTAAAAAGATTTATATATTATAATAATTATACAATGCTCTATTTAATAGCCTGAATTTACCAACATTGGCCAAGCATGAACTACGTCATCAAATATTTTGCAGTTAAAGCTTTATTGTTGTTATTTAAACACTTATTAGATAAAGAAAATAGTGTGGAGGATGTATATGCAACCCAACATTCCTTACAATGTCTAGAACTTTTCCATCATCTAGGTTTCTTTGATTTTTGACTTGCTGCATCTGAAGAACAGACCATCACGCTCCTCCAAGAGAAAGGTATCTTGCTAAACAATTAAAAAAAGAACATCTACTTTCGACAGTGCACTACCAAACTGCATTATCTACACTGCTACTTGGTTTGCTTACGGTTGACTCCCGTTTGTTACTATCATCCAATTAATATATTGTTAGACGCGAACAAGAACTGTGAATGAATCACAATACAACCATACCTGAAACAATTATACACATGAATTTGTCGCCAAGGCTCTTACTCAACACTAAACTCTGACGATTGGAGGCAGAGATTTTTCAAATCAATCTTCAACAAACGTAAGATCCAGTCAGTCGAGTGCTTTCTCAACAGTAAATTGCCGAAAAACTTATTGGAAAACGAGTGAGTGCTTCCTAGTTTAGTTTCGAGAGCAAAGTGCGAAAATACTCACAAAGGCTATCAAGACGCTCACCAAAAAGAACATCGCCTTTTTGCAGAGTTGGTGCGGGTACAAAGAGCTGAAGAAGGTCGCAGTCACATATATTCAGACTCAGACCATCAAATACATATGGAGATCATCTAAATGACGCAACCAAAAGCACTGATGTAGTGTTCGCCACGATTTAAAGTCATGCTTGGAGGAGTTGATATGGCACAAACATGGTTGCCAGAGAAAATATTTTCGAATATCTGTTGGAAGTTCTTACTGTAGAATATCGGCTTTAATAGTCGTTAATCTATTAAATTATTTTATCATATTTTTATTTGCGCAAAGTGGATTGAGATAAATAAAATGAAACTAGTGACTGTTTACTATCTTTGCATGGCTTTACATATAAGTATTCTATTACCGAGATATATTTAATAAATTTTGTAGTTACTCGACACTACGGTAGACGTCTCTTGTATTACTCATACCGATTAATAGCAACAAACAAGGAGCTGGAAGTTGGTTCCCTGGAAAATTACTTCTAGCATATTTCGAACTATTCTCTAATCTAATCGATCCAGTCCACTGCCTAGCTTGGGCTTCGCTAGTCTCGTTACACCATTTTCCATCATTTGAGCCTTAACACTCAGCAAAGCCTCCCATAGATGTCCATAACTAGGTCTCTGCCATGAAGAATTTTTGGTGGCCATATAGTAAACATAACAATTTTCATCCTGAAGAACCAAGACTTTTTCTACAGTTGGTTGCTGTTGTACTAATTTATCCACACATCCAAACTTTTTCTTGAAAACAACAGCTATTCCTATTGACATTTGCAGATCTTGAGCTACGGAATGTGCAAGGAAATACCCTGCTGGTGCTCAAACAGATCTTGCTGTTTTTCAACAACGCCAAATCTCGTCTTCGCGGAACCACCATACGCCGCCATGCAACTCTCAAAATCTATATTTGGCTCTCGATTAATAACTCTTCGAACACCATTTTTATTACTTGAGTCTGCCTGGTTGTTGCCAGCGTAAGATGTTAAACGGTCAAAGTGTACCACTTTCGGTTTACCACGGGGAGATCTTCTGATACGGTACATTACATCAAACTCTTTTTAACACTTTGTACGGGCCTTCCCATTTGTAATTTTGGCGACAATCCACGTTTTCTTTGTAGATTGTACAACCACACTAGATCTTCAGGTTAGTAACCACTTTCTTGTGCTCTCGTGTCATATTGTGATTTCATTCGAACGCTTGACGCCTGGATATTTTTTCGGACGTTTTCGTGAATGCTATTTGATCGTACGCAAAGGTTACTAACGTAATCTTTACCTGCGACCCCTTCTCTAGGTTTAAATCCAACCTGAAGATCACATGGTAGTCGCAATTCACGTCCTAACATCACGCAAACGGGAGAGTATCCTGTGTTGTCATGTACCGAAGATCGGTACGTCAGTAGGAACAAATATCAATATTAGTCTCAGTCTCGTTGATGTTTGGAGACAACTTAGGCTAACGTCTTGTTCATTCTTTCAACCACTCCATTCGATTGATGCTGAAGTGGCGTGGTTCTAGTCTTCCTGAATCCAAAATGTTTGCAGACGTTCTGAAACAATGCCGATTTGAAGTTCCAACCTTGATCGGAGTGTAATTTCAATGAATCTCTAAAGCAACAAAACAACTACCTCATTAGTACATCTGTAATCGTTTTAGCTTCTTGGTTAGGTATAGCATACGCATCCGGTCATTTGGTAAAATAATCCATTGCAACCAAGGTGTATTTATTTCCTTTCTCTGATTCAGGAAACGAAACCAGCTATATCAATGGCCACCCTTTCAAAAGGATTCCCCACGTTATACTGCCCCATTGGGGCTTTCCGTTTTGTGACCAGGCCATTTCAAGAGGTACACAACTCACATTTGTGGCACCACTTCTTCACATCTTCCTTGCAGTTTACCCAATAGAATCTATCTCTCCCTCTTTCGAGAGTTCATTTCGCGCCAAAGGGCCCTCTGGAGATACCATTGTGCAAGTGCTGTAACACTTCCGGCACTCTGCTTCTTGGCACCATCACTTGAAGTCGTCTCTCAGTGCCATCTTCACACTCTAGGCATCGTTTCAAGATTCTATTTCAATCATCAAGGAGTCCCAAGGTGGTCGTTGTCATCTACTCTTCCACTCCATAATACGTCCCAATTCGTATTCTTTCAGGTTACCAAGTATCATAGGTTGCCGTCATTGTATGGGTGACACTTATTTTCCCTTACATCTTGGAGCAATGATTTCAGTCTACCGGACACGGTCTTATTGACAGAGCGTCTGCATTCTGATGGTTAGTTCCTACACGATGTTTCTGTGTTAATGTCATATTCCTGCAGCTCGTTCTATCCACCTTGCAACTTGCCCTTCAGGATTTTGAAACTGCAGTAATCATTTAGTGCAGCAAGGTCTGTTCTTAACTGGAACTTACGACCGTATAAGTACTTATAAAAGTGTTTTACGGATTTGACGACGGTCAACAGCTCCCCTCTCGTCACACAATAGTTCCTTTCTGGCCGCAACAAGACCTTGCTGAAATACCCAATAACTTTTTGTTGACCGTCCTGCACCTGAGAAAGAACACTTCCTATAGCTGTGTTGTCTGGCATCGGTATCCAACACAAATTTACCCCCATCCGTGGATAACTCAGAATCGATGCTGTAACTAATAGCGGTTTCAGTTGTTCAAATACGCTGTGGCAGTCGTCATTCCAATTATATTCTTGTCCATCTTCGGTTAATTTCGTCAACGGTTTGGCAATGTTTGTAAATCCTAGTATAAAATGTCTATAATATGTACACAATTCCGGACAACTGCGTAGTTGGTGTATATCTGCTGGTGTAGGACACTCTTGCATCGTTTTCATCTTGTCAGGGTCGGCTCTTATTCCCGTCTCCGAAACGATATGTCATAGGTATTTCACCTCTTTTCTAAATAGGTGACATTTCTTAGCGCTCAAGGTTCTTAAGATGACATTGTTAACCGCCGGTAGTCTACACAAAAGTTTGTCGACCCACGCTTTTTCTTGACAAGCACTACCGAGGATGCCCATGAGCTATTCGAGGGCTTAATCACTCCCTGTTTGTTTTCGAGGTTGTTTTTTCCGATAATTTCTCTTACTCTCTGGCCCATCTTGTTAGTGCTTTCCAGAGAAAACGGGAGTTAGATTTAACACCATATTTTTTATCGGAAAAGAAGATTTCGAATGCATTTTATGGGAAGAACTACCAAAAATATTAGACGGACTCAAAATAGATTATTATTCTCTTTTTGACGTGGATGTAACCCAAGATTTTGTTGGCATATTTAGCAAGATGGAGATGTGTATTTATTTAACTACAAATCATAACTTTTGTTACAAGGCCGAATACGAAGAAAACTGCAATATTATAGTTGACAACGATAAAACTGTGGAAATCGATTATTTAACATGGCTAACAACCAATGCAAGAATTAAGAACATACAACAAATTTTTCGTGTTAGATAATAAGTCCTGGTGTTAATAAACAACTTGGAAATCATACACTAGATTTTTTACGTTGTCCAGATGCACGATTAAGAAGAACATTCGCGTCTACTTTGGTCAAAGAACATGGGATTACGCGATTGGAAGCGACAATATACAACTATACAATTGGAAACTATGTCTGTGCGGACCAGGTGTATAATCCCTTAAAAGACTGTTTAACCTTATTGGAAAATAGTAAGTTATACTTCCTAAAGGCGTCAATGTACTCGGCACCACTTGCCAAAATGTGGAGTAAGCTATCGGACTAGTTACAAAATAGCTGTTGTTAGTGTATACTAACCTACTACAGGACGTGTATTGGGGGAATAGCAATACAAAGAAATTAACAGGCTTGTAAATAAGTTGTCCGAAAAATCAGAGGAAAGGGGAAAAATTAATAAAGTATGTTCTTTAATAATTTAACGTGTACAGACATCACATTCGCAAAATATGGTCACGCACAGAAAGTGTGGAAGACTTTTAACATTCCGACTCTAGGGGAGTAAAGCGATTTATATCTTAAGATTGACGTTTTGTTACTAACAGATATTTTCGAGAATTTCCGTAAGGTTTGCAAGAAAGCCTATGACTTGGACCCATGCCAATATCTGACCGCCCCTAGTCTGAGCTGGGATGCGATGCTTAAATGTATTGGTGTAAAGCTGGAACTGTTGAAAGATATTGGGTTGCACAACTTTATTAAGGCTGGAATCAGAGGAGGACTAACACAATGCAGTAAACGATATGCAAAGGCTAATAATAAATATATAGGAAATTGCGACCCTAGTGAACCTTTGAAATACCTAACTTACCGGGATGCTAATAATCTCTATGGATGGGCTATGAGACAGCACCTGCCCATTAGCGATTTTTGATGGATTGTTGCTAAAAAGATTGCTCTCAAGAAAAAAATATTATGAATATACCCAAAACCGGTGACAAAGGTTATATTCTAGAAATGGATCTTGAATACCTCGAATCTTTGCATAATGCCCACAACGATCTTTCCTTCTGCCCCGAAAACATGGTTCCTCCATGACCGATGTCGAAGACACCGAAACTGTTAGCGCCTGTGTTAGAGAAGAAAAACTACATCATCCATTATCGGAATTTACAACAGTGTATGCGATACGGTCTCAAATTAAAAGCAATCCATCGGGTTTTAGAATTTACTAAGTCTCCGTCGTTGAAGGCGTATATTGACCTCAACACTGGTTTGAGGACGTCGGCGAAAAGCGCGTTTGAGAAAGACTTTTACAAATTGATGAACAATACGGTATTCGAGAAGACCATGGAGAATATGAACAAACATGTAGATGTGAAAATCGTGACGTTGTGAGGTGCTTCTGGTAATTGATTGTGCTCGAGTACGCTAATTGCCCGACCTAATTTTAATAGTTGCACTATACTAGGGGAGAATTTGGTTATTGTGCAAATAGATCGAGTCAAAGTTATCTATGATAAGCTTATCGATGCAGGTTTCTTGGTTTTAAACTTGTCTAAAACCTTAATGTAAGAGTTCCACTACGGTACTCAATTAACAGACCACCCAAATACCTTCCAGGAACCGAAGTACGGGATAATGCGCAAAATTTTTCCTGAAAACCCTTCTAATGTCCTACTCTTGCTGTATTTCGCCATCTGTAACGCCATCTACAAATGTTTGAACATCCAGTTGTTCGAAGAAGCTATCTGGTGCTGTTTGGTATGCCAATCTAACTAATCTGCGGGCTTTTATTTGTTTTTTTGCGAGCAGTTCTTAACTTGTGCATGGTAAACCTGTTGAAGATGAGAAGCGTCTCCATATCTCATCTCAAGCTTCGATGTTAAGAGGCCATAATCATTTTGTTTGTTAACAGCTTTCCCCGGTAGTTCCACTATCAAGGAGATAACCTTCTCTTTGTTGCACCAACATTTGGCTATTGCAGCAGCTTCAAATTGTTTCAAATATGTCGGCCAAGGTGTTTTACCATCAAATGTAGGTGGTTTTACTTTAAATTTTGACGGTATTGGCTCGCTTCCTTATTTCAGGGATGTTCTGATTTACAACTTGGTTTGCTAAATCAAGTGGCCGCGTTGTTAGTGAAATCATTTGTTCTGCAGTCTCATCACATCTTCTTCCATTTTTACCAATGTACTATTCAACTTTTGCTCAACTGTTTTTACCTGTTCAGTGAAATCTTCTTTCAATGTAACGCCTTTCATTAATCTTTATTCTAGCGTGGCTGTATTTTCATTCCACTGTTCTCCCATTTTCACAGCATTTTCATTAAGTGTCACTTCCAGTTTATCCGACTTCTTCTCCATACTGAATTTAAAATCCTTAAGGAAATTCATTAAAATTTCTGTGTCCATTTTACTTTGGCTTCTTGTAACAGACATATACAAACTACTCAAATGTCTTTAGACTTGTTTTTTTTTAATTACTCACTATACACCCAACACCGCCTGACAGCAGTGTAGCGAGCTACCACTAACGCGTTTCACCAATTTGGAACCAGTAATAACAAAAGTCTTTATTACTCACTGTTCATAAGTCCAATTAACAGTTATGTTAAGTAGAATAAATAAAAGTTTGCATACATCTGTAATTAGTTTTCACATAAGTTTATAATTGTAAATAAATTTAGTGCTTAGTGTAAATCGGAGATAGTGATTTTGTTACCATTAATGTGCATACAAACTTTTGCGTTTAAAGGCTGTATTTAATTGCACTTTGATTGATTGATTAAATTGGGAAGGGTGACTTAAAGCCACGCGCACTTAGGCCTCCTGGTGGGCCCATTGTGCTGCCTTCCTTGCCTTCATAGCTAAGCCACCCGACCTTGCAGGTGAATTTGAGGATGTCGGACCAGGGGGTGTCTCAAATTCCGGTCTTCTCGGGCCAGAAGTCCCCCAGCATGGATCCTCGAAGTCAGGCGAGTGCCGGACAGGTGTACAGAATGTGCTCCGCAGTCACATCCTCCTGTTGACAGCCGCGACAGGTGGGGTTGTCTGACAGACCCATCCTGTGCAGGTGCTTCCTTAAAGTGCAATGCCCGGACAGAATACCTACTAGTAGCCGTAGTTTCTGTCTCGGCAAGCGTATGACAAATTTTTCTATTTTGGTCATGGGAGACCTTATGAACATTTTTGCCTGCCGGCAGTTTAATGTACAAGCCCACCTAACCTTGTGACGGCGGTGGGTTATTTGTCTTATCATGGAGAACACCACCGATGGCGCAATAGCAACCGATGGCTCAGGACCGACAAAACCCTGAGCCGCTCCCTGGCTCGCCAAAGAATCGGCCTGTTCGTTACCATGTACTCCTGAATGCCCTTTGATCCAAACCAGCTCAAGGGCGTTTGTATTAGAAGCGAGCTCGAGAACACCATGGCATTGGTATACCACCCCCGAGAGAAGATTCTGCTTGTTTAAGCTCAGAAAAGCTGCTCTACTATCGCTCAAGATGCGTATAGCTTTTTTTTTGGATTCCACGTTCCAGTATGGCATTAGCGCCATGCATGATGGCTATGACCTCCGCTTGAAAGACAGTGACCAGCCTGCCCAGCGCAACACTTTCATGAAGGTCTAAGTCATCGGAGAAAGGCCTGCCCCGGTACCTTCATTTGTTTTGGAACAATCTGTGTAGATGGAGATCTCCGTTAAGGAGGCGTCCTCAGTGTTTAGGCAAACCCCAAAGCGCCTCCTGGAAATCATTATGGGTGCGATCGAATCAACCACTCCTCACAAGATAGGGGTGTTCTGCACCGCCTCTCTTAGTATGTTGTGGTGTCTACCACCGCCTCCCTTATCGATCCATAGACCTTTGAACCGCAGCCTCATTGCCGCTCTCAGAGTCATTTCTCCACATGTAGGTCCAGCGGAGTGAGGCCTAGGATGGCTTCTAAGGCTGCAGTAGGTGTAGAACGCATTGTACCTGTAATGTTTAGACAGGCCACTCTTTGGATATGAGTAAGATCTTTGACTGTATGGGCCGGTCTGGTCCTGGGCCACCAGACTACAGCGCCATAGCAGAGCATCGGCCTTACTACCATAATGTATAGCCACAGTACAGCCTTTGGTTGAAGACCTCAAAGTTTACTTATGGCACGTTTGCATTGCCAGAACACTTGGTTGGCTTTGCTAGTTTTTATTTGTAGGTGTTTGGCCCAGTTCAGCTTCTTATCAAGTATAATGCCCAGATACTTGACTTCTTCTGATAAGGGCGGAGAAGTTTGGAAGAGCATTGGGAATTTGGTTACCGTCAGCTTCCTTTTATTAGAAAACAACACCAGCGCCGTTTTGTTGGGGTTGATGGTTGAAAAGTTATCGGAGCACCAGAGCTCCGTGATCCTTAGTGCTGCTTGCATCAAATTACACAGCACTTGTTCGAATTTGCCGACTACTAGGATAGCTATGTCGTCGGCGTAACCTATCGTGTAGAAACCTGCCTCATTAAGACGTTGGAGAAGGCTGTCCACTACTAAATTCCATAGTAGCGGTGACAGCACGCCCGCCTGGGGACAGTCTTTACTTACCGCCCTAATTACTGAGGTTTCTCCCACATTGATGTGTACCCGTCGATATCGCAGAATCTGCATGGTAAACTGCCGAAGGGTGTCCTCAGCTCCATGGTCTTCCATGAGTCTCTCTGTCGTCTTCTAATTGTCGTTTTGTATAGTCGCTGGTGGCTTTTATACGCCTCCAAGTCAGCCATACTTCTGGTGTTCTTTGTCTTATTAAACAGTTTGCCCAGGGTCTTTTTCGCTTCAGTAGCTCCGCGCCCCACCATGCGGTAATGGGGCGAGTAGAATCTGTCCTGATCGGGCATGCCTGTTCAAAGGACTCTACGATGAAGTTTTGTAGAGAGACCTAGTATCTCTGTAGCTCTTCTATTGTTTTTGGGTTGTCAGTACTATGTGATGTCAATAGGCGTTGCTCCAAACTGTCTAGGTAGACAGACCTGTTGTTCGCTTTTGGGTTCCTATATTCTTTACAGACAGCTACTGCTGCCTTTAAATTAAAACTTAACAATCTGTGATCTGACAGTGTCGCTTTAGGCGTCACCTGCCAGTTCAAGATATGCCTTGAAATGCCTGACGATGCCAGGGTTAAGTCGATGACTGTCTGGAAGCGAGATGTCACAAACGTGGATTTGCTGCCCCAGTTAAGAATCTCCAGATTCTTACTTGATATATACTCGAGTAGTACTTTTCCACGGGGGTTTGTATCTGCGCTACCCCATACCACATGGTGTGCGTTAGAATCGCATCCGATAATCAGATGCTTTTTGTGCCTACTACAATGATCAATGACTGCCGTCAACTCCAGAGGAGGTGGGTCATGGTCAATTGGAAAATAGGCCGAGACCAAGATTATATCAGTAATTCCTTCCATCCTGCAACTGATCTGTACGGCTGCGACGTCACGGCCACTCAGTTGTGGCAGGAGGAGAGCTTTTAAGTGCCTGGGTATGTAGATGCATGCCCTAGGCTTAGGATGGTTACTAGCCGCAAAGATAGTACCATTTAGGCTTCCCAGCCTCGAGATTCCTGAGCAAACCACCCAGGGTTCTTAGATAAGGGCGATGGCCTGGTTATTGCTCAGGTGTCTGCATAACGATGCTGCTGCCGCCCGGCAATGTTGCAGATTTAGTTGTATTAAGTTTAGTCCCGCCATTGGACTGCGATGGGTTAAACTTGCTTATCAAGCCTCACTGGGCGGGCTGTCCAGTGACGCTTCACTGTACTCCTCCGCAAGCCATCCCACTAGCAGCGGATCAGAGTCTGCTGTGTCCATCTGACTGCTTAACGCAGTCGATGGTTCGCGTACCTTAGACTCCTAAGGTTGCTGTAGGAGCGGAGATAGCTTTAGCTGCTCAGGAGGTGGAGGTTGAGCCTGCTGTTGCGCGGCAGCCAGTTGGGCTGCCTCTGCGGCAGGTTGCGATTTTTGTATTTTGAGATTTAGGGAGGTGAGCTTGTAGTGTAGATTGCCTCCCTTTCTGTTGATGGTCTCCCTCGCGTCTTCCCCAACGCCAAAGATTGTCAGCCTCCCTAGAGGTTGATCTCTTGTGGCGGTGTGGAGGACGCACCACTTGGATGTGTGAGCCCAGGGGTTCTGTACACGCAGACGCCTTTGGGCGACCTCCATGTCTTCCGGGGGCCTCGGAATCCACAGCGTCGCCTTTAGGAGCCTAGGCAACAGTCCCACCTGGACGACTGTAAGGCGTACAGCCTCACACAGTTGTGGGAGGTTGCCAACCGCCTCCATAATCCATGTTAGGGAGTGGTCATCCACGCACCAGATCCGGAAGATTTCGCCCAAGTACGCCCACCTCCTAAAGGTCGGGGGAGCGCTATCATTGGGAAGGGCGAACAGATGGTCGTCCAAAGCCTTCTCAATTGCTAGTTGCAAGGTCTCTGCTTGGGCCTTGGTAATCTTACCCCAAGGGTTATTTTTGTCTATGACAGCCACCTGAAGGTGCCTAACAGATGCCTCCACGTAGCTGCCAGTGACGGGCTGTTTAGTACCAGTCTGACAGCCCCTCTTCCGCGGTCTACTTTGCGGAGGGGTGCCCTCAGATCTGGCTCTTTTCATGCTCCGCGCCTTGGCCTCTGCAGGCCTAGGGGCGGAGGTGGATGGTTTTGAAGTGGAGGGTGTTTGATTGGCACCAGGTTGTGCCGTGGATAGGTTAGCCATAGGGCCAGCCTTTTCCACCACACTTTCCTGTGCCGCCAAACGGGCCCTCCTCCTTCTTTTCTGTCCAGCCCCACTGGTTTGCTTTCTCTATGGGCGCTGCTGTTGCCACTCCTCTGGCTTAACCTTCTCCCCACCTCGAGGCTGATGTTGTTGTTCTTTTCGTTGCAGTTCCTGTGGGACCTGCAACAAGACTTGAGGGGTGTCCGAGGACGCACCCTCTGGATTAACTACATTGACTATAGGATCCATATTTAAAAAAAAAGTTTATCTTTCCAGCTCCCCACCCACCATGGAGCCTAAGTTTGGGGTGTGTAAAAACAACACCAGGGCTACCAGGAAGATATAGTTCCCCGTAAGATGACTGACGTACGGGCCCGCATACCGCTTTGTAGCAGCACACATGTAGCACGTGCTGCTCACCCACAGTACCGGCTGCACACCCTTCACCTCCAAGAGCTCACGCAGTCGGCGGTCTGACCCGACGACACAGCCGATTGATCGAGATGGGTTAGTCTCGACCCCCCGTCTAGGTAAAATCTGGGCCAAAGTGGGGTGTTGCCAGACACTGAGGACCTAAACCGCCTCAGGTGTGGCTCAACCACCAAGATTCCGTCATCCGACCGACACGGGTCGCCTCGCACGGCACAAACACGAGGTGGTTTGGACCCCTGCGCAGACCGCTACCGGCCCAAGTAGCATTAGGGGTTTGGTGGTTTGGTCCGCGATGTGAGATTAACCACCATCATTATGCGGGGTTTAGTCCGCATTGACGTACACTCGTTCCCCCGCATATTGTAGGTTTTATGCTACTCAGCGCTCTGGATCACTACGAGTGCTAGGCTTATTCTGTCACATAACCCGATGGCAGCGGACGATTACTAGTACGGTGACACTGGGTCCCCCCTATCCGCCACCTGGGGACGCGCTCGATGGGTAACCACCAACCACACGGGTTAATTGCACTTTATAAAGCACAGTTGTTTAGCGCTTTGCTAAAAAAAACTTATTTGTCATTTCCACGTGTGGCAATGTTCAAATTTCTGCTGCCAATAAGTGTTACCCATTATAAACACTTCTTTGCTAGCGAACTTCTTGCAACTCCACAATTCTGTGTCAGCCAGCATTAGTTAGTGAATTTAAATTGACACCAGCTTCTATTTTACGAATTGATGATGTAAACGAATACATTTTCCAGGTTTTCTCTTCTTCTTAATCACTCCGTCCTCGAGAAATCTTAAAACTGCAAATATTGATGATTTGGTTTGTTTTTTATAACTCCGAAATAGAAACGAATTCAAATACAAAACGAAGTACAATTTGTCAATAAAAACGCAAGTAACTTTTAGTAAATTTTTTCAAAATTCTGTTTTGAAAAACTTTCGGAAAACCTGATTCACAGAACTTTTGTTTAATTTTCCCTAGAAGCAGTTTCAGATTATTTTGAACGAAACCTGATGTACTGTCATGGAACCGAAGTTATCATTTTGATAAATAAAAAACACAAAAACGTTAAAAATCAAGAATTAAGTGTTATAGCTTTTACCCTAAATTGAAGGACAATATCCACTTTAAATGAAATTGTAGTCCAGAGTATCGATTTTCGGCAAGTATGGGCTCTGATACCGACATACGTATGATACTCATGATCAATGGGATTGTTTTAGAAAATTTTAACCTTGCTCGAATATCCTATATCCATTCATTACGTTCCGGAATACACCATAAATATGGACGATACGATCGACATCTAGCGGCAGTTGAACAAAAGAATAAATTTGCCAATCAGCACAGATATTGCTACAGTAAGTTTTTTTTATTTGCCCTCTCTTTCGATTTGTAACTAGATTACAATTTAGTTGCTGTAAAGAGTACTTTGCTTTTGTGAATGTAGTCTATTTGTCAACATAAAAGTTAAAGCTTAAATTTTTAATTTAAATATTATAATATTTCTAATTCTGTTATGCCATACATGCAAGTTTAACCTTAATCAAAGCGATCTAAACTAACAAACTCTGGTATTCTGATTGTCTGCGGTCACTCTGTTAATGCTTTGTAGCAACAAAGATAACATTTATTTACAAGTTAAAATATTGCGACGGTCGTGGGTGTTGCCACAAAATGAGATCACGATTGGGGCTATGATCCCGATGCACCGAAAGCAAGGCAGTGCGGTGGCTAAACTCAATTCTCGATTTTGAATATATAATTTTAATTGCGTCGGTTAGCTCAGTTTTTGAATTACGCACGGAGCTTGCGACAGTACGACAAACAAAGCATTTAAACCTAACATCTACCTCTCCTTCCTGTTTTAATCTTTAAACCAAAACACCATTTAGCACAAATTATTATAATGTTCTCAAAAATATTTACAACGTATGAAAAGGTTAAAATTCTTTAACTGGAATTTTCTTCTAATAATTGAATCAATAAATTTAATAATTATTATTACCAAAGATGATCAAAAAGTCCACAAACTCACTAATATTATTAATTAATAACTGAAGCATTATGAACCTTTATTTAACCTCTTTTATTATTTACGTAATTTACAACGTATACTCAAAAATTAAATCATTTAATTAAATATTAAATCTTAAGTTATTCAGTTTAGCAAAGTGCAATGAAATATCCACAAATAAAATAATAAAATAATAAACATTCAGATTGGCTAACCTGTTATTTTTCAGCTTAAATCAGTCTCTGGTCCAACCGTTGTATGCATCCCTCATAGCATCTCCTTAAATACACTAGCGTACTCCATTAAACTCCTTCACCATTAATCATTGAAATAAATGCATGTTGCATTTCCTCATTTTTCCCATTAGTAATCGCTTCAGCATTTATTTAAACTTGTTCCCGTATTTATGTAGACTGGACTCCAGTAATTATTTAAATTTTTCTCCCGTAATTGTTTAGAGCTGTCTCCCGTAATCATTTAGACTTGTCTCCAGTGATTCTTCAGAGTCTTTTTTATTAAGGTTAATATTAGAATTTACATTAAAATAACTTTTAGTTACTTACGTTTTTCTATTTAAGGATAAAACGACAAACCCATCAATTTTCCATATTCATCGGTATTATTTTACACTTTACAATTACTCACTTTACGTGGATATTTTCGTTTTCAGAGACGTGAACTATACTTTACTTTATGATGAACTGATTTGTTTACAAATTTGGTCATATTTAAATGCACCGTCTATCTATTGACAAGCGCAAAGTTCATTGTTTGTATAAACTTTTATACCAACTTTTCGGATATCCCATAGTATTATTGTTGTATATTAACATCAACGCGTTCTTCTTGTCACGTACGATTTCAAGTTAATAGCATTGATTCGCTTAGATTTTCATACTTCTAGATAAGTAAACCATTGTTTGTTCAAATAAATTTGGTGAACTTTGATTTTTAATTACCATGCCTTGCTTGTTTCCAATAAATCAGGTGTCGATTTTAATTCTCTAGTCACGTAGACGTGATACAATATATGTATTAAATTATATGCGTTTGCCATCTTAGGCATTTTTAAACCTGCTTGATTTTAATTAGGATTCTTGATGTAATGATGATGCGTTATGTATGCATGTCGCGTTTTAGCTTGCATTTATGTTATTTAACGACTTGCGGATTTGTTTTATCTAAATAAACCTTCAAAATATTTTTCGTTAACTGAATTAATAATCATTATTATTTACCTGCTGGACGTTGTCATTTACTTTCTAGTCTAATCATCGTATTTCTTGTTTTCTTCAGAAAACTGTGTCGTTTTCTGAGCCCTTATGTATTTTATGTGGAGTGCGCTATTAACATAGCATTATATATATATATATATATATATATATATATATCTTCCGCTTAAAGCGTACTTATGCAATCGTATAAAGAATTTTATATACTGGTGTTTTAACAACTAATGTAAAAGTAAATGGTTTCCTGCTTTGATATAACAAACGAAATTGCAATTACCTAAAAGCGCGATTAATTAATATACATGTAACTTAGCAATTGTTTTTGGTAACCCTTTTTCTTTCAGCTAGCAGTTTTATACAGGATTGGAATAAAGTATGGAACCAAATAAATATCTTTAAAACGAAAATGAGGATATTTATAAAACTTTGCAGATAGTGCAATGAAGCAAAATGCATCTAATATGATTTTTATGTGTTAACAATGTACTTCCGGTTTAACTGGAAATACCCTCAACTTTTTTAATTTAAATAGTACATTCGGTATATTTTTGCAAATTTTGATAGATTTTGTTATTTCGAATTTGTACATATCGAGGTTAATGGAAAATCTAACGGACTAAGATCTAGAGAACGAGCAGGTCACTCTATGAATCCTCTACGTCCAATCCATTGATTTGTATAATTCGCATTCAGAAAATTCCTAAATCTGTCTATCATAGTGGAGAGGCGCTTCAACTTGTTGAAACTAAACATTTTGTGGTAACTGCCCATCTTGTTGAAGTCCAGGAATAATTTATCTATTCAGTAAATTTAAATACTTGTCACCATTCAAGTTTCCGTTTAAAAAAAATGGGCTGTGAGCCTATTTTCCGCAATTTTCATCCAAACATTCAACTTTAGTGGATATTGGGTATGGGCTTCATAAATCTAATGAGGATACTTGTTTGACCAATACCTTGAGTTATGTCGATTAACTGTTCCATTTAAACAAAAAAATGCCTCATCCGAAAACTCTACATTACTTGCAAAATGTTCGTCGACATTACAGATGTCCATTATTTGTTCGCAAAACCTCAGCCGTCGGTTAAAATCATCATCTGACAATTCTTGAATAAATTGTATCTTATACGGATGGTACTTTTCATTTTTCAATATCTTCCCTACAGAAAGTCGACTTATACCATAATTTAGTGTCAAATCTGTGGAAGAGGTTTTAGGTGATTTTTCTAATTCAATAGTAATGTTTTGTCTATTAGCTTGGTTCGCTGAGGTTTGCGGTCTTTCAGTTTTTGACAAATTATTGACCATTCCAGTTGCATTAACAAGTTGTAATGTTTTAGTAACCGTCGAACGTGAAATAGCGTTTCTTTCATGATGGAAATCATTAAAAATATGACACATTTCTTTATGAGTTCTAACACGTTCACCAAAATCGATCATCATTAATATTTCAATTCGATCCTTTTCACTTAAATATACCATTGTTAATCGCACAATTTATTACCGTAGATGACAATTAACTAGACAGTTTGCCTTGATAGTTTGCCAACAGATACCTATTAAACAGTAGACGTTTAATACAAAGTAAACATCAATTTGCTTAGGTAAATGATTTTTACTGTAATGCGTAAAAACTTAAAAGTGGTTGTACTAAAGGCATTAGTGTATTGTTTTTTCATATTATTTCCCTTAACAGCGGTATGTACGAATTCCAAATAACAAGATATATCAAAATCTGCAAGAATATACACAGTGTCCCATTTAAATTACAGAAGTTGAGGGTATTTCCGGTTAAATCGGAAGTACATTATTAATGAACAAAAATTTACATATGCATTTTGCCTCATTGCATTTATCTGCAAAGTTTCATAAATATCGTTTTTTTTTTCGTTTTAAAGATATTTACTTGGGTCCATACGTTATCCTAACCTAGTTTAGTTATATTAGTGTCCTTATTAATACGTTTATTTTAGGTTTGGTTAAAATTTAGTGTACTCAGTTATTCTGTGTGTGAATTTTAGGTTAGAATTACTTTCCTGATTTGGGGGTTTTAACATCTTTTTGTTATTCCTTTTGAAGTTCTTCCCGTATTTCGAGATTAGGTAGCGTCCAAGATAATTCCGTTTTAAGACTGGTATTTCCCACACGATAGTATCCCGGGATCCTTTTCTTACATTTAAACAACCCTTCCACTTGGTTAGCTGGCAGCTATTCTTATTAGTGTATTCCATAGATTAGTAAGGAGGGATAGATAGGCAACTCTGTCGTTCCTGCGAAAACGCGTTTAAACAGCGCCACGGCGACCTGGGGCAAAACTAATAGCGGAATGGCGCTTTATTCAAATTAAAATGACATTTTCCAATAACAACAGCACTTGCGAATAAATTTGTTTTAGCATTAAATCTAATAGTACTAATAATTCAAAGCAATTTGTATTTTAAACAAATGCTTTGCACTATTATTAATATTAAATTTAATACTAAAACAAATTTATTTGCTTGTGTTGGTTGTATTACAAAGAAAATAATTTTATTCCATAAATTTTAACATTATTTTATGTGTTAAGCGAAATAAAAATTGTGCACATGATAATGTATTGGGTGTTTAACAATTATTCTACTTTTAGGTGGCTACGAAATCAAACTCAAATGTCAATTTTTTCTTCGCTCTAAATTATTGAACACTTTATAAAATTTGAAAGGTTAATTCTGCTATGCCAAGTGTAATTGACATTGGTGTTTGATTCAACAGTCATCCTGGACTACAATAATTGCTGATCACCCATTACAATTGAAATCTAGTTTCTGAAATTATTCTTTTAAATTTCAAATACTTACGGCGATAGTAAAAAAATATTTGGTCCAACCAAACTGCTAAACATACCTACTAAAAAATACAAACCCCTAATTTACTCAAATGAAAGTAGTACACAAAAATCTGCATTGTTTATTTACAAATAATATACTATCAAAATTACATAACAAATATATTGAGGTTTGTGAGAAAGTACTATTAACAACGCACTGTTATAATTTTTTTGATACTAACGTTTATATATATATATATATATATATATATATATATATACTCAAATTTAGACCAGGGTAGAAAATTAATTAATTACATGAAATAATTTTAATCACCGTGTATAAGGAATTTTATTAAAAAAGTATGCATTATTAAAACCGTGAAGCATAAAAATTTATTCGTTTCATTAAAAATAAGGGAGTTAAATTATTTACTAGACGCTTTATATAAAAAGAAGCAGAATTAAAATGCTCAATTTTAATGTAGTTTAATTATTCCAAGTAAAGAATCAAATAGAAATTACGTGCAAAATTTATATTAATTAACTCAATTTTATGTAACCGGTATTAAACAAAATGTACAAATAATAATTAATATTTAATTAGGATTCACTAAAAATTAAAGGGTAAAAGTCAAGGCCATTCATTATTGTTTTAATTGGAGTTAATTGAACCGTTAGTAACATATAATATGCATAAAAACGTGTTAAAAACCCAATAGTATTCAAATCGTAGAAGTGTTATTTAGAAGTATTAAGTTTGAACACCTGCGTATTTTTAAAAGTGACGTTTTGCTTAAATTTTGTAGATAACAAATGATAACAGAGAATGTTGGAGAAACCGTCGCTTAATATTCACGGGAAATGCTAATAAAGTGGGTTATTTAACAGTCCACATGGACTGAAATAAGTGATAGTAAAGAGTATCGATTTGTACCACTCAGAACAGGGTAGATAGAGACGGATAATATGCGCGGAACAGAGACACAGATGGTAAAAGGCGTGATTTGAGCAACGTCACGAGAGCGGCGATTGGTTGAAAATCAGATGCAGATATGAGGTGTAAACGTAACGATTTCGATACAAAATTAATTAGTTATTCTCGGACGCGTTGCGAGCCGTGTGAAAATTTCTGAGATTTTCAACTGGCGCGTGTGCAAAGTTAATAAAATCGCGTGCCCGACTATCGAAAAGGGAACGTAGAATGTGAAATTCTAAGAATTGTCCGTTTTGGGGACAAAAGCGACGAACAGGCTAGCCAATATATAAACCCGGACGTTAAACAGTTTCGCTCTCTTAGGTTTTTGATGATTCGATGCTTTAAAAAGTGCTTTTAGATTTACGATTTTGATTTAATACCTTAAACAGTTTGCTCTTATATTTTGGTGATTATTGAACACTTTAAAACAGTTTGCTCTTTACGTGCTACGATGAAAGTTAGTTAGTGCATTTAGAAAAGAAGATACAAGGTAATAAAGTTTACTTATATTTGCGAGTATTACTGTACCAAGTATCCAAATTTGTAACGAGAAATGAATAAACAAAAGTAGGCAGTTTTGGGTATAGCGTGAAAGAAGTATGAATTTCGTTGCTATTTTCGGGGTGTTAATAATTAAATGATTCGTAAACGTGACTGGATCCACAAAACAAGTTCAGATATACATAGATGAGTTCCTGAAAAGCCCTGAAACAATTTTAGATGAATGGTGGTGTAGAGAAAATTTTAAAAGCGACCAGTAATCCGAGGACCTACACATGACCCAGTTGGAATGGTATGATTAACAAAGGACGATGTACATTGGAGCCATGAGTGCATTAACCTTCAGGTAACTTATGCTTTGTTGTTCGATTTTTGATGTTTTGGTGTGTGTTGAATAACTTTATAATTGTTTACTTAAAATGGACAGTAGTGAATTTGTACTAACAACAAATTTTTAATTTTAAGGTGAAATTTTCTTGTTTAAGTAGAAAGGAGTATTTAGTATTTATGTTCTTGATGAAAATTTGGGTATGTCTTTGAGCTCAATTAGACGAACCTGGTTAATTAACGTAAAGGGGTGGGAGATGCTCCCTTTGTACTCAGACTCAGGTCTGCATATATTGTTATATTAATTAGTAGGCATCCTACAAGGACTTTAATTCTGGATGCACATTAAAATGATAATAAATTTAATCTTGAAATTTTCTGATACTGAAATTTATGCTGAATTTTAATTTTGAAATTTTAATGTATTGTGAATATTGATGTAAATAGAGTTAACGTTGGTGTTTGTGGTAGGAATGTGTTTGTTTTTTTTTATGAATGAGGATGTAAGTTATCTAGGGGAGCTGCCGAGGCGGGAAGAGGACAGAGGCGATTATCAGAAGAGAATCACAGCAAATCGTAGCTCCCAAAAGTGAGGCTCGCGTTCAAAATAAAATTTTTTTTGTGATTTTATTCCAGGAAACTGGCGAGGCTTTTTGTACATGTCACAGCATTAATGGCGCCCAACGTGGGGTTCGAATGTTTTTTTACTCCGACGAGGATGTTACCCAGGTTTCACAGCAGTTAATGGCGCCCAACGTGGGGCTCGATTTGAAAACCTTAGTTTAAGATTAATGGTGAGGTTTCACAGCAATTAATGACGCCCAATCTGTGGGGCTCGAATGTTTTTTTACTCCGACGAGAATGTTACCCAGGTTTCACAGCAATATATATCAAATTATCCTAATAGAAAGTTGATTAAATGAATATAAAACAAAGTGATACAGTGGTAATTAACAAAAATTGAACAGTAATCTAAGTATTAAAACATTTACAATAGCATTTGAAATTTATATGAAATTATACATTAATTGGATATAAAGCATAGCAGACTAGTAAGCAAATGCAGTAGTTATTTACAAACATGAAATAAAATTGGATTGTAACTGTTGGAAAAAAAAACTGTCTAATTGCGTATCTAACAACAGTTCAATGCAGGCTAATTAACAACACTATATTTGGTAATCAGTGTGTGCTGTTTTAACCTCTGACTTTACTTCTGTATAAATGTTATTTTTTTTACTAAAAAATACATTTTTTGTACAAGCTTTCTCATCCCAACCAATTGCAATATTTAACATGGTAGCAGAGCGTGGTTCTATTTAATCGAACGCTACATAACTGCTGGAATCAGGAAAAACATCGTTGAAAATAATACGAAGGAGTATCAGCAGCGGAAGCATGGAAACACATGGCATTGAAATATTGAGAAGAATCGAAAATTAGCGTACTTGGCAATTGGCAGTAAAGAGTTTGCTGCATGGATTTTAAGAATGCAGCAATTAAAGGTTGTGTCTGATGACTCATTTTCCACCGTCAAACTAATAGATTCACTCTCAGACGAATACGAAAGTTTGAGGCAAGCGTGATGGGCCCGCTCAGTTCTGACATCTGAGGACAAGAGACGACAACGGTGCATTGAAAAACAAGAGGTAGTAGCGTTAATGGGAAGCAGGCCCAAAGCACAAGGAAAATCTTCTAACGTGCACGCATGCAGTAAAAACCGTCAATTAGAAAAATTAAACGAATTTACTGGAAATACCGAAACCAGCAAGAGAGGTACATCAGATTTTTTAAGTGCTATAAATGTGGAAGATCATTTTCCGCAGGAATGCAGAGGAAAACCAAAGCAAAGTTATGCAAGCACTTCGAAAAGAGTCGTAAATGACGATTTATTTGTGAGATATTGTCTTGTGAGAAACAAGATTCCTGGGTGGCTGATTTTGCCGCAACGGATTACATTAGTAATCCTAGGGAAAATTTTCGTTTTTTGAGCACTTTGGTGAACAAAGCAAAATTTACATCGGAAGTAACACTACCATGGGCGCTATGAGAAAGGGCACAATTAACTTTTAGTCGTTTGTTGATACATGGGTATCACGCACGACGAAAGACGTGTTGTATTTGCCTAGCGCACGCCAGAATTTACTATCAGGAACAACTCTGACAAATAAGGGACTACCTTTACATCAACAAAGACGGGTTATGAGTTTGTTCGAGACAGTGTCGTAAAACCATACATAGTGGAAGTGAACGTAGCTTCAAGAGATTCTCTTCGCCTTTGGTATGAATTGCTGGCCCATCAAGACAAAACTCACATAAGGAAAACACTAATACGAGACACGCTGACTTCATCAGTGATGAACAATTTTGTGGAGCTTGTGTGGAAAGAAAGCAACAACAAAGTAATTTTTATGAATGTACACAACATGCCAAGACCCCAGTCGAGGTCGTGTATGTAGATTTATGTGGTCCTAAGGAATGTGAGTCAATAGGAGGCGCAAAATTTATCCTATGTTTCACCTGTGATTGCTATAGAATGTGTATGGTTAACTTCCTAAAAAAAAAATCAGAGGCTATCGAAAGAATAAAGGAAGTGTTCGTAACTGTTAAAACTGAGCTCGGAAAGCATATAAAGATACTCCCTGTATGTTTGTCGTGGTTTGTTTAGCATTATTCTTAATCTTCTTTGGGATGTAAACCACTTCCCAAAGAAGATTAAGGAAAAAAGCATATAAAGAGTGTATAATGCGATGAAAGCCTAGGATTCAATAATAGTGGTGTACATAAGTATTTAAAGTCACAAGGAACCTACTTACTTGTTTACAACCCCTATTCTCCAGAACAAAATGGGTGTTCAGAGCATAAAAACAGAACTGTTGTTAATTTAGCTCACACGATGCCCTTATCTAAGGATCTATCAAAGAAATTATGGGCAGAAACGATAAACACGGCTATCTACATTTTAAATCGCACCGGACCTAGTGGAGATGAAGGAAAAACCATTGTGAAACACTCCTTTAAGCGTGAACTACATAGTAGCAAAAATCAAAAAGCACCAAAACGACTAATGGTAATGATTATGGAAATTAATGAGCCCAAAGGTTATAGAGACGCTGTGCAGTCCCGGGAGAAAAACAAATGGATAGCCGCCATGGATGACGAAATGAATTCTCTCGAAAAGAATCTAACATGGAAACGAGTCGAACTACCAGCTACTCAGAGAGCTATTACAAACCGTTGGACGTTTAAGACTAAATGCAATGCTGAAGATGCAGTCACCCGATACAAGGCACGCCTAATCGCTCAAGGATTTAACCAACGAGAGGGTATCGATTATAACGAGATATTTAGCCCTGTTGCTGGACGTCTTATTTGCTCTATCATCAGCATTACCTCGAACGAACAGCTGGAACTATATCAATTCGACGTGAAAACAGCATTCTTGTGTGGAAAAATTGAGGAAGAAATTTTTATGCAACAATCGGAATGATATGAGGACAGAACTGGTCGTGTTTGCAAGTTGCATAAAAGTTTGTATGGGCTGAAGTAATCTTCGAGGTGCTGGAACAAGAGACTGCAAGATGTGTTGATCTCATTCAATCTAAAGGAAAGCTCAGCGTATCCTTGCTTGTTTTACAGAATTTCCAACAACAAGCTAATTGTGGCTTTCTATGTTGTTGAGGATTGGTAGCTACAATGAAGATGGTCACTGTAGATCCCGATATGGTCCGCTTGAAAATGTTAGGCGATCATTTTTCACAAAAATACATCCTCACTTGGATTAGAGGGAAAATTGCTTGGAACAGCAAGGGTTCAGCAAAATTCCAAATTTGCCAGATAAAAAAAACTCGCTTCCTGGCCAATGTAGTACCTTCGGGTGGAGCATTGGAAAATCACATGTAAGAGCTCCTTAAATCAATTTTAAAAGGAATTTGAGAGCATGTTTGAGTCGAATATTTCTCGAATATCAAAATTGAAGGCTTAGACAACAATTCAATCTTTATAAATGAAGAAGGGTATACTAATGATATCCTTTGAAGATGTAAGATGACAGATGCAAATCCCGTATTAACTCCAGTGGAGAAGTATGAAGATTTTGAACCAACGGAATCTCTTTGTACGAGTATGCCCTATCGCGAGGCAATTGAATGCTTAATGTGTATAGCAGTCACCACATGAACGGACATTATGTTTGTCGTCAATTACTTTCCTAGGTACATAGAAAATCCGGAAATGCAGCACTAGGTTGCAGTAAAGCAAATTTTTAAATATCTAAAGAGAACAACTGCTGTAGGTTTGAGCTACAGTGCAAATAGTTCGTCAAACATATTTAAATCTTTTGCGATGCAAATTTCGATAGTGACCCAAGAAGAACTCACCAATCTATTAGTGGAATAGTCATCAAACATAGTAATGCGACTATAGTTTGGTCTAGTAACAGTCCGTGGAGTGTCTCTTTATCCACTACCAAAGCCGAGAACATTGCAGCAAGTGAGGCAAATAAAAACATTATACGGCTATGCAGATTATTTAGTGAAATTGCACACTTAGATGGCATACCCATTGTTCAAATTGGTAACATGAGTGCGATTAAGTTAACGAAAAATTTCATCTTCCATAAGTGATCTAAGCACATCGATGTAAGAGCGCATTGTATTCAAGAGCAAGTTTCAAGGAAGGAATTAACGGTTGAACATGTAGCCGGCAAAGATCAAGTTGTGGATATTTTAACAAAACCCCTCCCACATCCTAGATTTCAACTACTTTGTGAAAAATTAGGCTTATCTGGTTATTAGTTTGCGTATTAAAGAATTTAAAAGTTTTAGGGAAAATGTTGGAAATATAACTGTCAAATTGCATATCTAGCGGCAGTTCAATGCAGGCTAATAATAATAGGTTTTTGGTAATCAGTGTGTGCTGTAGTCGCCCCTGATTTTACTTATGTAAATCTCATTTTCTATAAAAAAATACAATTTTTGTTCAAACTTTCTCATCTCGACCAATTGCAATATTGAACAGTAACAATTAAGAATGTGCTTATTTAAATAAAATACACGCTATGCAATGCAGAAGCAAAGTGACACTTTATTTTGAGTCCACGGACCAGACAAAATAGTTAGTGCGACTTGTAGCATACTGCAACTTAAATCATTGTATTGGAAAGCTGATTTCCCTGATGACTCGACCATATCATTGAACAGCGTTTCGCAGGGCATCAAAGTTCCCCTGGCATCAAAGTACAATTTGCCTTTTAATCAAACAGGTGTAGGGAAAGATAATTTCTAAGAAAAGATTTTGTCATTTATGTTAGTTTTTTTGTATCCTTGATTTTACTATTTTTGCCTTTCAAAGACAAATACCTCTGATAGACCAATTTTTTTATCATATCATTTTCCTTCAGAGAATACTCCCTGTTCCCTTTTAAAATGCAATTAATGTTCTTAATATAAGTATTTATGAAAAAAGTTAAAAAGTATTCAATGTACATCTCAAATACATTGTGTTCAGCACAAAGAAATGGGTTAAAAAGCTTTTGCTTAAAAAAGTTTTTTAAATTTTGTTTTAAATTAGTATTTAAGATATATTTATGGATATTAGAAGTAAATAATTTTGCCATGCATGAAAACATCCGACGAAACTGCGTTCTTGTTCTAGTTAATGATTCTGACCTGTATTCGAATTCTTTTATCAATGTGTGTTCTTGTGAAGATGATGGAGACTGAAGTTGGTTGATACAAGTACGACAGCCTCCAATTTTCATTTTTAATTTTCGTGCTATATATCCTGCTATATATGCATGAGTAGCAATAATTCCAGTATCTTCTATATTTTCAATAGTAATGTGGTCAACGTGGGTACCATCTTTTCTAGAAGAAACTGAATCTTCAGAATCGCTATCGCTGCTTAGTAAAGATTTCAAAGATTCTAATACAACATTATCATCTTCCTCACAGTTTGCAGAAGGTGAGTGAACCGATGTAAAATTATTAATTGTAAGAGTTTTAAAAGAAGAAATAAACGAATAACAAGATGGATTTATATTACGAACCCCATGGCTTCTTATACAGCCAAAAAAATTTTCTATTGGATCTTGATTAATATTTCGTGGACAAAGGTATTTAAATCCTATATTATTTAGCTTTTTCCATATGGATGTTAAACCTTTAAGTGTTTTAATCCAATTTTTTTACTGAGGGAGGATTTCTTTCTCCTTTAGAAGTTATAAATCGCATTGATTTAAAAACTTTAATGGCTTCAGCCCAAAATTTTAAATGCGGAGATGCCTCTGTAGTGGTACAACGAAGAATTTTACCACAGTCAGCTCCATAATGAGATCCATTGACACTGTCAAACACCTGATCCATGAATGAAATGAATTTTGACGTTTCCTCTGCCGACATTGGTAATGCTTCTTCACGACCTAAAAGAATTGTTAACTACAATGTGTAAAATTGTCATAATGTAATATTACCATGTATAGCAATCCATAGCATTGTTGAAGACACTCGATGTGAAAACACTTGTGCTGCATGCTTGACCTTCATCTTCTTCATTTTCTCCTTGTAGATATGGGCATCCGTTAATTTATAACACATCCTTGTATTAAAATCGCCCTCATCTAATTTATATAAACTAACTATGTCATTCCATTTAGCCACAGTTGTTTCACCATTAATTGTACACCGAGCATTGTTTACGAGCAAATTGTTTCGTATGCCTTTCAATAAGTGGGGAGGATCATAAATTGAAACAATTTCTTGACCACCAATCTCAAAAATATCCAAAAGCACATCATCATGCCTCGGTGAAGCAGCTTTCAATTTTCCTATAGCATTTGTATTAGTTGAATACTGGTCACAAACTACACAGACGACTATGAATCCGGCTTCCTGCAATGCTAATACTGTGCTTTTAATTAAAACATGTAGCTTATTTGAATTAATTGGACCTTGAGAAAAATGGAATGAAATAGGCTGCTTCCATTTTTTCCTCAAACCTCGAAGCATAAAAACTAAAGCATGATCAGCAAACCTTAATTTCCTATCATCATCTACATGCTCAAACCCAACAATTTGATCCCACTTCTTGTCATAAGCCAATGATGGTGCGATAGACATTTCATCAAACATTAAACAACAGTGCCTGTCAAGAAATTCAAGTTTTTCACAAGAATTACTGAGTACTTTCATTAATTTTGCATTAATTCCAACTTTAAGATGAATTTGGTTTAAGATATTCATCAATGTTTTCCTAGAAGGCAGCGCAAATGTAATCCTTAATGCTTTATATGCTTTAGAGCTTTGTTTTAATAAGGAAAGTGCAAAAATTTTATCATCAAGACTGAATCGCCTGCCTCTAGCTCGTTTCTGCAGCATTCGCAGTTGACAGTTAATAAACTGTAATGCTCTAGCACTTATTCTTGTTTTTACAAATTCCTGAGATTCTACATAATGCAAAGCCTCAGTCAGTCGTTCTTTATTAGAAGCATTTTGGAACTTCAACCTTTTAGCAACTCTTTTTAAATTTCTCGCTACTTCATACAGCTGTCTAGCTTTAGGTGTCAACTCCACAGCTCTAGTAACACCGACACTTTTTAAAAGTCCCTTTGAAGAGGCAATTTCTGAAAACAAAAATAAATTTAATGCAATTATAAAATCCAAACATACAATTTTTAAATACAATCTAATACGGAAGATTGTGAAAAAGCAATAGAATTTTCAAATAAGGTTTACTACACTGTATGAGCTGTGAATATTTTTTTTTATTTTATTTTATTTATTATAACAATTTTTTACATGATCCTACACGAACAAATTTAAATATTACTTTACTTCCGTGCTAAATATACTATGGATGTATATTTTATGAATAACTACAAATTAAGTCTTAAAATCTACTTACCTCAGGATCACGCGGTAAACAATGCAACTTAACATCTTTACTGGTATTATTACAACCAGGAACACAACACTTGGATACCATTGTCTTAAACAATATAATGAAAAATAGAAATAATTAACGCTACACAAGATCACGCTAAATTTATGAAACTAAAAAAACCAATATTATTAAAAAACACAATAATTTAGAATGCGAAATGGCTACTTCTAGTACAACGCACATGGAGCAACTCATAAATGGTTATGCTGATATTATTGTAAACAAACTAATTACAAACGCATGCGCTAACTACTGTGGCGCATTTGCAACCTGGGGCAATACTACAAAAGTGTCAAATTGCGGTTCTGCAGAACACCAAGAGTGCGCACCCCATTGTGTATTCAAGATTTATCGAAATAAAGAATTTTAGTGAAGTACTTCACAGACGTTCTCTGTGGATTACCGGGTAGATTTTCTTGGACCAAAACTATACATAACAAAATAAGTATTATTTTTAAATATAATAAAGCACTTCTGGTGTCCTTATTCTAAGGAATCGTACGAATTACAATATGCTAATAACGGAATTAGAACTACAATGAAAATAATTGTTTGAGCTTTTTTAATTTTATTAAAAGTCCACTGTTGCGCTACTAGTAAATACAGGTTTATGAAATCACTTTGTATAAAGTAGACATAAGCGAGGCAATGTTATAGTTGATTATAGCTGAAGGTTGGAATTTAAGATTCCTTTGACTGAAAGAATCTGTACTCTTGTAATTTATTCTACTACCGAGAATAATACAAACGTTTGTTTTCAGTAACATATTTGCCCAATTCTAAAGAATCCTATTTTTTCAGCAACAATAGCTACTATAATTAAATACCAGTCTGCCTATTAAGGCTCGTTCTATTAATTACCCGAGAGAAAATTGCCCATTGTAATACTTATGCTTGCAAAAGTATGTGTTAAAAGTGCTGAAACCTTATTGTAATGTAGAACAAAAGCTGTAAATTAAATGCTAGCTCGTTTTAGCATTCACGTATAATACAAACACAGAGCACTCTACTTTTAAAGTGTCTGATATTTCGAGACCCTTTAGAGCATTTTAATCTCTTGAAGAGTTCCGGTTAAGAGATAAGAAGTGCTTTTCTTAAGTGATGTACTTTACCAAATTTAATATCCGTCTCTTGTCAGTAAGATTAAAGGATAATGTATATAGCAGACGCTATTTCCTGAAACACGATTTTGCTTAAATTAGGCATGGCCTATTTAGATCGGAAACACTATACTTTAAATTGTGTATGCGCAAAAATTTCAATTTTGACGTTCAACTCTGATATACGAGGAACACTATTTATGTATTAAGAATAGAAAGAATAAACAAATGAATTTGATGAAAAATACTTTTTTGCTTTTTAAAATAATCGCCTTTAAGATCTATACACTTTTGCATGCGATTGAACCACCCATCAAAGCACTTTGTCCAATCAGAAGATGACAGCTCTAAAACATGCGTTTTGAAAGCCTCAACCGCTTCTTCGGGCGATGAAAATCGTTGTCCACGTAGCTTATCTTTAATTACTGGAAACAAGAAGAAGTTACTGGGTTCCAAATCTGGGCTATAAGACGGATAATCCATTAATTCGATCTTTTGTATGTCCAAATACTCGTTTGTTGCATGCGATGTGTGTGTGTGTGTGAGCTCGCATTGTCACGATGCAAAATGATTTGTCGTTTTGGGTCGCTTTCTCTCAATTTACCGAAAACTTTAGGCAAACAAATGGTCGCATACCACGCCACAGTTGTCACAGGACCGGTTTTTGTGAAGAAAAACGCCACGATTTGCTTCTTAACGCTTCGAAAACGAACAACTTTTGTTGGCTTTGCTTCACATTGAAACACGCAAACTGCAACTGTCCTTTTCTTTCTAGCTCATACACATAAATCCACGACTCGTCACCTGTGACGATGTTGTATACTGCTTTGGATATACCACAGTTGTATTTTGAAATCATTTTACGGCACCAATCGCCACGAGCATTTTTTTGAGCATCGGTAGAATTCAACGAGCACACAGCTTCTGAACACACAAATGTTCGTGCAAAATCTTATGTATGCTGGTCATACTAATGCTTAGACATCTGTCCATTTCTTGATATGTCACATGACGATCTTTTTCAATTATTTTTCGCACAGCATCGATATTTTCCGGCACAACGACCGATTTTAAATGACCTCCTTTAACTTCGCCCGTGAGCGAACTACGTCCACGTTTGAATTCAGTGTACCAGCGATATACAGTTGTTGTGGATGGCGCTTCATCGCCAAAAGTTGAATTCAGTTGATTGATGCATTGTTCTAGGTCATAATAAATCATAGCTCGAAAATTTTCGCGAGTTAATTCCATATTTTAAAATTTGAAACATGTGGGTCCGGTTGGTCTTTGGAAAAGGTGCTCTATTTAGAAATAAATATTAATAAGTATAAGCCGATATGACGAGTTCTAGGTTAAGAATAAAAATTGTCAATATAAATTTAGAAATGCGGTTTACAAAATTTAAACTGTATTAGTAAAAATTGTCTGTAATAAAAAGTTTTAAAAATGGTTTTTAGATTTTCTTTTAGGTATGAGCTGCAAGAAAGCTATAATTTAGAAGGTGTGTGTAGAACGGTAAGGGGTGGTTCGAATTTAAATCTATTTACAGATTCGGATTCCGCATAAAATTCTAGACTAATTTGATGTATAGCATGGCTAAAAGTATTTATAAGGACGGTCAAAAATCGCTACCGGTAAAAAATCTTAAAATAAGGGTAGCTCCCTGGGGGATGATGCAATCTAAGAAATTCCTAGAAATTCGGGTAGCTGAGAAAAATCTAATATTAATTGATATCAAACAAGATAGGTTTATATCGAAAGATGCAATGGCTAGTCAAAGAAAACTATTTTTTAGGTTATAGAGTAAAGAGCAAAATTTAGAGGTTTAGGACTTTAAAAGTGTAACTTTGTAAGGGGTGATCCTATTGCAAATCTGTTTGCGGATTCGGATTCTGCATAAAATTCTAGATTAATTTGATGTATTGCACGACTAAAAAATTTATAAGGACGACCACAAAATCGTTACCGGTAAAAAATTTTAAAATTGGGGTAGCTCTCTGGGGCATGATGCAATCTAAGAAATTCCTAGAGATTCGGGTAGCTGAAAAAAATCTAATATTAATTGATACCAAACAATGTACCTTTATCTCGTGGGTAAAAATGGCTAGTCGAAGAAAACTATTTGATTCAGAATGTTGGCTGTAAAAAAAATCTTAAAATTGGGGTAGCTCTCTGGGGGGTTGATGCAATCTAAGAAATTCCTAGAGATTCGGGTAGCTGAGAAAAATCTAATATTAATTGATACCAAACAAGATAGGTTTATATCGAAAGATGCAATGGGTAGTCGAAGCAAACTATTTGGTCCAGATGTGGGAGGAAATGAGGGATTCTCCTCATTTCCACAAGGCGGTTCACAAGGCGGGAGTCCCACTACCACATTTCCACCTTATGGGAATTTACATGTAAATCTGTGTGGAAATGTGGGGTTCGGGTGGAAATGTGGCGGCAGAACGTCACTAAACCCTCTACTATCCTAGTATCTTTTTATGGCGAGAAAATTCAGCTCACAACTGCTCTAGACTAGTGATGGAACGGACCGATACCAACATAGTCTCGGTCTCGGTTTCGACTCGAGAGCCTCGACTTGGTCTCGGTCTCGTCTTATACAATTAATGTTAACCTTAGTTATACAGAGTGTCACGAAAACGCCACGGAGCTTTATAGCGAAACAGTGTATATATTCAAATTTTTTTTATAGTAGGTCTATGGTAGGTCTATGTAAGTTCGGAAAGACAACATTTTAAAAATATTTTTAAAATATACGGTGTGTTCCAACAGTTTAACAAACCAAAGTTATGTTTATTCTTATGAAACACTTTATTTTTTCGTCGCATTTTTGAATTGTAGGTGGAAAATAAATTAGACTTTCGTAAGGGGTTCCTATACCTAAATACAGAGCGTTTTGATTTATTTCGCTTTTTCTAAAATTCTAAGGGTTTCATAAAAATTAAATAACTCTAAAATTAATTCACCTAGGCAAATTCGTCTTTAATCCTTGCTTGATATTAGATTGTGCCCTTCACCGATCAAGTTGCTTACTGAAAGCAAATTTCTTTACAGGGTGATCAGAAACTTCAGTTTCAGTATTGACACTTTCAAAATATAATATAGTTGCTGTTTTAAACGGAACATCCTATATTTTATCGGTCAATCTTATAGTAACTTTAATTATTTTTCAAACTGTATTAGGATTGCCTATACTTTTCGCTTCGAACATTGCCATAATTTCCATTTAAAACAGCAACAATATTATACTTTGAAAGTGGCTGCAATACGGAAACTGAAATTTCTTAACACCCTGTAATGAATTTGATTTCAGTAAGTTACTTGATCAGTAAAAAGTACAATCTAAAATTAAGGGTTAAAGCGAATTTGTCTAGGTGAATTACTTTTAGAATTATTTAATTTTTACGAAACCTTTAGAATTTTAGAAAAAGCGAAATAAATTGTTACGTTCATTTTCGTAAATAATTAATTAGTGTATATACAATAATTTTTATGTTAAATTCTTTTGGCGTTCAACACAAAAATTAATTCCGTTAATTAAAAGTAACCCTTTTGTGTATTAAAATTTGTATGGTAATTAATAATAAATATCCTATCTGTCAGTTGATAAATCTTTTGTGCTTCATTAGAAAAATAAATATCCTTTCTAAGAATTTCGTCCCGTGGAATTTACGCCTTAATTAGATAGGCGACTTTCCAAGTATTTTAATAATTAAATGCTGGTGTGTTTTCCTTTTTCAAAGAATTCGGTGAATTTATTTTAATAAAATCAGGGTTTTCCTGGTTTATTTCCTTGCTTTGGTGCTTTAACAAATGTAACAATTCATTTGCTGTTCGAATAGCCACAAGAAAGCACGTTCTATTTGGCTTCGCTCGTTTTCTTGATGCGAATTTCCTGCACGCATTATTTAGCGTGGTGAGTATATGGAGTTTATATAAAACAATACGTTTCGGCTTCATTAAATTAATTTATTGTTCGTAACTATTCTAGCTTCCTGCGGGGGACACGTTAATCCCTTGAACTGCGTTTCTTTTGGAGGACTGCGAAGTCCAATGCGCTCCGCTTGGCCATAAGCTTGCCTGTTCGCTGACGCAGACCAGCGACATCCTCCACCCCAATGTCAGTAACTCAAGGGTGAGTCCTTTTTTTTTCTTTGTATGCGATTCTGACTTCGGAACCAGAACGTTCTAAGATGGCATTTCCAAATTTGATTTTTTATATATGAAAATTATTAAACCTTTTTGGCATTTACTGCTCTTGTGTTACGGCCTTACTATTTGTTGCTAAATTACTAAAACTGTACATTGTTTGTAAAAATAGGTTAAGTGAATATTTACGATATTCTAGAGCTGTGGTTTTTAGGGTTGCGTTTGGTTCTTTCTTTTTTTTACTAATTACTGTCAGGGGGTAATTACCTAAAAACTACAGCTCGCCCCTTTTAATAAATAATTTTTTTTTACTGTGTTGTGTACATATTTTGTTTAATTATAAGTTCTTTCTTTTCCGTTGTATGTTTTGTTCTGTGTGTGAATGAGTGAGTGTTTATATAATTTTTTTTCTTATTTCAGGTTTCTTTTTTTATTTAGCTATAGGTATAAGACCCCGCCCACTCACCGATTGAGCCCGGTCATTTTTTTTCTTTCTTTTTCTTGGTTTTTTTAAGTTACGTCAATGTACGTAGCAAAATTAAAACGCTCTGTATTTAGCTATAGGAAGCCCCAATTTATTTTTCACGTACAATTCAAAAGTGCGACGAAAAATAGAGTGTTCCATAAGAAGAAACATAACTATGGTATTTTTACTCTTTGTTGAGACACGCGGTATATTTTCAAAATATTTTTAAAATGTAGTCTTTTCCAACCTACATAGACCTACTTTAAAAAAAATTTTGAATATATACACTGCTTCGCTATAAAGCTCCGTGGCGTTTTCGTGACTCTGTATAACTAAGGTTTGATACATTGTATTATAGAATGTAATGTAATAATTGCCAACCAAGTTCATACTAGGAATAAACAAGAGACAATTACTTTGTAACACACACGCAAGTTGATAGAAATAGGTATGGAACAATGAACTGCTACCAAGCAGACTTATTTATAATTACCTAGAAATAAAGACATTGTTTGATTATCAAGAAACAAGTGCAAGCAATTTTGCAGTTTCCCACCGAACGATATGAGACAAGAGGCTTCATTTTAAGTGCAAGAAGCTCTGCCAGTCAGTTAGCCTTCGAATCTCATAACTTGTAACGTGCATTTTTGTAATTTTAACATTTTACGCTATCCTCAATTCATAAATACATTTCTACAAATTACTATTTTTATATTTGATATTTATTAACTCCTTAGGCGAGTGCATCGTATTAATTATAGATTGCATCGTCCTTGTCTTGCCGTAAATATAAATTTTGTTGTTTATGTGAATATACAAGGCTAGATAAGAGACGATAAGAAGTTGGAATAGAACGAGTTGAATAAACAGATGTAGAGTCGTAGTTCGTTCTTGGTTGCTATATATTAATTACGGAAAAAAGACTTTTCTTTCTGCTTTTGAATAGTGAGAATTAATGCGCGATTAATTTTTGTATTGTTCATGAACAAGCTCGGCACGATTTTTAGTTGTCTTTCTTGTGAAATATTAACTGTAGCAGTGAGTAGTTCTAATTTCTTTTTTTGAAGGAAGTATGCTATATATGTAACGTGTTTGGTTGACCACAAGTGTTGTGGTAAGGTCATTGACGGACGGTTTTATTGCTTACGCGTGCTTACTAATTGTTTTTAGTTGTTTTTCTTGTGAGACAAATGCTTTAAGGAACATTTGACGAACTTACTTTAGTGATACGCGTACTTTACTGATTTGTGGTTTTCTTAGTTGATTTGTCTTTTTATACTTAAACTGTGTGTGCGATCTAGTCTAGTGTCCCTTTGTTTTATCAGATTATTGCATACTTTGGATTATTTAAATACAGTGGATACTGTAGTTTCTGCATTTTTCTAACACCAAAGAATCTAAAATAGATCATTGCTTGCGCGAATTTCGTTATTTGCGAAATATAACAAATTGCCGGTTTACATAGGTATTGGTTGAAGTTTCTCACTGCTTTTTGGAGGTTTATGAAAATAATATACATTTGATCCCGTTGAAATTAAATTAGTGCTACAAAAGATTTCGAAATTATTGTCTCAGGAAATAGAATTAACAAGAAATTTATCAATGCTACATAGTTCCGTCGCGTGATGGTGTCTGCTGCTAACCCCAGTGAAATGCGTAGGTGTGATTAGTGTGACGTGTAATAAGTTCCATCAACACCCTCACAGTCCAGGGTGAAGTGCTTCGTTAGCGTAGGACATCGAGAATCTCACACTTCCGTTGCAAGGAAGCGTTGCTGAAAGACGTTTGTAAGTTGATCTATTTTCTACTTGTTATTACTGTAAATATCTATCCGTGGCTTTGCCATATCTTTGTCGTTCTGATACCTTTTGCAATAGACTTGCATGCTATTTTAAAACATAAAAAAAAAGAAAGAAAGAACAATCAATACTACTGAATTACTCATACCAATGGTGTCTTATCTATTTACCTTTTGTTAACATTTTATCTGATTTATGTTTAATTGGTGTGTCAGGAAACGTTTCTGCTACTCCCCAATATTACCTCACTTTGTAATAAAAATTTTTATAATGCTTTTATCGTGATTATATTATATAGTTTATCTAAACAGTTTTATTTACATTCTACAAAGTGCTGAATAACTTAGACTTTTCATTGCTGCTATGCTTTTTCTTTATTTCAGGTTTGCAGGACTAATTTTTCTTTATTGCAGGTTTGCTATTCTAACTTTTTTTTCTTGCAGGTATTATCACTAACTACTTACAGCCCCGTACGTTATATGTTGGTCTGCTTTCTACAACCCCCCCCCCCCAATCTCCGATTGAGCCCGGTCATTTCTTGATATCTTTGGGTTACGCACGGCTACGAGACAAAGTAGCATAACTTTGGCGCCCGAACAGGGACTGTCACGAATTACGTAACGTAACATTTTTGGCGCCCAACGTGGCTGCCCTTAATAACGTAACAAATTTGCCGCCCAACGTGGCTGCCACGAAAAAAAACGTAACAAACTATTGTCAGAATTTAAGCTGAAATGCGATGTTAAAGTACACCAATGTGAAATTAGAATCGATCATGGACATTAATATATATAATTTTGTAAACGCTGACACAAGAGGAGGTATCACACAATGCAGTGGTAAATACGCCAGAGCTAATAACAAATATATGGGCGATTATGATACAGTTAAATCATCCAGTTACATGATGTACCTCAACGCCAACATATGGGCGGATAATGAACCAACATTTGTCCATAAGCAGCTATAGGTGGTTAAACGAAACTAAAATTGATCGCATTAAGTAGGAAAAAACTTGCAACGCGGGATATATACTAAAGATGGACGTCAAAAACTCATAGTAGCTGCAATATTCCCATAGCAATTTGCCTTTTGTCCCAAAACAAAGACTCTGCCATACACTAACTCAAAAAACACGCTAAAAATTAAGAAGAATCATGTATGCCACCACAGTTACCTGCAGCAATGCTTAAAGAACGATCTTCGGCTCACAGCGGTCCACCGGGAGTTTGAACAGTTTGTCAATATAACCCTGTTACCAGACGTAAATGTAATATTTGACTTTCCTTCAAATAGCTCTGAAGTCAGTAGGACCACCGGTAACGGAGAGTGATTAGCAGTAAGGTGAAATGAAAAAGAAACATTAACGTCACTTACCCAGCTGGTAAATTGCAGGTTCCACTATCAGTATGTTTCTGGTTACTTTTGCAATATAAAAAGGATGGAAAGGATTGAAATGTACACTAATACACATTAACTAGAAACTAAACTGAATTTTAAATACGAAATAATACGTCTAATAAGGCTACACACCCACGGACACGACTTTGTCATAAGAAGAACGAAAAACGAATCTTCATTACGAATACCCACGGACAATTAAAAATGTTTATCACAACAGCTGTGGGCATAACTGAAAATACAATAAAACCGTTTTTAATGTTTTTTGCATCAACATACCGGCCGCCGAAAACACGCTGTTTTCCCTAACTCTATAACAAAGTACATTAAAAACGAAAAATGAAGACAAAAATAATTTGAATGAGAAAATAAAGGAAAAATAAAACAAACTAGGAATTGGGTAAGAGGCACAGTTTAACGACTAACCACGGAAAAGCACCAGTAGCGGTTTTTATAGTAGCCATCCTAATATGCCCATTGTCACCGAGATTACTTCTTTCACATGTCCAAGTGGCCAACGAAAGGAGGAAGTCATTTAGTGTTTTAGTAGCATTAACGACCCCAACTGTATTGCGGGAATAGACTTATCCCATTTTTGCTGTTGCTGCAGAGAATTTAAATATTTTAAGGAGTATCCCTTCCAGAAAGAATGTCGAAGTCGCTAGAGAAGTTGTTATCTGGCAAGGCAATTAATAGGAACCTCAGATCCATAAGGCTCCGAAATTGATGAATCTCAGGGCTCCAGGTTCAAAAAATGTCCCGAAGTAAGCGAAATAAAATCGTTGGAATCCGTACTTAAAGCACACAAGGGTATAGAGATGAGAATAGCCTCAATCTGACAAAGTAATGTATTCATTCTTCTAGGATAAAGTGTTGCTCTCCAACAACTAAAAAAAATGCGATTTGAAAGATTTGACATCCGCCTCCGCTAGACCATGAAACCGAGGTGCAAGGGGGTGGGGAAAAGACCATTGTATAGAAAGTTTTGCGGACGCTTCTTTAGCGAGATTAATAAATTGATTATTAGCACCAACAAAGTTTGACCCATTGTCAGAGTAACTATCTGAAACCTATCTATGTCGGGACTCTTGCCTCAGAATGCAGCAATAAAACTGTGTGTTGAAAGATCCACTGTGTGCTCAAGATAAATTGCACTAGTACAGATACATACGAAAACGCACATGTAGGCATTGGTGTTAGAGTCACGTAGGCGAAGTGGAGTTACAAATAAAAGGAGTCACATTATTACATTCCTTTCGCTAACTATACAGTAACTCTTGGCGCGAGTACCCACAAACTCTAGAACTAACTCACCCCTTCCTTAAACTTCCATATTTTGGATGTAAGTGTATGGAAACACGCCCTTCCTGGTAACCAGTTGGAACTTGGAGTCCTTGGGGAAGTGATGTCTGCCCTCTACAAACTGATCCTGGGCTAAATTCTTTGCCAGTGTGTCTAACCCGGAGAGAGTCGATAAACCGAAGTAACATATCTGTAGAACAGCAAATGAAATTCTATGGAGACAATCAGGTGAACCCACAAATTTTTATAAATAACATTAGGACCTTGGTTTGTAATCTGTATGATGAACAGGCAAAACTACATGTTGTAAAAGCTGTATTAAAGGATAACGCCGAAACCCGGTACAATTTAGTAGGGCAGGATATAACATCATACTTAGATTTCGGGGAGAAATTCCTTAAACATTATTGGGGTGATCATAGACAGGATCAGGTTAGGGATGATCTAATCACAGGGAAGTACAAAGGGGAGTTTGCAGGATCCCGCGAACAATACGCCATTGGTAAACACAGTATAGCAAAACAACTAAGTCCACCATTAACCGATCGTCAAATAATTAAATATCTGTCTAGGCATTTCGAGATAGAGGTCAGGTAACATGTGGCATTACGAAACATAGTTGACAGGGAGACATTTTTAGAGTACCTGCAAAGGTATGATGATGTAAATTCTGGACGACCTAGGAAGCGTAGAGAGCGGAATGTAACCTAGTAAGATTTGAAAACAAGAGAGAAAATTTCTACAATCAAAGAGGAACAAATCATAATGAAAATTTTAGGAATCATTGGGGACAACGAGGTAGCTTTTATAGGAGCAGTAGCGGTACGAGGGGTGCTACTCCAAGACCGGGAGTCTAAAGGCAAAATAGCTCGCCGGAAATGAACAGGACACCCACGAATGGTTGTAACACAGAAAGAGCAGAGGGACTAGAGCCGACAACTAGAACATATGGGCAAGTGGTCGAGGCACAACCAGGACCGAGTGGTGAGACCAGAGCTAGGCAGGATTTTTAAATTTAGAAAAACCACTAGAAATTGACGTTTGTAAATAAGAACATCCGCGCGAATTTATGGATATAGAAGAGGAAATAGAACCATAAGAGGTAGAGAAATTTTGTTTGTCGGTTGTAGAGAACAAAATTTTAAATCGTAGTGTAGGATCGTTGCTCGATTCAGGAGCAAAGGCGAGTTTGGTCTTGGAAGAATTCGTTAAAGAGATCCAAGCAGAAATTCAGTATAGGATTATGCCAATAAAAAAGAGTCACTTGATAGCTCCTAATAAAAAAAGGTATGTTATGGTAAATAGTGTAGTAATATTGAGGGTATAAATAAGAATGGTAAGCTGTGAGCAGGAATTCATTATCGTTCCAGAAATTCATTATCGTTCCTGGACTTAAATTTAAAAGTATTTTAGGGGTTGATTGCATGATGAAGATGGGAATAGTGATTGATTTTGATAGGAGTTTAGTGAAGGTCAGAGACGTAGTATTGCCCTGGAAGGGAAGTTATAATGTCACTGAAGATGACACTGGGTTAAACGTAAATGTTATGGAAGTAGATGAAGACGAAATTAGTAAAGTAAATGCTTTTAAATGTACAGAAAAAAAAAGCGAAGAGGTGCAAGAGTTATTAAGGAAACATTCAGATTTGGTAAGAGTACAGGAGAGCACAGCAGTAGGTTATGTACATGTGAGGAAATTAAATAGTTTGGAATCTGTTAACATAAAAATTTATTCAATGTCCGCAGCATACATGGATCTGGTACAATAGGAAGTCACGAAAATGTTAAGTAATAAGAGTAATTTTAAAAAAGTATAGAGATAAGTTAACTTGGGATAAATTACATTTGAAGAATTCATTCTGGTTAAATCAAATATATGGAAATTCTAGGAGGTACATAGGGATGTGTGTTAGGAGAAAACTTGAGAATTCGGAAATGGTACTGTATGGTTTGTCTGAGGTAAATATGGAGAAAAGCAGGGGGAATTTAGTATATAAAGGAATAATTAAATATATTGTGAAAGTGATGGGAGAAGAGATCAAGATGAAGGTGGCAAGACTGGTTAGAAGAATAATGATGAGGATTAAAAAGAGGGTTAGGTTTAAATTGAAACCGTGTAGATACAATAATAGTGATAGGCATTAATGATAATGGATATAGGTGTGGGTAATAATTGTAATAGGTGTATATAGTAATTGATAAAATAGGGTTAGGTATAAAATAGTGTACATACAAATTAATTAATATATTTGAATAAAGAGAACTAAAAGTTTAGTTGCTCCCTTCATTCTAAATAGGGGGATAATATCATGAATTTGTAGGTTAAAAATAGATAAATAGGTCACAGGTCAAGCTTGAGTGTGTAGATACCGCTTATTAAAAATTTAATTAGGTGTTTTAGATATTTAAGGTAACGATTATTCAACTTAAAGTAGGAATATAGAGGTAATATAATTTTAGTTTCAGCTTTGCATATATTTGTAAAGAACTATCTGCTAATAATATAGAAATATTTCAATACCGTATAGTGTAACATAGTATTAAAAGCACGAGCTTGTTATGAACACGAACGAAAATCAATAATTTTTACGAATGTAAATAAACGTTAAAGGCAGACACGGATCAATATCACAAACAGGTACGGCCTTGGTTATAGCACATAATAGAGGAAGACGCAAAAGTCGAATATCAGTTAGACTTCGTAACAAACAGGGAAACAAGTGTAGTTCTGAAGCTATTAGTTAGAGTAAGATGAAAGATATTTGTAGCGATCGAAAATATAGAAAGGAATTAAGAAATATAATTGGACGTTTTAAAAGTTAAAGAGGGCACTTATCCAAGTGGGGTTCGTACTAACAAAGCGAGATGGAAAATGGTTGTATGTGAAAGAAAGAAAGAGGGACTAAGTTCGTTTTAGTTGTGAGGCGTGATCAAACCGGAATTAATATCCGTTGAGGCTAGTTTTTCGCGAATGCACCGACCGTTGGACGGTTAGGAGTGATTTTCTTGGTATTTTCTGTGTACGTGCGTTAAACTTGATAAAGGATGAAAAACCGTTTATGTTTTAGGCGAAATTTTGTGGCGGTTATGCTTGGAGTTTCAAGAAGGGAGCCGACGGTTGGCAAAATACCGGGAATGTTTGTTTATCTGTTGGAGAATTGTGTGAAAACTTGAAAACAGGGGGGTACGTTTAACTCTATATAAACACCGTAGAGGTAGGGTGAGGTTCTTTTACTTTTTTGCTCGCCATCGAGGTTAACTAAAGTAGTCAATCTTACATAGTGATTTTATAACAAGTATTGTTAATTGTAATTACAAAAGTTGGTGTGTCTTGGTAATGAATTGACACAAGTGAAAATTTTAAAGTAAATACGGAGTTAAGAGCAAAGCTTTTATTAAGCATGTAAGTAGAAGCTACTGCTATTTAGGGTGTTGGAGCGTGTGAAGGCGTTCTTAAATGGAATTTTAATGGTAAATGCATCAAGTATTGATTTGTTGGTCTAAAATGGAATGGTAATAGAAGATTTTGGAGATGTCTATGCACTTTCTATCAAAAATTAGGGGAGATTTGGATAGCAGCATGCCGAGAGGAAAAGTGTTTCGACTTGGAGAGCAGTTTCAGAGCCTAGAGTCATTCTGGATGGCAACTTCTTTAAGGGCTGGTTTGCAGTTGCTTGCAGGTTAATGGCCAGGTAACGAATTTTTATAAAACATTGTTGTGCTATTTATTTGAGATGTTTTTATTTTTTTGTGTTTTTGAGTGATTGTTTCTATGAATTTGGATGAACTGAAAATTTTATTGACTTTATATGTAAATGAAATAGGTTTATAATTAATGTAAGGATAACCAAGCTGTTTTGCACAAAGTAAAAGTGACTTTTATTATTGCAGTGCTAAAATGTTGCACACAGATTTAAAGAGTTTTACTATGAGCTCATATTAAGACGAGAGTTAAAGTCGGCTATGAGCATAGCCCACTTACTTTAATAGGGTATATGTTGGATAAAGATATTTAATACAACCTCATTTTTGAAATTGAATTGCTTCTAGTCAAAGTTATATTATTGTATGTAATGAAAAGAGTTTCGAAAGATGTTAATTTTATTTTGTGTAAATAAAGTGTGATGTATTAGTGAGTTGCGTTATTTCGAGTAGGATTGTAGGGAAGTATTTTCTTTTAAATTACAGCATAGCGGCAGTTAGGCGGAGCAGCCGAGGTAAGCTTCACAATAATATATATATATATATATATATATATATATATATATATATATTATCGTGTAATTAAAAGAGTCAATAGAATACACAAGGATATAAGTTAACTCATAGGGTTGAGAGCGATTAGGTACAGTAAAATTAATTTATTTAGTTAAAAAATTTTCAAGAATTATTTTCTATCTTAAATAGTAGATAATGGGGGAATATCGATTTAGTTTAACGCGTGATTAATGTAGGAATAATTTATATTAATTAGATTTAGTTGGGTACTATGTATTATAGCATGTATGTAAATAAAGGGAATAAGAAATGATAATTTGGTGTAAAATTATAGCATATAGGATTGATAATGGAATACTATGGAACAGTTTTAAAAACGTTGAGCATGTTAATAATAACAATTTCTAAGTTTCAAACGTAAAAAAACAACACGTTTCAAATAACAAGGGAAGTGATATATTTCTTAGTAGAGTTGCTACAAATAAACTTAATAGCTTATTGGAAAGAACAGCCGTTGGAATTAAAGCAGCCAAGGACGTAAACAAAACCACACAGTATTATGGCGCCCAACGCTGCGCACGATTGGATCTGTTTGAGAGTTCCAGTTTAGCCTTGTGGCTGAATTTGAGTCACTTGCCATTAATCCTTTTTTACTTTTCATTAATTTAAGACTCATTAAACTACTTCTCGTTTAAAATATATATATATATACGAATATATATATATATATATATATATATATATATATATATATATATTGCCGTGGTACTCGGGTCTTCGCTCTAATTTAGTACTCTCTCAAAAAACATTCGAGCCCCAACGTTGGACCGTCATAAGATTGCCGTAGAGCTCGCGTAAATTCTTACCCGTTTAAAAATATATTCGAAAATTTTATAAAATTTTCAAATTCGACAATAAACAAATTTTCATAAATTAACTAATTAAAAAAAAATATCCTTACCCGTTTTCCTCTCTTCCTCGGTTGAACGGCATTCTTCAACTGCTTTCGACTAGCACATTTGGACCTCCTTTTAGATATCTATATTCACTCTCAAATTCTATCATTCACTTATACTCCCAATAAAACCACAAGATACAACCAACATACAATCTTTTAATTATTCCTATTTACAAATGCAATTTAACACTGTCCATATTTTATTGTTCACGTTACACTTCAGTAACTGTTATCCTGTATTTAATTTTAAAATCATCAAACACATAAAATGTACTCGGAGTAAATGGACCTTGAATAATACCTTCTCGAAAATTCCTTCTTTATAATTTATTTATTTATTTTAATAATCTAAGTAAACTGTGGGATATGGTGAGCTTATAATAACCCAACTAATTCTGCATAATGTATGCCCTTCTACTTTGCATAAAAATAAAAAAACAAAGCCATGTACTCTTCACAGAAATTTTCACGTTCTGATGGAACGTTTAAAAGCTTTATAAACACCATCAAAATTTTTAGTTGAATACCGTAATCAAGTTATTTACACCTATTCAGTTCAATACGTAAATAATTCACACTACCTTAAAAAACACTCTCATACGCCACCCCAATATTTACAGTTTATAGAAATCACAATTTTAAATCGTTACCTGGAAATTGTGGAAGATCTCCGCTCTTGTAAATGATGCCATGTATTTTTCTATCTGGTTTGCAGATAGTTTCTCGCTATTACTAGACGAACTCCATCCAAGTTGATCTGCCAATGCCGCCTTTTCGGTATAACCAAATTCCAAATTTCATTTCAATTACACTTCTTTCACAGTAATCTACGTTACTTAATGTCCCGACACGAGTTGATAAAATTTATCGGTGATACCTCAATAAAAAAATTTTAATCTCGGCACACAGACCGCGTTTTTAATTTAAGAGGCTACCACTATGCAATACAATTTAAATGCTTTTATAATACTTACAACTCGTGTTGACTTTCATACGTGCTTTTGGGACGATCGAAATAATAAGGGCTTTAATAATATTCTCCTAAACTATTTATATCTTTTTAATGTAACCTCTCCTGGCCACAGTTATCCGAAATCCCTGCTCACAACACACATTCTCACAATTTTGCACTCAACCCCATTTTCAAGTCCGCGAATTTCAGTACCTCGTTATAATATTTCAAGAAAATTACGCTACTCTATCCTCGTGTCTATATCAAATCAAACTAACATATTGTCCAATCGTAGCTCTAATGACGTTTCACAAATCGTGCTTATACGTTTTCTACGTCTCCTTCTAACCTGGTTTGAGTGGTAGAAAATCAATATTCCAGTCTATATGCTATTTAAACCCACGTGGACTTCCTACGTGATTTAACTAACCGCTCGTTAGTATTTCTCGCGAATATAAGCGACGGTTTATCCGATATTCTCTGTAACCGTTTATTATCTACAAAAATAATTGGAAGCTTGACATTTAAAATTCTGCAGGTGTTCAATCGTAACACGAACGTTTTAAATACATTTCCACGATTTAGAGTTCGGCGTATTTCTACCCCACTGATATATTTGTCAGATAGCAACGCGTTTCATCTTGGTATCATTGGGTTTTTACACGCTTTTATGCAAATTATACATCAATAATCCTTCAATTAAATTCAAATTAATTAATAAATTAATGGCATTGGCTTCTACCATTTAATTTCTTTGCAAACCTACTTAAATTTCATTAATTATTTATAAAATTTCGTTAATACCTGATACTTAAAAATGAATTAACTAATATAAATTTCGCACGTAATTTCTGGTTGTTCCTTTATACAGGGTGTTTTGAAACTGTTTCTTTTATATTTATTTTTGATCTTTTAAAACCACTATAATATATATATATATATATATATATATATATATATATATTGCTGTGATAAGGGGTTGTTTAAGGGTGTACTTTATAGTAAAGGTCGTTTAGAAATGAGAAATTAACATAGGCAGCAGAAAACTGCATTTATTTAATTGAAAATTTAGAAATGGAGATACTTTGTAAATAGTAAGCAGTCAACACCCTGTATATAAAGTATAAATAGTTTTAAGCGACGCAAATAGACACAGGAAGACGCACAGTTAGCGTAGGAACAAGGAAGACATGCATTAGGTAAATAGTAAATATTTAACACCATGTAGATAGAGTTTTAGTTAATTAGGCAATGCAAATAATGATATTTTTCAGTGGAAGCACGCGTATTTTATATGTAAACATAATAAAGTGTAATTAAACACGCATTCAAAAGAGTTCCAAACGATTAGGTTAATACGGAGATAAGAAATAGTTTCAGGAGGCATAGTATAAATGCGTACAAAATAGTTAACCATTTTTAATAAGAAAGAAGATTAAAAATTGCGTAAATAACAGGCAGATATAAAAATTAAAAGTCGAATTGCATCAGTTGTTTATGGAAAAGCAATTAGATTCATCAAAACACCGCATGTTTGATAACAAGCACCTGCGAGTAGGCTACAATTATTGGAAAGCATAGAAAATTACATCAGAAACTACTTTAAATGCAAGGATTTGATTCGCTAAAATGAGCGACAAGTTTGTAAACCATACCCACTGACGGAGTAGGGGTAAATGATATATTAACAGGCACAGTGATAACAAAGTCAGTTTTCAACTCAACAAAGGCCGAGGTGCGCCACTATGAAATAAAGTGTGATACGTAATAATAATTCAAAGTGAAAAATTGTATAAGTGCGACTAACATGAAAATTACGATTGCCGATTAAACGTAAGTAGATTTTGGTGAATTTATTTTAAACTAAAACATAATAATAATAGGGCTTTCGAGTCCTGAGGGAGAAAAAATTACAATTCCGAGTCCTGGGGGAGAATAATACAATTTCTGAAGCCGGGGAAAATACAATTCCAAGTCAGGGGAAAATAAATGATGATAATCCAATTCTAAGTTTGGGGAAATTGATAAGAAGGAATGACAATAAATTGTGGTGCATAAGTATAAGTTAATAATGGTAGTCCAGAGGGTGATGGCAATAATTTAAATGCAATGGTTCAAGCGTGTGGATAGACAATATTTCGAATGCGCATGTAATAATCCTGAATTGGGGGAAAATAAATTCTATTCAAATGGATGGCTTAATGCATGGGAAATATTAGCTGATTATGGACGCGTCAATGCGAAGAAAACAGACCAGGTTAGATTTTTAGTTATCAGACATTATTTTTCTATTTTTTTTTATCTGAATATTGAATTTGCTTAATATAAATGAATGTGAAAAAGTCAACAAAAGAAGGACTTGAATACGTATAAAGTGCGTAATATGACAAAAGGTTTCGAACGTTTCACACTTCTTTTTTTATAAAAATAATAGGTTTTTTTGGTGACTTTGCGTTTTGAGTTAAAAAGTATATGATTTTTGATAGATGAGATTTACAACTTTTATTAATTGAAAAGTGTATTTCAAATAATTTACAAAAACTGTACATAATATTTGTTTAATTATATAGAATCGAATTAACTGAATTTTATAATTCCAAATAAATGCTAGTCGAGGTCATAAAATAAAGTTAATATATATATATATATATATATATATATATATATATATATATATATATATATATAATACACACCTATAGCAGTAGTTTTAATGGCCAGGTACTTTTAGGATACAACGGAAAGTTTCACTTAAAAGTAAACGCTCGAAACTACACTTACAAGTCTGAAACGACTGCAAGAATGATTTGCTTATAAACGCAAGAAATGTAGAAGACGCAAAAATTGTCGGTTGTTATTGTGTACTCAGTAATTTACCTGACATTTTTAATCATTACTAAATAATGTTATCTTACCTTTTAAATTAAAATCTTTCATTTCTGTGCTTTAACGAATTTGACTTTCTTCTTGTATTTCAAATATATTGTTTTACATTGGTTATTACAACTATTTGTTTCCTTACATCGATCTTTTTACCGGTATAAAACTTATGAAGACAAAACTTTAACCTGTATCTAAAATCACATTCATTAATAGGCGTGAATCATATAAAAAATAACATCAAGCATATTATTTTGTTAAGTATTACATAAAGATCTTTATTAAAGTACATTTAATTTTATTAATCAATTTAAGTAAAATAATAATAATAATAATAATAGTAACGTCAGCACCGTTGCTGCATTACTTAAGTTCTAGGTAATATGGCCGTGTAGTTGTGTAGCGTTATGGGAATTCCAAAGATTGCGTTATATTGTTTGATATTAAAGTGCTTTTAGAATCGCTTTATTTACTTACGTGTTTATTTCATTTTTAAAATACAACAACGTTGAAGGAAAAAATACGTACAAACAATTTTGTAGGACCTTGGGTCTATGATTAGGTATGGTGGTTACTGTGGTTTAACCTCTTTGTGCTCAATTTTTGAACTAAACTAAAACCATTCTTCAAAGATTACTATTCAAAATAATAAATGATAAATTAAGCCTTTTGGTAATATCTCCCGTTGCCTAAGCCCCTCCCACAATATCTTTGTTTGAGAGGCAGTACAAAGCTCAGGGTTACCGGCACAAGATAGCAGTAACGCGGCACAAAATTCTGATAAAGTTTTGGTCCAGAATTATGTGGGCGGGGCTTCCCATTTGTCAGACCCACCCACATTATCTCTGTTTGGGACGCAGCACAAAGCTCGGCGTAACCGGCAAAAACAATACTAACGCAGCACAAAATTCTGGCAAAGTTTCAGTTCAAAATTTAACTGGATGGAGCTCGCATTTTCTCAGCCCTTTTCACAATATTTCTGCTTGAGAAGCAGCACAAAACTCGGGGTGTCGCAAAATTTTGACAAAACTTCAGCACAAAATTGTAAATGGACAGGGCTCTCGTTTCCTCAGCCTCTCCGACACGATCTCTGCTTTGTTATCGTTCGAGTGGGAGGCGTCTTAAACTGAGTAGGCTTGGCTTGATTAATTGTTTAATAACATAAGCAAAAATAATTATAAGTTTCAAAAAATACATAAAATTAACGTGAAATTGACAGATTTTAATTCTTGAAGTAGTTCGGAAGTCTTCGGTTATCTTCACAAATCTTCGGAAGCTTGATGCTTGCTTGTGAACACCAAAATAAACTCTAACACTTATTAAATGAATGTCTATATAGTTTGAAGGCGACGAAAACGGCTTTGATGGTCTTCGGGATTGTTAGAAAGGTCGTTTTTGTCACGATGTAATTCACAAGAGTTATGAATTGAATTTAAAAAAGTACTAATTTACAATATCTACAAGTATGGAGGGTTCAGAAGTCTTCAGTTGTTTTCGGAACTCCTCGGAATTGATTTGTGAAGATTAATAATAACTTGAACTGTGGTGAATAGCGATTAATTACAGGTTTGGAAGGCCCAGACGTTTTCGGTGATCTTCGGTGCACTTCGGCAGACGTCGTGGACGTGGTGTCCCAAGCCTAGTAGAGTACGGCTCCGTCAAACTATACGAGGGGTGCTATCCCGGAGGTAGACCTGGCAGATGCTGTCGGCGACATTACAGTAATCTACTTCTTGGGATGTGTTTGTAGTAGACCGAATGATTTTCTTCGGTGACGGCAGTAGCGGAGGCAGAAGCCTCGAATGCGGTCGTATGGAACGAATCCCACGTCGAAGAGCGTTCTGAGCTTGTTTTCGGGCTGCTTGATGTGCAGAACGAGACTTACTACCCATACGTAGGTTGTTGATTTAGACAAATGAACTATTATGACGGCGCCAAGTACGGCGGCGGACAGCGTAACGTTGCAGGCTATGATGAGCGCTGCGTTTAGAACTATAGCAGGCAATGGAGAGCGCTGCTTGGAAGGTTATTTGCAGGCTATGGGGAGCACTACAAGGAGAGGATTTCTAGGCTATGATGAGCACTACGAATGCCTTCTGCAGAATTTGAAATTATATTTATACAGTTCTGGTCCCTATTTTTCCTATGTTGAAATAAGTTAATGATGTCCTTAACCAATGAAATGCGTTTTTCGATTTTTGATTGTAAAAGAATCTCCAAATTTTAGTTTAATCAATGAAAGTACAGATTTCTGAGTATCACAAAAACTTAGTTGGAATTTCTCGATATTCTTTGGTTTGTTCTATTTCCAGCTCGTGTACTTTCATATAGTCGACTGCAAATTCTCAGTCTGTGGCTATGGGGAGCACTGCAAGGAGAGTATTCTTAGGCTATGGTGAGCACTACGAATATTTTTTGCTGAATTTGAAATTATATTTATACAGTTCTGGTCCCTATTCTTCCTATGTTAAAAAACGTTAATGATGTCTTTAACCAATAAAATGCGTTTTTCGATTTTTGATTGTAAAAGAATCTCCAAATTTTAGTTTAATCAATGAAAGTACAGATTTCTGAGTAGCACAAAAACTTAGTTGGAATTTCTCGATATTCTTTGGTTTGTTCTATTTCCAGCTCGTGTACTTTCATATAGTCGACTGCAAATTCTCAGTCTGTTCAGTGCTCTTCGTGCGATGGTATAGTCAACAGCTTGGGAAACAGCAAAAGCTCGGGGTTACTGGAACAAAATAGCACTAACGTGGCACAAAATTCTGATAAAGTTTCTGTCCAGAATTGTAAGTGGACGGGGCTCCCGTTTCCTTAGTCTCTTACACAATATATATGTTTGGGTAGCAGCTTAGAACTCCGCGTTACCGACACAAAACAGCACTAATGTCGCACCAAATTCTGACAAAGTTTCTGTCCAGAATTGTAAGTGGACGGGGCTTCCGTTTCCTTACCCCTCCCACAATATATGTCTCATATGCAGTACTAAACTCGGCATTACCGGCACAAAATAGCACTAACGCATCACAGAACTATAATATACTAGGATCTTAAAAATTTTAAATGCGGGGGGACTCATTATTTTTCAGGTCGGAGTTTTATATCAGGTCTTAAAAATTCTTGTTCTTCTATCGTAAACTTTTAATCTAAGAACAACTAGAAAACATTTTCCTTCTTGTCAAAAACTTTCAAAATGGCAGTCTACTTTTAAAAGCAAAACAGCCTTTTCTTAATTTTTGAAAAAAAAATCGAAGTCAGACAGACACATATCTGGACGGAGGTTGTAATATTGTTATAAAAATAAGTGGTCTGTAAGTATTAGCTTAAGATTGTTTAATGGCTGTTATTTAACATGAGTATAATTCAAACATATTGTTAGCGTGTAAGAAGGAACAGCTGCAAGTGGCAATTTTACTTAGCTTTTGAAAAGCATTGTCTGTATTTGAACCTTAAACACTGTATGCTTCACTATTTAAATATATATATAAACTTACTATTAGCGTACCTTTGTAGTACATAAAAAGGGTAAATTTGTTGTGGATATTTGAGCAAAGAACAAAATATAAAACACATTTATAGTTATTATTATCACAGGGTATTACTCTAAGGGTCTGGAAATGGCGGACAAGCCTCACAAAGTTGACTCTATTTCTTCTGGAACGTGTGTGAATTTATATGTGAGTAACATGGTAATTCTAATTTTAAAGAATTAAAGAGTTAGCAGCAAGGGTTAAGTATTATGGTAACCATTTTTCTTTATTAAATGGTTGACCAAATTTTGATTTCAACAAAATAGATACTCAAAGGAAAGATACTGGATGGCTAAAAAGAGAAACGTGCACAAAATAAAGCCCGGTGAGGTCGGGTAAGCGAGAAGGCTGAATGTTAAACTCATACAACATATAGAAGGTAGCGACATCATTCCATCACGAATAACTATAAACATGGGGAAATTCTCAACAACAGCTCCGTAACTTTAGTTCAAACTAGTTATTACAAAACAATAAAAAATACGGCCTTACTTTGTTACATGCCGAAAATCGGCTATGTAAACATTTCTGTTTTTAGTCTAATTTGCAAGTGAATTCGCGCCAATATTTTAAAAGACTTGTGCGTGCATTTCCGTCACTTTAGATAGTTGCACCGGCTCCCGAGAATGCGCAGACGCGGTGTGGGGAAGGAAGTGGTGGTTTCCGTCACGTCATGGACTAGTCAACGAAACGTCGAGAGTGTGGTTATCTGTGTGCCTTTTACCTTGTCTTCTCTTTCAGATATGAAGGTTTCTGTCTCGTACCTGTTATCGTTCCTTCTACCTGTATCCTTTACCGTACCGCTACACAAAAAGAGAGAAGACAACCCAATTTGACATCAACGGGGGCAATGGACGACCCACACCCAACTAATGCCAAACTAGCTGCAATGTTGTGAAAGGCTCCACAGTTTACGTGAGTACATTTTGTCTTTGCCTATAATCGCAATAAACATTTTTTGCATGTGATACAGTAATTTGAAACATAAATATGACGTAACCCCTTATTGCGCAATATTACGTATGTGTTTATTAAGTTGTCAACTTCTGTAGTGGCTCTTATCAATTACACCGGGACTTTAAGGAGTATACCTTTGAATACAACAATATAGTATAGCAACTTACCCAGATCACGATTGATTGAAAAGATCCTGAAAGAAAAATACAAGGTTAAATGAACATAGATCACTATTTGAATTCAAAAACAAAAAATAAGAATTTGTATAAAATCATAAACTTCCTAGCAATCCATAATATGCGCTAATAATACTGTATATGCTGGTACTTGCTATAGCGGCAATTTCTCTATTACTTTCATTCTATTCTCATTAGATAAAGTGCCCGGATCCTAGTTCACTCTAATAAAGAAAAGGGTATAGCATTGAAAGCTACTATCAACATAAATATTATATGCTCGGTTAGAACTTGTCTTAGAAGTCTCAAATTTTTATATCACAAACAAGATTGGAGAGTAAAATATGATTGTTCAAGTATTTTGAATTTTTAAGCAACAACATTCGATTAAAGCTTTAAATATTTCAAATACTGAATAAATTTTACAAGAAAAACCTTATTATAAAGAGTGTTTGCTTATTTTGACGACAGAGATAAAATAAGTGTAATATAAACAATCAAGTATTTAAAACAGTAATCTATAAATTAAATTTTACGGTATTATACTTGCAGTCACAATTGTTCTCAAGTAATTTAAAAGTAAAATACCTACAAATAAGTTTTTATTAAATCGCCAATACATAGAACTAACAACTAACACATGCAGTTAACAAATTCGAAAATAAAAACATATCCAAAAATCTTGGTGGCTAACCGGCGGCAATAAAAAAAATCAAGATTTCGTATATAATGTTACACGTAAGACGAACGGGCTAGGAAGATAAGAAGGATATCAGTATCGGAATGTTTGCCCGAATTACGATAACAGAGAAAGGAAAGAAAGAAAATGAATGCCACGCTAAAACAGTTGGTGATTGGGGGTGGGGGAGCGAAAAAGACGAAACAAAAGACCACACATGCCACCATTCGCCCTGTAAACAAAATGATTTGTAGATACACAACGTATACATACGGATAGAACACTAGTCTGTCCAATACAATAAAATACATCACTCGACTAAGAACACAGAAAAATAAACAGAATAGTTATGAAGTTTATTTTAGCACGCTAACACTTATTTATATCCCGTAACACATACCAATAAAAATTATAAAAAATATATAAATATAAAAATAAAAAATCCCTTCTACTAACTACGTTGACTATGACGATCTCGCACCAATATAATTGACTAAACCGAAGACAAGACATAAATATTTAAAATAGTTCACTTGGGCGCAATCAACAAACCAGTACGAATAACTAATCAAATATCACAGCTGATAGTTAATTATCAAGTCTATATACAATTTCAAAACAAATTCACTAAGTTATCCATCAATGTAAAGACAATATCACACAAAGTTACACTAAATCCTTATTGTAATAATAACAGCATTAAATAAACAACAATGGTTTGCTCATCTAAATATTTATAAAGACAAGCAAACCTACGTATCGTAGGTGACTAAAGCAATCGTTACCTGTTGGTTATAATGATATTCCCTCACGTAAGGGTTTTTGTTAACTGCAATGTACTTATCTCGTCACAACTTAACATGCGTAAAACAGCAGTCCGACAAAATATGTTGTAACAACAATGTTATATTTCTGTGTTAAATATTGGTTCAGAGAAGCTAAGAACGTAGGTTTAAATCCGGGCTAAAAGCATTAAAATTTCTATTAAAGTAACATTACCCTTCAAATACCTAACAGTCACATAATAAGAAAGGAACTTTTCACCATAAATATTATGTTATTGGAGTTTAGAACATTTATCACAAAAGAACCAACGTAAACTAACACTCGAAATATAGTGAACTAATTCAACAAACGTATTCAAAAATTGTTCTTGAACAATGCTTACAGAAAGCATATTATAAAATAGAAATAACTTAAGCATATTTCTAGCACTCAAAGATAACACCGTGGTTTTTTTTTAATTACACTACATTTAATTTTTTCCAATGCTGGCCAGGAAGCGACGCTTTTTACCTAAAAATTTTAAATTTTGTCGAACCCTTGCTTTTCCAAGCATTGCGGGGATTTTTAACCAGGACATTCAACTCAATAAAATTTGAATATTGACGTATCGTAGACGACTCGTTTAACTGAGCAATTTTCCAAACGTGAGAAGAAACGTTTATTAAAACATGGTATAGAGCGTAAAATGCAGAAAAATTCAAACTACGAAATATTACGTAACAATAACCTATACGAAATTTCAGTAAAATTAAAAATCAAGTCCCGTAAATAATTCCATTAGGCGATTCCTAGATATCCACGTATCCAATCAACTGGGTTTTAACAACGCTTGAACCACCTTAAATTTTCGGTTTCTTCCAAGAAGTGGAGCAGAAGTTTTAAATTAAGCGACAACTCCATTTGTGTATAATATTATTCACCTTAAAATATTTTTAAAGAAATAACAAGTTTGCTAATACACCAAATTTAACATCACAAATTTTGTATTTTTGTTTTTAGTTTACGCACTGAAAAAAATTTATATAAATGAATGGATATCTCAAGACCGCCCTAACGAGAAAGTAATAAGACGTTGAGGAAAAGAACGTTAACAAGCTGAAACAAAGAGGAAGTAAAAAAACAAGCACACACACACACACACACACAAACTTACACACACACACACACACACACACATATATATATATATATATATATATATATATATATATATAATAAGTAGTTTTTTACACAAGGTAAGTTGATAAATACTTACGTATTGAAATTAATAAGATGAACTAATAACTTAGACTTTTTATGTAAAGCCCAAATGATCATTTCAAATCGAGCTAGTAATTGAAAGAAGGAAAATATAAGGCCTTGGACAGGATTTGAACCTGCATCTCAGTTTTGCCGGAACTGTGCGTTAACCAATTACGCTACCGAGGCCGATGGCTATAATTGGGAAATTTACAAATCTAAATCATGTACAGTACCATATATAAACCTAACTTTCAATTACGTTTAGCATTTTTGTCAATCATATCTGAAATTGTCAAGTTTTTGACTTATGTCAGATATAGACAGGAAGCAACGCTCAAAATCACGGCTATAAGCCAAGTATTAATATATAAATATTATAAGTAGTTTTTTACACAAGGTAACTTGATAAATACTTACGTATTGAAATTAATAATATGAAATAATAACTTAGACTTTTTAAGTAAAGCCCAAATGATCATTTCAAATCGATATATATATATATATATATATATATATATATATATATATATATATATTTATATATATGATCATTTGGGCTTTGCATAAAAGTCTAAGTTATTATTTCATCTTATTCACTGTAATACTATAGTATTTATCAACTCACCTTGTGTAATTAACTATCTAATATATATTGCTGTGTTATATTCGCCCCACGGTTGGGTCGTGCATAAAATGCTGTGATACTTCTCCAGCCCCCACGATAGGCACCATAAAATGCTGTGATATTTTCCTGTAGGAAAAATAAAACCTTTGTTATTCTCGCCCCACAAATTGGGCGCAATAAAATGCTGTTATTTTCCCTTATTAGGCCGCACAGTTGGGCATGTCATAAAATGCTGTGATTAAATCCTTTTATTAATCAAGCACTTGTAAAAATGTTAATTTATAAATCTCTTTGCCTTAACTAGCTGATTCAATTAAATAAAGCAATTCTACAATACACAGTATAATGATTAAATATTTACAACCTTTTTAAATATCTTCCCTTATTTAAATTATTTACATCTGTCAGATTTTGAGAAAATAAAGCCAGCAACACGAGATTTTATTGTATTTAGAGACCTTTTGAAACGTTTCAAGATGCCTATTGCCTTTCATAAATTTATCAAAGAAACCCCGGTTTTGTCGGCTCTTACATTTTTGAATTATTATTGAATTAAAACAGTTTACAGAAATAAATCATATCAAAATATCTAACCTGGAGAGGTTCAGTAGCTTCTCTGCATCCTCATGTGTTTTCGTGTCCAGTCTGAATGTTTTGAGTCGAATTTGAAAGTTGACATCCAACCAAAATGCTATCCAAATCGTTATTAATAAGTTTATTCCAATAAAAGGTTTTCCATCTCCGTAATTAACGAAACAGTACTAGAATATTTACCATGTCAGTGATTAATCTAACAGGCAGTAATCTCCAGAGTCTTCCTGACTCGTATCCAAAACCGTATTTAAAATCGTATCCAAAAGTCGTATCCAAGATTGTATCTAGACTCGTATCCAAGACTCGTACCCAAGATCGTATCTAAGAGCCCTGTTTTATTTATTTTTAAAAATTATATAATTTTACTAAATCTGGTTTACTTACGTCTGTAGTAGAACGGCTCGCTTACACAATTTTTACACTCTTATAAAAATGATTTTCACTTTACTCTTACTTTACTGGTTGCGTGAATAATTTAGCACTTTTGAGTATATGACTGCCCAGTTTCAAATGCATACTAACTCGTTGCTCGATTGTTATCATATTTATAGGCCTTGCCCCTTTTGTTTTCTATTCGTTGATTTCACGTGTTGGGCGACACCACTTGTTTTATCTCTTAGTTACTTTGGAAATTTTACCAATTGTGTAGTTCAATTACTTGGAAGAACCCTCAAGTTGTCACGTAATTCATTCCCATAACATCACATTTAATTGAGGAATTCTAGGAACCTTCGTTCATTAAATCACGTATTATTGTTGTTTGCTTATTCTAATCTAAATAGAAATAAATTTGGCGTTTGTTTATTTCCTAGTTAAATTGGATTTTTGAACAAATGTAATGCTTTTCTATCACGTACGCTTTTCAAATAATACATAATTTCTGCCTGCGTATATGATGACATATTAACGCACTTGTTAAATATTTATCTAGCCAAGTTATACAGGTTTTCCTTGATTTAATTTCGATGCATTTCGTTACATTTTTAAATTCTTATCTTTGCTCGTAGCTACTCTTGGATATGCGTTTAATCGCTTGTACTGTTATATACAGTGTGCTCTCAACCAACAATATGTATGGTGACCTATTTACTCTTCTAATATCTGTAATTATGTGCTTTTGTTACTTGGGAGTTTCTTTTGGTTATTTTACGACCCCTATGACTTAACCTACCCTATAATTACAGCTATATATATTGACGTGATAAGGGGTCACGAGAGGTCATTGTAAGCCAAATTCTACAAATAAATCCCACCAAATTATAAAAGTATCCTAAAAAATGGAAATTTCCGTAAATTTATGGTTACCCCCTGTATAATACAAACGTACTTTTATTCGTTGATGCACAAACGAAAAATGCAATTGCGCGTGTCTAAATAATCACCCTGTATGATATAAGCGTATTGTGGATAAATAGCAAGTGGTGTAAGTTGTATATGTGAAAATAATTAACTTTAAGATACCTTAAAAATGCATTCAATGCAACAAAAATCGATAATTTTCAGATAAATACAAAGCCATTTGTTTTCACTTATTAATTAGCCTTTGTATTGCATAAAAACATTCTGCTACCTAAATTCAATTTCAATAAGACATGTTCAGGTATTTTCGAGAAGAATTGAGAAAAATACGTCAATTCCTATAAACTTATTAATAAATAAACGTTTATTCCAAGAAGCGGCTAGATCATTGAAAAACCCATAAAATTCATAAAATAACTGATAAAAATTGATTATTTTTCGCATTAGTATGTGACGCCACAATAACCGTATGTGTTAGAGTAGAAGGAGCAACGCAGGTTACTAATAACTAAAACGAGATAACGAGGTAATAAAACTCGGCAATTTTTAACGCTAATGAGGATTACCTAAAATATTACGTAAGTTATGCGTTTAATATTTAGAATGGAATCGCATAAATACTACTAGCTTCTACAAAATAGATAATTTGTATATATAAGAAAGCCTTTATTAAAAACATTTATTGATAAATTCGATAGCGAAATGTTATTTTGATGTAAGTCGCAAACTGTTGCTTTGCGAAAATGATATCCGAAGTATGCAGTAAGCATACTGTAATTTAATAATTACGATGTTATAATGCATAAAGAGGTGATGTTTGAAACGTAACCTGATGTTAAAAGAAGGAAATTATTAAATTTAATTATATACAATGAAGATGGGAAACGCTTCGATATAAAAGCTATTCAAAGTTTATTGAATAATCACACCGAGGATACACATTGGTTTCTGAATGAAGATTTTACGGATCAGTTGGTAAACTGATTTGGATGTCAATTTAAAATAAGAAGACATTTAATTATGAGTTGGATATAAAAGCCATTTCTGGATTTCTACAGCACTCTTTTAGTAACGCTCCAACGGAAGCGTTGTCACAACACTTTTAGTGACGCTCTCAAAGCAGCACTTGTGTAACAAACTACCTAAAATATGTGTATATATATATATATATATATATATATATATATATATGTGTTTCCCTGTATTAGAATCGAGCGTCACGAATTGGGCGTCAAGAATGCTGTGAATCCTACAAAAAGCTATTCATTACCTTAACTGTGTTGGTCCATTGACTTTCTTCTGTTAATCGCCTCGGCTGCTCCTCTAGATAACTTACATCCTCAATCATAAAAAAAAACAAACACATTCCTATCACAAACACCAACGTTAACTCTATTTACATCAATATTCACAATACATTAAAATTTCAAAATTAAAATTCAGCATAAATTTCAGTATCAGAAAATTTCAAGATTAAATTTATTATCATTTTAATGTGCATCCAGAATTAAAGTCCTTGTAGGATGCCTACTAATTAATATAACAATATATGCAGACCTGAGTCTGAGTACAAAGGGAGCATCTACCGCCCCTTTACGTTAATTAACCAGGTTCGTCTAATTCAGCTCAAAGACATACCCAAATTTTCATCATAATCCAGAACATAAATACTAAATACCCCTTCCTACTTAAACAAGCAAATTTCACCTTAAAATTAAAATTTTGTTGTTAGTACAATTTCACTACTGTCCATTTTAAGTAAATCAATTATAAAGTTATTCAACACACACCAAAATATCAAAATCCAATAACAAAGCATAAGTTACCTGAAGGTTACTGCACTAGTGGCTTCAATGTACATCGTCCTTGCTAATTTCACCATTCCAACTGGGTTATGTTTACGTCCTCGGATTACTGGTCGCTTTTAAACATTTTTTCTACACCACCATTCATCTAAACTTGTTTCAGGGCTTTTCCGGAACTCATTTGTGTATATCTGAAGCTTGTTTTGTGGATCCAGACACGTTTACAAATCATTTAATTATTAACACCCCCGAAAAATAGCAAAGAAATTCATACTTCTTTCACAAATATACGCCAAAACTGCCTACTTTTGTGTATTCATTTATCGTTGCAAATTTGACTAATTGGTACAGTGATACTAAACTTTATTACCTTGTATGTTCTTTTCTAGTGCACTAAATTACATTCATTGTAGCACGTAAAGAACAAACTGTTTTAAATCACCAAAATATACGAGCAAACTGTTTAAATTATTCTATTAAAATCGGAAAACTAAAAGCACTGTTTAACGCATTGAATCAACTCGAAAATCTAAGAGAGCTTGTTCATATTAACCTGGGTATATATAGAGGTTAGCCTGTCTGTCGGTCTTGTCCCCAAAACGGACAATTCTTCAGAATTTCGCATGCTAGGTTCCCATTCCGCAGCCCGGCATGCGATTTTTACGAAATTTGCACTCGCACCAGTTAAATCTCAGAAATTTCGACACGGCTCGCAACGTCTGGAAATAACTAATTAAATTTTATACAGAAATGTTATTTTTACCTCTCAATTTTGCCTTTTATTTTCAACCAATCGCAACCCAGTGACGTTGCTCTACTCACGTCTTTTACTATATGTGTCTCGGTCTTGCGCATATTATCTGTCTCTATCTACCCTGTTCTTATTGCTGCAAATTGATATTCTTTATTATCGATTATTTCAGTCCATGTGGACTGTGAAATAACCCACCTTATTAGCATTTCCCATAACTATTAAGCTACGGTTTCTCCAGCATTTTCTGTAACCATTTGTTATCTGCCAAATTTACGCAGAATGAGCCTTTTAAAAATACGCAGGTGTTCAAACATAATACTTCTAAATAACACTTCTACGATTTGCATTTTATTGGGTTTTTACAAGTTTTTATAGATATTATATGTTACTAATGGTTCAATTAACTCCAATTAAAATAATACCCTTTAATTTTTAGTGACTCCTAATCAAATATTAATTATTATCGGTACATTTTGTTTAATACCGGTTACTTAAAATTGAGTTAATTAATATAAATTTTGCACGTAATTTCTATTTGTTTCTTTACTAGGAATAATTAAATTACACGTAGAGCTTTTTAATACTGCTTCCTTTTTCTTTTATAGCAAGCGTCTTGTAAATGATTTAAATCTCTTATTTTTAATGAAACGAATGAATTTTTATTCTCCACGGTTTTTTAATAACGCGTACCTTTTCCCCAAGCTTCTACACGGTGATTAAAATTATTTGATGTGATTATTTAATTTTCTACCCTGGTCTAAATATGAGTAATATATATATATATATATATATATATATATATATCAGGTTATCATAAAGTAAGGGATATATTTTAAATTATGATAACTTTTTAACAAATTAAGTTAATAACAAGAAATAAATGAAATCTAATTGCCTATGAAATGGGATTTAGTATGCCCAAAACAGGTTACGGCAATTGCTCAATATGACCTCCATTTTGTTGTTGTAAGATCACCATCCTTACCTCCAAATTGTACACAGCATTACGTAACATTTCTGGTTGAATTGTACCAATTTGCTCCGTAATACTGTCTTTTAATTCTTGTAGCGTAGTTTGGTCGTCTTCTAAACACTAAACTTTTTAAATAACCCCACAGCCAGTAATCCGCTGGGTTTAGATCAGGTGATCTTGGTGGCCATGAATTTACGAAATGTCTGCTTAACACGCGATCTTGAAAACGTTGGTTAACAATTCTTTGACTGGTCGAAAAATGTGCGGGGTGCTCCATCCTGCATAAAATGATGTTTTCAATTCCGTAGTGCTCGTTTTGCAGCTGTGGAATAAGATAATTTTGTAACATTTGCAAGTATCGTTCACCATTTACAGTTACAGATACGGCTTGTCCATTCTGCATTTCCTCGTAGAAATACGGATCAATAATAAAATCAGCTGTAAAACCCCACCAAACGGTGACTTTCTTGTCATGAAGACCTTTTTGAACGATTTGTTGCGGATTTTCTGCAGACCAGATTCTACAGTTTTGAGTATTGACTCCACCATTCAGAGTAAAATGTGCCTCATCTGTCCATAAAATACGGGATAACCATTCGGGTTCAATTTCCATCTGAGCCATTACTCGCAAAGAAAAATCGTACCTAGTAGCCAAATCTGCGTCCTTTAATTCAAACAGCATTTTCAGTTTATATGGATACATGTTTAGAATTTTGCGTAAAATTTTCCAAACCGTGGTATACGGCATTTGCAATCGCTTGGATATCGCATTTGCACTGCTGATTGCGAGTGAATTGCTTCTGGCTATGTCTTGATTTTCATGAAGAACCTCTGCAACTTGGACATCACTAATTATTGGTCTTCCTGATCTTGGTAAGTCAGTTACAGACCCTGTTCTTTCAAATTTTTGTATCAAATTGCGCTACGCTTTCATTTGACAGGGTCCCGCTCTCAAACCCATTCTCGTGCGAAATCTTCGTAATCCAGCGGTGTAATTTCTGCCGGATTCCTAATAGCACTGAACTAAACCAATTCTTGTTTGTAAATCCATGTTATTACAGTTGAGTCGTTTGAACTCAACGTTTACTTGAGTTTTAATTTCAAAATAAAACTTCAAATTGAATAATTTCGTTTTGACACTAGTGTCAACAATTGTTATGACAACGCTTTTGTTTCTCATAGATACGTTAAAATCCCATTCATTAAGCAACTAGATTTCGTTTATTTTATGTTACTAACTTAATTTATTAAAAAGTTGTAATGATTTAAAATATATCCCTTACTTTATGATAACCTTGTATATATATATATATATATATATATATATATATATATATATATATATGCGAATTGATGTGATTGTAACTGAGCCCCAGGTTGGGGGTCGAAGAGCTGTGGATTGAAGTGGTCCGACGTGCAGCGTCAATAAAAGTGCTGTGGACTGATGTTGTTTTAAATGAGCCTCAATAGAAGATGGACACTTTAAATTTGCCCGCTGTCTATTTTTGGATAGCTCTATTCAAAATAAAACCTTAACAATTAAATTAAAAATGCTGTCCAAAATTGCCACAACAGCTTTGTTTTACGAACAATATGTTAAATCTAGCATAACAAAAATAGAAAATAAACAAATGTCCAGTTTACCTATTTAACAGTGACGGACCTTCTAAGAAAGTACTACACCCAAAGCTAAATAAGGAAGTTGGTCAACAGAAACCAATACGTTTCCAGTTAAATAGTAATGAATAATTTTGCCTGGCATTGGAAAAGTAATTCAAGCATGAGCATCAGATCTGATAATCACGTACATATCTTTTTACAATAGTTATAGCTGTAAATTCTTAAATATAAAAATTGTATCAAATATCACTTCTAAAGAATCAAACGCTTTGGATAAGAAAATTCACTTATTAATAATACATTACTACTTAACGATTAGGTGCCGAGTCTTACGGACACTAACATGTTGCTCGGGACTTAACACTAGCGGAAAAGAGGGTTGCCAAGCAAAATGTAGATCCTTCTGGGATCCGGAAAAAAGTCACTCACCCTTAACCACTAGTGGTAGGCGGCGGCTTTCAGGTTGGTCTGGCACAGGTCTCGATTGTATGGTCACAAGACGTCGGCCCAAGCTAATGCGGTGTTGAATGGATTTTGTTCAATAATTGCAATTTGGTTGTCTCACCATTGGGATGTTTAATCCTACAGAGGGTTTTGCGCTGCAATAAAAACCGATTAAGGGACTAAAGTTTTTAAATAACAGTCTCACTATCAACAACTTTCAAGCCAGCTTGCTTCGAATATGTAGTAGAAGTGAGCGGTTCAAGAAAATTACTGCCCAAAACAGCTCAAGCCGAGGAAGTCTTATCAGAATAAAATTTTCAATGCCCCACACGCCGTGTGTATGAAACAGATTGGAAACTATGAGGTATTTACTGAACCAGAAAGTGTCTACACGGGCTTTTGAAAGATTAAATTGTTATTTCTAACTTTACAAACCAGGTTGCATAACAGCCGGATTGTATTTTGCAAGATTGTGGATACAAAATGTTGAACTTAACCTTGTGATTGAATCAAATTAGAAAATAACAAGCTTGTTGTTTTCCATATAGAACCAAGAACTTTGCCACGTTCAGCGACGCAGTCTTAAAAAAAAATAAAAACAAGGAAGATAAAGAAGAAATTGACCGGGCTCAATCGGCGAGTGGACGGGGTATTACATCTACAAAAAAATTAAAGAAGGCCTGAAATAAAAATACACTCACTCACGCACAATCAAACATTTACAAACTAAAAACCTCTAATTTAAAAAAAAAAAATTATATACAAAACACAATAGTACCAAAAATGAACAATTCGTAGGTACACAATATACATATTTACGAATAAAAAAAATCATTTCTAACAAATCAAGTTCGTAAACTCGTGTACATATGTTGTTTCTAACAACTACCGGGTACCCATATAAGAAAATTAGTGTGTACACTCACCCTCGAGTCAGTACCGACGGGTTGGCTCTTACCGTCTGCAAAAACGGCGCGAAACAAAGGTGCGCGTGATCCCGCCTTGGGTTGGTCCTCTCATCACAATCAGGGGCGACCATTCATTGTGGCTTTAAGGGCCACCGAAAGGAGCTATAGTAATTATAAATAAAATTAATTTATTGTCGTCGAAGAATGCAATTTTATAAAACCCATAAATACCCGCCACTTTGTTAGGCATGCGCAAACTTTTCATACAGAAAAACGGAAACAACCAACCATTCTACACGTGTTTTCGTTGTGTAGATTGAAAAGCAAGTGAATATTAATTTCGTTTCACTAATGATCAGAGCTCAAAGTAATATTGTTGTTAAGAAAATAAAACTGCAAAAACACGGTTTATTGAGATAATACGCGGCTTTAATCCGAAGAAGCTATCAATGGAAAACACATAAGAATCAATTATCAGATACCTAGAACCAGTTATCGCCTGTTTAGTTTTAGCATAAACTTTACGTTGAGGAATTCTTAGAAAGAGAATTATTATTAATCAGGCCCTATGATGTAACACTAGGAATCGAATTTATACAAATAGATAAATGAATTAACACGTGAAAGGGTTATTTTAATTTACTGAATTAGTTTTCGTTTTTAACGCCAAAGGGATTTGAGTTGAAAATTATTAGACCGCGTATTTCTTATTAACAGAAAAAAACCTACGGGATGTTCAAAATTAACGTAACAACTTATTAGAAATTGAGGATTGTTCGAATGCTGTAAATATCTGGTCTGGACGGATTTTTCAATTTTTTTTCTAATTTGTTTCAACCAATAATATATCCCTTTAAAAAAATTGTTACAAGTATAGCGACCAAAAATTAATGCAAATTGTTGGTTATTTTGCAAACCGGTTTCGCTGTTGTTGCAGCATCTCTTTCTGCAAAACAATCAACCAAGTTTTTGAATTATACACATCAATTAGAAAAACATACAGAGGTTCGCAAAACGAAACGAACGTGTCAATGTTTTCCAAATCTTAATTTCAAATACTAACTAATGTTATGCGTAAGCACAAATTCAAGAACTACCAATATCTCAAAAAAAGTTAAGAGTTCCCTTTCGGTAATACACTTAAAAGACAAACAATTTCAAAAAAATTCACTAAAACGTCGTTCAAATGGCTTCTCATCGTTACTCATGTGTGTCTGTACTTCTTTTTAATTTTCTTATATTTAAAATTACAATCATTATTGGGTAAACTAAAAATTGAAGAGAATAAACAATTAATTAATAAAAACTAGCCAAAATGGGCGTGCGATTAAAGTTAGGAAAGTTAATTCATGCAACATTGGCACCAAAGTAACGATTTAAGTTACTTTTTATTCCATTCCTTTCTATAATTACCATACTAAATTTACCACTTAAAAAAATGTAAGGTATTTAATTGTTCAAACAACCAAAACGTCCACTTATATACTAATAATGTAAGAACTCGATGTTGAGAAGAATGATTTTACAGGAGAATTAACATCAATTTTTTAGTACATCTAAATAATTTCGAACTTTTATTTCAAAGATCAATGTTTATGTAAGAAATAAGCCAATTTTACTTGAATAAGTATTTTCTGAAAATTATATGGTACTAACCAGTTGTAAAAATCTTATTAGAAATTTTATTAAATAGGTATGGAACTGTATTTATTAAGAAAAAAGGACATTATAACAAGTTACGGATGATGAATACAAATATCAACACATACATATTCATGTAAAAACTTTCACAATCCATTGGTCATACAAGTACTAATCAGGAAATGCCATCATATACTTGAAATAATAAATATCCATACAATGCAAGAAAAATTCACCATTATACTCCTACTAACCTTAAACTCTAGTGAAAGCAAAAGAACCTCTTTAAGCTTAAACGTCTTAAATCGTCCATAATCATCTGGAGACGTCGTCTTGCCTAATTTTACTAAATATATATACGGCAATAAATTTCGTACCTGCAAGTACGTACTACCTGAAAAACAGCAGGTGAATCGAGGGGCAAGAGGTGTTAGCAGGAAGACCGCTACACTGTCCCAGTAACCCACTTGGAACTGCTCTGGTGGCCGACAGACAAGCATGTCTTCAGTCATCCACCGGCGCTCACGTATTACTTCCTTGCCACCGTGAACTTGTCAATTGCCAACGGCACGCGTCTAACAAGGCTAAATTATTTTATTCACATTTTTTAAGTATTAAAAAAGAATGAACAAATTATCGAAAAAAATTGAAAATTATAATTAAAAGGGAAAGTTGATAAAGAATGAATGTTGTCGTGTCTACACGTGAAAATCGTTTATATTAAACAATACAATAATGTTCATAATTAAATTTAAATTAGTGGTGAGTTTGTATTTGCTACAGCAAATTGCAGCGTCAATGGAAATTGAAAATTCTAGTCAACTAAAACATCATGGACGAGGTGAGCTTATTTTATTTATGTATTAATTAGTCCTGCAGATTTTTGCTAACTGTTACAACAGAATTATTGTTTAAATTAAAGCGGTTGTATGCAAATATTTAAAAAGCAAATCCAGCAATTCTATAATTGTTAACATTCTGCTACCGTTGGTTAGTTATTTTGAAATTTTTCCTTAGCTTAAGCAAGAATATTTAACAAATAAGACTACATGCGCACGTAAAACACACGCACACACGCAACAAGCGCATTCGCATATAAAAGACTTTGATTATATCAGCTCTTGAAGCATTGTTGCTAATATTTTTCTACAGTTTAAAAAATGCTACTACATACCACGTGGATTAACATGCCAATTCTTTAATTTAACGATTTTGAATTTTATAAATATAACGCTTAACACGTGTGAAATTGACCTTAAGAACCTCTGAAATTTATTTTATCACGGAGATGTATTAGTAGTAATGCATCAGCTAACTCGCAGGGGTGAGGGGTAAATTTTATGAAAAAGGCTGCAAAGTTTTTAAAGGTGCGCAAACTTTAACACTTTCACCTGCCTGCAAGGGTCTCTAAACTTTTGGTCCATTAAAAATGCTGAGTTCAACTCACCTGGAATGTGGTGCGATAGACGGTGGGTGGTCTACATGACGACTAAATGATTATTTATGCTACACAGGTTGATGGAACCCTGTGTACACTTTTTTCCTATTCATGAAAACTGAGAACAAATAATAATAAAACTCCACTTTACTTAACCTGTGAACTAAAAATTTTTTCTTAGTTGTTTTTAAACTTATCCTCGTGACTATCAGCTAAAAAAAATTATACTTTTAAATTTCCTAAACCCTAACCTGATATCACAAGGTCGAGAATTTCTTATTATTAATGTAAGCCCAAGGTAAAGTTGGATGAAAAATGGCTTGAGAAAAAGAAAAACTCTTAAGACATGAACGGCTAGTCGAGTGTTAGCTCTGGGTAGATCATGAGCTTGGGTCATGGGTTGTCAAAAGACCAAAAATATATTTAATGAGCGCCACCGTATTTTTCAATTCAATAAGCAACAAAATTTAACTGTGCTTGTATTAGGGGAATGCGGAAACCTTATGTCAACACCACTAACATAGCCATAAAACCTGAATTTCACTCTTTTAAACACACTTACCAAGACCTCAAACACCAGATGTCATACAGATGTCTCGGCTTGACCTGTGAACAAACAAAGGTACAACCTGGACACCATTTGTGTCCTCAAAAATATTTGTCAAAAATAAAATAATAGAATTTAGGTTTCTAAAATATATACCCAGGGAATTTGTTTTCATTACACACAATTTCTAATCAGGGATGACTTGTAATTTTCTTACTTGAATTCTAAATAATAAAAAGTCATTCAAAAACAAAATAGATTCTATTTGAATAAATTTCTGTATTCACGTAACTATAATATTTAAATTCGTATCTCTTAAAAAATTTTCACTTAATTATTTTTCTAGAACAGAAATATACTAGTAAAGTTTTGCATTCAAAAATAGGAAGATCTCTGAATGGATCTTTCTACAAAATTTAAATATACTGACTTGAAATTTTCTAAATTAATCATATTACATAATATTCTTTAAGCCAATGAAGTACTTCCTCGACCTTCACAGTAAAATTTAATTATCAAAGTGCTGATAATGTAGTATGTAATTACTCTAAATTATTTTTATTTAACAGTAAGTACGCGAATTTCACATGTCGATGAAAAATGAAAGTTCATGACCTCAAAATATTTAAACATATTTTAAATTAAAGTAAGACAACATGTGACGTCTAGATAGGACAACTGAATCTATGTTTTTTATATATCTGACATAAAATGTCATTCACAACTTTATTAAATGTACACTTTGTGTACATGTGCTAACATTCTGACAAACAATAGATTTGTTATTTAATTCTCTGATTCCTTAAAAGCTATTTTCTTTTTACGTTACTCAAATTTTTAATGTTATATTCTTTTTTGCAATTTAATTAATGTTCAAAGTGATTAAATCCTAAGGTACACTCACGTGCTACGATACTGCTCTGAACGAAAGATATAGGACCTTGACCTCAGCTGTCGGAAATTTCCATAACCATCGAATATCAAAGTTCTTCAGAATACAACTGTTATATAACGAAACCAACCTCAGCTTGATTGCATTTAATACTCCAACAAAATTTTAGCTCCAAGATTTACTTATTTGATGTTATTTATTGGTGAAGTTGAAATAGACGGAACACATATGAAATTGCCTTCTATGATACTGCATTTTATATTATATAAGATGTAACCATATATGATCTTGCCTTAAAATATTGCCTTAAGATATTGCACTAAGATGAAAAATATTAATATAATCTATTTAATTAATTTATGTCAAAGGGGACTTCCATCTCCTTAGGCCTGCAGGGATCAACTGAACCGCTCTAGGTGAAGCTTATAGAAAATCATGCTCACGCTACAGCTGTTAGGCTCGACCTCCGACACCAAGAATCAATCAATTAATCTTCTTTTTTCTAACACTGTTAGAGGCCACGTGCTTACACACGACCATCTTGACTTCACTTATCTTGCAGAGCAGCTTACCCGTTCGAACGCTGATAAAGAAGTGACAACTTGACAACTCGACGAAGCATAGTAACGAATCTTAGACCATAAAGGTAAAGGAGTGTATAGGTTATTATTAATTTTATGTATTAATTTGTTACCGAACGGAAAGTTATAAATTATATATTTTATTTTATTTCTGATTTATTCTATATTAAAGAACAAAGCGTAACAAGAAAAAAATACGTTACAAACCTATATTAGAAAACGAATACCTCCAACTAACACAAATAGACTACGCTTTACTTTAATTGGCCAACTTGCGTGTATCTAAAAAAAGTCTAATGGTCCAACAAATTCAACTAGTATATGTAAATTTTTACGCATACAATTTTGTTGCTTATTTCTATTACAATACGCTCTTACTGAACCTCCGCCAACATAAAAGTCTGCGTAGTAATAAATTATGTCAACAGAATATGAAGCAGATAAAAGACTACAATTTTATCATTTGTAGCTTTTGGTTCGAGTATAAGGTTCGATCAACCCTTTCGGACTACTTAGGTATCAGTAATCTACATACCCAACTTCTGTTGCTGGAAAGTTTACTACAGAAACTTTTACAATATAAAGGCACTGGAATCCGCGAGTACTTTCGCGTTTGCGGCTTGTTTTTTCAAACTCGATTTCAATTTACCATTACTCGAATTACTGTAAACCGGTTCATTCGTCCGACGATCGTGCTTGTCACTTTCTTCAAGCTATAAGCTCGTATTCAAAGATTTGAATCAATCAGAATGAACGCTCGTTCCATTATGCGAAAGCGGTATTTGTAAGCTATATTAATTTAGGCAATTCCCCAATTTTTCTATTTACACAGTTTGTACGATTTAAACTAAACTTTTGGTTGAGGTCAAGGGTTTTTCGGTGTATGGGAATATTATGTACTTCCGTAGTTGCTATTTAATATTGACATTTGCGTTATTGGGAGGGTTCCTACGTATTAAATTTTATATTATTTTATGGACTTCTGTCGGCTTGAATAATTTATAATAAATTTGACTTTTCCCAAAGCGTTTGTAATATGATTAGACATGGGGAAATACGCCGATGCCTCTCTAATTTGATATATCTATTGTGAAGTCCCGGTTTTTAATAGCTGGTTATAAAATAATGTACTCGGTACTTTTCTATTCACATTTTAAATTTACATTATGATGAAGTAGCAGTGTTAGTAAATTCTAAACCAACCAACTGCTATAAAATTGTATGGGTATTTTATTAATAAAACTCACGAACTAGTTAAAACTGATAAATTATTTTCTAAGTACGAATGTATGTTTAATTGATTCGCAAACGTTGCACACATTTCTAAAAACGTTCATTTAAATTTGTTAGGCTCTATATGTAAAGTTTGTGGATTATTAAGAGCAATCTTATATTTATTGCTAAAAACGTGCATTAAAAAGCACGCGCTTTTCGTTTGATTTTTATGTCGCTTTTATGTTCTGCTTCAAATTTCCAAAAATATATACAAATGTATGTATTTTACACAATTTAATTTATAAATAACATTTCTTCATTGTTATCGAATACTTTTATTTCTAAGTTTAAAAAACAGTGTTTTCAATGTAATTAGGTTTTAGATTTTGAAACACTAGCAATTTTATTTGTTAGTGTTTGTGTATACGTAAGAGACTTATGGCATTGAGTTTTAGTGTCGTTTGTTCTAATGGGTTCTACTTCTAGTAGTTTGCTTTTTCCTCCATATTAAATTGCGCATTAACGAATTATGGTGGTTTTTATTTTTTACAAAATTACTCAGTATTCTGTGTCCTAATGAATTGGAGCTTCACCCGGTAGTAGTAGGGTACGAGAAACAGTGTCCTAGCCTTCAGGCAGTACCTACAGTAGATATTACAATTTGTTAAAAAGAGTGCAAGTATGTTCGTGACACTAGTGAGTAGTTGGTCGTACTTGAAGGATACTGGACAGAAGATCATCCCTAATCGTTAGCAGACAGTTCTGCTAGGGGGAAGTGCATGACTAGGTGGTTATTTACCCTTTATACTTACTAATTATATATTAGGAAAACAGTTCTGCGAAAGCATCAGCCGATCGATATGGTAGACAGCTAAGACTGAGATTGGAACATATAGACACACCACCTGTTGACAACTTGCAGGCACTTGAAAAATAGAAACGTGGGACTTAAGAGGAGTTTATGGAGAAAAAAAATGAGTTATTACACTTAATGAAGCTTGATTACTGTGTGCGTGGGTGTACACGCATGCGGCTTAGTGTGCGAGCGCGTGAGCGTGCGGGTGCGTGCGTGGTGTGTATGCGTTTATAAGTGTTAAACTAAAAGAAAGGGGAATGATGTGGTTTTTTAAATAAAGCCAGTTTAATGATATAGTTTAGGGTAAACAAATAGTCCAAGTGTTTCCTTGATATATATTTCGGTAGCGAAACGGCATATTATAAAGTATAATTTGGTATCCTACGCAGAATTGTGGGCCCGAATGCAAAGAGGTATTCTAAAAATCCTACTAGTGGCAGTGTATCGACCCATACAAAGTGAAGAGAAAACGCACGAGAAAAGTTATGTAATGAGTTGAATGAAGTGTTGAGTGCATGTAATCCAGGTGATGTTAGGAGATATGATAGGGTAGGTGGAAAAGCAAAGGGTGGAATAGAAAAAGTATTAGAAAAGCATGGGGATGAAAGAGGGAATGAAAACACTAAAGCATTGGTATATTATAAATAAATTTATGCATAAGCGTACATTCTTGTATATTTGGCAAAAAAGTGAATTCAGAATGATTGTTGATTTTGTAGTTTATTTTGAAAGATTGAGAGGTTGGTGAGGAACATGTGGTGCAACATCTAGAACGAATCCTTTCTTAGATGTGTCAAAGCATAACTTAGGACGTATGTTTGGGACAAAGAAACTTTACAGTTAAGAATAAAAACTGAAAGACTCTAAGATAAATGTGTGCCAAAAGAGTTTGAACACTGTAGAAGTCACCCTACAAGAACTAGAATGGAAAACAGAGCAAATAACGCCAATGTTGAGAAGACTTATGTTAAACAGACAAAGGGGATAACTGTAATTTAAGGGCAATTTAGTATCATTTTTTTATGTTTAAAAGCAGACTGATGATTTCGACATGTTGGCCAGGCAGTATCGCTGTTGCAGAATACATTATCTAGAACAGATTTTAGATGCCATCTACTTTCGCGTAATTTGGGTCCAAAAAATTTACAGCAATTTCACATTCAGTTTCCTTAGACAACTTTATGTGATTATGTAAAATGAGCATTTGTTAACCCAAAGAAGCAACGGTTATACTTCGGACGCTTCCGGTATACTATTCAAAGATCGTAATTCTTTTCATTCATGAATATTGTAAGTTAGCACTGACGGGTCTACTTGGAGTATTTATATATTCATGGCTGCTGGTAATTTTTTTCCACAATATGTAGGTCAGCCATTAAATTGATGTCAATAATAAAAAATCTAGATTTTTAATTAAATCCGTTCCAACTAGTAACCACTGGTTCACTCCGTCGATGTTATAGTGTTAAAGAAAATTTATCTAGACCAATTAATGAATATATATCATTAATTAAGTTGAGATATAAATCTGCATGATAATGCCGAATGATACTTTCTTTGGTGGTACCTTGTGAGTCAGTCCTCTTGCGTTGTCTTTGAAGACTGCAAACCAGCAAAGTAACATCCACTAGTTGTCACTTTTGAAAGGAAGTTATACATTAGCGGTTGAAAATGACGGCTGATTGACGCAAATAACTTTTTAAATAACAGAAGTGGACATCTTAAAGATTTGTTCCAAATTTTCGGTATCCTTAATACTGTCACACTAGAAAATAACTTATAATAAATTGTGAAATTATAAATAGCGAACAATAATGTTTTACAGTCTTGCAGGACTTAAACTACTAAGAAATTTTCTGTTACAATTTGGTACAATGTGAAGCTGTCAGCCAACGAAACCATTTTGTACATGTATTTTTATATAAGTAATTCTATGGTCCACTTTTAACAAAGCCAAAGCACGAGCGTTTAAAATTTGCTAAAAGTAAGAGACTATAAAACCGATTGGTGTATGTATTTTTCCTATTAGAAGATTTAACAATTAAATTTGCGAAAAAATGTACCGTTTTGTGTTATCAGTACAAACTAGGGCAAACAGATGAGTTTCATAAGTATTTTTTCTATAAAAAATTCAAAATCTATATGTAAATCTTCATACCGCGACCTTTTATAAACAATGTTAATATGTAAACAGCGATTCCTAAGATATATTACCTGCCGAACTGTCGTATAGTATCTGAATTGATTTTACTCTACCAGGTGCGAAGTGGCATAACAGTTAATTAGTGCACCTAATAGCTTCCAGCCTTCAGTGGTGTAGGATGGGTTCTATAAACGCAAATGCAAAATTCTTAGGAGTATACAGATTATGACTCCCGGTTCGAAATCTATATGCTTATCTTGAAAGATCGTTCTTAATCTTCTTTGGGGATTAAACCACTGATAGTTTTTTTTGCTTAGTGTACTCAAACCAAATATTTGGAACATCAATAAATCAAAGTCACCTTCAATTTATGTCATAAATGTCAAACTTGAGGTTTTTATTATTTTGACAACGATCCTAGGTCATGGATCGAAACGTAAATAAAGATGATTTTAAAAACTATGAGTGGTTTAATTTCCAAAGAAGATTAAGAAGAATGCTAAACAAACCACAACAAACATACAGGGAGTATTTGAAAGATCGTTGTACTCCTTGTCTATGTAAAAGCTTTAAGAGTCGGCCCGCCTGAAAAACCTATGATTAAAGCCTCCCTGAAAGATGGGTGTTTGGAGAGACGGTTTATGAGTTATTACTAGAGTAAAGGCTTATTGAGGCTCACACGTTCCTCGCTTTCTACTAATTTAATATAAATACAAATAAAAAAACTTCACGTCTTATTCATCTAACCTATATTATCAAACATAATTATTACAATAAATATCAAGAGATAAAAAAATAAAATCTACCCCTAATTGGCCAAATATAAATAGCTACAATAACAATTAAATTTATCAATAAAATTCGATCAAATTAATTTATACATATGAATTATGCAAATACACTTTTCCATGTGAGAATTTCTGTGTCTACAATACGCTTTAAATAGGCGTGCACCAACGTATAGTTTTTAATAATAAGTTTTACATATTTTTATTATTACCACCAATTCCATAAATTCGATAAATTTACAGATTTTGTTGGCCCTTTACAAAGCTGCGGCGACATTTTACTGCAGGAACTAATAGTAGGTAAAACAACTACTTAAACTTGGCGTTATATAAAAGTTCGCACAGAGCACTTTCACCTTCATTGGTATTTTTATATCTGTTTTCTACTCGTGGTCGGAAACCTGTTTACTAACCATCTCGCGATTTGTTACCGTCATTAAAACTACCTGATAATCCACCTTGTCTGGCACGGCATGGGTTGCGTGTCAATCAAATTCAAAGCTCTGCTCTGATTTCTGTTCTCGTTTACCTGAAGATGATGATTACGTACCTTATTGTGCGTAATCTTAATAAATTTTAATACCCCAGGGTTATTCCACAATCTACCTCTCACAGGGTAGTGCGTCCAACTGCCCGATTTTTGTAGTCAATTCGTTCTATTTATGTGAACGGTCATCTTGTTATCATGCTTTTACATTAGATACCGAAAGATGCGTCATTTGTTTACCTTCACAACACATTTTTATGACTGCAGTTTCTGATTATATGATTATTGTGGGTAATCTTTGAACCCGTGTGAAAGTGTACAAATAACTTTAATATGCCGATTATTTCCCGACTGTCTATTTGTATTTTTCAAAATTTATTACGAAGAAGGTAAAATACCGATAACCACTAATGTTTGTATTTAATATATTAGTGCTTTACTATTTTAATTCTATTTTTTAATTTAATATTACCTTGAAATTACCAAGTTATTATTATATACGTAAACAACCAAAGCTTCTAAAGTTTACACACTGCTTTCATGCTATAAACTTATTTAATTAACTAAAACTAATCAACCTATTTGTACTGCCTGGCGTTTCATTAAATAACGCACTAACATGGCAGATATATTTATTAAATTGATTAATTATTATTTTATGTTATATTGTATATTATTAAATATGCAGATATCTTTAGATAATAAATAAGAAACTAGCACGATTCAAATTAAACATAGGCAAAATCTGTTAAACTACAAAATTTATTTAAAAACCAAATATATGCTTTAATGACAAATGATCATTATCAGTAGCAAGGCTATTTATATTCATTAAAACAAAGAGAATCTTCAGGAACCCTTCTAAGGGTATTCTCCACTTCAACCTCAGTTGAATTGAATCATCCAAACAGACACTTTACTAGTGTTACTTTGAACACCTATAAATATCGCCCCGGTCACGCAAACAGCTAATCTAACACAACAGTGAATTTTGATTTAAGGGGTTTTATTGTATTTAACTAAAGATATCTTTAATCTAGATCCATATGGAAAGCGACTTTTAGGTGAATTATAAGAAGACCCAGCTGATAAATAATTAATTTAGAATATTTCGGCACCGCCGCGCCAGTATCTCGGAACCGGCAACTTGGAATTAGTCAATATTAGCGTCGAGACTATCCGATGTGAAACCTAATTGACTCGAACATTTCAGCAGGTGTAATCTCGGGACAAAATGCGATGTTTATAGTACTTAATGTAACTTCCTTCTCTAAAACTTTAGTAATGATGTAATTAAGAGTAAACAAAAAAGGATATAGATTTTTATGATAATAATTAATAAGAGAATACAAAAATAATGAAAATTATATCAAAATAATTGGTATAATTATTTACAAATAACGGTCTACCACATATACAATGATATAATTAATGGAATTCATAATTAGCATTAATCTCATGATACTCTGTCTTCTTTGATTGGGGTATACGTTCCGCAAAAAAATTTTCCAAAAACAATTCACGCGCAATTTCGAACACTTTAATTTTTCACATTGAAGCGTGTTGCATCCCTAGTTCCCATTGTAATCTTGTTATACTTGGGCGCGGCATATTTTACCGGCCATTTTATAACATATACCGACCACGCTTTACGAGTGATGAAATCGCTATTTAAATCAAATTTACATGCACTATTTACATAAAATCAAATTACTCACGTGGTGGCATTTCGGAACTTAAATTTCAGGGTCCAGCGGTGATTTGTAGGTTGGATTCAGTTACGCCATGCTGATTTCAAATTGCCATCCGTCCTTCACGTAACTCCTGCACTCGTAGGGAGTCGGAAGGAAGACAAGGTACCAGGTACAATAAAAGGTATGGTACAGGGAACCTACATACCTATTTCTATAAGGAAAACACACACACCATTAGCGAGTTGTTGTTTGCTTCAGATCTCGTCGCTTAGTCCTGCTTTCGACACTCGCGCATCCCTGTATTCACTCTGCGCGAGCGCGACTGTCAGCGACGACAGAAGTTAGCGTTATTTATTTAAAAATACTAAATCTAAAACATGCTACATTGCCATTTTGGCCAGCTTGGGCATGGTGGTGAGCATGACCTGGGCATGAGAGAACTGTGCTGTACAAATGGCATCCTATGAAAACAATAGATTTATTTGACTATCTCCACGTTGTTATCCATATCTCATATAGTTAACTTTAAATCAGTTCAGTAACGGACCAATTCGAAGGATTTCTTCGACCAACGCTCCCACAACTCGATTTAAATTGCCGACTGAAGTGAATGTCAACTTCGATACTATTCTTTTCATCAAACAAAATCCTAGATCGTTATTATAGCTATCTTGAGAACCGTTACGTACAAATGCTTTCGTAAATCATGTGTGAGATCATACAAACATCTATAGATATCCACATTTGAAATAGGGGATTTTAATTGCAGATGATACAGCATTTTCAAAGTAGGAAAAAATGTTGAAAAGTTGAAAATCTAGCTGCAACTACAGCAGCATCTCAAATATAAGTTAGAAGTCACCTTTTGTTTATTCGAAGCTCTACACAGACAACACGGTGAATACCGCCAAACTTTCTAATCTGACAGAAAAGGTTCTATTTCCAAACCTGTCGTCGTCTCTAACCAGTTAAGGATCTTTACGACATACCAATATCGAAAATTTGTTCTGATCTACTCCACTATCTCCAAGTGCTGAACTGTACATCCTGTAGGTACTCTTTCTAACAAACTGGCACAACAAAATTTGTAGGTGTGGGTGAGACTTAGTTTCTTTAGCGTTTCGCTTTTGACAAACAATTTTCGTAATGCAAAAAATTTGTCAATCCGCTCAGTAAATACCAAAACAACATATTCTTTTTGTGTGTGCCGCTTGTTTCTACAAACTCAATTTTAATTTACTGTTACTCAAATGAACCGGTTCATCCACTTGACGATCGTGCTTGTTGCTCTACCGAAGCTAAAATTTTGTCCTCCAAGATTTGAATAAAACCCAATGAATTACCACTTCCATTTACTATGGCGGTAGTTATAAGCTATATTATTTTAGGGAATTCCTCAGTTTCATGATAGACACAGTCTATACGATTTGAACTTAACTTGTGGTAGGTCAAGGGTTTCTCGGTGCACAGAAATTGTATGTACTTCCACAATTGCTATTTAATATTGACATTGCGTCATTGGGTGGATCCGATACGTCTTAAATTTAAATTATTTTATGGATTTCTGCCAGGTTGAAATCATTTATAATTATTTTGGTTCTTTTTAATGCGAGGGAATGTTTTTGAAATACAAGTTCGTTCGATCCTTAGTTACGGAAAAATATGTTGGTATTTTTCTAATTTGATATGCCTTCTGTGAAGTCTTGGTCTGTAATTGTTGGTTATAACAGAATGTACTGGGTACTTTACTATTCATATCCTAATTTAATATTATGATAAAATACTCATGATAATAAATTGTAAACCACCCAACTTCTATAAAAATTGACGAGCATTCTCTTAGTAAGGCTTCTGAATTAGGTAAAATACAAATGTATGTTTAATTAACGCGCGAGCGTTAAAGAGTCAAAATCAACTCTGGATCTCAAAACCAAATAAAAATTTGGCAACAACAAAAAGTGAAGCAAAAATCCAGGTCCGTATTAAAAAAAATCAAGTGGATGGTGGTGTTTTGGGAATACATATTATTTGAAATTTTGCAAAGTATGGTGTTATGGTATTCTGTGCAGACAAGAAAAAAGGTAGCAAAGTAAGTAGAGAAACTTGTCTACACCGAATACCGCAACAAAACACAGAGACAGAATGGTAGAATCAAAACGTCGTAGAGTGGGTTGGGCGACCTAGAAAACAAAGAATTGAAAACCCTGGTAACAAGAAATTTATATTTCAAACTTGTAGAGAAACATACAATCCAAAAAAAATATTTGCAAAGGTGGAAAACACAACGGATGTACACAAAGCGCCAACTTACACATAATACAGTATAGACCTAAATATGAAAAAAAAAATTAGGAATAAAATCTTATTGTTTAAATACGCATACTTACAACTTGGTCTAATCCTAAATATGTACAAGAAATCAAGTAATAATAATACAATAAGTAACGTTTGCTATAGGAAACGCATCTCGTAACATTAAAATTTTTATATAGTCAATTGTTGACGTTAACATTAATTTATACGGAAAGTAAACAGTAGAAAGTGCTCTAACGTATTAAAGTTTTAAATAACAAGTTTTACGCATAAGTACATAATTGTTCGTGTTGTGAGCGTGCATTTGCTCTGCAATTTGTTGCGGAATCGATCGAAAAAGTGTCTTTTTTTCAGTAACACAAAATAAAACAAACAGAAAAATACATTTTACCTGGAGCTATCTTGTTTTTGGTACTATCTTAGAGTGAGGAGATGCGGCTGTGTTCGTCTACAATTGGATGCAGGAACAACTTAATTATCTGTACTAGCACAAACGTATTTCAGAAGCGCAACTTTACAACACTCAACGAACGTTGTATAACAGAAGAACGAAGAAGTAAGAGAGTAAGACAGCTTTTTCAAAGTTGGACTTTTATTTATACAACTTTGAAAACAATGAGGGTACGTAACGAAGAACCATTCCCACCGATAGATTGTTACCTGTTCTACAAAAGAAAGCAAAAATATATATTCCAGATAATAAAGACAAAAACATTCGTAGACTGCAAGCAATTACGATAGCAAAATACGATAATTAATTCCATTGAATTTCGTTGTTGAAATGGAAAAGCAAAATACATTTTAAAACGTCCCTGTGATTTAGGCCACCAGAAACATGGCCAACTAAATAATTTGCATGCGTTTTAGAAAAGAATATTGGTTTGTATGATTATAGATTCACGATACGGGGATACCACAAAATAACTTAATTAGCAGACCGATTTTGTTACCTATAAAATTTGAGCGACCGAAAATGTGCAGATAACAAAATAGAATTTTACAGAATAAGAGCAAATAACAATTCATTAAAGTATTTAATCTTTCCAAAGACCCTATTAAAAATGGTTTAAACGATCAACAATGCAACAAAGCTTTTATGCAAAGAAGTTGTTTTCGAACATGTTTCGTAAAATGCACCACTCACTTAAAGTATTTCATGAGGGAGAAACTTCAATCTTTCAACGAATAACTATTGAAAATAGCAACTACGTACTTCACGGAACAAGAAATTATTTAAAGTCGTTTGAGGAGCAAACATTTCAATAAATTATAAACGGTTATAGGATATGTTTCCCGTACTGAGAAACATTTCTAAACAGGACGGTTTCAATACGTATTCGTTAAGTTTGTATTATTTGAGAATAACATAAAAAGGATTTACATTAGCGTTTTAAATTAAGGTAGTTGCAATTTAATGCAGATCGCTGCATTTCAAAAAGTTACCGTAACAATGGTAAAAACTAAATCCTTAATTAAATTTTTATTAGAATTACTGTTTACTCATTATTTCCCATTTACATCCCTTATAAATCATCAGTGCTATGGAAGGTTATCTAATTTAATATCCTCCCTTAATACCGTATAAGCATGCTAAATATTCCGCTGTTTACTATATTATGTAATTTGCAACACCAAAAATTATTTCTATAGCTTGTAACCAATATTTACTATAAAAACCAAATTCTTAGTCCAATAAATAATCTTTTACGAAATCACTCACTTGAAACAAAATAGCTCATATATCAGACTTTTACGGCCAAATATTCTTTAGTTGCTGCTTTCAACCCTTCAAAAATAACGATTACTAATTCTTATAAATCAAAAGCAATGTCAAATTTTCCTTGAAAATTGTTTAAGCGGTCCAACTTCCATGCAAAATTAGTATGCTCAATTCATATAAATCAATATCAGTGCTCCATTTTTGAAATCGTTTAAGCAGTATAATCTACATGCAAAATTAATTTTCAAACCAAACTCCAGTCCTCCAATTGTTTTAATAATTATTAAATTGCAGCCCTTGCACTTTAAAATAATATACTCTACATAATAACATGCTGCAAATATTGTACGTTTAAAATTAATTACGATACGTATTATGTATTATATACTTTCAAAAGATACTAATCGACCTACTGTTACCCGTACTAATTTTAAATAGATCAATCCTCCAGCAACATTCTGAATGCGTCTGTTGTTTTCTCGTATTTCCTATACTATACTGGTAATTTTCCAATACATTTGATATCAAGTATAGACTTCTTCTGCATTTTTCTATGCGATGTACGAGTGGATTTAAAAATTAACAATTATAAATTTCGATTTTGCTAAAATTAAAACGTTCGTGCAATCTTTGGTTATTAAATATAAATGAAAACCCTTTAAAAATATTTCTATATGCATTAAAGGTAATTATATGTAAATTACGATCCTTCAATTATTAAATGTAAATGAAACCTTCCTTTGGAATCCTTACAAATACGAGTTCTCCATTATTAAATATAATTAAAATTCTTAAAAAATATGTCTATGCATTGAACGCAAATCTATTTAATCCTTCAATTAAAATATGAATGAAAAACCCTTAATAACCACACTTTATGCGTTAACTATAAATTAGTTATACAAGGTATTTTAAAAATATGTTCTCTATGTCCTATATGCAATTAAATGACTAAATAAATTGCTGTGTTTTTGCATTTTCTCGATTTTATAAAACAACACGTTTTCTTGTGTGTAATTTTGTGAACTAAATCCCCAAAACACCATTATCGTCATCATCGCTATGGTATATACAGAAATCGCATTCTATGAATTTTGCATAAAAATTTAAAGTGGAGCGTGGCTTTGAATATTAAATGTTTTTAATTTATGTAATATTAGGAATCATTGAAAATACCGATTTGCAACAATAAACCTTCTCACATTATTTGCTTGGAAAGCCGGTGAGCCCTAGTTTTCAACGTGAATCAAGGTGAACTCTAAAATACTAAAATTAATACTTAAGGAATGCTAGTGCATTTTACACAGACATTTATTTCTAGTAAAGGATGTATAATATAACTTTGGTATTAGATTACATGTGTAACTGGAATGGCAGACAGTATGCATTCACGCAGTGAGAAAAGGTCTTATTTATCAAAAATTCTTGAGGGTGTAATTGTTATACATTTTAGTCCAGCGTAAAAGCGCATATAAAAAATAGGCAAAATTTAATTTTAAGGTTTTATATAAAAATTAGGTTTTAGAAAAATCATTTTACACAAGTTCTTTTTAGCTACACTCTTATCATAAATCGATAAGTACTTTAATGGTTTCCTTTGCAGAATATTTTAATGTGCGATAGGCAGATTTTTGTACTTGATACCAAGAGATTCAATAAAAAAGATCATTAGGTTGTATACTAAATGCAGAATAAATTGTTGAAATTCCCACAGTCTACATCATTCATTATCTGTGTACAATCTAGGTCTACCTCTAGTTCTCTTTTCATTTCTCTGCTTCTAATATATCCCGCACTATTTCTTTATGTCTTAGTATGTGTCTTTCGTCCTATCTCTCCAATTCTTTTACTATTTCCACATATTTCATTCTTTTTCTACCGTTTTTATAGCGTCTTTGTTCCTAACTCTGGTTATTCATGATATCTTCATCATACGTCTGCAGCACCGCTTTGCAAAGGCTTTCCGCTTCTCCTACTGTCCACGTTTCGAAGCTGTACTTCATGCCTTAAAGCGTACCTTATCATCGTATCTCTTCCACTTTGTACCGTTTTCCATATACATCTTTCTTCCCCTACTATTTACAGCACATCTTTGTTTTTAACTTTGCCTGTTGATGAAATCTTCATCCTACGTTTGGAGCACCACTTTTCAAAGGCTCCAACCTTTTCCTGCCCGCTTCTTCTAGTGTTTAGGTTTTATAGCCGCAGAATGCTGTGCTCCACACATATGCTTTGAGCAATCCTTTCCTTGTTCAATGTTTGTTATATACAAATATAGTAGTTTCTTTTTCTTGTTAAATGCAGCACAGTCTTACGATAATTTTTGTTTTATATTTTTTGCACTTTTCCCATCTTGCGTTGTTTGGCTTCATAGGTGGGAGAAATCTTTAACCCCTTGTAAAATTTGATTTCTTGTTTGTATTCTGGATTCTGACTTATTTTTCCCTTTTTTAATACTAGTACTTTAGTGTTATTTTTCTTAATTTTTATACTGAATCTTTCGGTTAGTACTATTTCCATTTCAATAAAAGCTGTTTCTAACTAATCCTTAATGGATGCTAATACCGCTATGTCGTCGGCAAATTTGCGCATATCAATAGTTTTTCGCTGTTTTTTAACAATTCGTTTAACTTTTTCTTAAATTTTTTGTGGCTATCTCTATCTTTTACTTTTTCGTTTAAAGTACCAGTTACCGTTCATTTTTTTTAAAATTGTATATTTAAGCGCGATTTTCATAATTACTGTGTTGTACTGATTTCCGTTTTATATTTTTGCACTTTTCCTATCTCGCGTTGTTTGGCTTCATAGGTAGCAGAAATCCTTATCTCTTGTACAATGTGGTTTCTAATTTGATATGCCTTCTGTGAAGTCTTGGTCTGTAATTGTTGGTTATAACAGAATGTACTGGGTACTTTACTATTCATATCCTAATTTAATATTATGATAAAATACTCATGATAATAAATTGTAAACCACCCAACTTCTATAAAAATTGACGAGCATTCTCTTAGTAAGGCTTCTGAATTAGGTAAAATACAAATGTATGTTTAATTAACGCGCGAGCGTTAAAGAGTCAAAATCAACTCTGGATCTCAAAACCAAATAAAAATTTGGCAACAACAAAAAGTGAAGCAAAAATCCAGGTCCGTATTAAAAAAAATCAAGTGGATGGTGGTGTTTTGGGAATACATATTATTTGAAATTTTGCAAAGTATGGTGTTATGGTATTCTGTGCAGACAAGAAAAAAGGTAGCAAAGTAAGTAGAGAAACTTGTCTACACCGAATACCGCAACAAAACACAGAGACAGAATGGTAGAATCAAAACGTCGTAGAGTGGGTTGGGCGACCTAGAAAACAAAGAATTGAAAACCCTGGTAACAAGAAATTTATATTTCAAACTTGTAGAGAAACATACAATCCAAAAAAAATATTTGCAAAGGTGGAAAACACAACGGATGTACACAAAGCGCCAACTTACACATAATACAGTATAGACCTAAATATGAAAAAAAAAATTAGGAATAAAATCTTATTGTTTAAATACGCATACTTACAACTTGGTCTAATCCTAAATATGTACAAGAAATCAAGTAATAATAATACAATAAGTAACGTTTGCTATAGGAAACGCATCTCGTAACATTAAAATTTTTATATAGTCAATTGTTGACGTTAACATTAATTTATACGGAAAGTAAACAGTAGAAAGTGCTCTAACGTATTAAAGTTTTAAATAACAAGTTTTACGCATAAGTACATAATTGTTCGTGTTGTGAGCGTGCATTTGCTCTGCAATTTGTTGCGGAATCGATCGAAAAAGTGTCTTTTTTTCAGTAACACAAAATAAAACAAACAGAAAAATACATTTTACCTGGAGCTATCTTGTTTTTGGTACTATCTTAGAGTGAGGAGATGCGGCTGTGTTCGTCTACAATTGGATGCAGGAACAACTTAATTATCTGTACTAGCACAAACGTATTTCAGAAGCGCAACTTTACAACACTCAACGAACGTTGTATAACAGAAGAACGAAGAAGTAAGAGAGTAAGACAGCTTTTTCAAAGTTGGACTTTTATTTATACAACTTTGAAAACAATGAGGGTACGTAACGAAGAACCATTCCCACCGATAGATTGTTACCTGTTCTACAAAAGAAAGCAAAAATATATATTCCAGATAATAAAGACAAAAACATTCGTAGACTGCAAGCAATTACGATAGCAAAATACGATAATTAATTCCATTGAATTTCGTTGTTGAAATGGAAAAGCAAAATACATTTTAAAACGTCCCTGTGATTTAGGCCACCAGAAACATGGCCAACTAAATAATTTGCATGCGTTTTTAGAAAAGAATATTGGTTTGTATGATTATAGATTCACGATACGGGGATACCACAAAATAACTTAATTAGCAGACCGATTTTGTTACCTATAAAATTTGAGCGACCGAAAATGTGCAGATAACAAAATAGAATTTTACAGAATAAGAGCAAATAACAATTCATTAAAGTATTTAATCTTTCCAAAGACCCTATTAAAAATGGTTTAAACGATCAACAATGCAACAAAGCTTTTATGCAAAGAAGTTGTTTTCGAACATGTTTCGTAAAATGCACCACTCACTTAAAGTATTTCATGAGGGGAGAAACTTCAATCTTTCAACGAATAACTATTGAAAATAGCAACTACGTACTTCACGGAACAAGAAATTATTTAAAGTCGTTTGAGGAGCAAACATTTCAATAAATTATAAACGGTTATAGGATATGTTTCCCGTACTGAGAAACATTTCTAAACAGGACGGTTTCAATACGTATTCGTTAAGTTTGTATTATTTGAGAATAACATAAAAAGGATTTACATTAGCGTTTTAAATTAAGGTAGTTGCAATTTAATGCAGATCGCTGCATTTCAAAAAGTTACCGTAACAATGGTAAAAACTAAATCCTTAATTAAATTTTTATTAGAATTACTGTTTACTCATTATTTCCCATTTACATCCCTTATAAATCATCAGTGCTATGGAAGGTTATCTAATTTAATATCCCTCCCTTAATACCGTATAAGCATGCTAAATATTCCGCTGTTTACTATATTATGTAATTTGCAACACCAAAAATTATTTCTATAGCTTGTAACCAATATTTACTATAAAAACCAAATTCTTAGTCCAATAAATAATCTTTTACGAAATCACTCACTTGAAACAAAATAGCTCATATATCAGACTTTTACGGCCAAATATTCTTTAGTTGCTGCTTTCAACCCTTCAAAAATAACGATTACTAATTCTTATAAATCAAAAGCAATGTCAAATTTTCCTTGAAAATTGTTTAAGCGGTCCAACTTCCATGCAAAATTAGTATGCTCAATTCATATAAATCAATATCAGTGCTCCATTTTTTGAAATCGTTTAAGCAGTATAATCTACATGCAAAATTAATTTTCAAACCAAACTCCAGTCCTCCAATTGTTTTAATAATTATTAAATTGCAGCCCTTGCACTTTAAAATAATATACTCTACATAATAACATGCTGCAAATATTGTACGTTTAAAATTAATTACGATACGTATTATGTATTATATACTTTCAAAAGATACTAATCGACCTACTGTTACCCGTACTAATTTTAAATAGATCAATCCCTCCAGCAACATTCTGAATGCGTCTGTTGTTTTCTCGTATTTCCCTATACTATACTGGTAATTTTCCAATACATTTGATATCAAGTATAGACTTCTTCTGCATTTTTCTATGCGATGTACGAGTGGATTTAAAAATTAACAATTATAAATTTCGATTTTGCTAAAATTAAAACGTTCGTGCAATCTTTGGTTATTAAATATAAATGAAAACCCTTTAAAAATATTTCTATATGCATTAAAGGTAATTATATGTAAATTACGATCCTTCAATTATTAAATGTAAATGAAACCTTCCTTTGGAATCCTTACAAATACGAGTTCTCCATTATTAAATATAATTAAAATTCTTAAAAAATATGTCTATGCATTGAACGCAAATCTATTTAATCCTTCAATTAAAATATGAATGAAAAACCCTTAATAACCACACTTTATGCGTTAACTATAAATTAGTTATACAAGGTATTTTAAAAATATGTTCTCTATGTCCTATATGCAATTAAATGACTAAATAAATTGCTGTGTTTTTGCATTTTCTCGATTTTATAAAACAACACGTTTTCTTGTGTGTAATTTTGTGAACTAAATCCCCAAAACACCATTATCGTCATCATCGCTATGGTATATACAGAAATCGCATTCTATGAATTTTTGCATAAAAATTTAAAGTGGAGCGTGGCTTTGAATATTAAATGTTTTTAATTTATGTAATATTAGGAATCATTGAAAATACCGATTTGCAACAATAAACCTTCTCACATTATTTGCTTGGAAAGCCGGTGAGCCCTAGTTTTCAACGTGAATCAAGGTGAACTCTAAAATACTAAAATTAATACTTAAGGAATGCTAGTGCATTTTACACAGACATTTATTTCTAGTAAAGGATGTATAATATAACTTTGGTATTAGATTACATGTGTAACTGGAATGGCAGACAGTATGCATTCACGCAGTGAGAAAAGGTCTTATTTATCAAAAATTCTTGAGGGTGTAATTGTTATACATTTTAGTCCAGCGTAAAAGCGCATATAAAAATAGGCAAAATTTAATTTTAAGGTTTTATATAAAAATTAGGTTTTAGAAAAATCATTTTACACAAGTTCTTTTAGCTACACTCTTATCATAAATCGATAAGTACTTTAATGGTTTCCTTTGCAGAATATTTTAATGTGCGATAGGCAGATTTTGTACTTGATACCAAGAGATTCAATAAAAAGATCATTAGGTTGTATACTAAATGCAGAATAAATTGTTGAAATTCCCACAGTCTACATCATTCATTATCTGTGTACAATCTAGGTCTACCTCTAGTTCTCTTTTCATTTCTCTGCTTCTAATATATCCCGCACTATTTCTTTATGTCTTAGTATGTGTCTTTCGTCCTATCTCTCCAATTCTTTTACTATTTCCACATATTTCATTCTTTTTCTACCGTTTTTATAGCGTCTTTGTTCCTAACTCTGGTTATTCATGATATCTTCATCATACGTCTGCAGCACCGCTTTGCAAAGGCTTTCCGCTTCTCCTACTGTCCACGTTTCGAAGCTGTACTTCATGCCTTATAAGCGTACCTTATCATCGTATCTCTTCCACTTTGTACCGTTTTCCATATACATCTTTCTTCCCTACTATTTACAGCACATCTTTGTTTTTAACTTTGCCTGTTGATGAAATCTTCATCCTACGTTTGGAGCACCACTTTTCAAAGGCTCCAACCTTTTCCTGCCCGCTTCTTCTAGTGTTTAGGTTTTATAGCCGCAGAATGCTGTGCTCCACACATATGCTTTGAGCAATCCTTTCCTTGTTCAATGTTTGTTATATACAAATATAGTAGTTTCTTTTCTTGTTAAATGCAGCACAGTCTTACGATAATTTTTGTTTTATATTTTTGCACTTTTCCCATCTTGCGTTGTTTGGCTTCATAGGTGGGAGAAATCTTTAACCCTTGTAAAATTTGATTTCTTGTTTGTATTCTGGATTCTGACTTATTTTTCCCTTTTTAATACTAGTACTTTAGTGTTATTTTTCTTAATTTTTATACTGAATCTTTCGGTTAGTACTATTTCCATTTCAATAAAAGCTGTTTCTAACTAATCCTTAATGGATGCTAATACCGCTATGTCGTCGGCAAATTTGCGCATATCAATAGTTTTTCGCTGTTTTTTAACAATTCGTTTAACTTTTTCTTAAATTTTTTGTGGCTATCTCTATCTTTTACTTTTTCGTTTAAAGTACCAGTTACCGTTCATTTTTTTTAAAATTGTATATTTAAGCGCGATTTTCATAATTACTGTGTTGTACTGATTTCCGTTTTATATTTTTTGCACTTTTCCTATCTCGCGTTGTTTGGCTTCATAGGTAGCAGAAATCCTTATCTCTTGTACAATGTGGTTTCTTGTTTGTATTCTGGTTTCTGACTTATTTTCCCCTTCTTTAATATTAATACTTTAGTTTTGTTTTTGTTAATTTTCATACCGTATCTTTTGGCTAGTACTGTTTCCATTCAATTAAGAGCTGTTTCTAACTATTTCCTGATGGATGCTAATACCGTTATATCGTCAGCAAATTTGAGCATATCAATCGTTTTTCACGATGTTTTGTAACAATTCGTTTGACTTTTCCTCAAGTTTTTCTGGATATCTTTGTCTTTTAGTTTTTCAAGTTCAAAGTACCGGTTTCCGTTCTTTTTTTCAAATTTTTATATTTAAGCGCGATTTTCATAATTACTATGTTGTAGTTAATCTTTATATCTGCTTCTGGGTAGCTTCTACAAAATTTTGCTTAATTCCTATACCGTTGTCTCACTGAACATAATCTGTTTGATATCTCCATATGCCTCCTGGCATCTTCCATGTATATGCTCTTCTAGCACAATGTTGATATAATGTATTTGTGATCGTTAAATTGCTTTCGTCGCAAAATCATACCAGCCTATTTTCCCTGTCTTTTTCGTTCCTAAATCAAATAAACTTACTTTGTTCCTTCCCGACCCTCACATACCATTACATTAAAATCTTCTGTAGTTATTAAATTTCCGTGCCCTTTTACAACTCTTAGCATGTTTTTGATTTCTTTGTAGATCGTCTCTACCTTTTCATCGCCGTAGCTAGAGGTGAGCCTGTAAAGTTGTATTATTATCGTATTTACAGGTTTAGATTCTAAGCTAGTCATGAGTAACTCTTTCGTTCTTTTGTAAGTAGTTTTCTACATTATGTCCTACATTTTTCAGCATAATTATTCCCACAACCGCATTTCCGTCCTCCGATCCAGTATGAATTACCTACCCTAAAGTCAGCTCGAAAAATCCCCCGCTTCTGGCCACAAAACTTCGCTAATCTCTACTATGTCTAATGCTAACTTATCCATTTCAATTTTGAAATTCTCTAGCTTACCTACGTGCTTCATGCTTTTTACATTCCACGCTTCGACTAGCAAAATGTTCCCGGTTCTTCTTTTAAACTTGTCGATCACACCCTCCAAAGTAGTCCCCTCACGGAGATCCCAAAGGAGATTTTTTTTAGCCCGGAATTTTTTACCTCAGAGGTTATGTAGTGATTTCGCATTGCTTTCCACATCGCCGTAATGTGTCTTAGAATGTCATACCGACCCCTATGGTCTCTGCAACTCTAAGTACTGAAAGAGTTGCAGCTCTTTTTAGGGAATCTGTATTCTAGAACTTCCTCAAAGTGCAGGTCCCTTTAGAACGGGTGATGCTTATCTGGAAGTTTTAATGCATATAATAGGAAAATCATATACTTACTGATATCTCCTGCTCAATTTAGAATTATTGCAATTATTATTTTTATACTGCTACGAAATAAAGATAACCGTTCATTTTCCAATACCGCTGACATTTGTGAAGCGTTCACTATTAGGATCGATGTGAACATTTAATACAATTACAACAATACTCAAGCTAAGGCTTTTTCAACAAGCCAAAGTATCCGGGATTAGATCAAACGGACAAGTTTTGTCAAAAGTTGGAAACTAAATTACAAAGCGGTAAAGTTTCACGATATTTTTTCATTATTTCCTCTGGGCTGTTTTCCTTGATTTATGCTATTAAAGCAAACTGACAAGTAATTTTAACTTTTATAATGAATGAAATTTAAGCGTAATTAGAAACGAACTTGAGTATAAAGGATTTTAATAATTGAGTTTTTTCTGTATACGTAGATGAAAGCGTAGTTAATGAAAGTTTAAAGTATCAAGTTTAGTTGTTTGGAGTTCTGATAAACCCGTGCCCATTAAATCTACAAAAAATTAGAATAAAGTTAACGTGGAATAACTGAAACACTCCTGTTTTTGATACTTTATTTATGGGTTTCAAAATTACGAAGTGTTCGAAGGAAACATACTCATAGGTGTCCACTACAATCACTTCGGGAGAGATAGCCTCATGTGCGTCATAAGCTCCAAATATCGAGCACTTTCGCTTTCAGTTTCTGCACAGAGACTGGCAAAGGTATTGCTGACGGAAACTGAAAGAGTACCATCGTTTTCAAAGACATTGTTACAAACCTTGTTGTTGGTTTAAAAATAGACAACCATCAAAAGCTTTAATCGCATTAAAATCAGATATAAATATTTTAAAAACTTTGTAAATTGTGCTACCTTAAAGTTCTTTTTGTAGGTTTACAAACAGTGATAAAAACTGAAATAATATAAGGTTGGGGAAAAAGAAATCCATTATTTTTTTGGTAGATGACTGTAGTAATCAATATCTCATAAAGTATCGATAAAACAACTTCAGATTTATGCTCATTGTCAAGGTGACATTTCACACTAATAAAATTATTTTGCTGTTTTTTTTTTGGTTTATTCAGTTGTAAGTTACAGGGTGTTAAAAATAGAAGTCAACAAAGAGAAAATTCGGTACATTTTACATTCTTTGATAAAGGCGAAAATGCAAGCCAGGCGGCTGAAATTGTGAATGGTGTTTATGGTCCCGATTCTGTAACAGCTAATTACGTGAATTTTTGGTTTCGTCGATTCCGTTCAGGTATTTTTGATGTTAAAGATGCACCTCGCACGGGCAGGCCCGTCGTCACAAATGTCGATAAAATCACAGAAATAATCGAAGTTGACCGGCATGTTAGTAGTCGTAGCATCGCCCAGGAGTTAAAGAATTTATTTGTTCCAACGTTTCAGTAGTCTTCTACTTGAAATTTAAGCAAACCTGGCTTCCCCACAGAAAGTAACCGTCAGTACGGCGTGTGTGTGTGTGTGCGCGCGCGCTTGAGGGCATGTGTTGTGTGTGTGTGTGTGTGTGTGTGTGTGTGTGTGAGGGTTGTGCGTATGTGTGTTATGAATGTGATGTTGATTCGTGTTACGTTCCCCCTCTAGGACCAGGACCATCTGCATTATAATTTGAATTAGGGCCGCTATACTTGCGGCCACGTCCCCAATGCTCCACCCGGAGGTACTACATTGGGTTTAAACGCGAAAAAAAGTCGTGCTCCTAATTTATTCTTACTTCATAGTTGATTCACCCTAAATAAAAACTAAACAAAAATCTAACAAACCTAAAAATCTAACAAACCTAACAAACTCTAACAATCTAACAAACCTAAAATCTGACAAAACTGGAACAAAACAAAACAAAAACTAAAAACAGGGTTGTAAATAATGGTATCCCTAGCGCTGACTTTTGAGTGTACCCGATCAACAAGCAAAATGAGAGGGGGAGGGATCCGTAATACCGGATAGCAGACGCCGGTTCTGCTTACCAGTGCGACCTGAAGGGTCGTCTTAAAACTATCCAAATCTAGCTAACTAATTTAAATCCATCCATCTGCAGCCGGAAATCCAGATATTGAAAAGGCAATGTGAGTGTGTGAATAGGTTGTTTTTGTAAAGTGTGTGTGTGTGTGTGTGTGTGTGTATGTACGCGGGCTTAATGGCGTGTATTATGTGTGTGTGTCTGTGTCTGTGTTGGTGATGGTTGTGTGTATGTGTGTTGTATTTGTCATGTTGATGTCCGTGTTACGTTCGCCTTCTAGAACCAGGACCATCGGCAACCGGATATCCTAGTTGTCAAGGAAGAACGCTCAACGGATGTGCCTTATCAGTCCGGACCATCGGCAGCCGGAAATCCAGATGTTGAAAAGGCAATGTAAGTGTGTAAATGGTGTTTTGTGTTTGCACAGTGTTTGAGAGGTGTTTTGTGTGTGTGACGCGTGTTTGAAATGTTAATTTGTGTTTATGTTTGACCAGGTTACCAAAAGGTTGGATTGTATTGGTACAATTTTGTACATGTTTGAACTTAAACTATTACATAAAAAATTAGGTTCTTTCAGAGGAAAGGATTTGTTTACTGTATTATTTGCCTCAGATATGTGTAAGTTTGGTTCTTAAAATTTAACATTAGTAAAAAGAAAAGAAAGGAAATTCCATATTCTACCACTTAAGATTAACTTATACTTCTGCTTAAAATTAACTTATACTACTACTGTTAGTTATAATTTGTTAGAGACGGGGTGGCTAATATGTAGAAGCATGCAAATTCTACATATTAGGGGGTTGGATTGCTTCAAGGTCGGGTTGATGCTTTGATCTTGTTGCTTCTGGTCGTCAAGAGCAAAGCTCTTGGAATTCCAGGAGATCGGTCTCCGTTCTCTAGGGCAGAGCCTCGGTCCGAGGAGAGGTGGTACTTTTATGTCTCTATCCGGGTAGTTTTGTTTGTGTTTTTTATCCGTCAGGATAACGTTGGTGGATGAGTGCCGTGTTTTTTTGTGTGAGTGCATTTAAGTGTGGATAAATGTTTTTGTTCCAAATCATCTGGTATCAGGTCTTGTTTAATAATGTTTGTCTATGTGCGTAGAGGTACGGTTGTAAATCATTACACTCGAATACTATATGTTCCGGTGTTCTTATTCCTCCATTTGCACAAGGAAGCTCCATGTTTGGATGCCACACCAATTAACGTTAAAAACATAATAGATCGAATTTTTATCTGCGAAGCCTTGGACAAACGGAATAAAATCGGTCAATTTCTTAAACGTATGGTGACGGAATGGGAAAGGTCACATACGATGATATTGTGCGAAAACGATCGCGGTGAAGTAGCTCAAACGGTGGCCAAACCAGGACTAACGGCCAGAAGGGTTCTATTGTGCATTTGGTGGGACTGGAAAAGAGTCATTTATTATGAGTTGCTTCCATATGGCCAAACCCTAAATTCGGATCTGTACTGTCAACACTGGACCGTTTGGAGCTAGCAATTGACCAGAAATGGCCAGAATTGGCCAACAGAAGAGGTGTTATGTTCCATCAAGGCAACGCCAGGCCACACACACGTCTGTAAGGACTCGCTAGAAACTCCGAGAGCTTGGTTGGGAGGTTTTAATGCCTCCACCATATAGTCCGGACCTGACGCCAAACGATTACCACCTTTTTCTCGCATTGATTGTCAAAATCGATTGCCAGATTTTTTCACCAATAAGAACCAACATTTCTATGAGAGAGGCGTTATGAAGCTACCTGTAAAATGACAATAACTTATAGAACAAAACGGTGCATATTTGATCCAAATCGGACCATCCAAAACATATTAAATAAAGCCTTGAAGTTCACGCAAAAATAATGGATTTCTTTTTCCCCAACCTTTTATAATTTTGAAAAGCGTTAATACGTATACCACTTTATTGTGGATTTCTAGGAGGATCGAACCCAGTAAAGAATTACGCGCAATTTATTACACATTGTATTGTCGGTGTTCTACAATTGTCATATCCGTCAAATTTGACATTTTTAACTTATACATTAATTGACAATTTGATTTCAAACCTAGCAATTTGATTTGAACACTATTTAACAAAGTAATATTTCCGACTCGTTATTTTTGAGTGATCTTGTTTATGATTTTCGGTACGGTTTAACACCACTGCAGTGTGTGGAAAAACTAAGTTCGTTATTAGGGAACGAAGCACAATACAAAAACATGGTTTACAAATGGTTTGAAGAATTCAAACGTAGAAAACGGTTTGATGACGATGTTGGCAAAGATTATCCATGCACCTCTGTTATCAGAAAGTATATCCATTACTGCGTTTATCTCGGCATAGTTGAACCCTACTGAAAACCGACCCGATCAAATTTGAACTCGATCTGAACCCGTTTATACCGAATGTAACCAACCTGCTTGAACGAACCCTCTTTCGATCCTCTTTGATTTATGTACACAACTTCAGACATATCATTAATTCTGGAATAAACACCTATCGATCCGCATTTGATGAAAAAGCTCAGGAAACGATGAGATTGCTTTAGTTCTATTTGCAAACAAAGCAGATTTTATTAACATCGAGTATAAGTGAAATGAAATACAACGCAGCACAACGAAAGAAAGCTCTTAAGATGTAAGTACTGTGCAGCAAAGGTGTATAAGTGAACATATTTTTAATAGGTTTCAGCATATACATTCCGCATCGTCGCAACTCCCATAACTTACACTGAATGTAAAAGCGTTGTTTACAAAATAAACCTAGAAGTTTTGATTGGTGGGAAAACATCGTTAAAACATATAATGTTGCCGACTGGTTAGAAAACTTTCGATTTTCAAAAGTAACATTTTACTACATCTGTTACGAACTTCGTTCAACGTACGAACCAAAACCGAATTCATTAACTAGCTTTAAGGAAGTTGTTAGTTGGGAAAAAGGTAGCTATGGAAATGTATTTTTTGGATAGTTGCTACGAATACAGAGTGGCTGGTATTCACAAGTCAACAGTTCACAACATTTGTACATCTGTTTGTACATGCTGTGAATGCGATATTTAAGAAATTTATTACAATGCCTTCCGAAATTAATGCTCTTCAAATATCACATGGCTTTGCAAGAATTAACCATTTAACAAACTGCAAGTGTTATTGACGGATCTCAAATTTCAATACTACATCCCAAGGACGGGTATCGTGATTTTACTAATCGTATAGGTTGGTCGTCCATAGTATTGCAAGCAGTTGTGGATCGCAAATATTGTTGTTTTGAACATATTCGTAAAAACCCTAGATTCGACGCACGATGCTGTTGTAACAAATTCAACTTTCTATAAAATTTTTGCAGAGTTAATGCCCAAGGCAGTGGCAATCGTGTTGTTATCCTTAACCTGCAAAGATTAAGAGAGCCCCACATATACGTAGGGTAGAAGCACCTGGTGAAGTTTGGCGGATCTCTTAAAAATTAAGGTAGACCTCCCACTTGGGCAGGGTGGAAGGGCGGCTTTAAAAGTAGCGGAATCGTTGACTTTACTTCTGAAGTAACTTAATTTTTACGTCACATGGAAGTATGAGAGTGGTCGTGGGATGAGACTATTAAAGCAAAAAAAGGGAATGGGCCGCCACTGCATCTAAGAATACGCACAAGATAAACAAAAATGGTTAGATGCAGAAACCTTTATGATATGATAAACTTCAGCAACAATAGTACCTTAGTTAAATCTGAAATACAAAAATACAGCAAAGAAAGTGAATAACTAAGGTGACCGTTTGTGCCCCTATCAAGACATAAAGCAATATTCAAATAATAGTTCATATTGAACCTGCACATATAAACTAATTTTCTTGTAAGAATTCTTATAGGTTTTATACTTTAAATATTTTAAAAACATTAACTGAATTTAAAGAAATTTAGAATGTACTTCAACGTCTTTTGTAATTCTCAAATACACCATTTATTTTTAACTTTTAGCAATAAAAACAAATATTGTCCAGTTTAAATTTGCAGTGAATACCTAAGGTTTCTTTTACAATCACAATATATTTACAATAAGTGAGAAACGCGTTACTCAAAATTGATTCTACTTATAATTTATCAAAAATAATCTGTAATTAATCAGAATTAAGAAATTTTCTTATTTACAGATCTGGAAATTAGAATACACAAAATATTGTACAACTGTACATGTTGTTTGTTTCAAAAATTATGTTTAAAAAGTAATTTCAGAACAAACATTATAACCTTGAACTATCAACAAGTCAAAAATATAACAAATTTGATTCAGTAAAATTCTTAATATTATCAAAGCTGTAAAAAAATAGACAAAAAGAATTAATGTACTGAAAGCATATATTTCAGTTTTTCTAAACATTCGGTAATAATTAGGTCTATATCTGGAACTTCTTGGTGTACCGGGAAGACAACTATTTATACGGATGTGCCATGTCTCAGTATCTACTCATATCATTATATTTGATTTTAAAAACAAGAGTTTATTTAAACACCCAATAAAGTATATAAAAAGTTTTCTTTTAAATATCAATAACGAAACATAGGTACAACAACCATCAATTTTCATCTAAAATAACTAGTTGTTAATTTGCAAATGTTCGTATGAAGTATTCATACAGAATAGATAAAGGAAAGTGTTCACTTTATGGAATTCAATACCAACTTTAGATACATAAAATACCTGGGTATTCTTATCAGGACAATGCACTGCATGACTTCGGACAACGTACAAATAACAACGGACCTTGACCCAATCAGCAAATATTGCACTGCAAAATGCGTTTTCTATGATGAACAAACTGATTCTATGTAAATTATAAGGGTTGTTTCCATTACAAATTGAACATAACTTCAACTCTTGCATCTCAGAATTTCATCTACATAAATTAATTACTTACGTGCCAACTAAACTAATAGTCATGCACCATGTGCAACCATTGAAGAAAACCAAAAACCGCAAACCATTCGTCAACTAGTCATAATCATTAGAAATCCAACCACCTGCACTTATTTGGGATATCGTGCTTGACCGACATCTAAACCATGTGGAATACGACGCCTTGAAGCCATTTTCAATTTATTACAGCACGACTATCATAAGAAAAAATGGCGACCTGGTCCATCTGCATAAAACTGAGCTTCAGAGTTTAATCCGCGCACGCGATACCTGTTACATGACGACAATCGCATCAACTTATAACTAATAAGTACACGTTGGGCTAAAGTTGAGTACACTAGCATTCCTTGATTACAATCTAATCCAATTCCTAAAGACAATTCTCGACGTAGTGTATGGCACTATTTATATTTAAAGGTAAATCTGAATTAATAATAATTTATTTTCTCAAACGAATTATTGAGTATTTGTGATTGGTTTATAAACGAAAAGGGAATAAAACATATAATATATACAAAAGTCTTGCTTATAAATAGTATTAGAAAACTAAAATGCTGCAATGACTGTAACAACGTTTTTACATCTACTTTGCATTGGACGGAATGCGCAATTGGATGAACATAATATTCCTTGTCTAAAATTTACCGGTCTCGGTAACCAGATGGTTTTGCTCTGTATGAGCTTATCGCTATATGTGGCTCCTTGGGCGACTTCGTGGTTTAGTTGATATATGTGTGGTTACAAAACCCAAGTTTCCGGGTTCGTATCCCGACACCATCTGCTTGAAAAATGTTAGGCGAGCATTTTTCACAAAAATACGCCCTCTTTCGAATGAGCGGTAAAATGTAGGTCCCTTGTGTATGTGTTGTCACTCACGTTAAAGATCCTTACTTTGCTTGAAACACCAAGGGTTCGTCAAAATTTCCAGGTAAAAGAAACTCGCTTCCTGGCCTATGTAATACCTTCAGGCGGAACATTGGAAAATCAAATGTTGTATCTGTGGCTCCTCGGAGGCTGTTGACGTTCCTGCTCGTGCTTGCAGGAACTTGAAAAAGTTCCTAATGGTTGAGGGTTATTTATGGATATATTTTCTTCCATCAAAATTCCATTCTCATCAATGGCATACGAAGTCGATACACAAGCTGTAATAAACACTACATCACACAAACAACACCAAAATATTTTTTAACTAACCTGCACATCGATTTGCATTTTCTGTTGTAGCGGACTCGTAAATACTAGTTGAGTAGATGGTCAGTCGGCAAGTAAGTCGTCTAATTGAAAAAAATATTCTCCTTCCGATCTGGAGTTTACACTTTTATTATTCGATCATCGATCTGTATAATAATCATCTAAAAATAGTCAATTATGAACAACAACAAACTGCAAGCGCATGCTAAATAATGGTTTTAGATACATACACTTAAAATACACAATGTTAACAATACATCATACTTACTCTTTAAATTTTTTAATTTAGTTGCACAGTAAGCGCATCTGTTACAAACGCTTCAGCCATGGGTTGTTCTATTGTTATAAATAATTCGTGCGTTTCTAAAAGTTTTCCATATAACAATCCCAGAACTTCCTTTTCCTTAATTAACCCCACGAAATACGAGGTTTCGCCACTTTTCCAGATGATTCTCTTGTTTGCACTGAATGACATATTCGCAAAAGTACCAAATAACATAATCTAACCCATGACACGGTCAGGAACTAGAATAAAGTTAGCACCAAATGTAACTCGATGTACTCTGGCAATTTATGACCCCAATTTCGATTCCTAAACTTGGTTCAACCGTTTTCTTAAAAAGGATCGGATTACAGTGGTTCAAACTGGTCGAAAAAATGTTTATATCGACCGGTGTGAGCGCATCGAGATAAACGCAGTACATATTGTGCGTAACATGATTTTAGTAAATCTACATAAGATACATGAGGAGATACAAGCAACTTTAGGCATTGTGGTGAATCAAATACCCACTATTTTGGATGATCAGTTGCAGAGCCAGAAGCTCTGCAGTCGATTTTAAAGACCACCAAGAACAGACACGTGCCAAATGATAAAAAATTTAACGGCGTTCTTTAAAATTCTGTATAAATCATCGCAACATGTGACAAATCATGGATTTCTTCATATGAGACTTAAGTTAAACAGAAATTAACGGTATGGGTGTTTCAAAGTAAACCTACACCAGCTGTGCTTGTTACGAGTAAAATGAGGTTATGTTATTTTGTTTTGCCCTGAAAGGGCGGATACCCCGTAACAATTTATGGAAGCTTTGCCTAACTACAGTACTGGGGGAATGGGTTTCTATGAAGGAAATTATAAAAATTATAGTAGAGTTCGAAATAAAAAAATAAAGAGATGATAAACAAAGTGGTTAAAACACAAACAATAATCTGCGTTACATTAATCACTTACCCTAAATGGTTTTATTTTTCCACTGTCATAATTAGAGGCGCAAAATCGTCCGTACCAGCAAATCCTTTGACATTATCCTTACTCAAAGGCAGTTATTCCGCATAGGTCGCCCATGCCACGGGTTCCTAAATTTATCACATTATACGTTGTCTTTCTCCAAAATACCTCAAAACACTTATTAAATTTTGTCATGATTATACAAATTTGAAAAATAGATGCTTTCCAAAGACGATTCTATTACTAGGGTAACTAGATATTGTTACAATAACCTCATTTTTATTCTGATTCATAAATAAATGCTAATCGAATTCGATTTATACTTAACCTTTATTGACATTAATAATTTCAACAACATACAAATAGTTTCCTTAACCTACTGGACAGGTAGTTCTAAAAGAAAGAAAATAAAAGAAAAGAATAAATTAAATCTAACAATTTTGCCGTATTCTATAGTAAGTAATCCTAATTTATGGAGATGTTTCTAATAACAAACCTAGAAAACAGTTAAATACCAACTCTTTATTTACCATAAATATTAAATTGTTACTCTTTTACCAATATTAATCTTACTAATAAAACTTACTTTTATTAAATCAATATACTCTAATTCCTTCGCTAATTCATTGTTCAACAAGATAAGTTTTCGTGTTCGCTTCATTTCTTACTACACGACTACCAACTTGTTTATATTTAAAATTCACATATACATTACTAAAAATCTCATCATTCCAATCTTTAAAACATTCAGGTTGTCCAGAGACCTTCAGCATATAAATATTTCGTAATGGAGGGGTGAACTCACCAGATCCACAACTCTTTTAAGCTGTCTTAGCAGCAACAATTCCACAAACATGTGAATTAAAAGTTCCTTGCTCGTCCAAGTGTTAATTAGAAAAAAGAATCGCACACTGTGTTTTTTCTCTGCGAGAAACCCAATCACATTACATCTTGAATTTGAAGCTGCATTTCTTTTCAACCTTCAACTTTCCACATCAACCATACTACTCGCCCGTACTACTACATTGTAACGTTTTCTAGCTAGCTACTGGTCAATAATTATTTAAATTTCTCTTTGTCAAGCGTTTGTCCTTTCCCTATTTTTTCTTGCGTTCAGCGGAGTTAAGCCATTGTATAACATTCCAAATGAATACATTGCATTGGATGAAATAATTAAATTATCTACAACATCCCAAATAAATACATTGTATTGTATGAAATGATTAAATTATCTGCAACTGTATATTCGTGACTTTTACTAAAGAAGCGTCCGTGTTTTAAGTAATTATCTCATTGTAGCAATATATTTCTGATATGGTCTGGGGTATACTTGGCATTGGAACTATGTAACGTTAACTCTACTTGAAATTTGTAGAGAGCCCTTCCATATTTAGGGTAATTATGATACGGTACACGCCTATTATTAATTCCGCGATTATTTACGTCTTTATTTTAAAAGCTTCCTTAAATTACACGACTTTGCTTTGAAAATTTACTGTAATAAATATTTTGTTTATCCTTTTGTAGTTTTAAAATAATTTATAAACTTAAATTCCATTGCAATATGTATTTAATAAAAATAAAACAATGCTTTTGTAGTTTTAAGTTTATGATTTTAATAGATCTAACAATTTCGTCGGTTTAAGATTAATTTGTCACTTTTGCCTCCGGTTTTTATTTAATGTAACGCCAACGTTTTACAACTGCGTTCATAAAGAGCTTAGAAAAAGGAGTTGTTTGTTTCTGCGAAAAAACGGGTGACGTTGCAACTGTTGCAATTAGAAAGTCAAAAAACAGATAATGCAATTTGTTTGTCGAAAGTTATCGCTAAAATCAGAAAAACAACGTAAACTGACCAATCATAATTCATCACAATGCAAGCGTATACACAGCGCTACAGACTGTCGAGTTTTGAACAGTGGCGATAATTCATATAATGACTATTACTCATATTCCCGAGGACATGTTCTTATTCCGATTTTCAAAAGTACAATGTGTGGTAAGCGTCTTCGTTGCCTGAAAGAGTCATTGAAATATTTAATTACCATGTTTCAAAGGAACCCCGTTCAAAGTGGAATAACTGTTTGAATACTAAATTCGTGGAATTTAAAAGTGTATAGCCATTAAAAGGAAATACTTTGGAATAAAGCGATTTACATAACGTAAATTTACTTTTTTATGTTTTGTGAATTTTAGTAGTGGCACTTAGTATTAAACAATTTAAGACAGTGAATTAGCAAACATATCCTCAATTTCCAGCAACAAAACACTGCCCTTTTCATTTTTCTATCGGTCTCCTTGCATTCCACATTGCCTCTTAATTATTGGAAGCACGAGTGACAAGTTTTTGGTCCAGCGTTTAGCGTCTACAAGCAGTAAAGTAAATTTTTTCAAAAATAGGATACATTCATTCCGCAAGGTGTTTAATTATGCCAAGTTGTCTTGCAAGATTGTCTAAATTGTAAGTTTTTCTACCAAATCCACTCATTAAGATGATTTATTAGAAAAAATTCCACTTCAATTCTAACATCTGTGAAGAAATATTACATATGATTTTATTTTGTATCAAAAAACACGATTGAAACAAAGCAACAGTCTCCCTCTCCGTTTCACAGGCATAACTGATAACACTCTTGTATTAATTTTTTATATAATTCTCTTAATAATTATAAATTAATATAAATAAAACAAATTTCAAATGTGTTTCTGTTTCAGGTAAGTTGAGATCGTTCTTATGGTTTATTCCTACAGCACTTACTGTTCAAGCACACAATTACAGCTTACAACCTCATTAGTCATTTCAGGTACTTTATTTATTTTATTCTGAAGTAACATGAATTGCAGACGAATTTAGTATCTTCTGAAGATACGTTAGCAAATGATATACTATATTTTTTCAAAGAATAATGCTACGTACAAAAGAATTTTGGATCCAGCCACTTACGGTCTAGTCATAAGTAACCAAAAAGATGGACAGTCAAACTGGCACGATTGCAAATATTTATATAAAGGTTTGCAGGAATATACATTTTATATAGTACATCACCTTTTAAATGATTGCTTAAACGTGAAATATAAGATAAGGTAATAGTCCTTGTTGTAAACAGAGCCGAATGCTCAAAGTCAAACACATTTTTTATACATATACTTTAACTAAATGTTAATGTGTGTGTGTATGTACGTGTACACAAACACACCCACGCACACACGTAAGCACGCACACACGAACCGCGCACGCACTATGCACATACGCACGAACCACGCACGCGCTAGGCACGCATGCTCGCACGCATGTGCGCACGCACGCACGTACGCACACACTCGCAAACACACAAATGGAAATACATTTGATGTAAAAGATGTACATTGTCACGGGATATATGATACGTACTGCATTAATTTATGCTAATAATATATACAGACCCCAAATGGCAGAACCTTTTTGCATGGCCATTTTTGAAATTGTTGGGATGTAGATTAGAAACAACTTCTATATTTAGTTCGATTTGTATACTTAAATTCACTTTTATGATTTTCAGGAACGTTGGATTTGCAGATACACTTTATTAGTTTATATTCATAATAATTTTGCTATTTGCCAAAAATGTTTTATTTTATATATATAATTCTATGATAATAGGGTGATTTAGGGGTGTATTGAGTCATAAGGGTCATGCGATATATGTAAATATCATTAAAGTTTAGAGAACAAACCAATTTCATCATAAAATGGGAGTAACGCGACAATTAAGCAAAAAGCCAATATCGAGAACACTGTATATAAATCACAACTAACTTTAACTCATGAAAGGAAGCTCATTCTTTGAAAATCACATCATATTTAGTAAGATAAATAACTTGTACATCGTATATTGCATTTTAAATTAAATATACGAGCATAAAATTGAAAAAAAATATGCAGGAATAACGTTTTAAACGCAACGAGTTTTATTGAAATAAATACGCAATTAGTGAAAGGAAATAACCTAGCATGCTAGCTATAAAAAAATCTCATTCAAAATATTAACGCATAAATAAATAAACACATTCAAATACGTCATCATAGAAACTTTACTACGTGACCAACAACATTGTCTCTTCATAAAATCCAACAGATTTTAAAGTACTAAGTAACAAATAACAAATGTTTGGTTAACGAAGTTTAAAGTTGGATTTTCAGAGAAATACACTATGCAAAGTACGTGCCTATGTGAGAATATACATCACTTCGACACGGGACTGGATGGTAAATTTGTAAAAAATCCGAGGGCTGCAATGATAAAGGCAAAGTACAACTCCTCAAATAACAAAGTACGCGAGTAAAACCAATAGCACAGGTGTGAGGAGGAGTCTTTATATAAAACATAGACTTAGTAAACAATGAGTATATCTTCGACCAAGGCACAAGCTATAACAATTCAAAGCCGAATATCACGCGAGTTCCGATAATTACGGATGTATACATCTTATAAATCCCTTTTTTCAACTAATAAGAATTTTGCCATTGTTAATGACAACCATGATGAAAAGAGCGGGATTAAAGTTTTCTGAGTATATTGTACTTTTTGTCAAAATAAAATATGAAGTGTGTGGTATCATTGAAATCGTAATTTTCATGCTAACCAATGGTACAAAAATTCAATATGAAGGCCATAAAAAAACAAAAGTTGACTTCGGGCGCGCGCAACATAGTAGACAGACCTAGAATTTTGTTAACTTCGGTGGAAAAGCCATATCGTCTTATGCACCCATACCCATTCTGTTGGAAATTAAAGAAGTTATTAAACATAAAGGAAAATGCAGTATTTTAGTTTTCACCCTGTATTCTGGAAATTACTTAAAAAATTCATATTTTCTTTGCAGATTCTAAAAGGCCTTTTTATGGCGAAACTTTTGTCTAATCTAACCGAACATGTATCTTCTATAGTTTTCAAGATCCCCATGATGAGCATTGAATTAGTAGTAACACTGTATATTGTGTTATATATATATATATGTATATATATATATATATATATATATACATACATACATGTGTATATATACATAAGTAAAATTAAGATGAATTTGTAAATAAACTTTTATAAAAGTAATGAAAACTTATTCACCTATACAAATCGAGCTAATAGTTATATTACTATTAACAAAACAACAACTTTATTATTTCACGCACGCACGCACGCACGCACGCACGCGCGCGCGCATGCACGCGCGCACGCACGCACGCACGCACGCACGCACACACGCATGCACGCACGCTCGCACGCACAAACACAAACACACACACGCACACACGCTCGCACGCACAAACACAAACACACACACGCACACACGCCCGCGCGCACACACACGCGCACGCACGCACACACACACACGCACACACACACACACACACACACACACACACACACACACACACACGGTTAACAAAAGGAGTAATACCAGACTTTTATGCAAAGCCTAAATGAACATTTAAAATCGAGCTTGTAATTAAAAGATGGAAAATAAAGGTCTCGAACAGAATTTGAACCTTTAACCTTCAGCTTTCATCGTCGACGTACTAATTGCGCCACCTGGACCGGTGAGATAAACAAGATAAACAAATCTAAATCATGTACACAAAGATACATCAACCTAACTTTTAACTACGTTTTGGACCTTTGTCCATCATATCTAACAGTGTCAAGTTTTTGACCTATGTCAGATATAGACAGGAAGTAACGCTCAAAATCAGGGCTGTAAGTCATTTATTAAATACAAGTATTGGGTAATTTTACAAGGCATGTTTATTATAGTGCGGTCTCTGTATAAGTTAGATAAAAAATTTGACACCGTCAGATATGATTAACAAAATTTGCTAAACGTAATTAAAAGTTATGTTGATGTATGCTTCCGTACGTAATTTAAATTTGTATATCTTTCTAATTGTAATCACCGATTTAAATGGCGCAATTGGTTAGCACGTCGAAGGTTCAAAGCCGAGGGCTATAGGTTTGCATCCTATCCGGGACCTTATATTTTCCATCTTTTAAACATTAGTTCGATTTGAAATGACCACTTAGGCTTTGCATAAACGTCTAAGTTATTATTTCATTTTATTAACTAATACCACAGTATTATAAGCTACTTACCTTAAGCAATTACCCAATATATATATATATATATATATATATAATTGCTGAAGGTAAGTAGCTTATATATATATATATATATATATATATATAATAGTGGTTTTAAAAGATTAAAAATAAATATAAAAGAAACAATTTCAAAACACCCTGTATAAAGGAACAACCAGAAACTACGTGCGAAAGTTATATTAGTTAATTCATTTTTAAGTAACGGGTATTAATCAAATTGTACAAATAATGATAAATATTTAGCAGGTTTGCAAAGAAATTAAATGATAGAAGCCAATGCCATTAATTTAGTAATTTAATTGAATTTAATTGAACGATTATTGATGTATAATATGCATAGAAGAGTGTAAAAACCCAATAATACCAAGGTGAAAAGCGTTGCTAACAACAAATATATCGGTGGGGTAGAAATACGCCGAATTCCAACTCGTGGAAGTGTTGTGGTAAAACGTCAGTTAATTAAACACCTGCAGAATTTTAAATGTCAAGTTCCAATAATTTTGTATAGATAAAGATGAAGATTCTACGTATATTGGGTAAACCGTCGCCTGTGTTCGTAGTAAATGCTAATGAGCGGTGAGTTAAATCACGTAAGAAGTCCACGTGGTGTAGATAGCAAATAAACAGAAATATCGATTTTCTACCACTCAAGCAAGGTTAGAAAGAAACGTAGAAAACGCATAAGCATGGGACAACGATAGTATAGGAGGGACTTGTAGGACGTTAGTAAATATACGATTGGTCGATATAGTTAGTTGAACGCGAGACATATACAAGCATAGTGTAGCGTAGTTTTCTGAAAATATAATAACGACGTGCTGAAATTCGGGGGATTAAAAATTGGTGGAGTGCAAAATTGTAAGAATGTGTTGTTGTTAACAGGAGATTTCGGATGAATGCGGCCAGGAGGTGGCAGCCTAGGTGTATAAATATTTTTGAATAACGTGGTGAAGGCTCTTAATATTTCGATCGTCCCAAACGACGTATGAAAGTATCACGAGTTGTAAGTATTATAAAATCATTTAAATTATATTGCATGGTGGTAGCCTCTTAATTAGAACGCGGTTAGTGTGCCGAGATTACTTATTTTAATTGAGGTATCACCTATAATTTTTAACCAACTCGTGTCGGGACGTTAAGTGACGTAGATCACAGTCAATAATTGTGAAAGACAGATGTTTGAATAGAATTTGGAATTTGGTTACACCGTGAAGGCGGCGTTAGCAGTTCAACTTAGATGGGGTTCGTCTAGTAACAGCGAGAAACGGCTTGCAAAACAGATAGAAGAAATACATGGGATCGTCCACAGAGCAGAGATCTCCTAGAAATTTCCAGGTAACGATTTGAAATTGTGATTCTTATAAACTGTGAATATTGGGTGATGTATGAGAGTGATTTTTAAGGTAGTGTGGATTATTTACGTATTGAACATAATACGTGTAAATAACTTTATTATGGTGTTTAATTAGAAATTTGAAGGTGTCTATAAAGCTTTTTTTAAACGTTCCATCAGAACGTGAAATTTTTGTGGAGAGTGCATGGCTTTGTTTTTTTTGTTGTAAGAGTATTTCAAAGTAGAAGGGCATATATTATGCATAATTAGCTGGGTTATCATGAGCTCACCCTACCCCAGAGTTTACTTAGATTAAAAAAACAAAATAAATTATAAAGAAGGAATTTTAGAGAAGGTATTATTCAAGGCCCATTTACTCCAGGTACATTTTATGTGTTTGATGATTTTAAAAATAAAATACAGGACATTACAAAATGAGATTTACTGAAGTGTAAGGTGATCAATCAAATATGGACAATATTGAATTTCATTTGTAAATAGTAATAAATAAAAGATTGTATGTTGGTTGTATTTTGTGGTTTTATTGCGAGTATGTGTGTACGATTGAGAATATGCGAGTGAATCTAGATACCCAAGAGGAGGTCCAAATGAGCTAGCCGGAAGCAGGTGCAGAAAATTAGCAATTCAATCGAGGAAGAGAGGAAAACGGGTAAGAAATTTTTTTTTTTGACTTTTTTTGTTGGTGAGGATTTTACCCGAGTTCCACGGCAATATATATATATATATATATATATATATATATATTGATATGATAACGCCGTACTCAGTGTAATAAACGTTCTACTGAACGCCACCGCTCTGTGTTTTCTCAATTCAATCTTTTACTTTTATTATTATGCCACGGCTAGCCCTTTTTAATCTACACAGAGTGCACAAAGTTACGATGATCAATTTTCTCTCACCCCGTTATGATTACCTGTTTGAATTGATAAAACGAAGTTAACCAACATTCATATAATAAAAGGAAATAATATTTACAATTTTAGAAATTCTTTAAATACACCCTTCAATCAATCAATATCATATATATTATTTATCCCAAAATTTATACACTTTTAATTTAAAATAAAGTCACTAAAAATGATCTCTTTACAAAAAAATCTGGAACGTTCTAGACCTCTATGTAATTTATTACGTAAGTTAAACGTATGCAATGTTTCTTGTTGACTTCTTTACAGGTTAATTACAGGATAAATTGAATAAATTCAGTATTAAAATTTAAATTGAAAAACATCTTAAAATTAAGTAGATCTGACCTGTGATATGTTGTTTCGTGTTGTGGATCAACAGCCCCTTATTGTTTCCAATCGAATACCAATGCTCTGCTTTGTTGAACCAATATTTAGTAGTTACCCCTTGCTTTCCAAAAATCATTTTGTTCTTTATTTTATATTTTTCTGCATATGCTTTGAATCTCTTCCCTTAAATACCTCTTGAATCTTGGGTTACTTAGTATCATGAATTATTCCAGAATTAAAATTAGAATTGTACCAGAATTGCACCATAAGCCAACTAGAATTGTAATTATTTCCGACGCGGATTAGAATCCAATTAGAATGTTACCAGAATCTGATTGGAATTCACTTAGAATCCGACTAGAAGCCGTTTTCTAAAAAAACGGCAAAAACTCTTCATGTATTCTTAACGTAATTTTTATACAGCATTACTTCTACAATAACATAAATTTGATATATTCTAAACTTTATTTATTTGACGCGTAGATTTCTGGTTAAAAGTGTCGTGGCTTCAACGTGCATCAAGTGTGAACTGTTTGTCTTATCGCCGATGGGTGTTAAATGACCTTTTCTCACTACATCTGGGTTGGGTTTCTAAGTAGTTTTGCAGATTGTTTCAACCAACCAGGTTTTGTCTTTAATATTCCCTGTATATTTAAAGCTGTTTTCTGATGCAACTCCTTTGTATTCCCGTGTCATCGTGTTTATTTGCGATCTTTGCTTGCCTTAACATTTGTTATTGCGGCCAGACTTTCAACTTACGTCCGTGTTTTGTATAGATAATGCTTTTGGATAATTATACAAAAATAAATGATGTAACTCTAGTACTATTTTCGTTTCTGTATTTTTTTATTTGAAAGTTCGTTTCTCATCAAAGCGCATATTGTTCCTTCTTTATCACAAGCGTAATTGTATAAGGATGTATTAGGTTTTTGTCTTATCTTCTGTGTATTTTATTTTATAAACTTGTTAAACATTCGCAACGTAGTTTAAATACATGTACAATTATTTCTCTACTGAATACGCGTTCTATTGTTAAAAGATGTGCTCACTTGCAATGATTAATGTTAATTACGGTCTATATACAGGGTGTTAAATGCTTGCTATTTACATATTGTACGAATTACTTACTTTTCTGCTAAATAAATGCAGTTTTCTGATTACTATTGCTATTTACAGTTACTACACGACCCTTACTATTTAATACACCCCTAAACAACCCCTTATCATAGCAATATATATATATATATATATATATAGCTATGATATCGCCGTACTTCGATGTATTTAACGCACAGTTGCCTGCTGTCCACCACCGCTCTGTGTTCCTAAATAATATAGAATAAAATTTAAATTTCACACCATTAGGTTTAAGTCTCGACTAGCTCAGTTCAATCCTACACAGAGTGCACGACGGTACGATAACAGAAGAATTTTTACGCTCCTTTTTTTTCTCTAACACTTCATACCTAAATAAGATAAACGAAATAACCAAAATTTTGTATAATAAACCAAGAAATATGTACAATTTGCATTTCTACAACTTTTTTAATGTTATTTAAGATTTAAAACCCTCGAATCAAAGTAAAATACAAATCTGTTCATCGCCAAATTATAACCCTATTAAAAATATAAAGCCAGCAAAAATAACTCTGTTATACATTGGAAGTCTTGTTGAACGTTCAATGACCCTTCGTTATTTCTACGTATCAATCAAAATTTTTGATGACCCTTCATATAAATATTTACGTACATGCAGGTTTCAAATATTCAAAAAAATGTCAGTATTATACTGTAAATTAATTTTCGCTAACATGGTATTTTTTCTAGGTTGATTCCTTGGCTCAAGTGCGTAGTTCTGAGTACACCCTTCGATGAATAATAAGCCGTGAAGTTGAAAAAGTTGTTTCATTTATATCGCAACACGATTGAAAAATAGTTATACAAATACGTCCTCCCTTTTTGGGATTTCTCTTTTAATGAACAATCAAGTATCTCTTTTGATTAATGGCTATGCAAATATTTAGTTCGATGTGTATAGTTAAATTAACTTTTATGTTTCCAGAGAAATTGGATTTATAAATACTACGTTTTTTATTCGGACAATTCTTAACGAAGATAATTTTCCAAATTAAGAAGACGTGAAAATTCACCTCATGATAGTAGTGAACTCGTATTCAATTTTATCTTTTCTAACCATTGACGTCACTGTATTTTCCGTATATTTGCAAACACTCTGCAACACATAATTTATTATGTACAAGAGCAAGCGTTCATGTAACAAACAAATTAGGTCAGCTGATACAAAATACAATATGAATAACAGGATTAAACGTGGGTTTGTTAATAAGCACAAACAAAAACAATCATTCCTATACCAATCACATAAGCTAGTTATCGAAAATACAATATGAATAATAACATAATAGTAATAATAATAAAAATTTCAATTACAATATAAATTTTCTAGCACTCTGTATATTACAATCAGATTTTCTTAGTACGTTGAAATAATATCAACTATTGTTTATGTGTTTGGAAAAAATCCATTTTGTAAGTTCGTTTAGTTTCTAAATATTCCGATTTATGTGACTGCCTGCAAATGTCAAATTTTTACAAAAACTCAGAAATCTCGAAAAAGGTCATTAGATAGGGATATGGTTGTATTATAAGGGTTCATATACAATTTGACAAGGAATTCAAAAATGCATAAATATACAAGGCGTTGCATTTGAAATAACGACAGTAATGCCGACTTTCGGTGTAACCAAAAGTGCTAGCGTATCGAAACTATCTTAGACGCGTAGAGCACCTTCGATAGGGATGGACTCGGGCTTGGGCTTTCGGGCCGGCCCGGCCCGAGCCCGGCCCGATTTTGGGCTCGAATCTGGGCCGGGCCGTTGACTACTTTATTCGGGCCGGGCCCGGGACGGGCCTATCTTTTTTCGGGCCGGGCCGGGCCAAACGACTCGGGCCGGCTCGAACTTTTTGGCCGAAAAACGCACATTGAGTAAGTAAACGTTCTTAATTATATTTTCACGTAGTGTCTTCATGAACCCATTAATAATCAGTTTTTCGTTTTATTTAGTGTAAAGGAAACGTGATATTATACCTCACTTCTTATACCGAATATTTTTTCTAGTCCTATTTAATGTTCCTCATGTTGTACTTTAGGCAAGTTAAAGATGCCCAGGAACATCAAACTAGGTGATTTATTCATAATTCAAAAGTCTGCACGATTTATATTATGTATATGTATATACTCCAAATCTCAATCATGCTGCAAACGTCGATATTATCAATCGCGTGCATAATTTATGTCTACCGCCTAAAACACTAGAGAGTTATTGCAAAGTTCATTTTACCAATTTTTTAATAAAGTTTTCCCTTATTTGACATTTACACATGCGCAATTACACCTTTAATGTTTGTACTTTATTAAAATACAGGACACCTTTATTTAATTTAAATACAGACAGGGAATGCTTTGTGTATAAATATAGCAAAATAAATGGTTTTTTGTAGTGTTGTTTCCGTAATTAAATTTAGAAATATAATGTCCAAGTTTATAACACGAAAAAGATATAAAACGGCAACGCTCTAAATAGGAGGATGCTGTTTTGTAATGCTTTTCCTAGAATTAAACTGTAAAAATCCTTTTGAAAACTGATATGCTATATGCTTGGAAAGGAGTAAAAACAGTGTCTTGAAGTAAACTCAAAAAGTATTCCGTGAAAACACTTTAACAACACATACAAATGTTATCGAATCAGTGGGAAATAAAAGACTCAAATAATAAAAAAAAGTTCATCTTTGTGTGAAAACAATTTCTTTGATTTTTTCTAATATAGTTAAACATGTATTATAGGTCACCTTATCACAAAAGAGATTAATTCTTTATTCATTTTTAAAACATAACTTATAGATATAGAATACTAAACATATATGTCAGAATAAAGAGTAAGTGAAAAAACACTTGCACTAACACTCCTTTAGATTGGATGCAAACTTTTAAAAAAGGATGCTTTATCTGAAGATTCTTTTAATAAAGTCTGCTTGGAATGAGTTTGCAACAACTCTCTAATTTCAAGTAGGTAATTTTAGTAAAATTCTTTGAAGTAGGAACGACAAAATAAAGCGGACGCAAATTTATTATAAAGGTTATAAGGTGCGTTAAGCGTACAATTTCATAAACATTGAAAATTGCTAAAATTTTGTACCTTTGTTACCTATTTCTAGAATTTTTTAAAGAATTGTTACGTTTATTTTCAGCATAAATTAATTACCCTATTTTTCTCCCTTATTAATTCAATACCCGCTCGAATAAATTCTGTTTTTACTGTTAAATCCTTCAACATAATTAATAATAAACACGTTCTCGAATAAATTCCTCAACTTAAATCTAGTTGCTTTGAAACGACAAGTTTATGCAACAACTAAATAGGTATATCCTGTTTCAGGTACCCGTTATCTTGGTATACATTACGACCGCCTATATGATTTTCTCTATTGTTTTAATGTAAAAACTTGTTGAAATAAGGTCGCACACTATCTGATAAAACCCGGGTTTTTCAGTTTTAATCGCGCTCTGCTTCGATAAGCGAGGATTTGCAGCTGTAAATCGTGTTATTTGAACCATTGTTAAATTTGCTTCTATAGCTTGTGCGTTGACATATTTTCTACATTATTCGTCACCGTATTTCAAAAGCAATGCACGTCAGTTTATTTTCTGTTCGACAACTAGGAGGTGTCTTGCGTGGATTGCTTTTTTTAACTGGAGGCCAAATGGGTTCTTCCTTTCTGTAGACCAACTGCTCTTGTGCGTAGGTCGTTGCTGTATTTACGATGCCAGGGTGAATGTATCCTGAATACCGCGGCGTTTCTGTGTTGACTCACACCCGACGGTTTTCAAGCTAAGTATCCGGACACCGACAGGTATTCAACTCGTTTTCTTTTGTGTGTGTCAATGGGATATTCCGTATCAACATTTGGTGTAGTTATGTGACAAGAAACGTCACATTGTAGAACTATTGTTCGTTGCTGCTAATCGATATTATCGCTCTACATGTGTCATGTACCTGTGTTAAAAGTATTGGACAGATGCACGCTTATTCATTTGTACTGATTAGTTTATTTTACAAACGGTACTATGTACGATTTAAAAGATATCTTACAAAAGCTCCCACACGTTAATTCTTTCCTATTAATTAGTTATTTTACAAAAAGTATTAGGTGAAACTTTAAAAATGTTTGACAAAAGCTCTCACAGGTTTATTTACTACTGATTAATTTTATTTTGTATAAATACGAGATGCGCACTTCGTATCTAATGTACTAAATTGTTCATATCACCTAACTGTTTGCTTAATTTATTGCTTTTGCTTGTTTGTACAGAATCCGTTATTTATTTTTATTTGTTAATAGATCATCGTGGGCGATGTGTTTTTTTGTTTCTTTTTGGTATGTATGCGAATCCCCCCACTCTCCGCGTTTAATAGTTAACCTGGTACTTACTTTTCTTCCGGCTACGTCTAGGTACGTAACAGAATCAAAAATCAAATGATATACTACGATATGTTCCATAAGTAATCTTGATTGTAATTCAAAATCATTATACTCTTAAATTAAACGAAAGAGTGATAGTTACTTGTTGAACACAACAGAAAAAATATCTTTTCATTTGTTGAATAAAAGTCTTCGGGCCGGCCCGGCCCGGAGGACCGGGCCGTCAATTTTTATTTCGGGCGGGGCCTCGGGCCAGGCCGGTTACCTTTCTGCGTCGGGCCGGGCATTTAATAAGCCCGGCCCGGCACGGCCCGAGTCCATCCCTAACCTTCGATAACCCCCTAGTGTAAATTTTCAGATTCCTTCTAACATTGGTCTTCCATATACAGGTCACCTCCAACACCTATGAATATTTTTAATAGTTTCAACAATAATATACAGTTCACTATTGAAACCGAAAAGACTACGTTATAAGACAAGATCAAAATATGTATAATACTCGATTGGTGTCATAAACCCCCAGACTCTGCCAGATACTTAAATGTTCACTCTTATCATTTCTTCAGTATGAAAATTAATCTTATTTTAAGCCCAAGAAACAGAATTAAACACATTTGCCATCCGGCTCTGAATCAAAACAATTTGAACACTTGAACCCTTTTACTTAAAAATAACAATTATCCTACAAAATTAATCTACTCGTTACTTTACAAATCCCCACAAATATTAACAATGACATACCCAATCACGAACCACCTCATATTAACACCACCTACAAAACATTACCCTATTTCAATCATTTAACCTCAGAATTAAAAAAATATTTGGAAAACTAAACATCAAAATAGCCATTACTAATTCACAAAAATAAATTTACTGTTTTCAGAAGTCACGACAGGACTCCAGCAGAAAGACAAAGGTGCATAATATACGAAATTAAATGTTTGACATTACCATTGACATATTCTTTATTGAGCTACAATTACAAATCTCTACTCTAAATCTAATTGGTATTTTGAATTTGAGTTGTGAAAAAATTTTACATTTTAGTCTGGCTAATGTGAAAAGACTTAAGTGTTATCTTGCTGTCCTAATGACAGCCGACTTAAAGTATTTTATTTATAAATACAACTATGCTAATCTATTACTACTGTCTTCGGTCTTCTGTACTTCATCGGTGGCTGTCCCGATGAGGGGGTTGTCGTGAAGAGCCATTCTGTCAAAGGTCTTGCTTGCAGCTGCCTTGATGAATTCCACCATCGTTGGAATGTTGACGTCGGAGTGGAGTTGGTCATTTTTCACGTACCATGGGGCGTCGAGTGCCATGCGCAGGTTCTTTAATTGGACGGATTGCAGCCTTTTGATGTGGGACTTGGCTGTGTAGCCCAAAGCTGCCGATGCGTAGGTCAGGGTCGGTCTGATGATGGTTTTGTAGAATCTGATTTTGTTGGCGATGGAGAGCTAACTTCTTTTGTTGAGTAGCGGGTTCAGGCTGGCTGTTGCTGCGTTGCCTATGGAGGCGCTGCTGGCGATGTGGACTACCCAGGTGAGTCTTTACTCGATGGTTACTCCCAAGTACTTGGCCTGCGGCTTCCATGGGAAGGTCTCGTTGAAGATCACGATGTCCTTGCCTGGTTGGAGCATTTTCTTCGTCAGGAGCATAGCGCTGTTCTTGTCCGGGTTGACGTTAATCAGCCAGGTTGGGAACCATCTCTCCCCTGAAGTCTTCTTGTCACTAACCATGGGGCTAGTGATCTGGTGGCTACGGCGGTGTCGTCGGCGTAGAGAGACAGGTGGGTATCGCTAGTCTTCGGCACGTCGCGAGTGAACAGCGCGTAGAGCAATGGTGAGAGGAGCGAACCCTGGGCACGCCGACTTCCATCTGTCGAGTTGAAAAACGGGAGCTGCTTATCTTCACTCGGAAACTTCATTGGACCAGAAACGATGCGATGATTCTTGCCAGTCCTTGGTGGATGTCCAACACTAGCAGCTTGTAGAGGAGTCCCAGATGTCACACTCGGTCGAAGGCCTTAAAACCATCAAGGAAAATGACGCCGGTGGACTGTTTCCTGTTGAAACCATCGGTGACAAACTCTACGAGACGCAGGATCTGATGAACGGTTGAATGGCTGAATCTGAAGGCAAACTGCTCGTTGGGGATGCCCCTCGCTCTTCAACTTTGTCCTGTAGCTGTCGAAGTACGACACCCTCCGCTAACTTGCCGAGAACCGATAGGAGACTGATGGGGCGGTAATTCTGCGGAAAGGTTGCAGACAGCCCAGGCTTCTGTAACAAAATTACGTCTGCGCACTTCCAGGGTGTGGGGAAATTACGCAGACGTAAAATGGCGTTAAATATGGCCAGTAGCATGGCTTTAGCTCTTACAGGAAGCAGTTTGACGGCTTTGGTTGGGATGCCGTCGGGACCTGGTGCCTTCCGGATCTTCACTCTTCTGATGCTATGCAATTGATTCCTGGTACCCGTTAACAAAACCCCATTCCCGCAGAAACTTAAATCCAATTATAAGACCTTTCCTATTATTTTCTACAAGAGCATTATACACTATCCTGAAACAACCACCTCTAAACACCCTGCTCCAATTCAAAGCCCAAATCCGCAACCTTAAGAACAAAAGACCAGTACAACTACATGACTGCTCTCTTCTACCCGCAGAATACGAAACAATGACAAGGACAAACATATTAAACCTAATAAATGATACACTAACATACACCTGGCAAACCAATAGGACAACGACATCACCGGCAGACACACATACGACATTTTCCCGAATATCACGAACATTCCCGACCATATTTCCTACTCCAACCGATCCACGGCTCAATTCCTGTTAGTCCACGGCAAATTCCGACAGAAATTACATTCCTTCCAATTAACCCCCCTTTCCTTACTGTCCCTGCTCTAATCAAAATATTCCTGAAACCCCCCACCACCTAATATACTTGCGCCCCAATTCCGTCCCCCACCAAACCCACTTAAAACACGCGATCCCACTAGATCCTTTTACCCCACTACCGAGTATATATTTCCTAGTAACACACTATCCCCTTCAATTTCCTTAACGAAATCCTAATCACTAAACCTCCCGTAAATAAAAAAGCTCAAATCTCCAAAATTCTTCTCTAAAACTATTACCCTCTACACCAACATCCCCACCTCCACAACATTACACTACACTACAGATTCTGCACCACCAGCTACACCTCAGTTCAAACTGGCGATAAGGGCAAAATTTCCATCAGCAAGATCGATCTACATAGGAAAAGTGTATATATTGTAAACTTGTTTATGATTATATGATTTTGTAAATAATAATTTATGCATCGATTCACTAGGATAGGCCTTTGACGTAGGTATAGTGTCAAACAATAAACGTACAAAACAAAACAAACAGCTCTTCTGATGAGCTTCTCCACCTCTTGGGGAGTCACGTGAAGCAGGTGCTGGTCATCTTCGTCTTCTTATAGGCAGTCTGTAACAGCTCTGTTGACTCTCTCTACCCAATCGTGATGAGCTTTGACGTAGCTCAGGGTGAACTGTCGTTCAGATGGTCTGCAAAAGCTTCGGTCTTGTCCTTTTCTGTGTAGACCATCCCATTCTCTCCGTGGATTGGGGGCATTGGTGCTGACTTCCTCTTCAAGATCTTCACCATCCTCCAGAGTAAACGGTCGTTTTGTTCTAGAGACTCAATCTTCCTTCCCCACTGCTCGTTCCGATGTTCCTGCAAGGAGACGCTTACCTGGGTACATAGGTCGTAGTAGACGTTCCTGTCTTCTGGGTTATACAAACGCAGGTAATTCTTCCTGGCACGGTTCTTCTCCCTGATGAGCTGCCTCCATGGATGAGTGGATGGCTCTGGTCAGTAGGTCCACTGCTGCATCCACTTCCTCTGCTGTGTTGAGGGATGGAATCGGTGGAATAGTTTCCTGAAGGTGGTCCGTGAATGCTGCCCAGCAGATGGTGTTCCTTGGTCGCTCCTCCTCTTCGGTAAAGTCTTCGCCTACACACAGTAGCACCGGGTAGTGGTCCGAGTCCAATTCGTTGACTGCGTTGAACTGGACTGGTAGCGCTAGGTCCATGATGACTATGATGTCCGACATGTTGGGTCTTCTTCCGTTGTGGCAGTAGTGGGTTGGCTCTGCTGGTCCCTCGACTGCTGCTTGTCTGTTGTCCGCGTAGTTCCGTAGGTTTCTTCCGTTCTGGTTGGTCGTCCTGTTGTTCCAAGTCAGATGCTTCGCATGGAACTCTCCAGCTAGGATAGTTGGTGTTCCAGTGACTATGACGGTGTCCAGGTCCAGGTCCATGGATGGGTCTGGCTGGCGGGTTGTAACCCGAAACAAAGTGTATCGTACCTGCAGACGCTGTTCTAACCTCCACGGGCGTGGCCTCTAGGTGCAGTAGATCCCCGGTGTTGATGCTGTAGTGGTCGATCCCAGGCTTGATGTAGGTGACTGTTCCACCTTCTCTTCGGTCTTGTCTGTTGTTGCAGTAGCTTACTTAGTTTGCTATTCTTGTTGTCGGCTTCTCGGAAGTGGGACTCGTTCACTATCACGATGTCCAGGTTGCACCTTTTTGCTAATTCGATAAACTGGAGTTTCTTCGCTAGGAACCCGTTGGCGTTCCAGAACGCTACCTGTAGAGAGAAAGGTTATCGTTTATTAGCCATAAACGGACCTATGGTTTAAAGATGGGTATAATGTCTGGCAGAGAGCTGAACAGTGCTGTCAGGATTTCTCCCATTGTCTTGGCTCCGGTGAGGGCAGCGGTAATCTTCTTGATGACCTCGGTGATCTTCCCTAGGTCCACGGTAGACAGAAAGGCTATCAGCTGTCCAATTTCCGTTTTCTTGGGCGACGGCGGCTGCAGGTGGTGTAGGTGGATACGGTTTGGCTGAACAGTAGCGGCTGCCGAAGTAAAAGGCCTCGACTTCCTGCGGGTCGCTTGGGCGAAGGACACAGCAGGAGCCACCTTGGCTGCGGGTGGGTTTCTTGCTTGTGCTAGTGCTCTGGGCTGCCTGACTGGAGCTGACTTGGGAAAGGCTGCGCATCTTCGGTAGCTGGCTGGGTGCGCCTCCTGGCAGTCGGCGCACTTTGCTGGGACGTCCCTGGGTTTCTTGCTGAGGGCGCTATGGTGTTCCTTACCGCACTTGACGCAACGAGGTGGAGCATAACAGCGGCTCTGCGCGTGGTGAAATCTTTGGTAGCGGTAGCACTGGCTCGTCGTGGGCTGTCTTCGCGGAGATTCGACACGGACCTGCAGGCGGCAGACCTGTGCAACATCGAAGATCCCCTAGCTCTCCTTGGTGCGGTCCAGCTGGATCAGGAACAGCGGCATGGGTCGGCGCTTGCGCACCGTCATCTTTTTGATCTTCTGGACAGGAAGGCCTTGCTGGAGCAGATCTTCTTTGATCTCTTCTTCAGAGAGATTTATAGGGAGTCCTCGTAGTACCGCTTTCAGCGGTTTTTCTTCCTGTAACATGTAAGAATGCAAAGGTAACTTACCTTCAGATAGCATTTAGCATTCTCGTGATGCCTCTGAAGTTGTCGGTGGTGGTCGTTTGGATGCTGAATGCTGATGCCGTCCTGGATATTCTTTGCTTTGGTGAAGCCGTACCTCTTGTTGGTGATGGCCTGGCATACTTGGGACCAGTTTGTCTTGTCCCTCAGGACAATTGGACGCGGTAGACGGGTTTTTTTGCTGTTGCGTTGTTAGTCGCTTCTCCGGAGTCTTCTTCAATTTCATGGTTAACATTTCTGATGGCCCCGAAACGATTACTCGTCGTAATTGCATCGGTTGAGGGCCCTGCAACAGGTAGAATGGTTAAGTCTCTTACCCTTCGACGGTGCGTGCGTTGCTTAGTGGTGGTGAAGCCGTCTTCGGACTCGCTGGATCCGCTGCTCTTCTGCCCCTTCAGATGCTTGCGGTCGTCTTGGTTGGCAATTAAATGTTTAGATTGCACAGAATCTTATATACATTTCCTCTTTTGATTGTAGGTGTGGTGGTTATCGTAAAAGAGGCAAAAGGAATTAAATTTTGAGAGATGTTGTTTTTACACGTGCTGCTCACAGAACAAAAGAATTGAGTTACGAGGTTTGGTGTTTGGTAACACTACTTCGTCTTAATCGTCTCTTTCAAAGACACCGTTTATTATTCAACTCCTACACACAATATCACGTGCATGCCTTAAAATTAAAGATACACTGATATTAAATTTCATGAAGCGAAGTTGACACAAGTTTGAAATATAATTTTTCATACAACAGTGATAAGTTATCAAACACTTTATATGCTTCAGGTAAATCTTTGTACGGCAAAATTAAATCGTACACCACGTTGAGTGTAAGTCACTAAAGCAAGCAAACCTTTTAGAGTCAGTAACCTAAAATGTATCATTTTTGCAATTAATATCAGTCATTATTTTCTATAGGCACTATAATCTAGTTTCGGCGTTTATCATGTCTACTTAAAAATTAACGCTGTGATAAATATTAATGTAAAATACTCGAAATAAAAGCGTTCTCAATAGTTTTATTATACATTTTAATTCGCACGTATGCAGAATACAAATTAATGAGAGAATGCCAATAAATTGACCCACATTTCATTTATTACACTAGACCTAATTCCATGAGAACATATCTTCACTACTTATACAGTATAATTTTCACATTATCACTTAGCATTCTAATTATACACTCTTTGTTTTAAGTACGAAAGGGAAAATGGAACTCGATGAACCACTTGATTTTTTTTAATGGCAGAATTGTTCTTGAAACATACATACTACAAATACAGACTTCGTATCTGTTTCATATCAGAATAACATGAAATGCAAGAAAATGAGGTTGTCTAGTATGAGATCATAATCATAGTTTGTGCATGACTTTTCTGCCAAAAGAATCCATTTACTTTGAATTTATTGTTCACGAAGAGATACCGCGCTTACTTTCGTGCAATCTAAAATGTAAATAATATTTCTTTTTGCTTATTTTGGGAATAGATTTTCTAAACTGTCTTCATAAATAGTAAAAGTTATATGATTCTGTCGTGAGCTCATAAACTATTAAGAATAATAATTCAACTAATTCTACCTAGGAATAATATTGTCGAAGACAACAGATCGTCAATAGTTCTAAAAACCAGGACGTGGCAGCATTAGGGGTGGGGTGGCGAGCTAATTACCACAGGTTACGTAGAAAATAATAGAAAGTGTTAGGAAACATGATGGACTCTACTCTTGCTATCTATATCTTTTTAAGCATACATTTTTATATTAAATGTAAAATTCGTAAAAGACACGAATATACGTTTCCAATGCGTGGAGTTGGCACTATAACATATTACACAAAATATAAAACCAATTAATCTTGTTGTTCCCAAAAAGTGTCGAAGTTTCCCGACTTGACGCTCACGTGTAGACTAATAAAAACCTTAATTTAATGCAATACAATTTTCTTTCTCGAGTCGAGAGTGAGTTTTAACATACCCAAAAAAAGAAAAATCAAATCTATGACATAAAACGAAAGTAACCTATAAACAATGATGCCAATTTCCAATGAGCACCAAAAAATTTAAAATATTAACTTTCTTTTAAATTCCTATTTGCGTTTTTATAACTACGTAAATCTAACACAAAAATGACATAATTTCATGGGTGCCACTCTAACGTCCAGTTAGCACTAATGATCTTGAAAACTTCTATTTACCGTTACGTTTCGTTTCAATATGCTAAAAAGTTCAAATCAGTGATATAGAAAAAAGTGTAACAGCTCTAAGTTAATAGCAATAATTTATCTAGCTAATACAAAACTATTAAAATATTAACTTTTTCAAGTTTATTTTAGTTGCTTTCTATATTAAAAATGTACACTAATGTTTGGCACCATTGCTTGGCGTTTTCGGGGACTTTCCCTAAGATCACGTATCTTAGATGGGCAAGTACTCTTTTAGATTCCATGTTAATTGTTTTGCATTGTAAAACCTTCATTACCGCACGTAAGTGAAATTTTTACAATATATATCTGGTTAAAGTATTGTATTATCGCCGTGTGTTTTTATTTCAACGAAAAACAAGCTAGTGTCTGTTTGTGGCACGAACAATAAAAGATTTTGTTTTGAAAAACACTCGCTTGTGGCAACGATTGAGTGCTGTTGGGTAATATTCCTATAAAGAATACTTTTGAACAAATACAAATACAAAGAACTCTCATTGCAACGAGAACACAGATTTCTTTAACTCTAAATAGGATAACAAATCTTGTTCCTTTTGGAACCGGTTACTAGCCTCCCCGTAGCGCAGATTTTAATACTGGTGAACTAAAATATTATTGAAAAACTATTACAAAGCGTATGTGAGCGGTAATAGTTTGAACAGGTGAACATACAAATACATGTTGTACTGTACTTTCCAAATTTGTGGGTGTATATAAATTCCCTACGTCATTAAAATTCAGAATAATCTATGTTTCTATTTACGTGACTGATGTAATATTTTTCGGAAATGATACTTAATTAAAAAATTATTTATATAAATTGCTGCTACCTTTGATTTATTACATCGTTAAACGTCTAATTTCATGTTATACTTCTTAATTGAGATGTCTATTGAATGAAAACCGCTTATTTGTTGGCGTCATTGCTTTTTATTTATTTGATTTATTACATCGTTAAATGTCTTACTTCCTAATCGAATAAATGTTAAAATGCTTATCTGTTATATTGATGTATTGGTTATTTTGCTACTTAGTGAATGAATCTAGATTTTCAAGTAATATAGAAAAATGAAAAACACGTTTGATTTAAAATACACGATTTGCCTGTTTTGTATTAAATACTCTCATGGAATGAAACTTTTTTCCGAACGCCTTAGATAATGTTTTAATGTGGAGTATTTTAGAAACATTGGTTATAGACTTTCATAATAAATTTTATTCCTATTTAGAACACCTTTTAAATGGTATTAAATCCTTTTTATTATAAGGATATTCACGGGTTTTTCCACGGAATGTTTTCAATTGCAGAGTAAGTATTATAGTATTTAAAAAAATTTCTTTATTTTTCTCTTGTTTTGGAGTGTTGTATGTACACGGTATGGTACTCAACGCTGCCTACATGAACCCTTACTTCTATCACACACACACACACACACAACAAATACAACACACACACATACACACATACATATATTTTTTCTTATAAGAGAAAAGCGTAATTTTGTTCAATTAGGGCAATATTCTAATTCTTACTAAGTAATAATAAAAACGGGAACTGTATTAAGGACACTGGACTGTCGGTGCTTGAGGTTACGTTTTATAGTAGTTAAATGGGTGGATATTTTACTCATATTATTCATTCAGTATCAAGGTAAAATTTGTAGTAAGAAACCATTTATTTCGCTAAAAATCTGCACTAATTCTCAATATAAAGTGTAACAGGCAGAAAATCACCTATTTTTTTTATTTTTTATTTTATAAAAGCCAATATTTGCAATGACAAGCTAAGCTATCGAAACAAATTTTATATTTATGACGGAAACGTTTCGACAGATCAATAATTAAAATGACTTGAAGTTATGTATCGTAAGGCAAGTAGATTTTACATTCATGAGCGTATATTACTGCTCCAAATTATATAACTGGTAACAAACCACACTCTTGGATAATATAGTGTATTTCCTTAAGACATTGTTGTTATAATCTGAATGAGAGGTTATATATACGAGTAGGGCAACTTTAAAAGTATTATTCCTGTTATTCTGCGAACTAATACAGTAATAGCACTGTGTCTAATAGAATTTAGTACAAGTATTAAGATTGTTATAAAAGTATTTTGCAGTTAGTTAGCGTTGCTCATTCTGACAACTCGTAAGTAAATCTGCGTTTTTATATTACTTAGGTAATAGGAATATTTAAATGCTTAAAATTATTTTAAAACTTCTAATCATAGTTCTAAACCTGGTATAATTTTAGGTAACTTTATTTAAATTCTATTTAAGTTGATTCTGCTGCAATTAAATTCGCTGCAAATTGTTTTTTTTTTACTTTGCGCTGAGAATATCGTGTGTAATTTTATTCTAAAAACAAACACATCGTGAAAAAGTCTGTGTTTGATGCTTTAAGGTGTCGAGAACAGGTAAGTGAGGAATTATTTCAAAGCACCAGAGATCAGAGGTTAGTTTAGTTGTAAGATCTGTGATTTTGTTCGTGTAAAAGACATTATGAAAATATTCAAATCCGCATCCAGTTTTTAATAATTTTCTTTGTGAGATGTAGTACTTTTGGGGTTTAATTAATTCCAAATTTCAAAATTTCACTTAGGAATTTTTTTTTATAACAAAGGCCAATTTACACGTATCTATAATAAAAAGTATATTTTTAAAAAGTAGTACAGTTGTGAGGATATACTCTTACGCTGGAAGTTTCACGTAAGTTTATTCTGAGTGTAAGTTGCAACTTTGGTATATTTTTTACATTTTTATATGATTTATACTGCGCTAATTTTGATTTTCCTGAATTTTATTATTTGTAAATATCTGTACTTCAAAAGGTTTAGTATAGGTTGATATTCCAATATATTCGAGCAGGAGAGTCTTTATAATTAACTAACTGAAATAGTGCACGAAGGAGATTCTTAAATTTAGATTTTAAGTTCTGCCTCTATTATATGAGGTAAGACTGAATTTAACATAATTTTAACATCACAGCAGATATATTTGCACCCAGCTCGTAGAGAGTTTTCATTTTCAATTTCAACATCACAGCAATCAATAATATATATATATATATATATATATATATATATATATTGATGTGATTAAAGATTACAGCAAGGTCATATTAGATTATATGATAAACATGTCTTCGTAATTCTGAAAAGATTCGATTAAACTCAAGAAAAAAAATCTATTTAGAAATGTATTGGTATAGGAAATATTTGTGAAATCCCCGGTGTAAAATGTATCAATCATGTTTGACGCATAAAACCGTGATTATTAGATAGTTTGATAACAAAAGAATCGCGTTTTACATGAATATAACGGTATTTATTACATTCAAATGCTTTGGATACTTCGTTATATCTTATAATGGGAAACTTACATGAGTACGTATTCTAAAAGAAATTTCAATATCAATTTACGGTCAAATGCATGTTACTTTTATGTAAAATCGCATATTTTAAAAGAAATATGCAATTTAATAACAAAAGTACGCTCGTATTTCAATTAAAAACGTATCAAGTTAAGTTTAAACCATTAAATTTGATAACGAAAAGATATACTTAAATGACACCTTGTTCTAGAACGATAAAGTGTTGTTAATGTCCGCCCAAATATTAAACAGTCCGGACCGGTAGAGAAAGAATAAACTTAAAATTTTCTAATGTTAATAAGCATAGTCAAATAATACACATGCATTGTCGAAGCTGCTGCGTCAGATGGGGCTCGCTTTATTTAAAGCTCAAGCTGAGCCTAGTGGGGATCAGTGTTGATTGAAACTTCAACGTCGGGATGTAGCCGATGTAATTATATAATATGTTATGTAGTTAAAGTGCTACATAAACTGTATAACATTCGGTAGTAAAAAACTACTTAAGTACATTAAAATGGAAAGATAGACGATTTAAAACCAATTAAGAACTATTGCAAGAGAATTTAGTTAAAGAGATAAAAATTAATGAAAGATCAATGGAAGTATATTTGTAATGGATGAATTTGCATGAAAAACTCAACCTTAAGAATTATTTAAAAGAAGATATTGCATGGATTGGTAATTATGCTGGTATATTAAAAAAAAGAACGGTAAAAATTAAACCAATTTGTTTAGATAATGTATGTGAGAAAGACATATTTCTAATTCAAGACTCAAGAGTAAGAGTAGTGTGCAAAAGTCAATTTAGTTTAATTTAGGGGTTTCTGGCAAACCTATGATACATATTTTATCATTACATAAGGCAACAATGAACATAACTGAATCAAGATACGTTTAATACGGTTTTTAAGGGGAAGGATATTAAATTATATGATTTATAAAGGTACGGAAGTTGTAAATGAGTGATCATCTTAGGTTTAACGAAATATTCTAGACTCTATATTTAGTATATAAGATATGTGTTGAGAGGAAGGTATTGTCTATCGCTGTTATATTTAAGAGAAAGTTGTAGATGCATTATTTTGTATCTGAAAGATTGTTTGTAAGAAAATTGTTTCGTAGTATTATAAATCTGATATGTGATTACAGTGGTTTTATTAATCAGAGAACTGGCAAGAATAATTAAACGCCGGGCAATTAGAAATTTGCTGAATGAGTAAAATGATGCATAAAGTCTTTCCCAATTTGACTCATATAAAACGCATCTTCAGCATCGAACGTTTTTAAATAAAAGTTAGCTCTTTTATATTTACTGAATTAGAGTTTGTATTCAACCTTTGTTAACTAAAATGGCGTCCACTTCTCAGCAATATATACGTAGTGTTGTTTCCTTCCAGCTCGGTGGCTGATGTAAGTGTTTACAGTATTTACAGTTATGTTTTATTTTCATTATTGGCGCAAGAATGGCGTAAGTGGTTGTTTTGCCATTGGAAAATGTTTTTGTAATTTAAGTTAATTTGATGTAGTTTGCGGAGTTGACGATAGTTTCGCCGTGAAAAGAAATTTCGAGAACAGAAGAAAAAATACGGAAGACAACGCTTCCCTGGACCATTCTGCTATTTGCTTACTATTTTGGAACTTTGACAAGGAGCTAAATCTTTATACGCGGTGTCATAGTGCACTTAGGGCAGTACGGCTATCTGCATAAAAATATGCATATAAGTATAATTCACAAAGTTTAAACAATTGTTAGAAGCGATGTTGCGAAATAATGTTCAAGGATGATCAGCATATTTAACGTCCGACTTTAGAACTCTTCTAGGATGAATAATTTAAACAAGATCGGCTGTTATGGCTGTTGAACACGCTAAAACAAAATTATGTCTCAACAGTTTCCCGTGGTATCGAGCTGTTATTGAGATTTTAAAAAGCACAAAATATGCAAAATACCTGTCCCTAATATTTTACCGATCTATCAGTTTTATGCCGGTAGCTTCTTTATCTCTTGCTTTTGGTTCATTATTAGAGGTGGCTCGTCATTCTAAATTTCATCAAAATCATTACAGTATTTGTTCGGCGTGCGTGGGTTTTTGCTTTCATATGTCAAGTGACCCCTTTTCCATAGAAAGAAAAACTGCGATAATCGATTACGGCAATAAAGCGAAAATGGCAAATGAGAAACACCTAGCTCTGAAATTATAGATATCGGAGACATCTTATAAAGAGGCTTCAACTTTAACTGAGCTATCTGCAATTGACTGCATAATCTATGTCAGATTTATGTAGAAGACCGATTTATGGGTGCTTGTTAGACACTAGAAGTTCAACACCATGGGTAGCGCGCTTATACGCCTACGCTGAAGTGCTTTGGGACTGTGGTGGTTGTAAGTTCCTAGTCAGCATGTCAGTGTTACTTTCACATAATTTGATAAGCATGTGTATGCGATTTCTGCTAAGAAATAAATACGAGAATCATCTTAGACAAATATTTTCCAAAAATATTGTGGCATGCAACGTCCACAAAGCGGAGCGGATTTTGCACAGTATAAATGAAGGCATTGCACTTCCGCTTTATTCTAAAGCTGGTCTAATCTGTATAGTACCATACCGAGTATGGGCCAGACTAGCTATAATAGCATGCAAGTTTTAGAATTGGATTTTATAAATATGCGTCTGCAAATTTTGGCTAAAGTTACAAAAGCAGCTTGATTTCATTGCAAAACACCCCTTTTGTAGCCTAGCTGTTTGCATATTACATAAAAATCGCTATTTTGGCAAAATGAAATACGGTAGAAAACAAATAGTTTTAGCAGGTTTCTTGTAGAAATATTTATGTGAGTGGGCATCTATCATTGCAATACTCATCCATAATTTTTCTAAATGCCCCTTCACATAATGCTACTTTAGCAGCGCTACTAACGCGCGTCAGTGGTGCTGCAGGAATTTTTAGAAGCAGTTTGGTGACGCTTCAGTGGCGCTTCGGTGGCGTATCGGTAACACTTCGATGGCGACTCAGTGGCGCTGCAAAACGTGGTGTTAACATTATAGTTTAACGATTTCTACGGCAGTCTCAAAATGGACCTGGAAGTTGACTTATTGTTGGCCTTGCTATTAATTAAAAAGAAAAATTGCAAAAATAATCTAAGAAGATTTTGGGTGAATCCATTGCTTTTGGAGAGACCAAAAATTCACATTTTAAAACATGACACAACAAAAAGACTGTTTAATTAAGACTGATCAATAATTAATGTGGCGCATTTGAAGCGCCTCACTCACACGCCAGCCACTTAAATAGTCGCGTGTGACACCTACAGTATAAAACTATATATTGTTACAAGCAGTGCCACTTTTAAACGCCGAGTTTTGCATCAAAAGCAAGCATCGTGGGATTCTATAGCGCTTCTGATCTGTGGCTGTGGTCGTGTGTGAAACCATCCATATACCTCCGGCTTTAGACAGTAGCGTTTCTGAAGCGTCACTAAGAAACGCTGCTAAGTGGTTCCGTATGAAGAGGCCCTTATATCCCTTAGTGAAAGAGCAATTTCAACACTAACGTGTCTACAATTGCGCACTGTCAAAGCACAAATGATTCTAGTATGTTTAGAGGACCAGCAGATTTCAGAAAGGACTATTTTCAAATCTCCAAAGGCGCGTTTCAATATCTCTTAGCGAAAAGAGACACAAACAGCACAAATACTAGCACAATGAAGCACTTCAAAGCACAAAGGAATTGATTTTAGGTGGGATTCTTGCTACCACAATCGCCAATCTTTTTTTAAATACGTCTTAAAGAACCAAAGGACAATCGGCACCCATTTGTGTGCACAATAGAACACTAATTGCAGCACAAACGATTCCAGTAGGTTTGGTGTATAATCATAATAATGGGGGGAGAGAGGAACTGTCGTTGCCGCAGCA